>JBAMAW010002572.1:1210669-2421339 GCA_037043295.1 Amiota minor
AGAATCAATTATAAAACGGGCGCAAGCATTTCACATTTATATATAAATATTATTGTACAATAAAAATTCCCTTATGAAAAATATGATTTATATAGTACAGAAACTATTGTTCTCGGCATGAATCGCTACGCCCTTACGTGAATATACAGATGTATTACAACCGGAAAGCATTCGTGAATGACGAAACCCAAAATACGCCTTACAGCTTCATTACTGCAAATATAATGTCCCATTAGAAATTGTCCGACTTAATTGACAGGTGCATTGACATCCGTAAGTCCGAAAACTGTCATATCACTGCCTTTATTCACGTACATATGTTCGATTATTTGATGGACTTAACTGAATCAAAATTCATTCAATACGCAACGTGGAGTCTTGCAGAATTTCGATAGCATAGGAGAGTAGAGCACACTGGTAAACAATTACGACATCGAAGTTATTGAGTTTGATATTTTTTGTATGGCCTTCATCACCTGATTCGCAGTCTATACAGCGGATAATTACCGCCATCAGCTTGTGTTTCTGTCATTCAATGGAATACAACCAGTAGCGAGTTTCTTCATATATTGACGAGGTTTGTTGAAAAAGTAAGAAGACGTTTTCTTTTTCTCGGTCATTAGTTTCGATTTTCTTTTGTTATGTTGTTACATTTATCTTTGTTGACATTATCTGAGTTTTTGCATTGTTAATTTTTTTTTTTGAATAAAAAAGTGCTTTGCGAAGGAAAAAAAAAAAATGGATCAAAAAATCTGAATTAATTTTATTGTACAAAATGGCTGATTGCTTTTTGAAGTTGCCTTTTTTAAAGTCTATTTAAACACACGTAAAAAATTTCATTAAAATCAGTCCAGTCGTTTAGTAGGAGTACAGTGACAAAGGTTCTGCATACTAGAATTTTTTATATAAAGTTTTGCCAAAGAAATTTCGCAGAAGGATTGATTATTAAAATATCGTATGCATATAAATGACTGTGACTTTTTTTAAATGATTAATTACTAAAGTAAATAGATAGACGAACTTAAAATAATTAAACTCACTGACAATAGTGCGTATGATTAATAATTTTAATATAGCAGTGGGAGACGTTTTTGTATAGTCACTCAATGATTGATGGACATATGTGTAGCATCAAAGCTTAAAAGAAGCCTTGGCCACTAAATCTCAAAGCAGTTGATGCTAACAATTGATCACATTGAGGTTACTGCCTTTGGTCTTAATTCATATTGATTGAGTGACCTTTGACAGTGTTTAACGAAGCCATTTTCATAAAGATTTTATGACGAAAAATGTCTGTTATTTAAATTGACTCATATACATAATAATTTCTACTAAAAGAAACAGAATTATCATTTTGTTGATTGATGAATCAAATTTATTCACGACAATACAATAACAATAAGAAAGTGGGTGCTACTATTGAATATGAAATGAATTTGAAGTAAAGTTCAATCAGAATATATCAGAAAACATAAGGAAGGCAACTCATTTAATGCTGTTAGAGTACAAGTCCTTTTAAGATTAATTTATTACCAAGGTTACATTGAATTAAAATGAAAAATTGTAGTCATTCATTAATTTAAAAGAGGTCAAATTGGTAGTCGTTAATGGACAACCAACTCATTTATGCCAGATTTGTACCATTGCGAGCTACTTAGTTATTTACGAACCTCATGGATCATCTGATGGCAATTCATCAAGTTTAGTAAATAATCAAATGTACTGAACCATCTCCTGTGAGCGGAGCCCAGCAGTAGAGAATTTGATAAATTCAATCATTAAATTTTATACAAAATTTGTTAAATAATTACATTTGGTTAAAGTTTTCTGTTCCAAGCTCTAAGAAATAAATATAATAACGAAAACTTTATTCTCGCATAGGAATATTAAGTACTGAAGCTGTTTACATATTTTCTTTGTTTTCATTCAAATGAATCTATTTAAGTCAACGCAGTCGTATGAGTAATTCGCTTTGTCGACAAAAGTTAATCAGCTTGATGTGTTTTTGTTGAGATTTCATATTACGAATTATATACGTCTGCCAACTAAATTCCAACTGGGAAATCTAACAAACTAAAAGAGAAATCCTAACAGAACCATAATTTTAAAGCGTTAAAGTGTTTGTTGACAAACGAGTTTCGCTATTTGAATGTTTAAGGAAAACTACTTAAATTTTAAAGACATGTAAAATAATTTACTTGATTTACATAGAATTACATATGTCAATATTTTTAATTCATTTTAACATCCAAATATTTTCACTATAGTTTCGTGAATAAAAATTTAAAAGTTTCTCATGAAATTTTTAACGGACGGAAGTAGAAATCTCAAGGCCCATAAATATGTATATGATAAGCACGACGAGACAAGATCCGTTTCTCAATCTGTATGCAAGCAAACTAGTCCCTCAGTTTTTGTGGTATAGAGCTGAAATTTCGGATGAAGTTTTCTTTTCAATCAGCCGGATCGGTCCACTAGGAGGGGTACTACAGTCCTACTCCCTACACATATACTGAGATGCCGTCAACGTTACAACGTCGTAGCATTTAGGTTCATTTGAAAGACATTATTGCATACTCGTAAAGTCTCTCAAGTCAAGAAATAAAGGTGATGTTTGGAGGAATTTTAGATCTACACAAATAACAATAAGTTTACCTTTCAATCTATATCTCAACATATCCATGGATACGGGGATGAATACATTCGAAAACAGCTCAAGGAACCAACAATATTTATGTATGTAAGTAGTACATACCAAATTTAAGCCTTCTAGTAATTATAGTTTGCTAGAAACTCACTGGTAAGAGTATTATTAAAGTACCCTTTTCAGTAATAAGAGAAATGTTATTTTGCAATATATACTACAATTTCATATCGATTGCTCAAATACAATAGTAAAAGGATAGCATGAGTCAGTAGAGACAGATGGCTAAGACCAATGAATTCATGCTGTTCATTGCTTTACGAAGCATCAAATCAATTGATAATTCCTGTGAAAGATATAAATATACTTTCAAATTATTTTAAGACTATTTTCAATATAAAAATGCTCCAGATTTCTTAAGTAGAAGTTTGCCTTGCTTGCGAATGGATAGACAACGACCAATTATTTCATTCTCCTTGTCATGTTTTTCATGCACGGTTATTCGCTTTACAAAGCATCACAACAATTGATAATTCTTGGAAAATATTGAAAAACAATTTCAAAGTACTTTTACACTAAGTATTTTTAATGTAAAAATACTCAAGTGAATTCCAGGATTTCTTAAGTGGAAGTCTACCATGATAGTCTTTGTCTTGTTTATGGCATAGTTGAGAGTATATTTTTTTCAATGTCACGCACTAGAATGCAGAAACGTGGTCTACAGGAGCAGCTGCCAGTTACTTTAGAAGTAGCAGACGATATTTTTAGCTCTTCACATAAAATATTGAAAGAAATGTGTTTGTTTTTCAATATTGTGCAGTGTAGTATGGTATTATTTTGATAAAGGAAATAACAAGTTGATGCCGAAGGATACTTTTTGGATAAGTTGTAGTGGTATTGCAACTTAATTTGACAGGGCATTTGACTTCAAGTTCATTGCTATGATGGAGCTTTAGAAATTCTGTTAATCGATGTGTATTGTCGCTATTTATACATGACAAATGCTTTATTGTAAGGCTTTTGACATTCGCTTTACCACATTATGATAAATTGGTCTTTGTGCCAGCAATTTTCGCATCGTTAAATACAGTGTTCGATATATTATATATTGTATTCAGCATACATACATTTTTCTGTCTGCAGCTACAAGTAGGTAGATTATAGAGTTATTGTCATTATTATGTACAAAGAATTGGTTTATACGTTTTATAGCGTAGATACATTTATTTATGTATTTATGATTGATGAACCAAAGTTATGTACAGCAAATAAAGGAATAAATCATTGAACTTGATTCGGAGTGGCAATGACTCATAAGAAAATGTCGATCGTAGACATATCAGCACAAAGCTTACCTGAAATATGTAGAACACTAAAGTACAACACAAGTAAATATAAAAATTATCATTTGAAAACATTCTTTTCTTAAGTCAGATGAAATAAACTATAAATATAAATAAACATTCTCAAGTAAGTAGAAAATTACTCAGTGGCAAAATAGCTATATACATTGATTATCGGGAAGAGTTATATTTATACTTTTTCAACTTTCGACACATGTAACTCGCAGCACAATTGCCATCCGATTAATTTGAAATTACTAAATGTAAGAGAAAGAAAAGAGGAGCAACGTCGCACGCATAGCTACAAATATACTCGTACAACCACAGCAAATCAAACAAGTAAAAAGAAGTTTAACTTCGCCTATGCCGAAGCTGATATACTATTCACGAACCACCTAGAGAACCTTTTTGCCTACAATCTGTGATAGAGCATTCAGAAATATTTGATTAGTGACTTGACTTGTGTTAAGGGTATAGTCAGCACACATAGAGCATTTCAACACTGAAACCGAAGTAATTGTATGGGAGCTTAACGATCCAGTAATCCTATGCTCTTGAAATCGACACGATTGTTGAATATGGGTGAGATACTTATGCTGTTCGATAACATAGAAAACAAAAAAGTTTCTCTAATATAAACCTAAATTTTGGCTTGGATTTGTACGGGAGCTACACGATCCAGTAATCCTAGGGCATTGAAATTAACATATTTCAATGATATTGACTGGAAACTTGTAGTATCTAAATTTTAGTTTATTAGAAAAAAAAACATAAAAGTGTCTCTAATACGAACCTGAATTTAAGTGGGTGATTTTTATTGGAGGTACCCCATCTAGTGGTTCGATTCGGCTGGTTCCGACAAATGTTCTACTACTGTCTTGGAAACTGATAGTGCCCAAGTTTCAGTTCGATAGGACAAAAAACAAAAATGTTTTTCTAATAAGAACATGAATTGAAATGGGTGGTTTGGTGGAGGTACGTCGTCTAGTAATCCGATTCGGCGGGAAATGTACTATGTCTCTTAAAAAGAAAGGTTCGTGTAAAATTTCAACTCTCTAGTTCAAAATCTGAGGGGCTAGTTTGCATACATACAGCAGGACAGACGGACATAGCTTAGTCTCGTCGATCTGATCAAAAATATATATAATTTATGATGTCTCCATATGCCAGTTACAAAAATTCCTCCTGACTAAAAAGTCATGTTATAACTAACATCTTGGTATACTTGTACCACAAAATGAAGGCAAAATCATTCTGACTTTTAGTTTTGTTTTGAACATTTCTGTCACATTTTGTCATTCATTTATGTCAATTCATAAAAATGCTTACTTGGAAACAAACACGTAATCAAAATTGGTTTCATCTGACTAACATGTGAGTTGAACACATCATGTGACATAGCATTCAATCTTTTTTTATAATTGTTGCTTCTAATTTAGAATAAATAAATGTCCTTGTATTATAAATGCTTATACTTAATTGTATACAAATTTTAAGGAATTTAGTAGACATGAAATAATGTACCAATCTTATATGCATTAAATTTAAAAGAACTTTTCATTTTTGGAGCCCAGAACCCAATTTGGGATATCCGCATGATTAGTAAAGATTATTCGAGATAAGGCATTCTGCATAGATCGACAAACTAAACTTGACATAGCTAAGTACTTTAATAAAGAAACGAGTTTTAATTATGTCATAAAGAAGTCAGAACATATAATTTAATAAGCTATTTATATGTTGTTGAGTATAACTTATGATATCTCATCTACAACTTGTTGCGGGTTTTAATGTTTTATTGAAGCTTGTTTATTTGTTCGTTTTATTGGCATCTAGTTACTGCTTACTGCTTTCTGTAATATTATATGGTCATAAGTATGTAAGTATGTAGTACATATTGTAAATCGATTGTGTTTTATATGTTGTAATATATATGTATTGTATATATGTTATGCAATAGTAATACAATACAAACGGAACTCGAACGAGATTGGGAATGAAGAAAAAGCACCATAACACAGCCAACATAAATTCTTGTCTCGAAGACAGGAGCGTGCTGAACTTTTGTATTAGAAACTTCTTTTTGTCCGCCCAAGTGTTTGGAGTCTAGGACCAGGGGGGACTCTCACAGTATACGAGAATTCTTGTTTTCACGAGAAATGCATTCTGAACTTTGACGCAACTTTTCATTGCCAAGGGCAGCAGCACAAGTTTCTACATGCCTGCATGTACATGCGAGTATAAGAAGTAATGTGATTCTGTGGTGGGTAATTTACATTGGCATCCACTAAGTTATTTGACACTTAAGGAAACTTTGAAGTGACATTTTCTTCTTTGCTGTGACACTCATTGCTTGTTATCAGAAAGAAATGCCAAACACCAATAAATTTTTCAACAGAATCGATTGAAATTTGTTTTTATAAGTACCTAAAGCAATTATTTGTGAAGTTTACAGGTATTTGCTAATATCGGAATATTAAAGCTAAAATTTCTCTGATTGTGTTTCAAGTTGTCTTTTGTCATATGTAAGAGTGTTTCTTACAATTATTGATGACTACCTAAATTTAAGTGATGCACGAATATGTTAAAGAGTATCTTATTATCATTTAAATCATAATAAATATGTACTTATTCAATTGACTTCCATTACATTTACAAATTCTTGAAAAAAGGCCTACAAATTGCATCCAACATTTATACATTTTACATTAAGTGCCTATATACTTTGGTCTGGTAGTTTCGATGCGATAGATAAAAAGCTTATGTATACATATAATTGATCCAAAAGCCAATTTTTCAACAATGAGTCAATGCTTGCTATCTAAAAGACTAAGAATCATTTATGGAAAGGAAATTTAATGTTTCTTGGAATTCAATTTTTTGGCCCATGGGATATGCCAATAATGATCAGCATTTTAAAAGATATTTACTAATAGTGAATTTGTCTCCTAGTTTTTGAGTCATTCAAATGAACTATTGACTATTTAGTCTGTATTTCACCACACATTATTAAAAAATTGTATTAAATGATGAGACCAAAATTAAACATTTATTTTCTTTTACTTTTTCTTGTCTTTTGTTCATTTATGGCTTTTGTCATTTATCAAAGGAACACTCAACAAGGTTTCCTGCTTTGTATAATAGTAAACATAACATAATTTATGCTTGGCATTTGTCATAGATATTTCCTTATCTTGCTTAACAATTCTCCTTCCAAGCAACGCCAATTAACCTTGTTCCATAGACGCCCTCCTATGACACAAGAACGGATATTATTTATGCTTTGCTTTTAGTCTCCAAGGACGTAACCAAGTGGCACAAACATTAGAAACGCTTTAAGAATACTAAGTTGAATATTTTTCTCCCATCATCATCATCAGATGTACAAAATACATTCATCTCTCTGTTGTCAGATAATTGAGATATTTTGTGGTCAGTTGGACAAATCAAGACGAACATTTCTACACAATCAACCTTTTTACAAAAAGGCAAATTAGTTTATTGTCCTTTCCATAAATCTTTGGTTTTCTTTGAGTGAGAAAATCTTTTATGTTCTAAATTTATGATATTGTACTGATATTTTAAATTTAGAAAGTTTAGCCAAATACTATTTGAAAATTGATTTTCCTTATTGATATAACTCTTGAATTGGATCCAACGTTCATTATGATTTTGTATCTTTCAACATGCTTAGCAAACACATTCGAATTAATGGATGTTTATCTTTTCTAGTACAACACAAATTCAGCGAAGATTTGAATTTTGGATAGAGAGTGAACGCAAACATTTGTTGACAGGCAGCAGATATGATTCAGAATACATTTATGCATATTTAACTACAATGAAATTGTCTATTGAGTATAGAAAATTCATTCCGACTTTGTTTTGCAATTGAAATATTACGTATACGCCGAATTTTGCTTAAATTAGACTAAAATGAAAATTCATGTAAAATTGTTACGAGACAAAGAGACACGATTAATAACAAGAATATTTTTATTCAGTTTTTATATTATATTGTAAGTTATTCGTGTTGAACCAAGGTTGAATTCCTGAAGAATGGGATTTAACTAATAGGCGGTCATAACAACGAAAACATGGAAGAGCAGTAAACTAAATCCTTTTATATGTGGAGATAAATCAATTAGGTGAACTACAAGGGACTGTTGATGGCAATTTGAGGAGCGAACTATTAACTAGAATATTAAACAGAGTTTCCGAGAACCAAAAAATTTAATGGGTTCATGTTTAAATGGTATGCAGTTCTGTGACTTCTATGAAAATATTGGACAATGTGAATGGAATGACAAATAATGAAATATGTGAAGCTTACATTCGTATATTAATTAGCGAGGAAGAAACATTTTAAAATATGCATTTTGTTCCGATCATATGCCAATTGTCTTAAAACTTCCTTGAGGGAACTTCACTAGATGTATGAACAATCTATTATCGAAACCATAGCTGCGTGACTCGAATGTAAAATTAAAAATATAATGAAAGTTTTGTAAATACAAAATTGAAACAAAAGTTGAAGTACTTAGAATCAGTTAAAGCTTTTTTGGTGAAAGCCTTTAGCAATAAATTTCTCTATCTTAATATACTTAATATTTCCACAAAAACCAAAAAAAGTAAAAGCTGAGAATATCAAATTTAAAATTGGGGGGAAAAATACTAGAACGTGTTATGGGCGTAAAGTCACTTTGAATTTATTTCATTTGATTATATCGCGTGTGGCCAGGAAAATTTGTTGAGAAGAAAGTCAAGTCACGTCAAGCTGTTTTTTTTTTTTGTTTGTTAAGTAAATATTTATTTCATTGGCCACATTTTTGACTTTAGTTTTTATTTTCAATGGGCAAAGAAACGTTGACAGCTGCAATAAAATTTTTTGAAGGATTTGTGGATTTTTCCGCTTTGGTTCATTGAATCGTTTCATAATCAGTTAACCTAATTTGTATTATGTAGCTTTGCCAACAAAAAACTATATAGGTGAGTCCAATTCAACAACAATCTCTTGCATTATTTAGAAGTCTTTGTATTATTCAATGGACTTTGAATGGAAAATTCTTTTTGCAATTTTGCTCTTATTAGTATTTCATAGAATTCAATTCAATTTTTTTTTTTTGGATTGACGAATAGTTTAGTTTATAAACAAAATGCCATGAAATATTACCAAACTTTTAAAGATTAAAATTTTAAGTTGTCATATAATAAAATATGATATTTCTTATTAAGTAATTTTTTAAACTATTTGCATATTAACATACTTTTCTCATGTTGTCAAATACTAAGAATGAAGGAAATTAATTCGTAATCATGTTATTCTTTGGAAATATATTGAGTTGATAAATATATTTTAAGAGACATCATAAAAGTTTGGCATATCTTAAGTTGGAATTTCAACAAAATATTTAAATTATCAGGTATGGAAGATTGAAAGTCAATCGATTCAACATAACATAGATGACAAGTGACAGAATTGATTTCATGAAATGTTATTCTTTAAAATAAGTGTTTCAATTAAATTGGTGTCAGACATTTCAGTTGTGGTCTATAGCTGATTTACACGAGCCTGCCACATTTGTGAATATGAATAAAGTTGGTTTCGTACTAATGGTTATTGAACATATTGGCTTTTTATATATATGAAGTTAGTTTATCTTCATTTTTATATTCACATTATTCGATATGTGTAACAGTAGAGAAAGATTGTCAGGTTGGGTTGCGGTTGAACTTCGTCTTTGGCACATTACTTTTATTAGAGTCAGAATGATTTTAATTATTGGTTATAAAGAACAATTTTTTTTTTTTGTATTTACTGAATCTCCTATATAATACATAGGACTAACAATAAGGTTACAAATCTTATAGAACTAATACACATGTGTCCCTCCTACAATGAAGAGGAAGGAGTTCACTTGGCACTACGAGCCTCTAATTAATCAAAAGGGCAGCACGATCATTACGGATCAGTCGAGATGAGTTCCTTGTATGGACAAGGACTCTGGCTAGGGGATTAACATGCCGAACTAATTTATCCATGTAAATAGCTTTACGCTTGGAACATTCATCTTTGACAGGTGGTACTTCCAGGTCCTTGTGAATGTCTTCATTCCTGATATACCATGGCGCTCCCGTGATTGTTCTAAGTATCTTGGATTGTGCTCTTTGTATAACTTCAATGTTACAATTTAGCAAAATATAAAGTTATTGGCATTAAAAAACAGTTGTTAGGGTTAGAATTTGTGCTGTTATGATAAAAAATAAACTTGACAAAAAAAACTTAAAAAAATTAATCACCTTTTAAACTAGCATTGACAAGTACAGAGTCTTAGTTTTAGTATTAGTTTTAGGAGTTTTCTTACAATGATTTTGAAAATGTTTTTACCCATTTTCCTTACTAAATCATAAAAACAAAAAATATATAATGTTATGTTTGTAAATAAAAACATACATACAAGTCTTCGTTTCCCAAACTTTTATCAGTGTTTCTTTACATAAATCCATATTTATTTTGTCCTTAAAATAATCATCTTCGTTTATAGACTTAACATATAAATTAAGGAGGAATTTTAATTTTTTTGTTGGACATAATTCTTAATGCTGCATTAACATTACTCCCAGTGCCAGTGTAGATTTTGACAAAGTCATCACGTCCCAGGACAGTTTTATCACTCCAATAATTTGTGCTTGCCGTCAGGGCATTATGATTAATTTCAGGTATTGGCTTAAAATCCTGAATTACTTACCTCTCACTTAAATCTGTCGATAGAGTAACACTGTCAACTGTTGGTTTGGGTCCGGTGGTGATAGCCATTACTCACTCCAATAATAGGAGTTACTAATATTGATGACATGGATTATTTGTTGTTGATTACCGAAAATGATTGTATTTTGCGTTTTTTGTATTAATCTCTTGTGCATAGTAAAACCATGATTTTATTGGCTGTGTGATTATATTTACCACCCTAAATATCTACGAAGGCATTCCATGGTGACGTATGACACCTTCTTGTCGTCATCGTATCAAATCAAAAACGTTTTGTATGAATTACGTATGACTTGTTAAATTGAACCAAAAATTTAATTAAGCAAGATGTGCACTCGACTCATAATGCAACTGGCAATTTATAAATGTAATTATTGACTTTCATAACTATGAAGTATAATATGCTACTAAATCTTGGGTTAAGATCATTCAAAGGAATGTTTCATTCAAAATAACTTGTTGCTTTTGTGATTACGCACGCGGCATTGTATTTTGTTTCTTATCAAATCTAATATTTAAATGGAAATAAATACTTTGATACCACAATCCAAAACCAAGTTCACGAATTTAACAAAACGATGGAAGTGAAAAAAGAAGAAAAATTCGTTGAATGAAGTATCCATGGATTTTACGACATATTTCGTAGCAACTTCGGAATATCCCCAGCCAATGAACGCTGTGTGGATTTTTCTTAAACGCTTCTGTGCACAACCCAGACATTAAAAAAACACACATACTAACTTAACTTCATTATACCAATTTTTGACACGGAAATTTATGCAAGGAACTTAGTTTATTTAAAAGAGGTCAACACACTTCGCTGTGCTTTCGCTTACGGAATTCAAAATGGCACTCAAGGTTTACTCTCTCAAAGAATAATTTTGTCACTATAGAACTTTGTTAAATTTTCAGTTACAATACCGCCAAAGTGCAAAGGCCCAACCCTCGTCCCAGCCAACCTGAGTTTTTATACTTTTTACTGATTTCCCCATTAAATTTCACACAATTTAACATGTCAAATGTCTTAATTTTTTCTTTCTATTCAAGGATTAATCGAACTTTTGTTTACCAATCTTTATCGTTTTATATTTTTCTTAATAAAATTACAGGTTCAGTTTAAATTTGAATCACCAAATTAATTATTATTCTTTATAATTTTATTTTGATCAATTACTACAACAAAATTGGCAACTATTTAGACAGCACAAATAAAAAAGTTAATTGATATATTTATTATATAATTTTTGGTTACGATGACTTTAAGAAATTGAATTAAATCTACTTGATTTCAATTTCCTTTTAAGATAAACAAGTTTTTTGTCAAAAATCAAACCACCTTTTAGAAAAATCAACAAAAATTCTCACAAGGCCAAGTAGGAGTACTATTAAATAATAAATCAAAAAGGGAATACAATAGAAAGCCTTAAGGAAACCGAAAGAAAATCAACAAAACATAATGGAAAAAGATGTACACAAGTCGATTGCCATGTTTCTTTTAAATAAACTGAAATGTTTCCTTTGAGTTCGCTTGGATACAACATTTCCTTTTTTATTGAAAAGGCCTCAAGGGAGTAATCTTGTAATCTTAGCAACCAAAAAAGAAAATAAAGTATATGGTTAAAATCAACACACAATCTAGAATACTAAATAGATAGGCGTAGGCTGAAATAACATTTAGTAAATTACAAATTCGGTCATTAAAAATTGAGATTTAGAAAAAAAAAAAAAAAAAAGAATTCGTAGTGAAAAGAAATTTACAGATGGCAAAATATCAACTTTATAAAGCTTCCTGATTAAAAGCTGATCAATATTATTTTGTTTCTTATGGGTTTTAAATTTCCCCGATTGCAAGTAAAATTTCAGAATATTTACCTCTAAGTTAATAAATGTATTTGGTTTCTAGTTGGTGTCTCTTAGCAAATAATGAAATACGTATATTAATTTATTTATATTAATATTTGTAGTTCATTTGAAAAAAATGATAACGAACAATTTAATTTCTTGTGTGTTCGTTGTTGTGTCAAATACTTCATACTCTCTTTCTGAAAAAAAAAAAAAAAAAAAACGATAATTAGAAAGGAAAGTTGGATAGTCCAGGTTATAACACCTAGGCATTTTATGGAACGTAAATAACATTACAAATACTTAGACATTTTTAAGCAAAAAGTGCAAATTTTTATATTAATATAATATTAATTTTGTTACGACAAATCGTAGCGATAATTAGAAAGGAAAGTTGGGTAATCTAGGTTATAGCATCTAGGCATATTATGGAACGTATATTACATTACAAGCACTTAGACATTTTTAAGCAAAAAGAGCAAATTTTTATATTAATATTGTTACGACAAATCGTAGCGATCGTTAGGGGCTTATCGACGTTTAGCTTTGAAAGAAAAGGAAGAAGACTGACGATTAAGGAATAAGAAGGCGCAAAAAGATATTTCTTTGTTGAAAAAGATATTCCAAAGTATTAATAATAACACATTTCCGTTGATGGTTTGATGAAGAACAGAATTTCGCTGAAGGAATGATTGCTAAAGCGCAAATAAAGAACTATAAAAAAGTTTAGAATTGTCTAAAATAAAGGAGGCTAAAGATTATCCAACAATGAACTTAAGAAAATCAACATTGTAATATTAAACAATTATTAGGCTATAAATTCGTATCAATATATTTAAACAATTTGACATAATATATGCCCAAGAACTATGCTCAAAAAACTATGTTCAACTGTCGTCTTGTTGATCATGAATATTTATAATTTCTCGGTCTTCACTTATTGCTAATTATATGCTATATTCTTTTGTAAAAACTTAAAATATCCTTCAACATATTGTCATTACCATTCTGCATTCTATGCAGAGGTAATGTTAATTATAAAGTAATACAAATGAATAAACTCTAAGTCTACCACATGTCTAACAAATGAGAGTACATTACCGGCATAAATCCTATTGTAGTTAACTTATGGGTGTGTACATGTCGCTTCTGTCATTAGTAGTAGTAAAACTGATGTAATTTTTGGATTTAAAATAAATTTTACTTACGTTTAACAATACAAAATGTCGTGAGTGATACTGCAAAACTTAATACTAACGTATTGCTTGTACAATACTATATTCGAGTACGAGTAAATGCTATTATGTACTTTCTATATTTTCCCTTCTGTGTTTCTAAAATAGTTGATGATAGAATAATTTGTCAAAGACTTTTATCTCCATTTGCTACATAATTAATTAGATGACACATAGGTGGGATCCTTTTTTAAGTAAAATTTTAATTAATTTTCCTGTTCATCATCATCATTTATAGTTCATTAGTTTTTGGGGTTTTAGCATAATTTATTACTCAGCAAATATGTTGCAGTTTTCGTGAGGTACGTGGAAGTTTTTCGCGGTTAACATCACTTGATACGTTTATATACAAATGGAAGTTGGACTAATTGAAAATCTATTCTGCTTGTGACAAATAGTAGTATAATTTAATGAAATTTTACCTTAGTCTGCCTTATACGTTTTTAGAATATCCTGCATTTATGATAAATTAATATTATAGACAAAAAAGTTATTAAAGTTATTTTCATATGTTTAAATTTTTAATATGTAAAATTTATGCTAACCATAGTATTAAATTTAATTAAATATCTACTTATGTAAATATGTCTAAACTGTAAATTTTTTTAATTTCTGATTGTTCGTAGGCTTATTTTCCAATCTAAGGAAAGAAATGAAATCATTTGTAAAACTGTTTTTGTTGAAAATGGCAAATGCCATTAAAAAAACAAATGAACATGAGAAATTGTCCCTGAAGATTTTTTGAGTAGATTTAGTTTGACAAATGTTAATTTTAAGTAAGCTGAATTAGCAAAAAGCTGCAAAAGGCCGCGAAATAGTAACAACAATTAATCACAATCTAAAATGATTATTTCTATAAGAATTTCTCCTTTGTTTTTTTTGTGGGAAAAGGTGAATATTTTCATTTTACATTCAAGTTGTCTAAGAAAAACAAGAAAATAGAAGGCACAGATCAAATCAAAAAGGGAATATTTATAATCAGAGCTTATTGTGGATTAAATCCAGTAATCAACAAACGTCAACAAATCTTCTTTACGTAGTTACAACTTATTATAAATTCAATTAACTCAATTTCATGCATACAAGATAGAAAGTCTATGACAAAAAAAAAAAAAAAAAAAAATTGAGTAAAAGAAATTGATAAAAATAAATTGTTTAACATTTTTAAGAAATGTAATAAAATAATATATAGTGAAAATTGGAAACCCTATCCCCCCCCCCAAAAAAAAAAAAAAAATTCAGTTGTGTGCCTCATCCTCATAAGCACAATATGGAAGTGAAACTTCCTTAACGAAGGGAGGTAAATCCACAAAATTAGAAAATAAAATGTGACAAAAATCAAAATGCGTTTCACTTCAAAAACATAAAAAAAATATTCCCAGTGTAGGACTCGAACGCCACGCCTACGGTTTGCAAGTCCTACTCTCTAATCACTACGCCACGGAGACATTTTAATTGTATTAGCATAAATAGCTCCAACATAATAATAACATAGTAAAATTTTGATTTTGTCCACATTTAATTTTCATATTTTTTTGGATTTACCCCCCTTCGCTAAAGAAGTTTTACTTAAAAAAAAAAAGAAAAGAAAGTTTACTAGTTGGTCGCAAGACAAATTTCTAAAATTTCTTTTTATCATTTTAAAAGAAATCTACTTACTTTGATATTAATCTAACGATTGTACTACAGATTTAAAAATCTTTCTTCAGAATAAATAAATTCATGCTTTTTCGTTTTAAATTTACAATATATTTTAAAGTGAAACTTAAGAATTTGAACTTGCTCCCCTAATTAGAACTATAAGAGGTTAATGGCTTTAACAATTAAGAGCATTTTCTGAAAATGTACAATATTAACCAACAATTAAGTTGGCTAAGTCTTTCTATAATCGAATCAAAATTTACCTTAGTTCAATGAACCCTTTATTAATTGTTAAATATTCCTCTTTATTGTATCTTAAACTACTACAATTTGTAATTATTTCTTATTGTCTTAAGTATGCGTTGATGATATAAAACAAAAGTTTAAGGCAAATATTTCATTTTAATTGAGCAAAGATTTCTTGTGGCTGCAAATTGTTTTGGTTTCTTTTTAATAACTTTTAAAAGGTCCCAACAGTCATTTTATATTAAGAAAACAAAACTAAAATAAACTTAAGTTTGTGTGACAAAAACAGTTTAGTAAATTTGAATCTTATTAAGACTAGAATACTAAACCAAGGGTCTTTATTTTTGTCGCTTTTGTTGATCTTTTCCCACTTCATTTGTGGTTGTAGCAAATTACGTGAAATTCTATAGTATTTTATCTTGACTTTTGTTTGGTATAAAAATATAAAATATGTTTCCATCTCTTCCATCCCATAGTTGTTATTCACGTAATGTGGCTTAATTGAGGCTTCAGTGGTTTGTATTTGGAAGAAAGATATCAAGGACATCAAAAGAGTCCAAGCATTAAATTAAAAATAGCAAAAATGTAAATGATTATGTTTAGCAAAATATGGAAATTTATTTGAAATAATTTGTAGTTAGCGGACAAGTAGTCAGTTCTTTGGAATTTTTTTTTAAAGTTGTTTCCCTTAAGTAAAGAAACCATTTAGAATAATATAATACTTACTTGATTAAATTTCATTATCAGATAGTTTGAGTTAAATATTGATGCTAGAAACTATTTGTTGTTTAATTTATTTGTGAGACACGTGTGCAACAAAATTTGATGAATTAAGTGCCAATTTTTAAAGGGCTACAATTTTTATACTGAATACGTCAATAAGTTGAATAGAAAAGTTCCAAGCTAAGGCAGTCAGTCATTAATTCAGTTCATTGTTATGTATTGTTTTAACATCATGGACCAACATCAATTGCCATTAATACGTTAACACAGAGATAAAATGGACTTTATTCATTGTCATTCAATCCATGCTAATCAAGTATTTTGCCTGTACATGTACATATGAGTATATAAAGCCATCAATACTTATACGAAACAAAGCGGTTAAACTTACTTACTTCCTTGGAAATATATTTGCTCGTAGCAATGTTTTTTAAATGCCAAATGTTGGCAATGTTAGAAGACTGCTATGTTAGCAATATCCTTCAGGGTTCTTAGTATTAAAATAATCATATTGTAATTTCCGATAATATGAACTTTTAATACCTACAGATGGTAAGACACTCAAAGGCAGTATTCGACATTATCTGCATTCAGTGATTAAGCCTGGATAAAGTCAATTATGTTCACATGGTCACATTGATGTTTCATAAGTGAAATAACACAGTGCCTTCAATGTTCTTGTATGTACATATACATTTGCTGTAGAATACTGCCCAGAAATGTTTAATTTGATATTTTATTATAGTACATGGAGTAAACATAGACTTATTGCTTAGATTGTTCTCGAGAATAATATTAATAATATTGAAACTTCAGTAAAAAGTATTATGCTACGTGCTCACGGTAGTTAAATGCTATAAAATATTTATATCTATGAGATCCCCTTGACCCTATTGTAGACTTATCAGACAAAGTTAACTTCATGAAACAATTGATTTTTCAGTTTTCTATTTCAAAAGCTGAATCGAAAGTAAAGGTTAATTGGTATGATGGCTATTTCATTAAGTAGTCAAGTAGTGTCTTCTAAAATAAAGGAATTTTCGCGGCTTTAAGCAAAGAGCGACTTTGATTTGGTTATGAAGAAGCCTAACTATGATTGACTCCCATGGAAGACTGATTCCTACAATTGTGATCATATAAATATATTCCTAATTGCGAATCCAAAGCAGTTTTCCAGACGCAGAGCTGAATTTTTTAAAGTCAAGTCTAGCTCAATAGTCAAATATCTGAATGATGTAATCCATGATGTAAGATTGAAAGTATCATTTTTAAAATTTTACAATTGTCATGTTTATTTAAAACACAATTTCGTTAGAAATATTTTCTTTTTTCCAATATTCCAAATATATTTGGAAATGGACAACACGTCAAAAGCTACAATTCTTATTTACAATTTATTTATACAGTGAAAAATTTCGTAGAAAATATGTAATACGCGAACTTCAAAGAAAAATAATTCTTTTGTTTGATAACTTCAATATATGAATTGATATGAAATGTATTTGATTGTTATAAATTTTAGAATTTAGTTGATAGAAAAAATACAAAAATGTATGGCGTTTTACTTCCTGGAATCCCAGCACCATGACAACGAGGCTAATTGGCATCGAGAGGTTTGCAACCAGGATTACAAAAATTTTGAATAATTGGTATATACATACATTCATATGAATTGTAAAAAAAAAAAATATATATATATTAAACAAACTAAGTAAAATTAAAAATTTAAGAGTGACTTTACATGAATGTGTAAGCTAAGTAATTTAATCAAATGAAAAGTAATAGAATTGTTCAGCCCAATTACATAGTTATTTGCCATAAAAGTGTCTATATTGAGAGTGGCACTTATAACTGATAGAATTGTTAGAGATAATTTAACATTTCATCGTATCTTTAATAATGTTTTTGTTTTTCTTAAATTTCACAGTATGTAAATAGGGGCAGAAGATACTTCTTGTTAAAATACACAAAGTGTCAAATTACTTATTCTCAACCAATATTCTTTTTATCAACCAAAGGCTTAAGAATTTCCAAGTTCATTGTTATGCACTGAAATGGGAGATAATATTTGTACATAGTTCAGAACTGAGCTCAACTGAAAAAGATACATTTGCATACATTTGTTGTCTGTCTTCACCATAAAAGCCTAGTTGACATTTGCAAATTTTTGAAGTAAAGTTCATTTACTATATTCTTGTTTAACATTAGCATACAATATTTTAACTCTTCTACAAAATATGAAATTTAAATCAGTCAAACACTTCAACGAAATAAAAATTTGTTTTTGTATTTGTTGTTTTTTATTTTTTCAAAATGGTTTCAGCTGAATATGCTTCATAAACAAATTTGTTACTTCCATTAACTTTGTAAAGGGAACATAGATTCGTGGAACATATTTTCCCAGAATTGATCAACATAGTAGTTTTATTAAGTATGCAATCCAGATACCCTTCGGAGGATATACAATACATGAGCTTGTAGAACAGCTAGAGTTTGAGAATAACCTCGGGCTCTTTTCTCATCTGCTAAATAAACTAATACAAACTTAGCGTTTAAGTCAACGAGGACGCGGAGGCCACTCGGAAAGGAAATGAGCCTCAAACTCTATATCAGTCAACAATAAACTTTCAAATTGCTGGATCACTTACCCTTAAACGGAAAATATTTGGTTAATCTATTTTTGAGTAAATATTGGAAATTGCTGGCCTTACATTTTTTCCAGACAGTCTGGGTAAGTCTGGATGACCTCCTTTCAATCGATCAAAAATGAACTGAATGATTTGGGTTTTAAAAAAGTATTTACAAAATCTGCTAGTCACTTCATTGGTCGAGGTCCTACGACTTATGATAGAAGCCGACTTATGGATCTCAAAAACTATTTAGAACATTTCAAAACATCGTTCTATACAAAGATGGACTTTGTGTACTACTTGACTAAAGAGATGTTGATGGATCAATTGTAAGTCACCATTCAAGAATCTATCACAATAGATAGATCAATATTAAATTAAAAAGAAACTTTTTACATTCCTGGCTGTTCTAAACTACAAAACAATAAGCATAGAGTAACGAAAAAGAAAAAGAACCTTTTTGTATTTCAATGTCATAAAAAAGTTTCGTTTTGCATTAAATATTTTAAATTAATAATTTTTCTTTTATTTGTTTTAAGTTGAATATTTCTGCTTTTGATGTTTAGTACTTAGTAAGCAAGTTGTTAATTTTTAAAACAAATCTGGCAATTAAATTACAATTAGGGCTTAAAAGTATTAAACATGAGTTTCTAAATAAATTCAATTGATAATTTTGTTTGAGTTTGAGTTGTTATTTTAATTAAGTGTATCCAAAGGCAACAAATCCTTTTTGATGCCTAACAAATATAATGTCAATTTAATTGGTAAATTCAAAAAGATACAAAGTAAATAAACGAAAAGATAAGAAAATTGAGTGCAATAAACTTGTACAAATTTTTATTGTCATTGAATGAATTTGTGATTATTTTTATTTAGATTTTCCTAGAAAAAGATTAAACTTACTAACGAAATACAATAATAATAATAATAACAATAATAATAAAGAACAAATAAATAAGCTCACAAATAAAGAGAAAACATTTTTAGCAAAATTATTTCTGGATATTTAGGCAAGGAAAATAATCTTTTCAGAGTATTTCAATTGGCATAAGCTTGAATTGTTTGTATTTCAATAAAAATTTTTGAGAAAATACTTATTTTGTTTTTTTTTTTTTGTCGAATAAAGATTAAATTCGCTTAAAAATGTTTACAGAACAACAATGGGACAATACATGCAAGAATAGAATTTCTGTTTGTGTTTTATTATATAAAGTAATTTACAAAATTTAAAGTAACTTACTTCAGGATTAAGCGATTTAAATTATTTCATGTGTCATATACTTTTTTACTCAGTATGTATTGTATTGGACTTGAACTTTGAATTGTCAACTAAATTTTATGTTTCAATTTGCAACAAAGAATGACATTGGGTAGATGAAAGGAATCTTTTTTGGTTTGGTTTAAGTTTGTTTGATTGACCAATTGGGATATATTATAAGTCATAGGCAATTGCAATCAACAAAACCACAAAACTGATTAATGTTGACTTTAAACTAAAATTACATAAAGGGAGTAAAGAATATTCTAACAGACACAATACGAAAGAGTAAAATAACATTTGTCCTGGACTTATTTATGATATTAGTTTTAACCTTAAGTTTCAGAATCATAAGATAATATGATACTGGATATACAACTTAAAATTAAGTAGAAATCTTAGTTGTTATAATCATTAATTCAAATTGTTCCCATCAGAATCACAAACTTAAAATACACAAGCTAACATTGAAGCATTTTTCTTATCACTACTACTTAAGAATGTGATATTTATTTATCATAATAAGTACTTAGTGCATGATACTTTTTGGGCTTGTTATTTAGTTAAAATTATAAAAAAAAAAAGAATATGATGCCTGAAAACTTTTGTAAAGTAATTTTATGTTTTGTAAATACTTTACTCAATAGTTTTTAACAATTTAATGAACTTATTTGCATCATAAAATTGCCTCTTACGCACTAATAATGAAAATGTGCAACACTAGACTGTATTTTTTTGTTGGGTTCCTGACCCAAATGGTACCAAACGGAACCCTATTACTACAGCTACGCTGTCCGTCCATCCGTCCGTCCGTCCTCGGGCTTTATCTTATGAACAGAATGTGTAGTTCTATGCAAGCTACAACAACAAATATTGACACTAAAATATATTGTATTTAAAAATTTGAAGGCATTTGTTTGGGAACTATACGATCCAGTAAGCATAGACTATTGAAATTTATATAGTTTATGGAAATAGATTATAAACTTAAAGTGTCGATATTTAAGGGAGGGTACCTCCCATACAAGCATCACAATAAAATTCAGGTTCTTATTACAAACACTTTCTTGTTTTTCGCACTATTAAACTGAAATGTGGACACTATAAGTTTTTGATATAAGCGCTATACATTTGTTGGAATTAACCAAATTGAACCACTGGGGGTACTTTCCATACAAACGCCTATTTGGTACAGAACCCTCCGTGTCTGATTTCTATTTTTTCCTTTCTAGTTTAAAAGGCAATTTCCGCTTCCAGTTTAACTTTTATTATAGAAAGTTTTAATTAACATTCAAAAGCAGCAACAACATTGCAAACTTATTGTTGTTGGAACAATGAAAGCAAAACACATTTCATTCTAAACTTACTTGCTTTTACTTCACTGAGTACATAAACTTAAAGCCGGCGGTAACATGGAATAATACATAGAATGCAGTAAGAAATAGTTCCGATCGTAAAAACAATTTGATTTTGCCAAGGTGTTGTTTTTTTTTACTACTTAAGTATTACAAATGCTTAAATGCATCTAGAGTTAAAGTAATCGGGAATATTAAAAGTTTTACTATACGAATTTTCAAATTAAATGCAGTTTTCTGTTTAATACGAGTACTAGTATTCCCTTCATTTAAAAAAATACAATATATTCTAAATTAACAGTCTCTAGTTTAGACGTTTTCCAAACAATTTATGTTTAAGAAGTAAGTTACTTTGTATAAGTGCAAGAAGTGAGTGAGTCTAAAGAAAATCTAACAATTTTCAACACTTGCTTATTTAATTAAAGTTCAGCTTAACAATTACAATACTAGACGATCATCAGCCTCCGTTGTGCCAGACAATTGTTAGCTTTTTCACTTTTTGACTCTTGCTATCCATCCATTGGTGGAATTTCTTGATTTCCCTAACCATTGGCTACTCATTCCAGGAACACTTAACACATCAATCAGCTACAATATTTGGCAGGAACTGTCGATCGAATATAGAATAGTTCTACAGTTATTGATATATTGAATTGTGTTCATGGTCTTTTTATTTCTATACAAATTATACAATATCTCGCAGTATGTAGTATTGATTTGGCTACTATAAGTACTAGTCATTATATAAATCATCCGATTATTATACACTGAATGATACTAAGGAGTGTGAAATCCTATTGCTTTAATTGTTAAGTTTTTATGGTATCCTATAACTAAAATCATAATCCAAAGTGCAGTACCTTATATTAGGGTATGCATCTTAACAGGGAATTTCAACATTCTTGCTCTAATCCTGTATGAGGCTTTGAACTTCAAAGATAATCATTTACTTTTTGGCACCTCAGCCACTGTAAATATAGGGTATAGGGATATTTTTATTGTGTGGTTTGCCAGTGCTGTATTTTGGATGGCTCACGCCTGATTCGTGATATGTGTTAAAGCCCAATAGGCGCTTAGTTAGTGTTGCCATTTCATAATGAAAAGATTTACACCCGCACAACGCTGACAGATTATTAAATTGTATTATCAAAATTCGTGCTCTGTGAAAAATGTTCTTTCGCACTTTTACGGTCGAATTGTAATTCAAGCCAAAGAAATCAAATTTCGCAATTTTATCGTATTAGACATCAAGCCAAATATTGCTGCCATATCTGCCAGTATAAACGAGAAACTTGATTTCATTTGACGCCTTTAGGCTATTTTTTATGTGGTTACATCAAACCATTCGTCTATGCCGACAAGTCAGAGTCAATTACAGCATTGGAATTCATTAGGAAAACACAGCCAATATACTAAAAAACTTGTCGCTTGGAGTATAGTGGCCCGAAACTCTATTTTGCCGATGGTCGAAAGGCAAAAATTGTAAACAAAGCGCATTCGACACACCACTAGTTTTATTCTTCCAGATGGTAGACTTACTTCAAGGTCATCGCCGAAAAGTGTGCTTACTTTACTCACATTTCCGAGTACATTTTATGTTGGTTGCGAAAGCCACTTGAAAAGGTAACAAGAACCATACATAAAACATTCGACCGGAAATTGTTGATTGTTAACACATTTTTATTTTTCCAGCAGACAGACAGAGAGGTGTACAAACAGAGGGACGTGTAAATTCCTTACACATTGGTTCTTTGTAATTTTTATTTTGTTCCTTGACTTCTTTTCTGTGAAAAGTAGCGAGATTTTTTTTTTTATTAATTTTATTATGTTTAATTTTGTTCTATTTTTACTTTTTTTTCTTTATAAGTTGTGATCTATTTATAGATCCATGTTTTTCATTTATGTGTCTGTCTGTTAAGGTTGAACAATTTGTCTCTATTTGTTTATTTTACCTTACTGGTCAAATTGCTGAAAGAAAGGAAGCTACGAAACACTCTAGGCGATTAATTGATAATCCAATTGTTTACTACAATATTTTATTTTTCCAGTGTTTAAGATGTTGAGTAATTTTCAAAAGGCAAAAGTATCGCTAGGGAAACATCATGAAAAGGTAATATATAAAATAGCAATTTCCTTTTTTGTGTGTCGAACATTACGCCTTCAGAATTTGTTAAATTTCTTTTGAACAAAGTTTCCTGCATTTGGTTCATTAATCAAAGAAACTAAAAGTATTTTTATTGACTCAGCATCTGAATTGTTGTGCAGATGACTTGCAAGTATTCAAAAGAAAACACAAAATCATCATTGTTGGTCAAGAAAATTAAGATGAAAATATTTTCAGTGTGAAGCGACTCGAAGGATAAATATCAATAACATTTAATGACCTCCGACTGAGTAAATGTTAATTATGTATTGTGGTTTTGTGGGAAATTCATGTAATCGATTTGTGAAGGCTTTGTGCTCTGTGAGTACATAATTGTATGATGATTAGATTTATTATTATTATGTTGCATTATTAAATATTAATTACAAGTCTCAGTGAGCATTTAAGCAAATAAGAAAGAAAGAAAAAAAAAAAATGAATATTTAATAACTTAGATGTTCTTATTTAATAATTTTGTCTGTATGATGATAAAAACTATTAGTATGAAATAAATTTTAAGTAAGACATATTCATAGAGAAATTCAGTTATTGGTGATTGAACATGGTAGTTCAAAATTAGGACAGATTGAATAATATATTATTTGTACTATGATTGTTATTATTTAAATCGTAAAATATGATCTTTATAATTAAATGTTAAACCTTAAAACGTATTCATGTTCCGTTTATCAGTTGTCAAAGTCATGAGATATGTTTACTCGAACTTAAAGGGCGCATTTTGAATATACAATATAAAGAGATAAGAATCATAAACTTTTATGTTTCCTTATGGTCAGGGGTCAAGTAGTAATTGGTATGTGGATCAAGTATATATAACTAGCTATTATTTTCTGGTTAGCGGAATGTATTTTTAATACAAACAAATAAATACAAAAATGTCCCTTTATGTGTTAATTAATCGAATGATGCTTCTAATTGTTAATGTTTGTATATTTTTGATTATTGCATTGAAATACAATAGGATTTTGTTTAATATGTAAAGATGTTCATGAAAATATAAAATAATTACTCGAAATGGAATTGTTAGGAAAGGAACCACCTCTTCTTAGTACATTCAATAAATAATAAGCTGGTTGGGGCGAAGATCAAGAGCAGAAGCAATGAAATTGGATAGGTTTCTCGCTAGTGATATATTTAATATAATGGTCCTTAGTTCAGTTACTAGTGGCGATATTGTCTTAAATCTGCCGATTCTCGTTAATATTTTTCTCACTCAATTTGTTCAGCACATTACTATCATGGAAAATGTTGGTGAACCACTTGAATCAATGACACACTATTTCGTAGCAAATGCCATGCAGTTTCGGCTACAACTTGTTTTCATTATAAATTCAACGCAAAAGATTGAACCCCTTAGCATTTTTGTCTCTGTGGAAATGGTCACCTATCGAATATAAATAAGTACTAACTTCAAATGCAACAGTGTTTTTGTCAAATTTTGAGAAAATCAGTAAATTGTACGCCATTGAAAGCAGAAAGTCTTGTGAATTTCAAGGAAAATGGAAAAAAATGCATTTCTTGTGCTCATCATTTTTTCGTAATAATGTAATAAGAAATAGTTTGGAGAATCTGTAGTAGAAGTGGTTTACTGACTTCCGTTTATTTCGATCCAGCACAAGTGAAGCCGAATGTTAATATTGCACAACAGACGTCATTACTCCAGAAATCTTCGATAAAATCTATGGAATGATATAAGATGATCGGAGGAATGAAAGTGCATGAAGTGGTTGAGGCTGTTCATCACATTTCACAAGAATATTTGAATGCGGATACCGTGAACGAAACATGTATCAATCACAACACACTAGAAACCAAGGAATAGTCAAAATAGTGGACGTCTCCGGGTGAACGGACATTAAAGAGAGCCAAAGTGACTCTTTCGGGATGCACGAGATGTCATTCACATCAATTACCAATTACCATTATTCAAAGCTATTTGACAGATTCGACATTCATTTGAACAAAAACGAACGAATTTGGTGAAGAAAAAATGCTCTTCTTCCATGACAATGCACAGCTGCACAATTGCATGTAGTCGCCATGGCAAAAAACCAAAAGTTGGGTTACGAACTGTTACCTTATCTAGCATACGTATTCTGTAACTATTTAATGTTGCCAAACCTGAAGAAATGCCACAGTGGTAAGGGATTTAGGTCAAATGAAGATGTCTTCAGTGACACAAATGTCCATTTTGAGGGCGTTTGACGCTGTAAAGTTTCCAACAAAAAGATGACTACGTTAAAAAATAAAATATCGGAAAAAAGAATCTTTGATTTAAAAAATCACTGACTTATCTAATTGCCCTTGTAAGTTCTACATGTTTTAAATAAAATCATTGAATATTTGCAAACAAAATTCTATTGTTAAAATAAGAAAACACATTTGAAATAAACGCTTTTCATCTAGCACCTGCTATTATTATTTTCCATAAATAAATAATTAAATTTAATGACAAACAACTTTCTGCAGAAATGGTCTGTTTTTTTTTCCATCCAGAGTGTCACCATGACAAACTCTATTCTTTACACATATCAAATTCTCAGAATCCTTGACCAAAATATTGATGGCACCCACATAAGTGAACAAATATCAACTAATGATGGTTATTAACGTCAGAATGACGTAGGTACTAACCTCCTTTTGTACAGTTAGTTTTGTTCCTTATTTGTCATTTGATTAGATGCTCTAAATTTTTTTCAATGCCACACTCTCAGATTAACTTCATGGAGGAGACAACTGTCTGCTCGTGTGAGCATATTTTTTACACTTTGTGGACACTGAAAATTACTTTTTTGAAGATAAAAAGGGACATCATGGTATGAATTTCTAGGTATTTCTGCTCAATGGTATTTTGTGTATGGTAAATCGAACAAAAAGTACTTCCGTGCCCACGCACAAAGGACTTAATCTACTCATAAAATAAAATCAGACAAATTCTCTTACATTATTCTATGGAAAATTATTTGAAGCATAAAAAATTGTTACTTTATTCATTATGAAACAATATTTGTATGTTTGAAATTTTCTTTTTTTTTTTTAATTCATGCGAAAATATGAAATTATAAACATTTTCAATTGTATTGAATTTATCATACATTTTGTAAAAAGTTTATTCTACTTATTTTATGTGATTACATTTAATGCATAAATAAAATAACTCAACCAAAACTATGTAAATTTTTTTTTTATTTTTTCTACTCACTCAAATGTTTAATTTTAACAAGCCATCATCATTACATTTCCTAAAAGTAAGTACCTGGCATTTGTCTTATAAATTGACTTGGATGAAATTATATAATAAAATCTAACATTTTAAACTATTGTATTTAAATATAAAATACCATTTACAGTTTTTTTTTTTTTGGTAATAAAAGTTTTATTTGAAATTTAGTAGATCCAATTTAAATTAAATACTTGAAATTGTTTTTCATTGATTTTTAGATTTGTATTTGTTTTACTAATGAAGATAAATAACCAAGTTACAGTATTTGTAAGAAGATTTTTTAAATTAAGGTACATTGGAGTTCATTTAAGTAATGAATGGAGTAAAAAGTTTAAAATAAATCTATAAGAGGATATAGGATACATAGAGGAAATAGTAAACAGTCAATCAATTTATCTGACTGTGTATATTGGTAAGATTTATACAAGTATATACATAGTTTTCCAATATATGAGATACTATTGTACATTTAAGCAATACTATAGGTTCGGTTAGATTTTACCGTCCATTGACGTTTGGGTATCCTTAAATGGTCTTAGAGGTCACCAAACTCCTCTGAAACCAACCCAAAAGATTCAACAAGTAGAGCAAGAACAGAGCCCAAACTGTACAAATCTTCGAAGAATGGTTTCCCGCAAAAAAAGGCTCCATCTTCAAAAAAGATTAGGGCAGTCACAGAAGAGGGTTTGGACACTTTCTGCCCAATCTCTACAGCTGCGACAACGGCAAATATTGGACCAGAAAAGAAAAATAGACAAATTTTGAGAAAAAAAAAAAAATATGGAAAATGCCACCATATATATTGTGAATCTGGCTGCAACAGAGGACAACATTTTTATTCTTTTTTGTGTTATGTGATACGTTGAAGTTTTGTTCTGTATCGTGAATAAATCTTTTTTGTTTTGTGATTTCGCCTGTCGCAGTTCGATCATCGTCGAGCTGCAAGTCATCGTTGAATAACCACGCTGCTAATTGCCTTCTTCTACACACATTTATGTAGCTAAGAAAATTAGGAAAATTTTGTAGTGGCAGTTAAATTCTTAACAATATATACTCATTGAAGTACTCGATCCAAGGCTATGGCTATGCTTCATAAGAATGAATACATTAAACTTTTATGCTTGATGCGCATAACGTCAAAAATCCTTAGACGAGTTGTATGGAGTTCGGAGCCTTTTGTGTGATTAGTTTAAAATGGAAAGTACATTTAAAACATCTAAACCAAGTTGTCACAAATCGGGTGACAGCATGATTTTGTGATAGTGTAGTCACGCATGAGATATCAAATGATGTGGAGTTCCTTGCTCTATAATTACAATTATGACTATGCCAACCAAATGGAAGAAGATAAGTTTAATAGGAGTAAAATTTAGTTAAAAATTATCCCTTGCACAATAAGACAATCATGCTACTATTTGGTTTCGACATTCATGTATAATTCTTTCATTAGCACGGGAAATCATCATATCTTGCCCTGCATAAAATTTTATACAACTCTGCCAATACAATAGAAGATATTAAAATTGTTCGCCTCCATTTAACTCATTGATATTTATACTTTAAACACGAAACCATACAGGGATCTCTGTGGCATAAGATTCAAAACAAAAGGTTTATAGTTATGCAATATATACTTTTCTTAGAGATTGTTCTCATGACTTAGCCTCATTAGCATTTGAATGAACAGATAGGTTCAGTGCTTCAAAATTATTTGGTAAAGTGTTTAGTAGGATCCTTCATATGCTTAAGATAATTTGTAATAATTGAAATAAAAAATAAAGGAATACAAACTGTATTGCATGTTTCTATAAATAAACAATCTTTGCTTCTAATGACAATTGATTTTAATTTTGTTGGTGATAATTGAAAATTGTTACTTATTTTGTATCCCTTAGCTGGACTATACAAGTTTGTATCTAAGATATAAGAAAGGCTTAAGGAATAATTGATATACTAAATCGTAGCGAATTGCAAGGCCTCGATTCTGTTCTGATTTGTTATATTAAAACCAATTTTTTTATAGCCGCCAACCGAATCCTACTAAACCATTAATAATGTCTATTGATAGAGTCACTTTCTGTATTGATTGTTGCAAATTAATGTTTCCGAAATAAGTCTCTTTTAGTAATGTCAAGCAGCCACTATTTTTTCCTAGTAGTCAACATCCCATAAACTAAAAAAATATTCAAAATTTGTAAGAGGATTTCCTACATACATTAATCATAATTGATAACAAGTCAATTCCTGACTCCATAATAATACTAACAGTTCACATTCCAAAAATGTTTGTAGTATCATATTATTGTATGAAAAATAAAATGTTTGGTATTAATGACAGGTGACTTTATAAATTGATAGAAATATAATAAATAAAATAGTTTATAAAATTAATTAAAATGCAATAAAGGAAAGTTAACAAGGAATAGTATATTAATAATAATAATTGAGCTGAACATAAATTATGTAATGTGTTAATTAAGCATTTAAATTTTATGCTTAAATCTAATTATTTATTATATATTAATATCAGGTACATGATAATAAATAACATTATTGTGTCTGATTGGCAGATGTTGCTTAATTTATTGAATTGGTTTCCATATTTATTGTATTTTTATTTAATAAAAACACTGATGTATTTTGTGTTTTATGTCTGGGAAAAATAAGATTTGAAAAGATTTTATTGCATTAGGATATTTATTGTATTTTCCTAAAGGGGAACAAGTGATTTCATCAGGTTTTATTGAATTTGTAAAGTTATGTTTACGAACAAATAAAAGTTTGTCAAAACATCATAATTTATGAAGTTTCCTTTCAATGCAATAAGAAACAAATTGAACTTGTCCACAAACTATAAATTTGATGTAATATGTGGGCTTGAGTGAAAAATATTTTTTCCTTATCTAACATATATGTAGTTGTTGTTCCAAATCACCATATTTACTTATAACCTTGAATTCGCATATTTCGAAATGTTTGGCTAAGTTTGCTTGTTATTCAATTTGAAGAGGTAAAGTGAGACAGAGAAACAGAAACGGAATGTAAAGGATAAGAAATAAAGCGAAAAAAGCAATAAATTTAAAATAAAAGAAATACAAAGAAATGTTTCTACAACATTTTTATGATTTACAATAAAATCCTTTCACTTATTGTGCTTAGAGATTGTGGATTGTGGTTTGTGGCTCTTTATCTTGTAGTTTATTTTATTATTCTCTAGACAATTGAAAACACCAACAACAAATAGAAAGACCATTTCAAGAAGTAAACAAAGTTTTCCAAGCATTTTGTATTAAACGGATATCTATAACTCACCCTTGTGAGTAAAAATGCAATTATAAATCGTGTCAATTGAATTCGCGAGTCATTCAAATAAATCGGAAATGGTCATAAAATTGATAACTAAACTTTTGTTTATTTAATATGAATTGTATCTTTGTACTGTAGAGATTAGCAGACAACATTTTTATTGCACTAATGGGGTTTCTCGGAATAGACAACAAGTTTTATGATCAACTGGGGAAAATAAGATATGTACATAGTATGTATACACAGAAGATACAAAACCAATGTATTGAAATTATAGTCAATCATTCCAATATTGACCTATCAAATTAGATTGAATAAAAGAAATTAAATTTTTTTATTGTAAATTTCTTTGGTTTCATCAATCAAGCTTACTTACTACTACTACTACTTACTTATTCAATGACCTAATTTTGTTAGAACTGTTAAGTCTATACATCAATTACATTAATGAACACAACAAAGATAATTTGTCACAGCAGAACTGCATGTTAAATCTTCTTGTCATTAAACTCCATTGAAAATTGGATAAGCATAGTTTATTGGGGTTATAGCCCCATACAACAGAAATAGAATAAAAGTTTATTCTTCTAGACGAACATATTCTTGTTCTTCTTGTTGTTTCAAAAACATGCTGCATTCTCTAAAAAAACAAAAAAACAAAAATAAATAAATAAAATTTAAGAATAAATTTAAGTCAGACGCAGCTTCAGTACGTGACAACTAAAATATTTAATTGGTCTTAAGTGGAACATGTATTGAATCCTAATAATTGTTAGTCTACAATTTCAATAAAGTTTCATGTTTACAGCTTTTTATATTGAAAATAAAGAACCTAGTGGTCTTTTATTTTTGGAGAAAACAATTTAAGTTCTTAGAACCATTATTCTAATTATAAACATTATGTGACTGGCATAAGGACAATTTTGATACTGAGGTGAAGACTTTTAAATTTAATGATAATTTTAAACAAATGATTTTCGTTCTATAATTTCACAAAATCGCACTGGGCGGGTCTAAGCATTTTATCTATTGAACTTATAGTATGTATAATACTTTTTGGCTTTTTTTATTTTAGTTGATTCATTTCACTTCTATTCCCATTTAATATTTATTTTTTTTATGAAACCAATATTGGTTTAATCAACTCCTTCGTTGCTAATTACTATTTATTTGTCTTAAGACAAGCAAAATAACCAAAAAAAAAGTATTTATAACATGTAACATTTGCTCTTAAAATGATTAAATTATGTAGAAACATGCAAAACTGTATTGCTTTTAATTTGGATAAAAGCTGCATTTCTTTCGGTTTTTTTCATGCTTCAAAAATTTCGCTATTATTATTAATCGGAATTCGAAATTTGATTGTCGCGCACACATGGCGGATGAGTAATGAAATGGACATATGTTTTTCAATGGATAAATTGTACATATTTGTGGTTTCCACATTTCCTTTTTGTTTCTTTTTTTTTTTTTTTTTGTATAATTTTAACAATTGACAATATAAAAGGTAATGTGTTTTACAAAAGTAGGGTACTTTTAAAACAATAAATATTTAAGTATCACAAAAAAAAGGACTTATGAATAATAATAACATTGAAATTTGTTTTGTCATTTAATTTATACATAATAAAAAACACACTGTCACTTTGAGCAAATATTTTTTTTCTTTATGTTCATGTGCTTATTATCATTTCACACACAATATTCAGGACCTTTTCTATTGTAATTGTTTTTTTATTTTTATGTCTGGTAAAATAGACTCATTTAAAACATGAAGATCTCATTGGTATTCATTTATTCCATCAATTTTTTGCTCAATTATGAATTAATTATCTTGTATAGCAGCTAGTGCTATAACCTCTCTATTCGTTGCAGTTTGTAAGTTTAACTAACTTTAAGTCGTTCAAATTTATTAACAAACATATAAACTTAAAGTCCCCAGTTAATAGAAATTTACTTTAAGACTTCATATAAAAATCAAAGAAATTGTTTCATTACAGATTAAGAAAATTGAATATATCTTTTTATTAAAATAGGCTATAAGTCTATCCAATGACCGGAAGAACAAAGATTTTTCATGCACTACATACATTATCGTCATTACTTTTGGATTTCAAACTTTGGCCTAAAAACATGATTATTTCCAATTAGTTGCGTTTGATGTCAATTGCGTACAACACACGCTTGATTGCACGATTCTCTAAAGTGAAAATGCTTTTGTTTTTGTTTCGTTACCATGAATGAAATTCATAGATTTATGAATGAAAAAAACAGTTTGATGGATTTCAAAGAGTATTTAATTTTCAAGAATAACCAACCAAACCCAGCAAATTACTATTGTAGTAGGCAGGAAGGAGTATGATGGACAAGTATGAAAAGTATTTACAGAATGTTTTCCATATAACAGTGCAACAAGTTGTTTGAAACGTTAATAGCAGCTGTTAGTATTACAGTATGTTCATAACATCAACAGGGTAATGTTATGTTAATAGTTTTACATCATCCCTGGTATTAACAGTTTCCATTAGTGATGTCACTTTTCTTTTGCAGCAGTATAACAGAACAGTTGACCTTTGAATTGAAACGATTGATTGTTAGTTCTAGTTCTTCTCTCTAAGCGTCCTTAGATAAATTTATTAATGTTAATGTTTTGTTGGCAAATTTCAATATTCAAATAACCAAATGAAAAAAGAATAAATAATTTTAATTTAAAAATATTAGTCTTAAAAATATTTTTCTATGATTTCATTGAATTCACACACAGTTAATACTTTATGGCAATGTGAGATGAAAAAATTCGAGAAATTAAGAATTCTTTTGTGCTGCATTTTAACTGGATTAACAGTTTGACCTTCTTGTAAAAGAAACTCACCAACACATTTTACAATAAATGCTATGTACAAAGCAATTCTTAGACTATACTTACTCTCTCTGCACAGGGACTTATCTTTTCACAACACAATTAGAAACAAAGAGAAATAACTAAAGAGGATTATATACAAAACTTGCAACAATTTGAAAAATAACTAAATAAAGACTAAATGAAAAAACAACCAAGTAAAACAGAATAAAAAATAAAATATGAAAAGGATCAAAATTATTATAAGATAAAAATAACAAAAGAATAAAAAGTTAAAAGATTATTTTGGATTATTTGGAATATGTATAACCATCCCTAAAGATAACAGGCAAATAATATCAAAGAATAACTCATTCGTGAAGGTTTTTCCCATTTGTTTGACTAAACGATTGTCCACATGGAGGCCTTTCTTGTAATAAAGGCTAATTTACCAATCAACTACAATATTATAATTTGTCTTCCTTAAGTCTTTGTTCATGTTAGTTTTCCCAAGTTATTTTATCGGCCACAAGCCATCAACTGTTAATCTCAATCAAAAATTATATGAACCACAAATAATTCGAAATTTTGCTTAACTCTCCCCAGCCATTTCATCTGATACTGTCGGATATTTGTGTCTATAGTTTTCCGGCTAAATGTAATATTATCATTGATTTGATTTTATGTTTTCTAGGCTCCATTTTTCCAAATTAGTTAACATTTATGTAAGTGTCATGTGTGTTTTTCCCATTTCCATAAATTCAATGATGTCAATGTCGTCTGAATTATTCTTATTTGGTGTTGTGTGTTGCCTTGTGTACTAAATGTAATTAGTCTACATATGAAAATTATGTTATTTGCAAAAATTTCCATTTATGATAGCCAAGGTGTTGATTTTATTAAGGGTTTTTAAAATACCCCATCACTATTAGGCTATCGATGATACTTAATCTATTTATCAAACAGATTTGATTAAGTCGTTTTTGGCTTGGAAAATTCCTTCAGTTTATCATAATCAGGCTGAGGGGATCGTGTAAGCTGTTGCTATTTATGTCTGTGTAAACAATCAACCTTCTGGGCAAACTGAAAATGAATCACAGCTTGTTGTCAAGGATACTATTGTAGAACTAAGCTAAGTAGTGCGGTGCGGGTATGTAGATATTCTTAATATATTTCTTTAACGCTTCTTTTATTAAATCTTTAAATGTGAAAGTTAAGACAAAATATTCACTCAGTAACATGAGATAGACAGACATTGTGATGTCTGAGGACTTCACTTCTGTTTGTTTAAACAACTTGCGACTTGACTTGTTGGCATAACAATGCTAACAAAGGCATTTGTTTCAGTTACTTTATACTGTGCATTTGAGCATTTAAAGATATAAAATAAATATTGCCAAGTTTGTGAGTGTCGGTGTTAATAATACAATTTTATTTACAAATAGCACGGGGCACAATCACGCCCCCTCCGTGTTATATATTATATTTCGTTACACTCGAATATCATAGATGCAACCTATTATGTATATCATTTTCAATGGACCTGAGGTTGTTATACAAGTACATATTATGTATTTATAGATATTTTTATGTGCGTTTCTTTTTTATGAATGTTCTGTTGATATGTCCATACATATAAAGTTGTCAGTTACCAAGAATATAAATTGTGTTCTCATGTTTTATATCCGCTATTTCGGCAGCCATTAAAATAGTACATAGTAACTTGCTGTAGTAAATATTGTAAATGATAAATCAAAATGTTGTAAAATGTTTCTTTATAAATCAAATAGAAATTAAAAAAAGTTTCCATTATGGAGTTGGACAAGCCGATTTTAAAATGATATGTGATGAGTTAAGATAAGCTTAACTTCATGGTCCATAAGTGTAGTAGATTCACGTTAATAATAAACATTTTTCTCAAACAAATTTAAGGTGGTCAATCCTACGAACTTATTTAGATTTATATGACTAACGAAATGAAAAATACAAAAGAATTTGAAGGAAAACATTTGAAGAAGGAACATAATGGATTGAAATAAGGTAATATGAGAAACACAACCGGGATGAATAAATATAAATTTAAGTTTATTTTATTGACAGCTTTCTTTGACCACTTTGTTGCGGCGACAGTGATGATTTCATTCAAGCATCCATTATTTTGTGAGAGTTCCTCTTAAATTCTGGAAAAACTGCACAATTTGTGATTAAATTTAAGACTTCCCAGTGAAATAACTAAAGGATTTCTTCTTGTGTAAGTAAAGTATCCTTAGCTGTGAGAAACTGATATCGCAAGGAATTTAAATGTTGCCTCAGGAAAAGAAATATTACTAATCATTTTTATTGAAAACTCTATCTTTTTTTTTAAATTTTTATTTAAAAAACATTTTGCTATAATATTGAGGTGTAAAAAATTTTCATTGTAATTGTTATTAATGTGTTACGTAGTTGGTAGTCATTCTTGTCAATGACTTCCCTCGTAAAAGGAAATTTTTGCGAATAAAAGTAAGTTAACCAAGTCTCTTGGGTAATATTACCTTCGTCAATGTCAGACTCCAATCAATTTATGGGGTATTAAATATGCTATTAACAGTTGACATTGATACTTTTTTGCGATAGACCTACTTAGTGGATTAAAAACTTATTCACATTTTAACAATAGTAAGAAGTGAAAACTGGAAAGTTAAAGATTTAATGAATGTGAATCATGTTTTTTCTTTATTTATTAATCATTCTTCATAGAATGGAAGTTGAAGTCAACTTAAATTTCTCATGGTCATATTCAGTGTATCCGTATAGAAAATTAATAAATTTATCTTCAGTTTTTGAATAACTTTTTATTGGGTTACCAAGATTTAATATTCCTTTTCGACAAGTGATTTTCATTTGTTTAATTTTTTTTTATATTACAATTGTTAATTATGTCTGGTTAGTATATATATTTCTTTATTGGTACAAATGTGTGATCTAAAAATAAAACCAAGCATGGTGTTACGTTTCAAAGCTAATAATTATTCAAAATAAGATCCACTTAGGTCAATACAATATTTAGAACGAATAACCAACTTATCCATGGCTGGAATGTCATCGTAAAAATCTCCTTTCACTGCAGTTTCAGTTTTGACAACAGAAAATATACACACGGTGATAGATTGGACGAATACGGAGGGTGGTTGATAACACAAATCCGTTTTTCCATTCAAAATTCGCCCTCTTTTTTCGATTTTTTTGATCTTCATTCAACTGATGTTGAATAAAATGTGACAGATCTTTGTTTAACCAAAATCTTCAGTTAAGATCCATTTAACTCTTCTGCCAGCATTGTCACAGTGAAATTTGCATCGATAGCGATAATTGCACGTTCTTTTTCACTAACTTACTTCAACACGATTGGATGTTTTATTGTCGTAAATTTTTTTATATCATCATTTCGGCACTGTCCATTCTGTGGTGACTACTTGTCAATAAGACATCTGCTAGATGATTGCATAAATCACCACATCACTAGAACACAACTCTTCGGAGACATTCTACCTTCCACATTAATTCAATTTCCTTCCCTCGATAATATTGGCAAAATAGTATCCATCATCAAATCCTGTAACCTTAGTAATTTAATCTAATCTTTTTTATTTAAGACAGATGAGTCGAAGGCCTTGTAGCTAGCACTTCTTAAAATTAGGTTATATATCATAAGTAACTAATGTATATAATAAATAAATAATAAATAATAATTGATATAAATTACGAAATTGCCCTATGTTTCAAGCGGACTATGGGGAACTTAGAGCACATATTTCTAATTTGGTCATGTTTGTCAGTTATACTGACGTATAGTTTTGTGACAATTTTTATCGAAAATTTTTAAAGAAAAATTTTGCAACAACAATATGAAATTTGTTGTAATACATACCCCCTTTCTCCATTTTACGCGAATACTGGGCGAAATGACCAACTCATGACCAAAATGATGAACGTGCCCCGTTTCTCCATTCAGACGAAAAATTTGAAAAAAGACGCAAAATGATTAAAAAAGTAAAGTATATTTTTCGGCTTCGTCATTTTCTCTAAAAATGCTCGATAATAATTGTCACGAAACTATAACACAAACATGACCCACATTCGAATTATTTTCTCTAAGTTCTATAACACAAAGTTCTATAAAACAAAGGTAACAAATGTTTTCCATGTATGATGAACTGTCCGTGTGCGAATCTGCCTCACACTTGGCCGATTTTATTTAATGTCGTTTTCTAGCAGACTTTTTACTAAGTTATTGGTAAAGCACCTATTTATTACAACAAATTCATATCGCTGCTTAATATTTTATTTTTAATTTTTCTGGATAATATGGTGGTTGAGGTGTATATCATTCAAGCTGTAAGATTTTTTGTATGAGGTCTCGCATAATCTTGGTAGAACACTGCACTTTTTCTATTAATCAATTCTGGCCATTTCTGTTTAAGTGAGTCATTGAATTTGTCCTTTGTAATCTCCCCAAATAGATAGCATCAACTTTTTTTGATGAACATCGTCTTTCCAAGTGCTTTGAGCCCGTTCATCTTTTTTACACCATCATATCTTGCATTTAACATTGTTACACTCATAACAACCCAGATCTTAATACCAGTTTTAGCCCTGGGGTTTTGTCAATATATCCGTTCTATATAAATACATCGAATACATTTTTTCTTGCTTGAACAGTATTTAACTTTTCGATAGTAAAATGGTAAAATATGCCGAGAATGCTGTTTTCACTTTCCACAATTGATAGGCCACCAACTAAAAACTACTGCGTAGAATCAATCGCTCTATCTACAATAAAAAAAAAAAAAACAAAAAAAAATACAATTAAGTCACTGTTGTGAAGTAACAAAATTACTTTTCGAACAACCCAATAGTAAAGTTTAAGAAACTTGTATTGGTTTTATTACAATATTTTTTTTTTCTCTACAAGCAGTTAAATTGTCATTTTCTCTTTTAAAATAGGCAGATGATTGAACTTAATATCTTACTGCGTAAGTAACACGAGCTTTGGTCTTGAACTTCTCCACACCTTGGATCATCATCCGATAGATTTTATGTGCGTGGCGTGTGTTAAAAGATTTTGTGATAAAGAAATGCTTAAACGCACTAAATTTGTCACGTCAGTTGATTGAAATACTATAGATTTCCGTTGAAAATATTTCTATGCATTCAGTATAATAAACATAACAAACTTATTTGTTTATACATTGAACAATTTGTAAATGTTTTATTTTTTCATGTGGAATTTTGCTAAACTAAAAGGTGAACTTGAACTTATACTCAAACTTCCGTAAAAGTCTTTCAAATGAAGTACCTCGATATACTCGTCACATTGTAATTATAAATACAATGACAATATCAAATAAAAGTCACAAAACAAAGGCTCGTTAGCTAAAAGAGATAAATAATGCAACTTGGGTCGCTACTCGTCATTCCTGACAATGAGAATGATACAATAAAAGTAATCAAAATAATAGTTTTGAATCAAATAGTAAATATTCGCTATTTAAATGAAAGTGCGGTTCTAAGATTATTTGTAGTTCTGTTTCAATGAAGTTGATTAGTTCATACTTTTCATTTGTAAAGGAATTCGTAAATAAACGTACTATATTCGATTAGAAATTCTGGATAAAAAGACGATCACTTTAAGTGGTCTGTAGGAAAATTGGGTTCAAAGCGGAATTCCTCTATAGGACACAATGTTTTGAATTTCAGTGTCGTAAGTCAACATTTTAGTTGATCACTTTTAGGAATCTCCAGCTCAAGCATGACAACTGATTCTAGATGACACTTTCAGAACTTTTAGAGGCAAAAATAGTGGAATTGTTAAAAAAGAAAAGTAAAAAATTGTTGGCATTGCAATACTCTGATCTTCAATTAAGTGAACAAATGACAATGCCGCCGAACAATGATTGCGCAACTAATTTGAAAAAAGCCAAGACAGATGCCGTTATTAATATTGTTACTAAGCTGTGCCAATTTATAAGGCACGTTTTTTGTAATTTTGTTATTTGAAGGACATAAAAAATATTATTCTCATAGCGTTTACGAGTGCAGAATCAACAAAAACCGGATTTCAAATCGATCAGTCATGACTCGACAAAATCACCTAAGAAACCACCATATATTAAGTTTTGTTTTTATTATTTATAATATAAATCACTTTCTTAGCCAAAGAAACCACCGCCATATCCTCCATGACCACCGTATCCACCATTGTAACTATGATGGGATGATTGACTTTGGTAGCCACCATATTGACCACCGTAGCCATGACCTCCGAAACCGCCTCCTGGATAAAAGCCGCCACCGAAACCACCACCAGGATAGTAGCCTGCTCCATGATGATGATGGTTGCCATAGCCGCCAAAACCAGAATATCCGCCACCATAACCATAGCCTGGATATCCACCACCAAAACCATAACCTGGATAGCCGCCACCATAACCGCCACCTAGTCCACCATATGCTCCTGCGTTAACTCCTGCTGACAGACCAAGTCCACCACCGAACAAACCAAATGTGCGGCCTTCAGCTTTAACCGGCGCTGGTGCAGCTTCAATAGAGGCTATGATCGCGGCGATTACAACAAACGCGATTGACTAAAATTTAATTGAAGAAATGTCCACTAAAACACACCACAACACAACAATATTCATTTCTTTTAATTTACTTACAAATGAATTCATTTTGAATTAAATATTCTGTTCAACTGTTGACTTAAGTTAATAATGTTACCACAATGATGTGTCTTCTGTGTTTATGTCTCAAGACTAAAGTGCACTTGTTGGGCATTCAAGTCTTATATACTACCAAACAAAGCACAAAACAATCAAAAATACAGTAGGAAAAAAAAAAAAAACTCAAGTACTTTTAAATTTCGCAATTGCAGAACAAAATGAAAACCAGTTAATGACGACAATGTGGACTCCCCCAAAAAAAAAAAATTATAATAAGTTAAACAAACGAAATATTCGTAAATACGCACAAATGTAATACGACTGCTCTAGAAGCTTTACTAGCCCCATAGTAAAGCAGCAGTTGCAAGCAATCAACCAAGATCAAGTCCAAGTTCGGAGCACATTCAGAGCGCAAAATGAAAACCCCAAAAACCAAAAAAAAAAAATTATATTATAATTGTATAGGCAAATAGATACACGAGATCAGTCTAGGGTTTATAATTGAGTAACAAACATACTAAGCAAACATAAGAAGAAGAAGAAGAAGAAGTGCTATGCTCGGTTGTATTCATCTATTAAGTACCCTGCAAACGTATGTGCAGAAAGTTAGAATATCGGATATAGAAGCACTTCAAGCAACATAATTTAAAGCAAAAATTTTACAGTTTTTAAATAAATAATAAATAAGATGGATGGTGAATTTCTGTAAATAACTTTTTATTCCTATGTGATAGCAGATTGTCATGATATCTTGGGCACAGATCTTATCTGAAGTTTCTGTTGTATAGAACAATATTACAACTTGTTAGGAACTATGGAATTCATCTCATTATATGGTAATATTGATATACTGCAAAGATCTCAATCCAATGTTCTGCGTAGGCTAGTTGAGGATCTGTGATATATCTAGAATATTTACATTACTATGATAGATTTGCTAGACTCTAGTGGGAAAACCTGTCGACTTAGCCCTGGAATGCTCGAATCGACAAAAGGTAATTACAAAATTTGTCCAAAGTTGATTGTTATTTAATAGTTGGTTAGTTAGATATGCAGCTTATTGTTATTTTGTTTATTAAAAAATAAAGTAAACAATGTTCACTCTTTAAAACTGACATTCAGATTTCTTGAATCGCAAACAATCAATTTAAAATTAAATTAATTAATTTATTTATTATTAATTAATTTATTTTTATTTTCTCCTAAACTTAATATACCTTTAAATAAAGAAGGAGATATAAAAATTGTTAAATATACGACAGAAAATATTTGAAATTGATGTTGAGTGAAGTGTAAAGTTGTAAAAAAAAAAAAGTTCGCTTAAGAAAACTAAAGATTTATACAGCAAATTTCTAGTCAATGTTACTGACTGCCTCTTTAGATAATGGTGAATGAATCTTACACACATAACATACGAGAAGACAACCTTAATCAGCTGGGTTAATTTTCACTTTCGTTGCGTGTTAATGACCCTTTTGCATTGTGTCATAATATTCGTGCCGTTAGATTTCATTATATGGTCAATTAGATAAAACTTGTTTTGGGATTTTCCGATGTTTGTTTGTTGTGTTAAGCAAGGTCAAGTATTGTAAATTAGGTTGTTGTGTTTATATTCTTCAGTAAAGAAGTTACATGTCATTTATTATTGTAAATTATTCCATTTTAGAATTAATTAAAAAATTTGTGGTTTCTTAAAACAAAAGAAAAAAAAAAAGATAAAGAAAATGCGTGATTTTGCGTGATTTTATGAAATACAATAATCCAATATTCTTTGTTTTCTTGGTTTACACAGCTAATAATTTGTAAATTTTATAATAAAAATTATAACTTTGAGTGCATTTTATAAGGCAAGTACGTAAGTAAATGAATTGTTATGTGGATATTTGAAAAAGGAGATTGTTTGAATCTTTAAGGGCGGGTTGCAATTCTCAGTAATCGATTAAATCAGTACATGACAATAATAAGTTTCTGTATTAAATTTAAGCTTGGTAACTTAACAATTGAGATATAAGTTTCTAATCAATTCAAGTCGTCATAATGATGTGGCATGAGCAGAGTATAAAATTATAAAAATCTCAATATGAAACCGAGTTTTAACATAATAATAATATTGACTAAAAACTTTGAGGGATTCCAACATTTTTTGTGGCAACCATGCCCCAAGGTGGATTCCACAGGTCCACACCGGTTTTAATTTGTACTTAAGGCGAAGTCGTGAAATGAGTGTTCAGCAATCAATTTAACTGAAATGCACTTATATATTTGTTTTCATTTTGAGGTGGTGTCCTCCTTCCATATGAGTCTTCTATCAAATTTGAATCCAAGATAGTTGACAACATTCAAAAATCTCGTGTTAAATGTGAAAAGTCCTACATAACAATAATAAAAGTAGGATTCGGATTGGATACTCTTAATGGACGGATATTATAAAAGTTACTCAGAACTTTCAAAATTGTTTTAAAAGTTAGCAAAGAAGTAATCAGAATCAAGTAGAATACTATTAATTTTTCTTTTAACTGGCAGACAGATTTTAATTTAAACAAAGTGTCTACTCACTTAAGGAAGTATGGAGATGACTTACAAAATTCACTTACTCCCTGCTATTTTTTTGATGACTTAGCTCATTTTATTTGAAATTACTTCCGACAAGGAATCAAATGTAGTTGTCAAAATTGACATTCAATAGAATCAACGAAGAATATTTTATCACATTCTTGAAGCAAATATATCGCAATGATTTTTAAAAGATGTTGTTAAGTGTTCTGTAGTAAACACTTCACATCTTATGGGGGCTTGAACTCTTTTATGTGTCATAAACATAATGAGACTCTTAATCATATTCATAATATTGCGAATAACATTTTAAATTAACACTTTTGCAAATTGAAAGTGTTAATAAAGAAAAAGCAACAAAATATAAAACTCATTTGCTGTAAGCACTCGAATGGAACCAAGCCATGATAAATTTAGTATGTCCGAAAAAATCATTTAGATGGTATAAGTAAGTATTTTCATTTAAAAGTATTGGAAAGACAATGTACGAGTTCAATGTTAAGAACAAATTTTCGAAATGGACATAAGAACGAATTTGCAAAACAAACAGAATAATGATTATAATTATACATTGGGAATTTCGCAGTACTTCCTCTATTATCGTAATTCGTGGGTGTATTATGATTCTAATGAGATTTTAAATCATTTTCGTTTATAAAATGAAAATTTTCCACGAAAATTGTATTATTTGTCTACGAATTGTCAAACGGTTGAAGTTAAGAGCAAAGATACTTGTACGATGACCAAGTGCCAAGTAAGTTGTGGAAGAACTCACTCATATATCAATGATATAATAAGAAGGATTACAACTATTTCAGTACTTAACAATGCTGCTTATGGTGGGTTTGGCTTCACTTAATGTGGCATTAGCGCGGCCTCAGTTTGGTTTCGGTGGGCCTTATGCTGGACTAGGAGGTTATGGAGGTTATGGCTACAATAATGGATATGGCCAGTCAAATACTATTAGCAGTAGTAATTATGGTGCCTATAATAGTAACTATGGTTTTGGAGGATATCCTGGTTATGGCTTCGGTGGCTTAGGTGGTTATGGTAGTTATTCTGGTGGCTATCAAAACTCACTTAGTTCCAGCTATGGCTATGGCAATAATAATTATGGCTATGGAAATTATGGCTATCAAAGACCAATTGGCTTTGGAAAATAATTTTTAACAAAAGTTAATGATTTCATTGTTTTATAGATATTTAAAATAAATGTTTACTATTAAGTTTAAAACTGGCTTTATGTTTTTATTTATTTAGAAGGTATACAAATCATATTCAAACATCTAAACTATTAAGTGATCTCATGGAACGTGGAGGTCAACAATCTCACAAATATTTAAATTTTATCTATGATTCATACTTTGAGGTGTTAGTAGTAATATATGCTTGATGCAATGTGTTAGAAGATGAAATGATGGGAAAATTAATAAAATTGGTAATACCCAAAATAAAAAACTTTATATTATAGAAATATAATATATTCCATCGAAAATTGTCAATCGAGACATTAGGCCTATTATATTCCATGTTCTGTTATCAAGTCAATTACGAATTTATCATTCTTTTTGGCAGAATCTTCAAAGAGAATCTAAAACAATACCCCAGCATTTTAAAATGGTGTCCTATGTTTACAGTCCTACTCAGAATACTCATCTTATTTCTAGATAGTCGTATGTCAAACAATCTTTTGCTGTTTTGGGAATAAAATCTCCAGGGAGGGTACTCGCATTAGATTGTCTTTATTCCATTGATTGTTGAACAAATTTTAATAGAAAAGTTACTTGTTCTTAAAATTAATAAATCTTTGGTAAAATAAAATACTGAATTGATTCCTCTATCTTTTATATTTTTTAAATTAATCTATTCAAATGAAACTAGCTAAATAATATTAAAGTACTTTAAAACATTTGACTTTGGCAAACTATGATCTTCCATGAAAGACATACTTATAGTCATTTACAAGATATTTTTCAAGTATCATTAATATCCAATATACAAGTATGTATAGATTATTTGCAGTTTCTTTCTCGTCTTTATTTTGGGTAAAAGAAAACAAAACGCAAGATGAAATCCCAAAACCTGTTTTTTTCAGGGGCAACTTACAAAAAAAAAAAAAAAAAAAGCAATCAAATAATGTAAAAAAAGTTGGAAAAAAATAAAGATTACATAAGGGCCACGATGCATAAAAGTCTTGGTCATGCTCAAATCAGGTTCAATGCAAGTTTAACCATTCCAAAACGCGTTACCAAAATTCGTGCAAAATTAATGTCGAACAAATTGGACAAAAAACAAAAATAATAAAATAATTGATCGAATAATAAATTAATTGATCGAATAATATTTATAATAATTGATTGAATAATACATTAATTGAATAATTGAAAGTGAAATTTTTTAATAAAGTGATTAATAAATTGTACAAATTTCAAATCGAAATGATTTTAATTGTGAGTAAAATAGATTTCAATTCTGAGTTAAAAGAAAAGATTATTTTAAACAATTTCTTTTTTTTTTATCAAACAGAAATATACATTTGTCATAGTCTTTCTGGCCTTTATTAGTGAAATTTCTTGTGGTAAATTGAAGCTGGTTGCCTTTAAACGTCCACATGGAGGATTTATTGGTCTGAAAGTGCGCTCGCCTAAGTTTCTGGGATTAAAACATGGTCTTGGTGGCCATGGAGGTCATGGAGGAGGTTTCGGAGGTGGTCATCATAGCGAACATCATGAATATCATCATGAGAGTCATTACAGTGGAGGCAGTTATGGAGGTGGCTTTGGAGGCGGATGGCTGGGAAAGTAATTCCAAAATATGTAGAAGAATTTTACTTGTAGTGTCTTTTCAATGATTTTCATTGTTAAATTAAAACAATAATTTTGTTGATTAGTTTTAAGCTTAAATTAAATTTTTATTCATAATAAATTTTATAATAAACTTATAATTAACAAATAACAATAGTTTAATTATATTAACGCTTCCAAATTCCACCACCGAATCCTGGTTGCAATCCACCAAAACCACCACCATATCCGCCACCGAAGGAAGATGCTGAGGCTGTTGCAGTACTGAAGCTTGAGTAGCCACCACCAAACCCACCAAAACCACCAAATCCCTTATGCTTTGACACTGCTACAGGTACAGCTATTGGTACGGCAATAGGTTGTGGAACTGGAAAGGGTTGTGGAACAGGTACAGGTTGTGGGACTGCCACTGGTTGCGGCACTATAACGGGAACCGGCTGAGCAACAGGGAAAGCTACCGGATAAGCAACTGGTGTGATCCCTTTACCTCCACCAAACTTTTTGCCACCAAAGCCATGTGCATCACTTAAAGTTACTTCTGTCAGGACTATTAAGGCACAAGCCAATGGAATGACCTAGAATATAAAAGTAAATACATAATGTTGAATAGAAAGGATTCTCAATCATAAAAGATCTAAACACTTACAGCTTTCAACATCTTTTATGTGACAAGTTGACAGAAGTGTAGAGTTGTGAAACGGTATTCACATGTTTTTATTAGGCATTTTATAGATGATATTTCGATTGCATTTAACTTCCTGTATTTCCTAACAACTCGTTTGAGAATACTAATAACAGAAACAGAAAGTGACCTGTAGAGTTCAAAGAACTCTATGATTAGTTAGTTAAAGAGTTTCATCAAAAACAAATTGCTGTTTTTTATTTTAGTGTGAATGACTAAAACGTGTTATTGGTTTCACCCATATTTGTATCGATTGAAATGGTATATTAAATTTAAGCAAGCGTTTATCATGAATTTAGTTAGAATTTATCTTCTTATATTTCGACTCATTTAGAAGAGTATTTCATTGCTTGCCAGACGTAATCATGTTGTGCTTATTTATAGTATAGCTGTATGTTTATAGGCTCTGCTTTGCACATAACCCAATTGACTATAAAGTCATAACTTATAATTTATTAATTTATTAGTTAAAAGATAAGTTTCTTGTATTATGTTTATAACACAATTTTGACGTATGCTAAACGTGGGAAAAACATTGAATTCGCACATGCGAAAGTTTAAGGTCAAAGATTTTGATGGAACAAGTATTGAAACTTGTACACACATTTCCGCTTTGATAAAATTTTAAAAGCGTAGGAGTGCGTTGCTTAGAACTTAGTCTTTTTAGTATAAAAAGGAAAAGTGTCTGCAGATTTAAATCAGAATCAAAGTATCTAATACAACACAACAGACTTAACACACCACAACAAAAAGCTAACTCAACAAAATGGGATTCAAAGTAAGTTTAAAATATTTACAATCATTAATCATGTTTTTGGGTTTCGCTTTGTACATAAATAAACGATAAACATAAATTATATTTCAACAGCTCCTGATCTGCATATTCGCAATCTATTTTAATGTCATTATGGCACAAAATGAGTATATTGGAGAATCACAAGGAGGTGTTCAGTATCCACAGCAGCCGGAAATTACTAATAGTATAGATGGCACCTACGGTCAGCCTGATAATCGCATATTTGGCTTGTTTGGAGGAGGCCGTGGCGGTGGTCTTTTAGGAGGTGGTGGTTTGTTTAGTAATTTATTTGGAAATTTACTGGGCAATAGACAAGAGCCCGTTGCTCAGCCAGCTCCAGCTCCAGCTCCATATCCAGTACCAGTGCCTGTACCACAATATGCTGGCGGTTATCAAAGTTATGGCGCTGGTGGTGGTTATCCAGGGGCTGGTGGCTTTGGAGGAGGATATCCAGGATATGGTGGTGGCAACTACTATGGCTAAATATTAATGGATTCTAATTTCAAGGAAAAGTTTGTTTTTAAATAGCATTATTATTTACATGTGTAGGAGTTATACTATAATCGATTTTGTTTTTGTTTTAACTTTATTTATGAAATAAATAGTCATATATAAAAAATATATTGTATGTAAATGTAGAGATTTGATATGATATTGTATGAGGTGTGACTGTAGACTAATGAGATTTAAGGATGCTTTTAAATTGTATGACCGGCAGTCCCGAATAGGCTGGGAGTAGAGTGCATTTGTAAAAGATGAGTTTTAATAGAACAACGAATTATTATGGAATTTTATATGAAACATGGAAAGACTGCTAATGAAACTTATCTTTCTAAAAGAAGTATGTGTATGGCAACAAATTTATAGCATTCATTGGTCATTTTTAAGATAATCTAAGATATATTGAAGATGATGTACGTCAGTATTACCTAAGATATTGGGTAGCCACTCCTTGAACTGCATTGTTAATCAAGATATAGATCATCTGTATTATTTACATTATCTAAATCTATTGTGCGTTTACCCGACTTTGTTCCTTCAATGTCAAATTATATACCGAAGTTGTTATAGTTGATTTGACTTATGTTTAGGGTTAGTATACATACAGTATTTTAACAATGACACCTGAGTATTTGTATGGGAGCTATACGATCTAGTAATCTTAATATCTTGAACTATGCTCGGTTAGTGAATATGGATCAGTTACTTACCAACCTATTCTCAAAATAGAGCTATAAATGGCTAGATTTACCATTTTTGAAACATTTGGTGTTTTAAGAAAAACTCTTTTGATTTCAATTAAAATATTTTTGTTACTTCCCGTCAGATGTTTATAAAAATGTTTTATAAAAAAATTAAAAATTTGTCTACACTGTTATCGATCGCTCTGTAAAATGGAAGCCATTGTGTTATGTGGGTTACTTGCGGGATTTAAAAAAAAAACAAAAGAGAATAATGAAAAAAGACATTTTTAAAAACATTGCGGCATCATAGCGATCCATTTTTAATGCTGGACAATATTTTTGAGAAAAACTATCAATGCTTAAAAATACTGTTCCATCAGTTGATACAGAAATTCAAAATATCTTATGATAAACTTAGTCTTGCAATCTTAAGGGAAAAAGTCAAATTTAGAACATAAATTATAAATAGTCAGAAATACACTTAAACAAAACCAATTTTCATTATTGGTAATGTTCTTTATTTGTACATTTTTTCTTTAGCGGGCAAAAATTTATACTAAAAATTTGAGTGAAAAATATAAATCGTCACGTTTTGGTGATTCCTGTATTTCATGAATCGCACTAGGTAGAGACTTCTAATTTTCACAGAATGTGTATTTCTATTGGCATATCCTCAGCAAATAATAAAATTTTTGGAAAATAAACCCGAAAAGTCTCAAAAAAATAAATTATATTTCCTCAACAACTTGTGTGTTGTACAAAAACAAGCGAATGTACTTCGTTGATGATCTAATTTATGTGAAAAAGAGGACAGGCGGCAAACGTAAACACAACAACAACAATTAGAAACGCCAAAGACACTAAAATCAATATACAGATGGACAACCAGACTGACAGACTTTGAGATAATCTCTGTCTGTCTGTCTGTTTAAGAAGTTTCACTTCTATATAATATATAAAATGTATCCTATCCTATCCTAGCATTAACTGATGTTGCCGTACACTTTACAAACTGAACCTTCAACTTAACCGAGATTAGCAAAAAGTTATTTTTATGTTGAATATTTTAAAAATATTGAAATAATTTTGAGAACCAACCAATTTTAATTTTTGGTAATACAAAACCAAAAAAGTTAATTTTTTAGAACATGAATTTGAATCTGTCTCTCTCGTTCAGTCTGTTACAAACTTCATGACAAACTTACAATACTTACACTGCCGTGTATAACAACTCAAAAGAGGGTGAGAAAAATCGTCGGCGTCGCTGCCGCATCAGCTCCAAAAGACCAAGCTAAGCCTTCTTCTTTAAAAACATCAAGCATACTTTCAGGATTTGACAAATATTGTCAAAAGCTTTCACGGTAGGTTTGCCCGCCATGGGGATTTGAGATTTATTTTTTTGGTCATAAAAATTTCTACGAATCCTTACATAGATCAAATTTATTTTACAATTTTCTTCGTTTTATTACTTTCTTGATAATAATAATTATATCTGCGCCTTCCAAATTCACAATGTGCATTTTTTCAAGCTTTTTGGAAACGACAAAAAAAATATATATATTGTCATCCAATGTTTTCATATTTTCCCAAAACGTTTAAAAAAATGCACATGTGGAATTTGCAAGGCGCAACGACAAATATATACTTTTGCAATAAAAATATGAATAATATCGATTTTGTGAAATCCTAACAGAAATTGCTTTTAAGAAAATATTATTTCATTTTTCTTTCATAAGATCTCTTTAAATTTTTTATGTTTCTATATGAAATTGAATCAATTTTCAGCATACATTAATAAGGGAAGTAATAAATTGATTTGCATTGAAAATTGATTTTAAAACAAAATCAAATTCACTCAAGTGTAGCAAAATAACAAATATTGGTATTACATATTTCCAATATTCTTCATGTAGATTGAAAAAAATAATGCAACTTGTTGACAAATAACAGATGCAAAGTTACCAAATCACGTACAAAAGTATCAAGAAACATTGCAGAGGGATAAGAAGTTAAATGTTAACCCTCTTTGATATATGGGATATGGAAGTGAAAGGTTGAATGAAATCAGTTGACGACTACTTAAAGTGAGTAACACTCACGTTGCAACCACATGTTGCAAATATATTTGTAATTTATTAAAAGAAACCCAAAAGTGTCAAAGTGTCAACAACAATGAGTTGCAAATCCTTTTCTGAACATTTGTTGTATTCTCCACTAAAATCAATTTTTCTTTGCAGAAAAAGGAGTGATTCAATCAATTTGCTATTTTCGTTTCCATGAAAACTTTTCTCAATAAATCCGATAGTGACATAAGCCCTGCAAATTATCCTTAGCAGTAATTCTAATGATTTGATGTTTCACTAGTTGCACAATTTGTGGCACATGGAACTTCATAGATTTGAGGTCAATGTCTGTAACCATTAGTCCATTGAACTTCAAACGTAATTGGATTTGTTATACTTACAATATATTTTTCTGTTATTTTGCATTGTTAATTAATGGGTTTTCTGTCAGCGAATATTAATTAATTGATTTTGTTCATAAGAAAAAGGCTATGAACCAAATTCGATTTGTCATAAATTTTGTCGATCGATTACTTTTACTCAAAAGTATCAAAGCTGCCAGAAGCCAATTTGACACATTTAGCGATTTATGTTGACGATGATGATGATAATGATTTTTGTTTTGCGTAGACAGGCAATAAACTTAAAGGACATGCTCATCCTTCGAACGCTCTTCATTGACTTGTGGCTGTCTACTACTGCTTTCAACTATCATCAATTTATGAAGCAGAAATAATAATGAATTAATGCTTGCACACGAACATAAGTGTACGTCAGTGTCAGATCATAATTTATTGTATTACGAGACAATATTGTAAAAAACAAAGTAAAACAAGAAGACATTATCCTTTTTGGCATCAGTGTGAGGATTTTATATGTTTTTCTCTTCATACAATAAATTGTGAGAAATTTTCTTAAGTTTAAAATTGTAAAAATAATTGACAAATGTTCGCATTAAATTTGAAATTTAAATCATTGCAAAAATGTTAACATAAAGATACGGCAGCGTATACTCGTACATTGATTCATTTAATAAATTAGTATTTCATATGGAAAATATTATAGTCGGAAATTTAGCCGAAATGGAAAAAATATACGTATGAGTAATTAATGCAAATGTTAAACTCATTAAACTTAAAATAAGTATACGAACGTAGTCTTAGAAGTACTCGCCTTGACGTATTATTGTTGGACCTTACTATTTGAAAAGAATGACTATGATAGAATATACCAACTTTAAGTATAAAATTTGACTACGCTACATACTATAAGTTTATTCATTATTGAACGCTCTGAATGAATTTTTAAACATGGTGGAAAATTGCTGATCGGTATGTGATACAATACTTTCATAAGATAGACTTCAGATTAATTAATATTGTATCAAAGCGGAAATAGATTCTAGTCTGACGGAGATCGCTCTTTCATTTATACGAGTAACAGTGGCAGAGTCACAGTGGTCGACGAAATGAGGTGACCGCACCAGAAATGGTTAAGAAAATTTACAAAATGGTATTCGATGATCGTCGAAGGAAAGTATGGGAGCTAGCAGGTATGGGAGGCATTTCAAGAAGTCCTTCACATTACAAATTGACTAAAAATTTTACAACAGTAAAGCCGAATTATTGCTTCGATACATAATCATGCATGAAACATGGTTCCATCACTTCTCACCTCAAACGAAGTAATAGTCAAATGAATGAAATGGAATGGCGTCAGGTTTTTTTTTGGGGTTTTTTCAAAAAGGAAAACAAATAAAGGCGGAGAGGAGCTCAACAATTATTAGGATATTGAAGCCATTGTACATCATTGAAAAATTGTTATTCATATATTTTATTCCTAGTTTTTATAGGAGGTATATTAGTATTATTTATTTATGTATGTGTAAAGAAAATGTTGTATTTTCCACAATAGAACAAAACAAAAAAAAAAAAAAAACTAAAATTGTTTATTTCAGTAATCAGATTGACCTTTGTAGCATGTCTTACTATTGTTGTATTCACATTTCAGCACCAGCAACTCTGCGAGTAGAATTCCTAATGATTTCACTTTGCTGCACTTATTTATTTATTCTGTGCACAGAATAAATTTATGTAATTAATTAATATGACAAATGCCACACACACACTTTTACCACATGCATTTAAGGAATCAGAAGTCAGACATCAGAACACATATAAATGTCTATGGTCATTAACAGGTGATTTCATAAGATGATGAATTGATCTTGTTAAAGGAAAATATTGGGTAAATCAAATCGTAGTGACAGTAAGAGTAATAAATGTTTGGATGAGGTTGATGATAAGCTTGATTTTGTAATATTATTGATGTAAAATTATTTGTTTTATTAATATTTCCTATGCCTGAAACAATATATTTAAAATCTTATTTAATACATTTTTTTTTTAAATTCTTAAGGACGTTATTAGAGTAGTGAAAGTCAAGATAGATATTTAACCTTTTCATTACATGTTTAAGATTCGTTTAAAGGTCAGAAGTGTTTGGTATAAGATGAAAACAAGATAACAACATTTAAATGAGGTGTGAAGTGAATAAAATTCCCAAAATCAACCCTTTTCAGTTTGTTGAACCAAGACGAAATGTCACGCTCTGATTACAGAAGAGGCTTTGTGGAATTTTACAACAATTACATCTTGGAATTTATGTAAGGAATTTGCGTTTTAAAAATTATGACCCAAAAACGAAGCACCAGGTTCGTTGACTTTGTCAATGGTTAAATTGTTAATACAATACTTGGTGGGTATTTCTTCTCACCTTTGCTTTTAACTTGGATCATTGAATTCACTTATGTTTATCAAAGGATGTAGTTTGATACTTTACCTGAAGTTGTCTATAGGTATCTTCTATTTGTATAGGGTGAAGAGTAAAAATAAGGTTATGTTTAATTTTGTAAATACCATTTTACACAAGTTGCAACATTAAAAATAATTTAACAAATAGAAGGAGATTCATAAATTCAAAGAGTTCCTTAAAGAGAGGTTGTTACAAATTGTGATAACTCAATTTCTTTATTAAACTTTACAATACGATGGTAGTTCCAGACATGATATATGTATGTATTTATGGTGCTTATTAATTAAAAAGAATGGCTATGGGCAAAACAAAAAAAAAAAAAAAAATGCACGAGGTCGAGATGGCTAAAGTCAAGGAGTTAAAGTTTGAATTCCTTCGTCACGTACCTTTTTCGTCAAATTTAGCACCATTTGATTATTTTCTGTTTCAAGAAATGGCTCCGTGATTAAAGACTAGAGAACAATATAGAGGTAGAATCTGCGGTTGATGGATAATTTGAGGAGCTCGAAGATTCTCAATCTTACAGGGTATTGCTCTGTCAAGTTTATCGAGCTAAATATAGATTATAATGATGAGACAAAGATATATTTTGCCACAATTTTTGTTTCCTTTATTAGGTCATGCATTTTTGGGACTACCCTCAAGGATGCCAACTTAACGCACTGAAACTATTATATTGATTAAACAACTCGTTTCTTGACCATATAGATTTGTCTCAGTACTTATTGAATGACCCTCGAACAATAACTTTATGAAAAAATAATTTACATTGTATATTTCGATAGCACAAAATCAAAGGTACAAGTGAAGCGTGGATGATCATAGAAATTGGTTTGTGACACTGCGGTTAGTGAGGGAGAAGGCAAAAGATAAAACAATTGAAAACAACCTACTGATATTGTATTTTGATGAAACTCAGGGTAAGAAACTTTGAACTAATTGAAACTTGTCATGTTGAAAATAATGTTTTTTTTAGAATCTTAATGTTCTTGCAATATTTAATTTTAAAATAGCAGAATGGGAGATACCTTTATTGTTACTTAACTTAACTGTCAGATGTCTTAAATAGCTTAATGTTTTCTATAAAAGATTTTACGGGAATTACAAAAAAGGTAAGGTAAACGTATGCGGTAAAAATTTCATTCTTGTGAGGGTTGTCAGTTTTTTTTGTTTGACTTTTACGTCGACATGACAGTAAATATTGTCATAACTTGGCAAACACTTCAAAAAAGCTTATCACCTTCAAAAGTTTGCCCAATAAATTTGACACATTTCACCATGTAGATAGACACCTACTCCTACACGCCAAAGTTTACATTCAGCAAAATGTATGAAAAAGGAACAAAAGTTTGTATTCTCTTGAAGATTTTCGCCCTTCGACTACTTCTACAATATTATTTGTGTATTTTTGGTTTGAATAGACAAAAACAAGGAGAATAGCAAGAAAACACCACAAAAAGGGTGGTGAAAGGTAAAAAAATTCTAGTATTAATGGAAAACAATTGCGAGATGCCTTGTGACTGAGCGTAGATGTAGTAAGGTGTTCGCTTCTATGCCCTTGGAATTGATATTGGCTCTTATTAACAAAATTTGTGGAGCAAGTAAACACTTTTGCGCCTAAATTGAATTGCTTGTTATTAACCAACCTTGAGTGAGTGAGTACAAAACATTTCAAGACTTAAAAGTTTCATTTGAATTAGTGTGTTGAGGAGTGTAGTGGATGAGATAATTACTGCATTCGGGCATATAGCAGTCTACAAAGTTTCTTATTTATAATCTAAGACATCATTTTAGTTGTTTTCCCTCCACTTCAACTGAATGAAAAGATGACTTCAAAAAAAAGAAAAATAATAGCACGTTTTTGCAATTAAAAACACAAGCAAAACCGCTTGGCGAATACTTGGTTGGAACATTTTTAAACATTAAAATATGAGGACCTTATTATGTTGCACACAGCATTCATTTTAATCTTTGTACTTTTGTTAAGTTGGAAATAAGTAATAAGTATATACAGTAAATTTAGTATAAATTTATTATTGTACTTAAAGTAAACTTTAAAGATCTGCGCTAATGACTATTTCTCTGAATACAAAGACAGAGTTGTCTACTTGGAAAATAAAGAAGAAGAAATGGTATTTAGTAAAATGAAATATGTAGATTGATATAATGAATATAAAATTTTAGTCCTCTATCTTTAAAACTAGAGAAGAATTTATTTGTTTTTTTGGTAGCCTACTCCGCAAAGGCAATATATTGAATTCATTTCTGAAAATTAATCTCATATCCCTTGGCAGAATGGCATTGTCACATTGCTTTGCGTTTCTATAACTTATAGAACTTCCAATACTTTTATCTCCCTGTTACAAACTTCTGGGAAAATTTAATATACACTTCATTTTCATTAAAGGTAAATAAAAAGGGTCACATGGTTATAACTTCAATCAATTTGTCATTCTAAATGAAGAATATAAAAGTACAACAATTTCAATGAAACCATTTCTTTGAGTTTCCTCGAAGGAAGGTATTATTTTCTGAATTAACTAAAGTATCAAATATAGAGAACTCATCTTTGAGTTTATATTGTACTTTACAAAGATTTGTATTCTATAAAATTGTTGTCAGTATCCTTTGAATATTTAATGATGGATAATAAAACTTGCTACGCGATTGTCAATGATACTTAAAATTTCCAAAAATTTAATAAGAAAAAAAAAAAAACATTAAAAGTTCAGTTCATTACTTTTTTAGAGTTCCGGACCCAAAGAGTACCAAAGGGAACCCTATTGCAGAGTCTTCGTTGTCCGTCCGTCCGTCCTTGGGTCATATTTCTTGAACCGTAATAGCTAGAGATATTTCACAGAATGTGTAGTTCTTTCCGAATCAGTAAGAAATAGTAAAACTAAAATATTTTCAAAAATTTAGGGGGTCCCTATACAAGAAACATTTTTGGTTTATATGGCACGATCTTGAAATTTGGGTGTTTGGTGGCCATACATCAAAAACTTTTATTGTCAAAATTTCAGTTTGATCGGACCACTAGGGATGGTACTTCCCATACAAATACCCTCATTAAAATTCATGTTCTTGTTTGAAAAAATTTTTTGTCAAACTGAAATTTAGACAAAATAAGTGTTTAATATAGGTGCGATACATTTGTTGGAATCAGTAAAATCGGACCCATGCAAACCCCATCTGATACGGAACCCTCCGTGAACGAGTCTGACTCGCACTTGGCCGATTCTTAATTTTTTGTTTTCATTGCTTAATGAATTATTCGTTTTTATTTAAAACATTTGACAATTTGATGTTATGTTCTTTTTATTCAAATAATTTTTTTCTGAGTTAATGTTTGGTGTCTTCCATTTGGTTTGAGATTAAACTAAAGATAGCTTCTCACGTTTATTAGAAATTATAAAATAGTAGTTATTATAAGTAGAATGCATATTGACATAAGTGACATCCTTTGAATATTCTTGAAAATATCGGAAGCAAACTTAATAGAAATTTTAATAGGAAAAGTGACGTTGATTGGAATTAAGGAAATATTTTTTTCTGTGACGGTTTTTCTTCCTGTCTGTAAATAAATATTTCCAAAGCAAGTATATAATTAAATATGGTTGTCCCCTGAGAAAACTTAAATTTACTTAAATTTTCTTATATTAAGTAACTTGACATTTAATGTTATTGAAGTTCCTAAAACATGAGCCAGCATTTCGCTTAGAATAGAAACAAAAACCAATTTCCAGGACGGAAGTTTTGCAAACGATTCTTTTTTCTTCAGCAGAAATTACATGTCAAGAATAACGGGAGAAAGTAATTTGAAGAAAACTATAATGGCATGGGGAAACTTTATTATTTAATATTTGTAATGTTCGGTCGCACAATGTTTGCAGTTACAGTAAAAGCCAATGAGTTGGAAACTTAAAGCAAAAGTGACTTTTTCTAGTTGTGAAAAATATCAAATATTTTTATTTGGCGAAACCATTTATGGAACGCATATTAACAACTTTTGTGGTTTTAATTTATTGTTTTATATTTTTCTTCTATTCTGAAATTGAATTGAATCGAAATTGCTGTACATCTTGTTGTTATTGTTATTTCGTTGAAAGAAATAAATATCATTTTAAGTACAATTAATGACATATGATATAAAACAGAAGGTTGGTATAAGATTTCTTTCAGTAAGTAAAAGCCCATTCACACAACCATAGACCATAGGGAAAATGCGCGGCTAACTTTTCATTTAATTGGATAGCCAAAAGTAAAAACCGCTGTTTCTAGATTGTTTCACTGCCTAAACGATTGTGACAAAATCACCGACTTTGACTCTGTTTAAATGTTTTACAAAGCAGATGTTCCGAATCCATTAAATGAGATTCCCTTATTCATTTCCGGTCTTAAAAGCGCTGTTTGCTGTAGACTCAGAGATAAAGCAAGATTTTTCGATCCTTTTTTTTGCGTTATGTTCTACATAGCAATAGGCAATGTTTTGAAAAAAGTATTTGCGGCACCCAACCCAGGTCTAGTCTAGATTTTCAAATTTTGTTTCATTTAATTAAATTATAATTTATAACTTTATAATAAAAAACGGATTGATGCAGCGAAAATAAGAACATATTTTTGCTCATAAGATTGTTGAAAGAAGTCTTGTAATAAAAGATAGTTGGAGGTAATTTATAACCTCCACCTTATGTCGATTGTTATGCTATTCATATCAGCATTTCTGATATGCAACTCGATAGTTGCAATGACATTTAACATATGTTAGATTGAACCCTTTGAAAAACGAGTTTTTGGCAAAAAAAAAGTAGTCAAATATCCCATAGTGCAGTGGCAGTATGAATTTCAATTTCTTATAACATCGTTGGCAGTTAAGCTTTGGGGAGAAGTTGTCTTATTTTGTTTCTAAACTGTAGTTTCGAGCTTATAAAATGTATATTGTTACGATAAATCGTAGCGATTATTAGTTGTTGCTATGGTTTTGATCAATATGCAACGTTTCCCTGGAATGAATAGCTGAATAAAAATACACAAACAATATTGGGATGAAAAACAAAGAAAAAAAAATATGCTAGTGGTTAAAAGAAAAATTCCCCTCCAATGAATAGTTGAATAAAAGAATACTTTAGTAGAAAGAGAGTGAAATTTGTTAAGTCGATAAATGATTTCGTGTTTACTTGTTTTTGTATTAAAGTAACATAAACAAGATTGTATAAGTAAACAAAACTACAAACTTTTAGCTATATTATATTAGATGTAGTGTAGTGACACAGTTGATGTAAAGTCAATATGTTGGTTGGTCAGGACAGGATTCGCTACGACAAAGACTTAATTAACATCACCTACTACATTGAAAAACAGTTTTTGTTGATCTTTAATAGCAATCGAAAAGTTTTAAAAATAGGTTAAAACATTAAATTGTTATAGCAAAGTAATTCTTTTTTTTTTTTTTTTAAAGACCTTGGTGGTCAGGTTTCCTTTCAACCCACGTAAAGTTTCCTAACTAGAATTAATTTTGATTTAGCTGACTTACTTTCGTTGATTCTAATGTTGCCCTAGTAGCTTTTTTGCCCTTCGGGTAAATGTTCTTTGCTTTTGCCAAAGGTACATCATATAAGTACTATCCTATTTGGAACTAACGTAGAGGACCGCTTTTAAACTGTGTGATGGGCAATGGATCATCAGACTTTTTATTCTGAAAGCCTTATCTTCACATTAACTTGTAGCTTTGCTTGCTCCATCATTCAGTTTGATCATTGCTGTAGTAATGTTAGTACTTATAGTGATAAAGTTTTCCACCAACATAACATTACGATTAGGGTCTTATGGTAACTGGAGGTCCCTCAATCCTCTGAACCAAGCGATCCGACTTACAGCCTTCTTCAGTCTTTCTTTTATATTATTTTATACTTGTTGATGATTAATTTAAGAAAATAATATCCAACCTTTAACAACAATGGTGTGATGCCAATCAGAATAGCCAAGACACCATTAAGAAACTAATTATTATTATGAGACATAATAATAGTCTACGTAACTAAAGGCTGCAGTATAAAGGTTTATGATAAATCAAGCTAAATTCATTGTTTCGGGGTCTGAAAAATAAATTTTCACATACCCATCATCCATCGTACTAAGTGTATTTGAATTTAGGTGAAAGTGTATTTATGTTAAGCATATTGTAAACTGTCAACGATGTTTTTATTACTCAAAAGGTAACTATGATGTTAATGCTGTTTGTTGTCTTTGTTAATATTATTACATGTCATCAAAACATAAAACAAGAAAATAAAGCAAAGAGAAAAACGAACAACATTGGCATGCAAAAGGTGAAGCTTACCGTACGTAGATGATCGTCGATCATTGTTTTATTGATGACAGCATTGCGTATACGTAACGCATAGTCATAGTTTAATATACACGTATGTAGTAACAATTGGCTTAAATCGAATGATAATTAATATAACAGGAAAGTGGAAAAATATAGTTGTTACTATTACCTTGACACAACTTTGATACAAAAAATACTCTGAGATGAGCTAGTACATTTTTAAATGGAAATTCGATAATTGAATTATTGAGGAGTGAATTTACTATTCAGTGATAAACTTATTATATTGCAGCAATGTACGGAAATGATTTACATAATAATTTTTAAATTTGGAAAATTTGTTGAAATGCGCTTTTTCACACTTTGTTCGCCTAGTAAACACTTTCAAAAGAGCCCACCAAGGGCACCTGAAAGCTTTCCTATGGGGCAAATTGAATGACATTGGGCGTGTATTTTTATTTTTTTTTTCAAAGCAGCTTAACTTGGCTTAGTTTGATTCGGATCATGCCATATAATCGCTGCACAAATTGCTTCCGCGCAAATTAAAATGAAAGAAACACAGATTAAACGAGTCAAAGCCAAATGTCAAATTGATTTCAACGCGATCGTTATTTTGATAGTTCGCTGTTTCAGCTTTCAAGTTTAATTTAATCGATTTGGAAAAGCCAATTGCGATTACAGCATGAAATGTACTGAGACTAAAGATCAAAATTGAAATCAATTTTGATGGGTGACTACAGTAAACCAACTCAGTGGATCGACTTATTTGAGCATCAGCATAAGTAAAGGAGAAACTAAATAAGTAGAAAACCGTCAAATGAATGCTTCATTGAATGAAAATGATCGACTGTATCGTCGTGTATGTATGAGTAGAAGCTCTTCCGTAATGTTTGCCTAGCCACATAACAATGACTCACGTTTAAACTATTATTATACACGAGTATGAACATTGATTCAATGAGCGACTGATTCAAGCAACCCAACAATTGATTCAGAGGAAGGTGATCGTCTCATGACTATGCTGAAAACTCAAGTGATGACAATGTGCCATGGGCATAATCATGAGGTGATGGAGGCGTGCATTATATGTCGTTGGAACCCATTGTGCCTCAAGGAGCCATCACTAAGCTATGATGCTTCTACCATTGTTTTGATGATGAGCATTTTGACAGTTGTCTGCCTTCTGCTGCCAACCAACATCACCATTACCATCAGCATAAATTGATCTTTACATTTTCTTCTTTACAAAGGAGGCAAGCAAATACAGTTGCCCCTTAAGCCGTTAAATGTTTCCTCAAATTTGTATTATTGTTTCTCGTATGTTGTAAGTAATTTTCTTGTGTTTAACTTGATCCAAGGGAAAATAAAAAGAAAAATGCTCCAAAACAGTGGCACGCACGAGCTTAAAGTTCAAGATACCTGACACTGTGATATATTTTAATGAACTCGAACTTTTTTGTTTTTGTTTTTTTAATTTCTGAATAAAAGGAAAATTTAAATTTTTAATATGTTGAACTCTTGTCATTTATTAACATAAAGGCCTAACTTGACTTGACTTGACTCGCTATAATTTGGTTTTCTTGCCGTCAGATGCATCTTCAATATATTTGACCATATCAACTTGACTCCGGTCATGCTGTTGCTAGATGAGAGTGGTAAATGTGTCAAGGTTAATAATCAATAATAATAACAATATATGTGTTAAAGTTAACAAAAATTTGGGCAACTTTCATTAGCGCTTTCATGCTTTATCAATTAGCGTCATTAATGAAAAATTGACTTGGATTTACACAGTCAATGAAGCGTTCTCAAGAAACTATTGCTTTGATAAATGAGAAATGAAAATAATAATAAAATTTTGCTGAACAAACTTATTTTTTATTTTGTTTATTTCAACTAAAAGTTGAAATATTTATATTTGAAAAGCTATGGTTATATAATCACATTACAGTTTTTCAACGATCCGTTAAATATAACAAAATAAAAAAATAAAAACAAATCTAAAAGTACTGAAACTCTAAGCAAAATATAATATATAGAATATTAAATTCAGTCTAACCGATTATTGCATGCCTTACACAGAAATAGAAATATCAACAATTTGTTAGAAAAGCGGTTTCAAATTTATGGTTCGTATACCTTTTGAACTCCAAGTTACCATAACCGCGGGTCTGTAAAACAAAATTAACAAAGCTCTACTTCCCCAAATTTTGTAACAGTTTATCAGTATTTATTGCAAATATTTTATATGAAAGATTCATTCCAAAACACAAATAAATAAATAAAAAAAAAAAAACAACCAAAGCAATTTGTTTCACTTCAATAAATATTTTTGGTCTATGGTTCGATGACGATATAAGTTTAAAAACTATTGTTATAGAAAGTACAACTCAAAATTCATAAGATTCGATCGAAGTTAAAGTACCCAAATTTCCAATTTTGACAAATACAACAAGTAATATTCAAGCTTTTATAATTGGTATCCCTGATTACCCATTCAAAATAAATAATGATAAGAGCGGTACACTAGTTTAATTCATGACTCTAAAACATTCCTAAAGTTTTTCTTTTCTCACTTTGAAGGCGTTGCTTCTCTTCGCAAAGTTTCACTGTAAGTTAAAGAAATGTAGATTATAAACAATTTTTATAGTTCTAGGTTTCTATGGAGCATTATTAAAATTAAAAGATCTTGTGATTGGTGATAACAAAAAGCCTCTATACAAAATCTTAACCCGATATGTAATTGATTAATCCCAATATATTGTACTATAGAGTCCCTCATTTTATGTGTTACAAACATTATGATTAAGTGAATTTATTATAGTAAAAATAATGTAAAAGAAATCAACGAAATAATTGGAAAAAATCTCAATTTTTTTGATTTCATTAAAAGTTGTTTGAAAAAATGTGAAGTCATCTAAAGAGAAAAATCATGTGCAGCGCTAAAACTAATCAGTACACATACTTGAGACACTCGTGTCCGAGAGAAGGTGCAAGATGTAAGAGATACATTCACAGATACTACGTGCATAAAATGACGTAGATATTTTCGGACAAACGACTAACAGTATACATAGTAAGTAGTAGGTACCTTGGTAGCTGTAATCGACACGCAATCATCAAGCGACCAAAAAATGTTAGTTGGTGGAATATCAATGGTGAGGTAAATACAAATATGAGTAAGGCGTGCTACGACAGAGTGAGTGACAGCAAAGACATGAATGAACGATCTAAGAAATATATTATAATGAAATAACATGATTGTACGTCAGTAGCCTAGCCTAGTGTAATGAATGAAAGGGAAAATGTTATGAGCATGCAGATTGAATATGGGTTAGAGTAAAAAAACAATATGACGACCAAAAAAATGGGTATCGCGAATTTGGGTCATTAATCGAATAAGTCAAATTAACGTGGTACTGGAGACATCGAGTGATAGGTACTCATACTTAATATATGTAAATGAATTTGACACCTGCTTTGTTTAAAAAATTTATTAGAGACACAAAGACATGACCCCAATTTATCAAATACTACAATTCCGATTAAAAAATAAACTATTATATATAATTTAATGAATGAAGTTTCAACATTCTTAGTTCTGAACAAATGATTGGAATTTGTTAAAATCGAAATCAAGCGTGAAGTAATAGAAATGAGCAACGAATCTTTTGTACTAAAATTATAAAACTTTTATAGTTTCATAGGGAAAAAAGCACCCCAGTCTGATCGAAAAAGTATGTAAGTTGATTTCTCATTTCATTTCTCTATACCATCATCCGACCTTAATTTATAGTACATTACGTCATTATCGGTACCAAGTTCAACAATGAATTTGTGTTGTAAGTATCAGGTGTATAAAAACATTTGATTAAGTTGTACGCGAATGAAAGTATTTCATGCAGTCTGAAAATTCACAAGGGAAAGAAGAGAAAGAGTGAAGAGTGAAATCACAATCTGCATGTAATAAAAATCATCAACATCATCCTCATCATGATCGTTGCCTTAGGGTCAGTGATGAATTGTGGAAACGGAACAATTGTTTTGTGAATAAAATTTACTTGCATATTAGATGGAGAGCACAAGATAATTTTCTTTGATTAACATGATTATTGATTTTAATGAGTCCATTGATCGATTGATTGATCTTTCAAACAATTGATTGCTTGACTGCTTGAGTTTGTGAGTGAATAAATGAATGAATGAATGCGGTAAATGCAATTACACTCTACATGAATTGTATTGAAATTGAGATGAAAATTTTAAGTTAAATAAAATGATGTAAGAGATGAGAAAAATTAAGAGTGAAAAATGCAAATGAAACTGAATTTAAGCAACTACAATTTCTACAACACCTTCACGTCAATTACCATGTGAATTTTTCATAGTTTTATGTCATCACTTTCAAAGAGACGGGGGTGACAGACAGGCAGAGGGCAAACAGACGAAGACAGTGTAAATGACTTGCATTTCGCAAGTTTGAAGAAGTTGAAATGAAACCTCACAGCCACACTGAATAACTGATTTACCGATCGCCGAATGACTGAGTTATTTAAAGTTTAGAGCGTGGGCGCGTCTATGTACCACTAGTTTTTTGCTTAGAGCTACCGTAAAACGTGTCTGCTATTTACTGAGCGAGGGCTGAAAGCTCCCAGTAGACATTATTGTATAATTATGGCAGAAAGTGTAAAACACTTTATAAGATTTATGACTATTGTATGGAAGATATTCAACATGTTTTTTTTTTTTCATAATTCCAATAAATAATAAAAATACCTTTGCTAATTTATAGTGATGAAAATCTTTTAAATGAAATGGAAAAATTCCGAAAAATTTTCTCAACAAATAATAAAAATATTTTAAAGGAATTAGCTGCAAATAAATTAGGCAAATAGTAAAGAAAGTATATCAGAGAAGCTACAAATATCATTTGGAAGGTTAGAAACTCAAAGAAAATACCTAGAATTGGTACTTGTGTGAGTTACTGGAATCATTTAAGTATATTAATGTTGTACAATAGACAATTGAGGGAATGAAGATTCCGAAACCAACCAAACTTTGCAACTGTTCATATTTTGTGACTTATTCCGATTTGTTCTACATTTTACACTTAACATTTCTCAGTTCTGGTTTTAAAGATGTATTTAAGATAGACACTGTCCTACTTGGCACAGAAGAAAATTCATGTTACTTTGCGAACTTCGAATTGTTCCGACGTTCTTTTCACTTTCCTTTACCTTTCATGAAAATCGACTATTTACTAATGAGTACTTGCCTTAATCACTGAAAGCCGACAAGATGGGACACTGATTTTGTTTTCTTTTACTTTCTTAATGATTCATCTAACAAATTGAATGCCTAAATTATCATAAGTTACTAAATGACTCTTTCAAAACGGATTATCCCTAGCGATTCCTTAGAAGACTTATTGTCTTTGTATTTCACTTTTAATTGGCTCCTTTATCTGAATAATTATTATCAATCTTATTCACCCTCTCTCTCTCTCTCTCTTTTTGATCAATGACTTAAGAATTAGTTTGATCAAATAAATTGCAACAAATATTAAATAAATTATAATTTTTTATTATCAAATGTTTTTACATATTTTGGTTTCAGTTTTCGAGTTGGAAGGGAATAAAAAACATGCAAATATTTACTAAAATGAGTTAAAAGGCATGACTTACATTCATGTAAACATTTTTCTTTTTTTTTCCATTTTTGTAACTTAATCTGCCGTCGAGCGTGTTAAATAAAGATGATGATGATGCGATTATGGAGACAAGGGGCCCCCATTCAGAAAGAGTAAAATTTATTGCAAAGTGCTTAAAAGTGAGTAACGCTAATTGCATTTTACCACCAAAAACATAACAAATAATATCCAAAAGCCATGGCCAAAGGGTTGGTTGTCGGGGTAAAAGGTGAAACATCCGAAAGACGCAACCTAAAATAATTTTGGTTCATGATTTTCTTATATAATAAAACATGAAGTTATGAACGAACAAACGGCAGATTTATATAAAGTCAAGTTAAATTTTAATCATTTAATTTTAAATCTTTTTTGTTGGGGGCTTTGGATAATTTTTCCCTTTTTTCTTTTTGTTGTTTTACAAATACATAAATTTAAAAAATAAACAAAAGAAAATCAAGTATTATGACAAAGCCGGCTTTAATTTGCCGGTTCAGCATGACCTGGTCAATCTCACTGTTTCACTCACTCAGACACTCTTTCTCTTCTTTGCCATCTTTCTATTTCTCTTTTACCATTTCTCTGTTGTCGTTATGATTTAGACGATGCTGTCCATTCAAACTCACTGGTCGACCGCCCGCATTCCCGTCTATAAGTTTCATATGCGATTCATGGCTGTTTTTGGAGGCTTCGTGCCTGGAATGCGGTCGCGCAAGCGCACTAAATTCGCACATTCATTTGTACGAGAAGAAGAAGAAGAAGCGGCATTTCTAGTTGTCGTCGCTTTTGTTATTGTTTTTGTAAATAAATATTTTTGTAATCAACAAAAATATGTAAGGCAAAGACACACTCCGCCACACATCGACACAAAAAACATACAAATGAAATATTTCATAAGAAATTGCGCAAAATCTCAATTTCAATCATTGAGCTTCAACTTTGTTATAGTTGAGGAAGGCAAGCAGTCTTCAGTACTCAATGTCCAAAGACGCACAATTAACAGAGCAAAGATTGATTGATAATACATAAGTATATGCGTATATTTAAAATGAGAAACATACGAATGTCATTATGTCATTCTGCATTTTCGTCAGTTTGACACACCTGGCAAAACAAACTCAACTCAACCCAAACCTTGAGAAGTCTTTTTATAAGTTGACTAGTGGAAAAAAAGAACAATATTCATATACGAATTGACCAGTTCACCATCAGTCATACATATTTTCTTAATGTGCATACGCATTCTACCTACCACCTTCTATGTGATCAAAAGGTACAGTCAGATTCCTTTATAAAAAACTGAATGGGACTGGTCAATCTTTTGAACACGAAGAAGTTTCGCTACGCTTTGAAAGTTTGGATACTTCCCTATAAAAAAGACTTTGATATACAATTCGGATCACAACTAGGAAGTACCAGAACTTCCTTCATTCTAACTTCTTGCCATCATAATCGTTTACTACAGTCTCGAAAGCCAATATAGAAAAGATATACCTTATTAGAGTTCAATTTTTAAATCAAGATTCATCAAATGTGTATGTGGTGTTATGGTTAACATGGTTATGTTAAATGGTCACCGGGATCGAGATGACGAGATTATGGGCGACGTTACTTATAAATCGGAAAATTTAAACAAATTAGAGATCAAGATTTTCTATTCGTGACATAGAGTTTGATTTATGTCAGAAAATATGAAAAATAATTTAATGGATAAAGAAATTAAGAGAATGAATTATATTTTTCATATTTTATTGAATTCCCTTTACTGATTTATTACAAATCAGAAGGTCATTTGATTAACGATTGATTGATTTTAAAATGGGAAGACAAAGCGCATTGTTTTGTGCGTCTCCCCACTAAGTCTCTGAAGCATCATCGCATTTTGATTATCGTCACATTTCATTTTCTAATTTTTGAATTCACCTCCCTTCGCTAAAGATGTTTAACTTCCATATTATGCTTATGAGGGTGAGGCACACTACTTAAATTTTATTTTATTAAAGGTTTTTGCTTTGCCTAACCATATCGAAACAAAGAAACAAATATAAAATAATTTTGCACAACTTTATTTGGAAATAACTGAGAATAATTCAAAAGTAGAAATAATTCAAATTAAAGTTAATTATTTAATCGATTTTATTAGAGTTGGTTGCTTTTGGTTTCATCATCATTTATTCTTTGACTAACAAGAGCATCTGATTGCATAAAAGTTGTTACAATACTTACATTGGCTTACTAAATTAACTTATTACTAAATTTAATTCTATTGCATTTTTTTTTTAAGGTTTTTTCATGTTTGCCACACAACCAAGACATCAAACTTGTTCGCTTCATACAAGTTGAACATGCTTGCGTGCGATTTTTACCGCACAAAAAATATTGTGTTGTTGCTATTATGTTGTGTTGCAACGATTTTGCAATGCCGTTTATTGTTATGATTTGTTGTTGTTGTTGTTGTTGTTGTTGCTGTTGATATTGATGTTGGTTATTTGTTATTATAAGTTTGCTCAATTTGTTGTTGTGTTTTTGTTTGCTTTGCTTTGCTTTTCTTTGCTTTTGCTTTTGCTATGGTTTGTTTTGCTTGTTGTTTGTTGTCTTTATTTTTGCTTATTGCAGCAGCTTGATTTGGCTGATGCTTTGTTGTTTGGTTCGATGTCTGGCTTTACTCTTAACTGTGTTTGAGCTTGGCTTGAATGTGACTTAGCGATACTTTAAGTTTTACTTTAAAATGTACAACGGGGCCGCATAGACGGCATTAACGGTCATTCAAATAACACATAACAACCACTAGTAAAGTAAAGATCTCGTCGTTGTTTGCATTTTGAAATTTCTTGTCGCGAGTAAAAGAGTTAAATTGATTAAATAAATATTTTAAATTAATAGATTTATTAAAATCTATTGTTTTGTTGTACGAGTTTGCAAAACTGTGCATGTAAGAATTCTTCTTAAATAATTTATTAAATTTCGTGAAAGAAAAGTGATAAGAAAATATAAAAAAAATTCATTTACCACAGAAAAAATATTAAAGTATTATATGAAAATTACAAATTTAATTAAAATGAAATATAAATAAAATCTTAAATATAAATTTAATTTACATTAAAAATTGTTTGGCTTTCAAAGTGAAGATTTTATTATTTTAAGACAAAATTTCCAATGAAATAACAAGTGATAAATGCAATTATTATTCTTGTAGACCAAAAATGATTCCAACCACATTTCAACTTATTTAACTTTAAAATAAAACAATCGAAATGCACTCAAGTGCAAATGTCGTCGTTAGATACAAAGAAGCATAAACAATAATAGTAGTAAAGTAACAACAACAGTAAAGATAATATCTATAACAATGACAACAAATTGCACAATAATAACAAATAACAGCAAACGCGTGTTGCCGCTGCTGCTGCTGCTGCTACTGCTACTGCTGATCAAAATGATAAACCTTTAAAGAGCCCAAATATGGAAATAGAGGGGGAGCAAATAGAGTGAGAGAGAGAGAGAGAGAGAGAGAGAGAGAGTGGTGAAGAAATGTTGAAAACTGAAATCAAAAATTACAAAAAACACAAAACAAAGAAAATGTGCAATGCTGCATTGCAATCATATGAAATTATGACAAACAACACAAATACAATAACAAATAGACAGACGACGATTAGATAAAAAGATACATAGAGAGAGAGAGAGACTTCAAATCATAGTCTGATTGCCACACTATGGTGGCATTAATTTGTAGCTTGTTTGTATCTACATACTCGTACGACAAACATCTTAAATTGAGAGCAAAAGTACGGAAGACTTAAAATGAACTGCTATGGGGACATAAACTACTGACAACACTAACAAGAAATATGTTTTCAAAATTAAAAGATAATCTGAGTGTGTGCTTTTCTATGTATTATTTAGTAATTATTGTAGATACGATAATATATAAATCTTTTGTACATAAGTGATTAAATACAATTGAGTTATTATATGCAATTAAAAATTACAAATAAAAACCTAACGGCTTCAACGAAATTAAGTATTTTTAATCTGCAATACAATAAACAAAAAAACAATAAAACAAAACAATAACAAACAAAAAACTTAAGCGACGAACTTGAAAGTGCAAACAAATCATAAAAGAAAAGAAGAAATTGAAATTATAAGAATATTGAAATAAGAAAAAAATTAGCAATATAATTATGACAGTGTAAATATTTATATAAAACATCCTAAATGATAAAACTCTATTTGCCCAATCGGTTTAATTTTTGGATATGCAAAGTTATTTTTGGTAGCTTTTTTAAGTTTCCTTTAAATATCTTTAAAATTACAAGAGATTTCTCATACAAAAAATTATACAAAATCAAAGCAGATTTTTGTTTTTAATATAAAACTAGATAAAAAATAACTTAAAGTCTTATCTAATCTATGTGGAAGATCTAACATATGAAACCTTTTTCGGCGGCTAATATCCAAGACGTTTTCTAGCTGACTTATTGTTAAATTTTTGGTTGATTATTCAACTTGTTGATGTTTTAAATCTGACATTTTCCTTTTTTCAATTCACTTTGTACATTGTTTCCTTGGCAATTTGGAGAATTTCGGCGCGAATGTTTTGTTTCAATTGATCAATTGTTTGGGGATTGTCGTTATAAACTTTATCTTTCAATGCGCTCCATAGAAAAAATTGCAGCTGCCAACAGGGCCGAAATGGATAATCACACAGTTGTTGAATCTTGATGCTATGCGCGGCGGTAAGACAAGAAGCGCCGTCTTGTTAATACCATAGCTTATCGTGATTACCATCTTCCAATTCCTGTGACAAAAAGTTGGTTATCATATCTCAATAGCTTTCACCATTGAAAGTCACGGCGCAAACTTCTGCATTTTCGAAAAGGAAAAGGCCAATGGTGCCATCAGTAAAAAATTCGCACCACTCAGTGACTATAGCTGGATGCAATGGCTTCTGTACGACGATTTGTAGATTTTCCGTCCCCCAAATTTTACAATTTTATTTGTTTACGTAACAGCCGAAATGAAAATGAGCTTCGACAGAAAAGATGATTATTCTTGGAAAATCTGGGTCATCGTTAAAATCATTCCACTAAGTCCACTCAGGGCGGCCAAAATTTACATGATTTCATTTTCCATTTTTCGAAAGAATCAATCTAACAAATAGATGGCTTACCTTTTATAAATCGATTTCTGAAGTTTAGTTTGAGTGCTTTAAGAAGCGCTAAAGCTCATAAATACTCAAAGATTCATCTGGTAGATATATCAATTTATTTTCCAATCCCTTAATAAAGACATTTTAAAATCCTGTATGAAATTTGAACGCCCTAAATTAAAGAAACCTCGCAGCTGTATATAAAGATTATTCTGAAAGAATATATTGTATTTGTTTCAGTCTTTATGTGATGGACACCTTTTCCAGTAATCGGAGAGAACTCAAGATTTAGAAAAAAATCTGTAATCAACATAACATGACACAATAATTAACAACATTTGAGATATAAATTGGCATAGTCTAATCGCTTTTCCTTGGCACTTTGATTATTTCCTTAATGGGGATCCCCGATAAACAGTTCTCTCTGCCTTACAAACTACACGACAATATAATAATACCCATTCGCACTAAAGTGTATAAAAACGAGATACAACACAATTCACATTTAAAGTGATTATTTTGCAACTGCAACATCATTAACTGATAATATTATTACAATATAATAATCGTTATTACTAGCGAAAAATTGTTCAAATTTGTTTCTTTTGCTATTTTTCCTTGTTTTTTTTTTTTAAATTAAAAATATTTTTTAGGTGTTGTTGCAGTAAATGAGAGTCTTTAGCACCATAAATAATAACAAGAAAATGTAAAAAAAAAAAATACAGTAAGAAATTAATTCAAAAAAATGAAAATAAAATGTTTACAAATTTATTTAAGTTTCGTGTTTTTTGATCATTTTGAAAAAACATAATTTCAACGCATTTAGTATAAATTGTAGAGAAAAATGTTAGAAATGAAATTATTTTGAGGAATTTCAAGCTTCAATGCATGTGAAATTTTCATGAATATGAAATTATTTTGGTTATAATGAGGTGTAGAAAATATCAGTGGGCAAAGCGCAAGGGACTGAGGAAATATTTAATGAGAAAATTAACACAAAACAAAAAATGACAATTCTGACAAAGTGAAAGAGACACCAATGCATATTTTCTATCTATAAATCTTTATACCTATGTACATTACTAGAGGCCTATCCTTGTTTTTCAAGGGGTTTGATTATTATTCTATGATTGATTTAAATATAATTTATTTATTTATTTAAAAATTATATTATTATTATTTAATGTTGCCCATAATTATTATATTTCGCAGCACTTAAAAATAAAATTGATTTAATATTAACAATATCATCAACGCACATAACTTATTGATTTCGGAAATATAAAGAAAAGAGCTTTCATTGAAGGGGTTTTAAACTCCTTTTTGTCGACTAATAAGAAGAAATCAGAATGTTCTGATGAACAAAGGAACAATTTTTAAACTATCAGAGCAATAAAAATTCTACTAGAGTTGTTCATGTTCTGGATTCTCTTCAGTTGTTGAATAAATCTTTCGCCTTTTACTAAAGATTTCCGTGGAGAGGAGCATTCTAATGAGTCTTCTCTAATTTTTTATTAGTACCTAGAACAAAAAAAAAAAAAAAAAAAAATGTATCTCTTCTTTCTGGTTTTCACAAAGTTTGATAAGATAAATAAGTTTTCATCATTAATAATTGTGGAAATATCCAAAATTTAACCAAAACTCCCGCCAAAAATTACTTGTCTTTTAAGGGCAAAATAAAAAACGAAGGCGATAAAGTTTTGAATAAAACAAATTAGTTTGAAAACAGACAATTACGGAAAGTAAAAAAAGTATGATCATGTCATTGACACAATAACATGAAGTACTTAATGTAATTGGAACTGTTGTTATTGTTATTACTTTGTTGTTAGTGTTATTGTAATGTAAGGCTGATATTTTTGTAAGTGACAGTTTAAAAAAATACTACAAGACTCTCAGCAGGAAATTAATATAATTTGCATTTCCCAAAAGTAAATACCCTTTATATCAACTATTGGGTTTTCTATACAAAATGAAAAAATTTATATTTGAGCCATGGATTTTACCTATCTGTTCTACACTCTTCTAACTTTCACGCTGCAAAGCTTGGACTGCTAACCTTAAGTTTTCCTGAAGACTGATCTAAAAAGTTCTCATACTTAATATAAATTAACCATAACTCCTCATGGAAGTCAAAGTTTACTCTGCTCCTTTGTAAGACAACATGGAAACCTATGTAGACATATGGAATATAGATGTGGGTATCTGCTTTAAGAGGAGTTTTAGGAGCAGTTCTAGGTTTAAAAAAAAAATGATTGTCTGGAATTATATTTTCGATTTGGGGGTAACTTTCTCAAAGACTTTTGTATACATAGACAATTTCTTTTATTATACTGACTATGAACAATTTTATGTGGGGTCTCTAACTCTAATACTCTCTCTCTCTACCTTTCTTGGTAAAGTATTAATATAACTTATCTTAACTGCGAAGGGTATCAAAGCTGATAGATTGACAAGGTGACTGACACACAAATAATAACTTTTGCTAACAAAGCCTGAGGTGTTCATTTGCCATTTTCACACCAAATTAAAGCTAAAAATCACTATAATGGACTCATTATTATATTTAAAGTTAATGGCTTCATAAGTACCGACTAGTATGTACTATGTATTGTACATACATTTATAAAAAGAAGAGGACAAGGAAGTACAAAGTAGCAGAGAGAAAGAAATAAAAGAAAAGGGAGGCCATGTCAAATGCAGGCATGTGTGGGCGATAGATTTCTTTAAGAGATTTTTAATGATGTTAAACTGTTAAAAACAGTAAAAAGTCATTAAACTATGATCTTGAAATATTATGAGTTATTTTCTTAAGGAGGTTAATTGTCTTCAATTTGTACTGTAAACTTAAGTAACTGGAATTAAATTTTGAATAGAAAGAAAAATCTAAAAGTAAAATATATTGAATTTTAAATATTTTTGGTTTCATGTTTTCTTGAAAGCGGACAAATTTTAGTGTACAAGATATGTATGTTGCTGTCCACTGAATAATAATAAGAGATACAAAAACAACAACAACAACAATAAAATATATAATAACAACAACAATAATATTGTACATAAATATAATAATAACAAAATACACTAAGTATGTAACAGGTTTCTTAGTTGAATAAACTTGTTTGCGGCTTCACAATGAAGTTGACCTAATTTCGTGCAACTTTTTTTTTTGTTCATTTCTTTTTCATTTTTGTTTTGTGCAAAAATAGAAAAAAATATATAGTACATATATTATTGCGTGTTTTATTTATGGATGCATCTTGAAAGAAAAAAGAGAATAAAAAAAGACTTTAAGAAAGTCAACAACAATCTAAGACTGATGAAGATTTTGTGGGGAAATTTTCATAGCATAAATCATATTTACTTTTATGGAATAACAAAGTTCTAGAAAAACGATTAATTTGTTTGAATATAAATTTTCTTGTATAATGGGTCTGTGTACCATATATTGGGATGGGTAGTAGATGTAATTGGCATTTGAACAAAGGAACAAGTGCAAAGTGATTTGTTGCTATATGCACAAGTATAAACCTTTCACATACCATAAAATCAGTGAATTGAATGGTTGTAAATGGCCAAAGGTTGCACAATTTTTGTTTTTTGGTGCCTTTTAAATTTGCTTCTTCTCTCGTTGTTGTATGCAATTACAACGTTAATATTTCGGTATTTTCCAATCGAGAGCCAACTATACCGCAACCAAATCTTTGTTGGCGTCGTTACGTCATCAAACCAATAAATAAAAAACGAACAAACATACGAATGAAGAGAAATAAGCCAACAGGCAGATAAATGAGAAGACAGATAGTCACACAGACAGACAGACAGACAGACAATCAGACTTAAAAGATCGACAATAATAGACAGAAAGAAAGAAACAAGCTTAAAATATTATGTATAAGAGGATGGTTGGATGGCTGATTAAATAGTCAGTCAGTCAGTCAGTTTGTAATAAAAAAGCCACTCTTACTTTTATTGATATTGGTATTTGTTTTGGCCAATAAACTTCAAGGTCGTATAACACTAGCACGTAGTCCAACTGAAGTCTGTCCATTTGTCGACTCGTCTACCGGCTATCGATCAATAGTGGCATGTGTAAAACACCCAACGATCATGTCGTGTTGCTTTCAGCGACGTCACTCAACTGGTGCTAACGACCATAGAAATATGAAATTTGTATTCAATAAGTTTTTTAGGTTTTTTGGTTTTGATCTTTTGTTTTTTTTTTAACTTGTACGATGACTTTTGTTGACCTAATTATTTCTAATTTCTCCTTTATCTGCTTTTATTTTCATTACAGCGGCGTGAACTGAACATGAGCAAACGGCGAAGACGAAATCGAAATAACACAAATAAACAACAAGGTTAGAACGACACATAGTATAGTAACGAAGACGTGAAATTGGCGTCTACAAGATGGTACTTAATTTGCTCTTCATAACGACAGTCATTAAATCAACATTTGGTGTTGTTACAACGGGTCTCTGGCTCATTCCATTGATGTTGGCTGCCATAACCTATTATAGATATGATGCTGTTGATCCAGAGTCTAGGCCCATAGATCAGCTGAATCTGTGGCCCGAATATGATTTTATCATCATTGGCGGTGGTTCAGCTGGTGCCGTTGTTGCGAATCGTTTGACTGAATTACGCAAATGGAAGGTTCTTCTTATCGAAGCCGGGCCAGATGAGAATGAAATAAGTGATGTACCATCACTGGCAGCCTACTTGCAGCTAAGTAAATTGGACTGGGCCTATAAGACTGAACCCTCGACCAAAGCTTGCCTAGGCATGCAAAACAATCGTTGTAATTGGCCTCGAGGCCGTGTACTAGGAGGCAGTTCGGTCCTTAATTATATGCTCTACGTTCGTGGCAATCGTTTCGATTATGATCACTGGCGTGATTTAGGTAATCCCGGTTGGGGCTATGATGATGTTTTGCATTATTTCAAGAAGTCTGAGGACAATCGTAATCCTTATTTGGCCAACAGTGCTTATCATGGACGTGGTGGATTGCTAACCGTTCAGGAGTCTCCCTGGCATTCGCCTCTAGTTGCTGCCTTTGTTGAAGCGGGCACCGAATTGGGGTATGAAAACCGCGACATAAATGGTGCACATCAGTCGGGTTTCATGATTGCTCAGGGTACGATAAGACGCGGTTCTCGCTGCTCGACTGCAAAGGCTTTCCTGCGTCCAATCCGGCTGCGTAAGAACTTTCATCTTTCCATGAATTCTCATGTCACTAAAGTAATCATTGAGCCGAAGACAATGCGAGCTAAGGCAGTGGAATTTGTGAAGAATGGCAAAGTATATCGAATTAAGGCTCGTCGTGAGATTGTGTTGTCTGCGGGTGCAATTAACACACCGCAAATATTGATGTTGTCTGGCATTGGGCCCAAGGAGCATTTAGAATCCCATGGTATACGTGTGCTGCAGGATCTACCCGTGGGTGAGAATATGCAAGATCATGTTGGCATGGGTGGCATGTCATTTCTGGTAGACAAGCCTGTCGCTATTGTTCAAGACCGCTTCAATCCGACTGCTATAACGTTCCAGTATGTGCTGCGCGAGCGTGGTCCTATGACGACTCTAGGTGGTGTCGAGGGCTTGGCTTTCGTGCACACGCCCTATTCAAACAGCAGTATTGACTGGCCAGATATACAATTTCATATGGCACCAGCTTCCATAAATTCGGACAATGGAGCACGCGTTAAGAAGGTGCTCGGCTTAAAGGAATCTGTGTACCAAGAAGTCTATCATCCCATTGCGAACAAAGATACTTGGACAATCATGCCTTTGTTGCTGAGACCCCGTTCACGTGGTTGGGTTCGATTGCGTTCTGCGAATCCCTTTCAGTATCCGATTATTAATGCGAATTACTTTGACGATCCAATCGATGCTAAGACTCTTGTCGAGGGCGCCAAGATCGCACTGCGTGTCTCCGAAGCAAAAGTCTTCAAGCAATTTGGCTCGCGTTTATGGCGTAAACCGCTGCCTAATTGTAAGAAACATAAATTTCTTTCAGATGCGTATCTTGAATGTCAAGTGCGCACTATCTCAATGACTATCTATCACCCATGCGGAACGGCTAAAATGGGTCCAGCCTGGGATACTGACGCAGTTGTTGATCCTCGGTTGCGTGTTTACGGAGTACGAGGTCTTCGTGTTATCGATGCATCCATAATGCCAACCATCAGTAGTGGCAACACCAATGCACCGGTAATCATGATCGGCGAGAAGGGCGCCGATCTCATTAAGGAGGATTGGCTCAAAAATCCTGAATATAAAGAGGTGAAGAGTTAGCAGCATCAGCATTAGCAGCTTTAGGCTTTTTGTTGTTGCCAAATGATGGCGTTAGTCAGTTTATAATCAGGGGTTATTAGTTTTAATTTCTGTTGAGAGTAGAAGTGGAACGGGTGCATTGGGGAAACTCAATTAATTTGAAAGCAAAAAAGGTTGCCATCAGTTAAATTATGTAATTTAATTAAATTAAAATTACTCTTAAGGAAAACATTGTACGAGGCATCATTTAAGATTTTCTCATAATCTATTGAGGATTCAGAATTACAGAAAACCAAATCGAGTCATAGTTTAATTAATTTAAAATTTTTGAATTTTGAATTCTTAATTATAGATTTAATCTAATTTAATTATTTGTCTATTTTTAAGTGAAATAAAATGTGTACATAATTTTTATTTTATAAAAGCGATAAAATATTCTATTTATTTTGAAAGTTTTTTTTTTTGGAGTTAAATCTTGGTTTTTATAAAATTTTTACTTCAAATTGGAATCATTTTATTCTTATATCCTTTTTACTCAGATCTGATGAAGCATTCACCTCAGATGCAGATGCAAATGTTCATCCAACTCAATAATAACAACAGGGAAAATGAGTAAATTGTGAGGTTGGTGTTACAGACATGGATGCATGAATCCAACCCCTATATCTGTATCCATAGCAATTAAGATTTGTCAGTTTGCGTAGGGCCGATACATTTTTGTACTGACCTCTGCTTTTGCCGCCATTTCCGCTTTTGTCATCATGCTTGCCTATTTTACGTTTTTTAATTGCGCGCCAAAATAAAACAGCTGATGATGATTTTAGTAAATTTAAAATTGTAATTTTTTTTTAATAACACTTATCACGAATGAAAAAGGGAATTGAAGGGAATTTGAATACATTGCATGTTGTTTTAAAACATGTATTTTCCACAAATTTTACTTTTAAATTTCAAGATGCAGAAAGGCCTGTGTAAAAGACACTCTGTATCTCGCTCAAGGTACCTGAAGCAGTGCCTGCTTAAAAAGGCTATTATCACGTTATTGTACTTATATATTTTACTTAAATTCTACTTTGAGATAAACAAAAATAATATCCAACAATAGTCGTAGGAATTTTCTTTTTTTTGTTATATTTAAATTGCTTGTTATGCAGAGACAGTTTTCTTTTATTCTTCCTACAGAAGATGTCCAATACATCATAAAGATTCATTTTTGACGCAAAATCATGCTGGATATGCATTCAAGCTGGGTCCTTTATACAATTTTCTGATATCCTGTTGCGAAGTCGACGTAAGGTAGAAAATCATCGCTCGGTAGTAGTTAGTAGTAACTGGAAATGTGCTCAATAATTGGTACTTATCCTCACCGCCCAATGGTGCTGCTATTACAAAAGGATTCCCTTCATTAGTTTTGTTTTGATAGCCTTTGGAAGCGAGCGTGTCGGTCAGTTTTACAAAAATGGAAAAAGATCAATATCGTTTCGTGATTCGACTCTCTCTTTTGTAATAGCAGCGCCAAGCGGAGGTGTGGCTAAGTACTTGTTGATTGACCCTCGTATGCATGTCTGGAGATTTTGGAATATTTTGTATTATTTCTTGCTGGTTGGCATTTCAGTTATCAAATATGTAATTCTCATGTTGTCTACGTCATCGTATGTTTGACCCCAGTGCAATGTTATGTCTAGGACAAGTTTGTCAACGCCTATTATATATAGAGCGCAATGTTTCCAGCAGTAAAAAGAAACATGAGAAAGTTTTCTTGTATTTTATTCGGTCAGTTGTTCACAAACAGAAAATTTTACCTTCTTAATTATGTGGTTTGTAATTAAGTCTCTATAGCACTCAATCAATTCATTTTGGGTATTATTATCACATGTTTTTACATGGTTAAGTAATACTCATATCTCATCTCCAGCATCGATTCGGAACTTCAATAACGCTTTAAAGTCTCCTTCTCCGTAAGAACTTTCCGATTCCAAATTACCGTCATAAAAAAATATTGAGGTAATTGTGTTATTTTACTAAAATATAAAGTTTATAATAACGAAACATTTTTGTAATCAATAATTGGCCACCATGATTTTTGCTCTAAGTTACAAGGGCTTACTTCTAACATAAAGCAATCAATTGTCTATTGGTCATGTGTATGTAAGAAAATATTTTTCAGAGAACCCAAAAAATATGAAATGCATAATGTTGACAAAGCATTATGCATACTTTTAGGTTATCTGATTAATTTCAGGGAAATTTGCTATATTTTACAATAGATTTTTTGTTGTACAGTAAAACTTCCTTTACTATTCGTAAAGTTTAACAAAGAAGACAAAAGTCATTAAATAAAACGACAAAATAGGTTAAGAATAAAACATTCTACTATTAAATGTATATTTGTATTAAAATTTTCCTGCCTAACGCTCAAGTCACCTAATAAACCAAATTATGAGTATATTTTCAGTTTTGTTTTATGTAAAAATTTTCCTATCATTTGTTTTCTCTTTTTGTTGCCAATGAGTTTTATGGTTGAATAAATTTCTTCTGTCAAGTGTTCTAATAGCAATTTGCTTTCAGAACCAAGTATTTAATTAACTGGTAAAAGAATTGTTTGTCTTTTCGGTGTATTTTGTTTGCTGAAATTTTAACGAAAAGCATTTCTGTGACCGAGTGTTTACTTTCCGAGCTTCTCAAGTGTTGCAATTAATTTTCCTTTCTGCTGTTTTCTTTCACAACTTTTCAACACAAATTAAATTTGTCCTATGATGTTGAAATCAAATAAAATGCCAAATGAAATGCCATTGCAGATGTTGACTTAACTTGGACAAATGCAATTTAAATGCTGTTAATTGCAATTCCAAAGTCAGCAGCAATGTTTCTCATTTACGTAATTTACAGAATGCAGTCTACAATTACAGTTTAAGCTCAACCGCATTTTAATTCGAACGCAAAATGCAGAATACATAGTATAATCCTTTGATTATTCAGATGCAACTGAATACAATGCATTGGAGGAAATCCTTTTATTTCAATTAAGTAGATATGGGGCATCCCTCAAGGAAAGTGTTTAAAATCCAAATTGGAGTTTAGATTCCAATAATAGAAACCTTTGACAGATTTCACTTGATTTCTGCTCGGGATGGCAGAGTAGCCAGGAATATAAAGCTGTCTGAATTGCATCTTTTGCTAAGTAAGTTAAGTTTTGATAGGTTGATATGATATGCTGAACGGAATATGCACCCTTAGCCTATGTGACGTATATAGATGTGTTTTCCTATAGATAACAGACCAATTTCCAGGGCTTTGACCTTTCAACACAAAGCAAAGCAGCTTTGGACACAAACCGAAAACTGAATTGCAGGATTTTCCAATAAACAAATATGAAAATTGTAAATTTTTGAAAAATAAAATATTTAAATCTGTCTATTACGAAACGAAAGTTTACTTTTCCTCAAACAATACGATCGCTAGTAAAACAATCTCATAGCCTATTTACACAGAGATGATGCTGCATCCACTTCAGATGCTGTATGGATGTTTATCCAAGTCAATAGCAGAAACTTTTTCCAATTACAATGAAGTGATAATGATATAAGTAAATTTCAAATTGTGAAAATTTTAGTAAAACACGTAGCAGGAATAAAAAGGTAGTTGCAAGAACTACAAATTGCTAAAAATTTTGTATTTTCCACAAATATTATGTTTAAACTAAGTGCAACAAGCGCGCAACTCTTGATTTGTGTGCATAATCGAAATAAAAAACAGCTGTTCAAGATGCAGAAAGGGACTGTGCAAACGACACTCTGCATCTCGCTCAAAATTCCTGTGTAAATAGGCTCTTAGCATATTAATATTGAAGTCCATGGCATAGGATCTAACTAGTTATAATTTTAATAAATACTATTATCTAAAATACGATAAAGTTTCAATAATTCATGACGTTCCGACAGTTTCATTGGAGCCTGTTATATTCGTAGTTTCAACTTAATTCACCATTAATGTGAGTTCAACTTGTCAATTTCGATATGGATTTTCCATATGCCTCTTAAGCGTTCCATATATGAACAATGTTGATGTCCAATAGTTGTATTCATTCAAATGGATCATTTGTAGGGAGATTGAAAGGTTGTGTAAAATATTGTTTAAAATGAAAAAAAAAATGTCTGGATCTTACAATATAGAGATATTGATTTTTGACGAATGTAGTTGAAAGGGCTAAAAATAAAGGCTACAGCAACTGGGTATATTGTAAAATAAAGTGTAAAAAGTAAAATGTGAACAATATGCTATTCTAATCAAGATATCTCGCGAAATTTCCAACCGCCATCAAGCAAGAATTCATCAATTCTTTGCAGGTAAATTTACAGAATTTTGGAAGCGATTTTTAACTAATTCCGACCTTATCACAAATGATTGCATGGCAATTCAATCTTATCATTAATTGATAAACTTATTGTACATTTAATAACTTCCTCAATATGATCAGTAAAAATATATTTACTCAATAATATTAATCGTGTACTGGCCGCTCAAGGCTTTCACTCTAAATGTATTTTTTGTTTAGAACATTGAAATTTTTGTCATATCTATTTTTGAATTAAAATTTTACCGAGTCAAAAACATTGAAGATCTCGGTTTACTTAAAAAAAAAAAAATTTCACAAAATTAAATTTTTTTTCTAAATTAAAATGAATACTACCGATTTACGCCGTTTGACCAATTACTATGCCAAATACTCAACAAAACCGATAGAGTTGTATTTCACCGATTACTGCAAGCAAATGCAATACCAGTGTTTGGATAGTCTAGTAAATGTATCGGAGATGGTCCGAATGGCTAAACGTAAATGGGATACGTTAAATGATCACCGCAAATTTTATTATGTGCTTTGGGCCAATAAGAACAGATTCCGTGCACATAGTCCCATAAAAGCTAAGAAAGGACTATAGATGCCAATATGGAGGAATTAATAACAGAATCGGATGTACCAAAAGAATATGAAGATACAGTCAATATGGAGGAATTAATAACAGAATCGGATGTACCAAAAGAATATGAAGATACAGCTATATAAGAGTGAAATGAAAGAATTGGTTTATTCATTATGTCGTAAAAATTGCAAGAACTCAAGATGTAGACACATTAGAATTTACACATGTATTTCGAATTAAATATTAAAAAATCTTTCCTTAGAAAGATAATTCTAGAGAAATCTTTCCTTTTAAATGCTTTGTTAATATAGATGAGTAGCGGGAAGATTGAGGGTTAGGTCAGTTGGTCAGAGGTCATCCTCTGTCTCTGGAACCAAGAGCAGGGCCGTTATTCAGAAGTTTGGTACTTTTGGATTCATTCTCATCTTCATGGCTGCAATAGAAGTCCCGATAGGGAGTATGTCTGGGAACTACCATGAGCAGGTAGCAAAATCAGAGTGTCCATGCAACATTTCACACTGGCCCATTTGCTCACTGGATTGACTGGAATACATATGATATATATTAGCAGGCCATCTCTTTGGCTGAATCCACAAGATTTGTGAAGCCAATGCTAGAAATATTCTATAATAGACTGTTGGAAAACCTTTCAAAGATTTCGCGTTTATTAACACTATAAGTTTACAATTAGTTCAGAGTATAAAAGGAAGGAAGAAAAATGTGCTTCTGCTTTCTTATAGAAAAAATAGTCTTATCATGTTTAACTTAGGATACTTTTCCTCGTTTTCATTATATAAATTAGTAAAAATATTGTGACACCCAACTGAACAGGTTCAACTCTTCAACACTTTTTGTTGTTTTAATAAATCTTGTGATATCATATGAAATGTTGCGAGCATGATTTTCGAATTGCTCTAAAAGAAAAAAAGAAAAAGGGAATTGATGTAATCATGCCTACTATGGTAGATACTATTAAGAGAAATTATTTAAGTTACGTCTATTGGTGTTTATAAATCTGTAAGTTATATTCGTCAATAAGCATTGGCCATCAGATTTATCTTATTATTGACATTTCTTTTGAACTATTAAAGGCTATTAAACTTCATTATTTTCACATTTACAATAATTTTATTAGTTTCTATTGAATGTTAATTGCTTTCTTAGAACAAAGATATTAGTTACGTTTGATTGTTGATGTCATAAAAGAAATATAAGCCCATAAAATAAGTTGTAAATGTTGTTTATATTAATGAAATGTACATACAGTATAGATATGTACGAGTACACATACATATGTAGGTTAGAATAATGCTGGTAGTACCTAATATGTACTATTATAGAGTTATAAAAACACACCACTCCAATTATTGCCACTTACTTTAGTTTCGAGTCAGCATAAATTACATAAAACGTAGCATACTTTGGGGGCAACCATATAATAGAAATTATGTATGGCATACGGAAGTGACCTTGAACCTGCGTGTTTGGAGTTTTCATGTTATTATATAGTTCACATTTATTTAAAGACGCAATTCATGAATACATAAGCCCAATAAGCCGTTGTTCAAGGCCTTTATGCAATGAACAATGACAACATATCGTCATGACTTCTTCGTGTTTACCATTTTTCAATGATAGAAAAAAGGAATTTTTATGTTCTATGTAGATGTTTGATAAATGTGTGCCTCAGTGGATGTATGCGTATAAGTGATTATACGGTTTTTGTGCGTGGGTTTCACTGCTTCAGAGGATAACCTAGACTTGATATGTCGTCGTTGAGCCTGTGAAACCATTTTCAATTGGAAATTGATACTAAATAAATATTGGCTTTATACAATGAAAAACAATCACATTACACACTCACAACTGAAATGCAAAAAAAAAAAATTTTAAAAAATTTCTCAAATAAATTAAAAGTTAACAAAAAAAAAAAAAAAATACAAAATATTTTAACTATTTATTCTTATATGTATTTTTCATTTCCTCTTGTTGATAGAAACCAATTTTTTATCATTTTTCTTACATCTTTGACATTTTGTTAACTAAAACTGGAAATGGAGCTTACCAATTCCTTATATACACACGCAGGTGCACCAAGCAAATTCAAATTCTATAAAAAGTAAAACAAATTTATTTCAATCAAATAAATCAAGTGGAATATTTGTATACTGTAATATGTTAAAATAAACACACTTCAATAAGTTCTACAAATTCCATGTAGATTGGGTCCTGCATACTTCTAATTGATTAATCTCTCCTCTTCATAAATATATCTACATGTGTACTACCGCATTAATTCTAAGGCAACCTCGTTAAATCTAAGACCATATTTATGCACTTATGTACATATACTAGTACTTAGTCAGATGTATTGTACTACAATAAAACTTCATATACACGTATAGATACAGAATAAGTTATCAATTCAGCAAAGAAAGCAGTAGAGTCTTCATTATTTTACATAGACATGTAATTTCAGCCTCATTTAAAAGTCTTTACCTTATTCTATTATGCTTTACTTGAAAATTAGGAGAATTTGTTCTTAATGAATACTTCTGGCCCAAAAGTAAAAACAGTCTATAAATATTGGGATTTTGTACAATATCTTTTAGTTTAATCAAGTTTACTTCTTTAAGTCATTACAATAAAGAATTAATGACTATAAATGAGGAAAATTGCTTTGTTGAAGCTACATACAATGAGTTAAATTTAAAGAGACACATAATCAGCAATATGTCGAAGAGAACTCAGTATTTTAGGCTAAAATTCAAGTAATAAAGCTCGTACACGGAGGGTTCCGTACCAGATTGGGGTTTGTATGGGAGGTACTCCCCCTAGTGTTCCGATTTGACTGATCCAACAAATGTACCGCGTATATATCAGAATCTTATAGTGTCTACATTTCAGTTCAATAATCCGAAAAGCAAAAAAATTTTACGAATAAGAACCTGAATTTTAATGGTGGCTTTGTATAGTAGACCTCCTAGTTGCCCGATTTGGCAATGGGATAATGTCTAAAATTCAGTTTGATAGAACAAAAAACAAAAAAGTTTTTCTAACCGGAATTTTAATGGGAAGATACCCTCCTTAGTAGTCCGATCAAACTGAAATTTCGACAATATAAGTTTGTGATGTATAGCCGCCAAACGTCCAAATTTCAAGATCGTGGAATTACTGGATCGTATAGCTGCCATACAAACCAAATTGTTTCTTGTATGGGGACCCTTTTAAGTTTTTGAAAATAATTTAGTTTTAGTATTTGTTGCTAATACCCGGATAGAACAAATTTTCAACTCTCTAACTATTGCAGTTTATGTGTTATATGACCTGATGACGGACGTACGTACAACGAAGTCTTTGCAATAGGGTTCCTTTTGGTACCCTTTAGGTCCGGAACCCTAAAAAATTAAAAATAAAATTTAAGTAGGCGTATCTGATAACTGTTACATCTATATTCACTCATAAGGATATTTTAAATCTACATAGAATGCAAACAACTCAAAGTGGCATCCTACTACACAAATAAAAGAAGATATCTTTTTAACACATAAACACACTAAAGATGTTTTGAGTTACGAACAAAATATACACAATATTTTAACGTATTTGTTAGTTATGAATTTTTAATTAATCTAATAACTCGTTAGTTTTTAATAAGATAACATCATCATCACTTTCATGCTGCTGCTGCTGCTGACGGTACTTGGAAAATAGTACTTTTTTTTTCGAATTAGTTGGTTTTGATATAATTGTTTTCTTGATAGTTTGGTAATTTATAGACATTGCTTTATTTGTTGTTTCATTGGCTTTCGATGCAACTACGGTAAAATTTTCTTTTTCTGTCAATAAATTGTCCTCTTCATCACTATCACGCGTTTGACGATATATAGAGAAAAGGCCTTTACTTTTCGTTTCGATTGTTTTGAAGAAATGAAGATTGCCACTTTTTGGAATCTTTTGTGCTGTTGTATTGAATAACTTATTCTCTTTAAGAATGCCAACCTCTTCTCTTTGCTCTTGCCGGTTATTATCAGTCGACTTATCATCCAAAATATTATTGAGTGATGTCAAAATGGAGTCCATACAGTATATTTTATCTGAATTTTTAGGTTTTCCATCGTTACATTTTGAGGTTATAATGGAACATTCTGCAAATGATCTAGAATTACTTTTCGTTTCGGTGGTTTTGAAGACATGAAGATTGCCACTTCTTAGAGTCTTTTGTGCTATTGTATTGAATAACTCATTCTCTTTAAGATTGTCAACCTCTTCTCTTTGCTCTTGCCGGTTATTATCAGTCGACTTATCATCCAAAATATTATTGAGTGATGTTAAAATTGAGTCCATACAGTATATTTTATCTGAATTTTTACGTTTTTCATCGTTACATTTTGAGGCAATAATGGAACATTCTGCAAACGATCTAGAATTTTCCACACTTTTTTGTCTTTGACTGTTGCAAAACTCTTTAACAGAAAGAGCTTTTGTTTCACCTTTTACAGGTACAATTGTATTCTTTAGTGGTTTCATTTCTTCATCAACTTGGATGTCATTTTTAGTAGACACAATATCTAAAGTAATACGTTTCTTTACATGCTCATTGGTACGAGTATTTTCATTCAAGCGTTTGGGACCATTTCTAAATTCCAGAACTGATTCAGTTGATGTTTCCATACTGATTATATTATCTTGCCATATACAATTGCAAGATTCTTCTTCTTTCCATATAACAACGGCACATAATTTGTCACTTTTTATATAATTTGGGTATATTTTAGACGATTCCTTTAGCTTTATTAAAAAGTATGCGCCGACGCATTTAATGAATTCCCTTACATCATTTGGGCACTCATTTAATAATTCAGATGTAATGCTTTCAACATTTGCCATTACATCACCGAAATTTTTATATTTCGCCAGCGAATTTACTACAAGACTGGCGATACGAGAATGTATTTTTTCGAAAGCAACGTTACTAAACTTTTCATGTTTTCGAAAACCACAAATTAACGTATGCAGTCTTTTCATTTGTAAAATAATCTGCCTATTTGACAAAGACATATTCTGTAGTTTTCTTATTAGGAACGTCGATATCATCTCAATATTATATATAATAGATTGGTCTATGATCAGCCAAGGATTAGGATGAAGTAACTCTTGACTCGTCAATGACTTAGCACTGATATCGGAAGTTTCATTTAGTATGTTACAAGGTGAAAGGTCCATTGTAGATTTGGTTGATATCTTTTTAAGCGGTTCAGTTAAAACATCATTAGAGCATTCAATACTGTTTTTTTCTTCTGATGTCGCACGAAAAAGAACGCGACGTGCATTTACTGATTTCTTCCTGCGTTGAGGTAAGCAAGTATCAATAGGTAATGGTAATGGTGATTTGACTCTCAATCTTGACAATTCGTTTTTGTGATAAGATAAATGTGGTGCTTTATCAAGGAACACGGTTTCTTTGTCCTCAAAATTTGGTGATGTTGAGAGATGATTTTGTGATGCCTGGTAATGTTCTGTAAACAATTGTTTCTTACCACTATAACAAACTCGATCTCTTTCTGCTTCCTCACTATTAAGTAAGATTGGAAAATCTTGCGGTACCAAGCAACGTTCTAAAAGCAACTGTTTTATGTTTCTGAAAGTATCCTCTGTCCAATATTTTGAGCACTTGCAAATAATATCCGCCGGCAAATGACCATCTTCATTGGTGAGCGATTTGCATAACGAAAACGATGTCAAAACTCTAACTAACTCCTCATTACCATACTCTGCAGCCATGTGCAATGGTGTGTTGTCCGAAAATTTGTCCCCCGTGTTGAGAAACTCATTTAAGAGATTTTTGCTGCGCTCTACGTATTCAAGAGGATTCCTTCCATCTGTGAGGAAGAGATTGACAAAACGGCGACTACAAATAGTGTGCAAGACATACTCAGCAATTTTCGGCTGGTTATATTGTGCACACATATGAATGACATTGTAATTAAAGTCCGGTATTAGAATTTTAGGTTGCCCACTAGGAGTTATTAAAATTTTCGGATTATCCCTTATCAAAGATGTTACCAATTGGTTCTTCCCTGTGATCACAGACTTAACCAATAATTTTAGCTGTTGACAAGAGTCTTCTACAAAATCAGGAATTAATTTTGCTGGCTGATCCTCTTCCGATGGCATACAGTCAAGTTTAAGAAGCGCAAATTGGCGGGCTTCTTCTATGCTGTTAAAAACTTCCATGCGAGCAACAGGAAAGCGTTTGAAGGTTGCAAGTGCATAACTTTTGTCTTGAAAGATAAAACTGTCAACCATATCATCAGCTCTAGTTGACATTGCACCATCATTAGCTCCTGCTCTTGATTTTTGTACTTCACCCTTACGCATTGCCGCAATTGAGCCAGGGTTCAAGGCAAAAGAACTTTTGCACTCGGTGTATATTGAAAAAAACATTTCAAGTTTTTTTTTCTTCTCTATATGATTTGTAGTTTGATACGTTTGAAATTTACGATACTAAAATAAAAATATTTATACAGTTGACTTATGTCAAAAAAAAAAAATTGGTGTTGCAAAATTTACAACGAAAAAAAAAAAAAAAATAAAAGATAAATTACATTATCATTGTTTTACTACTATTTTTAAAAAGCCATGCTCTGATTACAATGCAGATTAGAAAATTATTGTAATTTTTAAGTCTTTTAGCAACTTATCATCACCCCAGTAGACATCGCAATTAATCGTTTTATTCTCGAAATAAAGTTGACAAGAAAACAACAGAAAAAGTGGAGAAATAGGGTTCGCAGTCAACCAAACAACAACCTCGTAAGGAAGACACTAGATGCCACAATAAACAACGTAAAACGACCAGGAAGACAACCCAAGATGTGGCGCGATTGTCAGTCCTAGTGATCAATTGACAACCCCAAAGCATAACTATGTATTACTTCCGATTTTTGTTGTTAAATAACCAGGATATAATCATAAAAGAGAACACAAATTAAAAATTAAATTGTTCTTGGAAGTAACTCATCCAGGATGCTCATTTTCGACAAATGTCCTCTTCTTCAAAGTGCCAAAAAACCTCATGCCCTCTCTCCAAATCCAAACCGTCTTTTTCCCTTGTTACAGTTTCCTAATCCCATTTAGAAAAGATATACCCATTTCTAAGAACCTGTCACATCATATATTTAGTATTAATAACCTAATAATTGGACCCCAAGAAGCTCTTAGTTAATGAGATAAATTACTTAAAATAGAAAATTTTCTGAAATAAACTGTAATTAATTTTATAATAATAAAAAAAACTATATATCAATATATAATTATTTATTGAAAATATGTAATTATACTAATTCTTTTATACTTTATATATTTTATAACAATTTTCGCAGTTTCACGATCCTTGTGGGTTCCAGCACTCTTCGGCAGCATCTTTGCGTCATGCAAATCGTCTTCGTTTGCTCAATTGGAAGTTCGTTGTTAAACTTCAGTAGGATTTGGTTAGAGATGATGCGAGGTCACCATATCTTTAGAATTTTACTCAGGTAAGACAAGGAAAGTTTTGTAGCTTTCGGGTAATTACTGTTGTCAGCGTTCAAGACTCGCCGCTATATGTATATACAATAGTACAAGGCAGCACAGATTTTACGTTGGAACTGAAGATTCGATTCGGTTAGTCGATCAATATTAACATCAAAATCGGATCTGATTTACAGATTACTTTGCGGACCTTTGTTTTGGCAATCTGTCAAGCTGGTGTATATTAAAGTCAAAATTGATACGAAGATAGACTCTTCCAAATTTAAGATAGCAGTTTCTAAAGATTTAGCCTTTAGTTTTCGAATCCTGGCTTTTTGATGCTTCAGGGCACATTCCTTTTCAAATGCAATGCACTCAGAAAGCATTATCTGGCATAGAGTTATCAGCACCGTCTTCTCTTGTTTTAAAGCAACTTTAGCAGAGGTCAAAGTATGACTAGCTATTTGGTCAACTAGAGAACGCACTTCCTTACTAGCGATTGCTGCATCAATTTTTGTTTTTTTATTGTTTACGCCACTGAACGGTGATAACTTTTCCAGCACTATATCGATGAGATCAACAAAAATGTGCCCTTCTAATGGAATCTCCGTGTTTGCTGATGGATTTTGAGCAATAATCCGAAGTGATATGTCGAGTCGTTCGAGATACCAATGAATCCGATTAAGAAAACGCTTCTTTGATGTAAATAATTTGGAATGGTTGGTATCTTCTGATTTAATTGTTTGTTCCAAATATCGAATGCACGTTACAATCTGGGATAAGCAAAGAAATAACTTATCTACGTTCACATTGCCTTCGATCTTAATGCAAACTTTTTCTATGTAGAGCGCAAGGACATTTTGCAGTTCATTTGCGAAGCCCAAAATTTCTCCACAAAAGTTATTTAGCCATGGAATATTTGCAATGATTCTCAAGCCCAATAATTGGCTTTTACAAACGTTCAGCTTTTTTTGTAATTCTTGAAATTTGCTTTCCATTTTTCCTTGATATCTTCGATGTTGATCGTAGGAATGTTTGACTTACACTGACTCTTTCCTCAGTTTACACTTATTTATATACCTTATTTTATCCGTTGTCTCTTAATGATATCTCGTATTAGGTATATTTCTTGAGTTTTATGATCCCAAAGTAATTAGTTACTCTAATGACAATTTCATGCGAAATGTGAGTTTTCCAAATAAATTCCTTAATTATTTTGGAGTTTTTATATGTGAAATGGGCATAATAAATTGATGTTTAAAAGTGTAATGCCATGACTTTATGGTAGTAGGGGCAACACATTCCAAGAAAGTTGCATTTTTAATTGCTAATGTTTAAATCTGGTAAAGATCCTAACAGTCTGATATGATGCCTACATACTAAAAGCACCCCCGAACTGCAAAGGCTCTTTTTCATATCTGGCGGAACGACCAATCGAAGTATAACTTAGCCATGGAGCCCAAGTTTAGACCACTCTAATGTTTATTTCCTCATCTCTGCGGACCTGTTGCACTTTTTCAACGATTATTCTAAGAACAGGTCATTATCTGCATGCGTGAACTTGTACAGATATTCCGGGAAACAGCCATGTCCTGTGAGGAACTGCGTGAGATGGTAGCAGGTTGTTTGGCAAGTTCTGCCCGTCTCAGAGCGCATATTGGCGTCAGCTCATTGACAACTATGATATATCCACCAGTTTGCAGTTTACAATAAAGTTTATTGCGTCATCCGAAACCGTTCGGAACATGCACAACATTTTAATTAAGTCGATACACACTTTTTGGGTCTTTGCACTGTCTTTCGAACAACTACGCATGTGGCAAAACCGTAAGCCAGATTTGTAGATTGCCGGTACCTGTAACAGAAAAAAACATTGAAGATGGTATACTGCCCAGGTCTCCCACTACTTTAAAAATGTATAAAAAAATATATAAATAACAAATTGTAAGCATTACCTGACCTGGTACTATTTCGCTTTTGTAAGTATGTTCCCCAAGGTCAATTAATTTTACAACTGAAAGCAGTTAAAACATCAGAAGTTTGGAGAAAAAGGCATCTAAGATTGATTCACATAGAGCAACGAACAGAGGTGAGCAAGTACTTCCTACTTTTAACTTCTAAACATATGTAAAAAAAAAAACAAACAAATTTAATAAAATTCACTCGGTTATCATTTCTAAGAGCTCTATCTGTGTTTCCCTCTCCATTCTTTAATTTAATTAAAATATCTGATTCTAAGGAATCTTTTCCTTTTTTGTCATCAAGTTAAGTAAATCTACATTTGTTTTGTCAGCATTTTCAATGTACAAGTATAATAAGTTTCGGTAAAATGAAATAATTCTTAAAAATAATTTCACATCTTTACCTTGAATCATTGAATGCAGTACATTTTTACCAAATTTGTCGTCTTACTTGTGCAGTGTCCTGTTGTGCTGCGCTTGCGAAAAGTATTTTCACAATTTGGTAAACGCAGTTTATTGCCAACAAAACTTTATGTAATAAATTTTAAACGTTTTACACTCTATTTACAAGGACACCCAAAGAAAACCAACACCAGGTGAACATTTTCTAGCGACAGAGTTGCGAAATGTGTGACCGCAAACACGAAAGGATGTGTTTTGGTCCCCCGTCCATTTTCAACTCTCATACTTTTATTTGAATTCGAAAACACCGAAAATTAAATACTCTTCATACAAACAAATAAGTCAATAATAGGGAATAACTTAAGACAATGAAGTACCCGGAATTTGTCATTTAAATTGCCTGTTAAGTATTTTTTAGTTTTTTTTTTTTGTTTTTTTTTTTTTGTTTTTTTTTTGTTAGTAGGACAGTCCTACTTAATTACTATGCCAAAAATGATCACGCTCTGTCAACCTGTTTGTTTACAGCAGCTGGTTTAAATGACAAATTCCGGGTACTTTATTATCTCAAGGTATTTCAGAATACTTCTGAAGAGTTTTTAAAGCAGTGACTATGATTTCAATGATTGACTTGAGTAGACATGACCTTGGAACGTCAATTCAGTACCATAACTCGCTTCACGCCGAATTAGAGATGCTGCACATTGAAAATATTCCTTTAGTTAGGTTAACTCAAGGTGCATATCGTCAAAAACATTGTGGCCAACAGGCACCGCCTGACAACACTATTCGTCGAATTTTGTTCATCAACAACCAATAAAGTGGTTGAAGCGGGTGGAGAGAGCCCAGAACTCAAATGTAATGTATTGTATTTGCGAAGAAATCGAAATCCTCATATTTAAAGCGTCAGTTGTCTTACCAAACAAATATGTATTTATGTTTTGAATAAGTATTCTGCTAGTTGAGACAACACGAGTTTTTATTTGAAATTTCAGTGCGTTATCTCAAAAACTGAAAGATAATTTAAGAATGAAACCGCCGACTCTTTTCGTGCTACTTGGTGTGGTTTCCCCTAAGCATTTTAACAAAATTAAGGAAACATTCTAATCAAATATTGTAAGTAGGGTGTAAACAAATATAAAGAGAAAATATATTCAGTTAGGTACCACAAACAAAGTGAGAAAGAAACAAAGCACAGGGAAAAAGCTAGAAAAATACAAAATATACAAAACAACTACTTGTAGTCCTCGGAGAAAAGAATGCAAGACAAATTGTGGAAATAGAGTGGGGGTTTTTCCTAAATTTATGTATTTGGGTTGAGTTTTTATACTCTGCAAACATATACAGGAAAAAGGGTATGTTAAGTTTAAGCAAATGCATGTAACAACCAGAGAGAGAGAGAGAGAGACAGAGAGAGAGAGAGAGAGAGAGAGAGGGAAAACAAATCAATCTAATGGACAAGGGTCCGTTCCAGAGTCAAAAATATATAAAAAAAATTAAAATTGAGTCGACTTTGAACCATATCTGTTTCAAATGTTAGCAAGCCTCTTTTTAGCATCCATTTTCCAATGAGTCTATTGTTTTAATATGAAAATAAAAATGAACTTATAAAAGAGTTTAAAACATAGAAGGTTTGATTTTCGTTTAAATTTGTACATATCAGAATCAAAGAATGAAAGTTACCCACAACATACACATATAATATTTAGAATAAAAATTTGATACGAGCTCTACAAATCTACATTCATATAGAAACAATTATTACCCTTATTAGGAGTAACAGAATGTAATGTAAATTTTTTAATTTTCAATAAGAACCCTTGGCTTCGATTGCAGTTGCAGGGTATCCGAAAGTCTTTTACACCCCTTGTTAGTACTTGGATTGTTCTTTTTAGCAGAAGTTATTCACTCTAGCGGTACTTTTTAAGGTTGATCCTTGTATTTACGGTTAATTAGTAAACCATAGAAAATTCGTAGAACATTTTACAAACCAATTTGAATTGAAAGAACTACTAAAGTACGAGTACATACGTATGTGAGAAAAATAAAACTTTAGATTTCTAAAAAAGAAAACAAAAACAATGTTTAGAAAGAAAATTCCAAACCAAATACAAATGAGTTTAGAAAAGATTCTCTAAGGAAAGGGTTGTGTGGTCATGCTCTGAATATTAAGTTGTTTAAACAAGTCAAAGGTTCATTTTGGTTTCTACTAACTAAAAAAAAACCTTCTACTTTAATATTTTATTCTAGTTAAGTCATTTTCCGAAATGCTTGAGGCAAATTTGTTACTATTGTAGACACTGACAGACATGCCTAATTTATATCAAGATATCATCTGATACTTCTGTTTCCTCTAAATAAGCAATCTCATACTTTTTATTTTCACTTAATACATAACATAACATTTTCAAAGTTGTTTTATAAATAAAGAACAAACTGAATGTAGTAAAAATTTTATTCAACCAAATCTCAAATTAAAACTGAAGACTAACTTAATTATGCATTAAGACATTTAAGCTGTTAATAAGAGTCAGAAAAGATGTGATGAGTCTAGGAGCATAAAGCATGACAGTTTCACCTGTTGGAACTGTTTAACAAAGTTTATAAATTTTGGTGGCATGAAAAATGGAAAAATTATGTCTCTCGCGTGTGTCACAGTCTGCAAAGTTGCTCATTTATAAACCAAGACTTCAGTCATTTTAATTACCGCAGACGCCTGCGATAAAAGTTAAAAAACTTATTATATACTGATAATATTAAATATTTAAAGCGTTTCAAAAGTTTCTGCTTTATAACTCCTAGACTCTAAACCATTGCTAAGGGAATTTCAATGGTTATTAAACTCATCAAGAAGATTTCTTTTTTATTTATTAATTTTGCTCAATTTATTCAAACCGAATTTTCAATAAACGTGATTTTCTTTCCATTTGACAGCCTCTACCGACTTATATGTCTAGAATTTGTAATTTATTAAGCCAATGATGCTTGTCTCTTGTTTAATATTCAACATTGCGTGTTTATCATCAACATACTATTTCCGTTTTGGTTTTCGTTTTTTTTTTGTGTGATTTTTCCCCTCAGGCCAAAATGGTAACGAACCGCATGTGAATTAGTGGATGGAGTGGTTACTTCTGTTTGTTGAAGAAACAAAATTCTGGTTGTGTCTGAGAATTTTTTAAAAATTTATTTAAATTTTTTTTTTTCTTTTTTTGTATCATTTGATAAATGTTCGTCCATCCGTCCAACTGTAGTTGTACATGCTCTGAGATGTTTTTAGTACAGTAAATGTGTTTTGTCTAAAGAAGAAAAAAGAAATAAATATTAGGTACAACATTTTGTCCCATGTTTAGTTCCATACCATTATTAGATTCTGATAAAAATGTTTGAAGATTCAGTTGCTTTACTGACAAAGCAGGGATGGAGGAAGAAACTAATATTTCTACTTCCAGTTCCATATCATCGTTAGATGTCTTCCAAAGTGGGTGTGATTGTAAACTCTCTCACTTTCTTATCAATTTCACCCGATCCAAGTGACATCTGGATATTTCAATTTCTGTATTTATTGCAATATCTTTACTTATTTCCCAAAATAAGAATGATATAATATTTCCAGCTGACATTTAAGTTTTGGTCGCTTTGAACGACTTTGACCGGCTGCTGTCCTCTCATCTGATGATCTTTTTGATTAAGGTGTGTAGTAATGGATTTACATATATTTTATCCGTTACCATACACCGGCGCAAATTGTTTCAGATTCGAACAGCTGCAAACACAGCTTTGACGCGTTGTTAGTTCAGCTCTTGTTTGAGCAAAAGCGGCTGCCACCTCTAAAAGAACTTACGCATTCTCCAAGTTTTGTATAAAATTATAAACACACTACTTTCTGGTTTTTTTTAAGATGTTAGCTAACTCGCGTAACTTCACTTCATGGTCTTCGAAAACCATTTTGAGGACCTTTTCTATGATTTCCGAAACAATTGACGATTTTGGTCAACTAACGTTTGATGGTTCATTTTGGTAGAACAAAATCTCCTATAACACTTGCCTTGCCATTGATTTGTTTTACAAATAATTTTCTCATCAAGAAACTCAAAACTCGAAAATACTTACAAATCTGTGGTCATGAAATTTTGACACGTGTCTCTTTGAAGTACAAACCTTCATCCAGAAATTATATGGATTTGACAGCAGTGTGGTCAGATCCGTGAGGGACCGGATGTCACACTTTATGGGTTACAAACATTATGAAAAACTTATAATTGACTTAGAATGGCAATAAGTTAAAATCTCTTAAATGTGCAAACACAGTTAGACAATGGAATTGTTTTTGAGAAGAGAAGACATTTAAGCGCATTGCCAAGTATTCAATATTTATCAATTTCATTTCAGTCATCCACATATGTGAATAAAAATATTGCCTGTAAATATTTTACATCCATCCATATATCATAAATTGAATGCATAGGTGCTTTCATATTTATTGATCCTGCCCCACACAAATTGTTCATCTAAAATTTTCTTTACTCTATTAAATTGAGTTATTATATTTTTTTCTACATTGATATTTTTTTAGTTAGGGGTTTGCTGTTATATTGGATCCTTTTTTTTAGCCAAACTGAGTCTCTCTTAAATAAAATTTGTTAAATTTCAAGGAAAATAACTTACATATACAATCTTATAAGAAAAACATACTTATTTTAATATGAACATTTAGTTTTAATGTTAAAAAGATTTTCAATGACTTCTTATTGTCAAAGCAATTAAACTAATTAAGGATATTCTTGTTTTGCATACTTGCACTAATGACATTCACTTCACTATTCAAAACTTTTTGTCCTTTTTGTGACTTCAAAAGGAAGTGGGCGAGACAATTGCCGTCAGAAAATACTAAATGCACCATGTCTGTTCCATACTCTTCCGTTTGTTGATAATGCAAAACGATTTTTGTATTGTAGTCTTGTGCTCATGAAAAAGGAAAAATATTTCCGCAAAGCGTACGGAAAATCTTTGTATACTCGTATAATAGTTTGCTTGTATTCATAGATAAGCGAGACATTTATCTTTTTAGAAATGTGTAATTATAATGCCAAAAATACTATAGAGAATTTGATATATTAAAGTCAATTTAATGTCAGAATGCTCCATTACATTAAAATATTTCCATTTCTTCACATAATAATAGTTGAGAATACTTTTTAAATTTTATTGTTCCAAATTATTATAAATTTTTTTTAGACTTGGCATTTAAAGTTTATGGGCATAAAGTCAGTCAATTTTGACTTGAATAAGTGCACCCCATTATTGATGAATTTGGAATTTTATTTGCTTTTTTTGTGCATTATAAATTATGGGAATAACAAAACTATATACAATATTAATGTTTTGTGTAGGAAAATAAGTACTCGTATTTTTGTCTATTAGAATACAGGAACTAATATATGGAAAACTGAAAAGCTCTTAAGCTTTTTTAGTAAATTGTTATTATTACGATAATTACCCCTTTCTCCCTTTGGTTTGCCTGTTGTATGACAAATAGCAACGCTTTATTAAGTATAAATGCAAATTTTCAGCATAAGATGTCAGTCACTCAGACCGTGCCTCTTGTTATGAAATCGGTTATAAGCCAAATATAACGATTTTTGTTACGATAAATAGAATCGTAATTATCGACAACAGCTGCCAAAGTGCTGATCATTAAGATGCATCTCTGGAACATTCAGAAGGATGGCTAAAAGAGTACGGAAGAAGAATAAGGAGTAAAAAACAAAAAAAAAATGCGATGATGCTATAAAATGGGAATATCTTAGATTTGTGAAGCAATTCAGTGGAAGTGTTTCAGTTAATACAATCGAAAAGTGGTTAAGGAGGGCATCACCACCAGAAACAATTGAAGAAAGACTAGAGTCCTCTTATATTTCTGTTAATATATGTGTCATGCCAGCTGTGCCCTCAATCAACTTCTTGTCACTAAAAAAATAATTATTTGTTCACAACCACAAAAATCGTAACAAAATAATAAAGGAATAGTTTACAATTAAATTTGGTATTTTTAGCAGCACATTGGTCTTTACAATATTTGAAAAATGATGATTAATCAATTTAAAAAAAATTTTTTTTGATCACATTTCCCAAAACTCAGAATAACATAATGTTCTCAAACCAATATAAAGCGCTGCATTTTTAAATGTCAAACTTTTTATTGAAAATTAGAAAATATTTAGCAATTCATTTTAAATAATAATTTAAACTATTTTATTTTTGGTAAATTTTTTACTCTTTTAGCTTTTGCAACCACAAATTTTGATTTCATTTAAACTTATCACAGACATTTCTGCATGCCGTTTTTATGTTAAGATAACATTTACTACATTAATGTATAACCAATATGATTCAATTCAATTCATTCATCAGAATATGTGATGTCTTTTCCTTTATGAAGAACAAACCTTTTTGTTATATATTCTTACAATAAATTAAAAAGTAAAAAAAATTCCAATGCCAAATCAAACTACTCTTTAATTGTATTGAATATTGTTATAGTGTAAACTTTGAACTGCATAACTGAAGATATTTTTGTATTCTGTTCTCTAATAAAATGTGGACAAATTTTAAACAAAATAGTAGAGTATGAGATGCACCTGTTTTGTTAACAATTTAGAAACCGCAATTTAAAACCAATTTAACCAAATTTAATTAAAATAAACTTGTCATAATGGTAACATTTGTTGAAAATTATTGAAAACAAAAAACAAAATAAAGATGAAAGTTGTTGCAACAAAAAAAATGCTAAATACTTTTTTCCAATTCTAATATGTTGAAAAATAAACTGATGTAACTACATTTTATGCGAAAATAATTACCACTTGTTTTACACAATGCTTTCCATGTTTAATTATAATAAAATTAATTAAATTATTTAAGTGGTTTTGTATTGATTGAAACAAGTACAAAATTTGAATGATGTTTGAAGTGTTAAACTTAAAAAAAAAAAACTTCAACATTCTACATAAAATAGGAAACATCACGTTTTATGCATTAAAATCTCCATGATAGATTTATTATTGCTTTTGCTTTTGCTTTTCTTTTCTTTTTCATTGTATGTAAAATTTTGTGCAATATCTATTCCTTTTATTGAAAAACTTTCCAAATGGCATTTTAATGGTCTTTAGATTGTAAGGAGTGGTTCAGCTTGACATTCATTTCAATTTTCCAAGCCATTGACATCGACTTATGCTTCTAATTAAAAATTATTACATTCACAAAAAAAGTAAATCTATTTTATTGTATCTATGCCAGAAAAATACAGGAAATATACAATGGAAATACAATATATTATATATATGTATATAATCTACCTAGAAAGTTAATTTTAGTAAGATGTAATTGATAAACTGAGAGTTGTTGGTGTACTAACATCAACATCAACCATAATAATATAAAATAACAATTGTAACTCATCATTGCCACAATCAAAGACAGCAGCTAAACCACATAGCTTGATATACATTCAAAAATCAACGAGTTTGGAATTGAAAGCAAGAATTCTATTCGCTATTAGTTGCTTCGATTTGGATGATGTGTGCCTCAATGAAAATATGACCTCCATTTTTATGAAAAATCACAGTCTATTCAATATACCTTTTAAACTTTTTAAAATAATGTGGCGTATACAACATTTGGTTTGATCGCAGTTCTAACTTCGTTATCTCTGCAGCGGTAACACAAATATTTCGTCGAAATCTAAAAGATTGTACGAAATTTTGTGACTCGCAATCTCCTAAACGGCTAGACCAAATTTAATAATTGATTGATTGATTCACTTATGGGGTCACTAAAATGGTTTATACTTGACTTGGACCCGGTAGATGACACTGTTGTCGAGATACACACACATTTTTAAAACTTTTTTATCTAGCGCACACTATACTAAGGCGATTTTAAAAGAATTGCATCCTTAGTTTTTCAGTTTTTAAAATTAAATATAATATTTTGAAGTATTAAGTTTTTTCAAAACCACTGCAAGACCAAGCATTATGATTTTAATACTTTGGTTGTTGTTATTGTTGTATTTTTGATGATCATAACAGAGAACCAATTATTAAACCGAGCTATATTTCTTGCTATGTAAATACATAATTAGGGGGAAAAAAAATCGAAAGATACAAATTACCCTGGTCATAAAGTATTGAATTCAATTAACTGTTTAGTTATAAAAAAAATATGTAATTATCCTGGAAATTCCGAAATGCCTAAAAATACACTGGAAACCTATTCTACCTGAGATACATAAGTGAGCGAAAGTCCGTTGCAATTTAGCAGTAATTAGCGAAGCTACAGGTATAGGGTATAAAAGGGACATCAGCATCAAATCCGAACATCAGTTCAATAGAACAACTTTAAGTGCATTTTGAACGCTTTATAACGAGAACTTGAAATTGTGTTACTGTTAAAAAAATAAATTTATAATTTTTTCATAACCAACGATATGAATAATAATAATAATATAATAATAATAATAATAATAATAATAATAATAATAATAATAATAGAGATAATAGTAAGTATTGTTACCACTAATTTGTATTAATGTTTTTATCAATGACCTTTGACCATCCCCTAGGCAAAAGATGAGGGATTCTTCATTTTGGATGCAATCCGTACCTTGAAATGAAGAATATATTGTATATGTAACTTCATTTGTTTTTTTAAATATTTATATATATTTATACTTGTAGGACTCTCAACACATTCTTCTCGCAATGCGGATGAATATAGCGCTGCAGAAACGCTCCTGATGCTGCGTCAAGTCTACATATTACCAGATTCCAACAATAATGGTCACGTACAACAGAGACAAAATATTGGTGCCACCAAATTGCCAACACCATCTCCATCGCCATCAACACTCGCACCACCACCACCACCACCACCACCATCGACATCAATTGCAGTAAAAAGAAAGAGGGACAGTTCAGAAGATTACAATAAGTTCGCAAAGAGTCGTTTCATGCGAAGATAAATAAAATGAATTTATGGTGGGAAGATTAAAATTTATAAAACGAATTTATATGTTTTTTAAAACTGATATTTATAATAAATCACAATTAAAAAAAAAAATACACTTTTCGTTTATCATGTGGTGTTAGGCATATTTTCTTTATTCATTATTTTAGGATAATTTTTATTCTTTTATCAAAATAACCACAAGAAACTCGAGTTTCATACGAAGCCTTTGCAGCTGGTCAATCTTGTCGTTTTCGTGGAGCCTAAACATATAAAATATTTTTTGCCTTCACAGCATTTTATATAAAAATGTATTAAATTCATCTTTGTTCATTAATGAAAATGTAATGTTTATTTGTGCAACTTTGACTTTTTCGATGTAAAGAAATTCTTCTAGTATTTTAATTGACACAGTTTTTCGAACAACAACACAACACAACACAACGCGATGCCTCTTATGTCTGTCCATAATATTTGATTGAAGCACTAAGTGTAATCCCTAAAATCGATGGCAATTTAACAAACTTTTTATAAATTAATATAAACAACCTATTGTTTTTTTTTTTTGACTTTCCACTGAGTTAAATTTATAATATTGCTCATGTTTTGTTTGAATAAATTCGCTATAGAGGAACTTGCTACAGAGGAGTTTGCCTATACCAGGCGTGCAGAAATACGCAGGAAGTAATTTTAGTCAAAAAGACAAAAAGTAAAGCATTCATTCCCCTGATAGTAAGACATTCTGCAAGAACACTCACTGTAAGGACATAGAAACAAACATACAATACCTACATACTTACCAGCACTCGTAGAACAAATGAACGTTGACAGGAAAGTTGCTTTGCCGAACTGTAAGAAGATTAGGGGTGAAAGCATCGTATCACTATGGAAAAAAAGCATTGAGCACACGAACATTAAATTCATCATTTCGTCGTTTCTTGCTGCACAGTTCTGTTTGCCTGTTATTTAACATTCGTGCGAATTTAATTTTTGGTTTAAAGATTAAAATGAAACAAGAGGAAGAATATTTTTATTTAATTTTTATTAAATCTTAAATTCTATTTTGTATGTTTAATTTTGAATTTAAGCTTTTGTATACAATTTCATATTCGACTCCATTGGCATTTATCATTTGAAGGTATTCATTGTAGTTGTTAATTTGACAGAAAATATGAAGTAAATGAAGAAGCAATAATATACATTTTTATGTTACTTTTTAGTCTAAGAATAAGTAAGTAAATCGGCTGAATTTTTTAGTATATTAAAAGTATTTCAATGAGTAAAAAGAGTTTAATGACGGCTTAGTTAATAGCATTATTTTGTATATAATGCAAACGATTTAATTTAATATTGTTTATATGATTGAAGACGAAAAACCCAAACTGGTCAAACTTGTCAGTGGGAGGAAAAGAATTGAATAATAATTGCTTTGTATCAATTACAATATTATCGTTTATGGCTTGACTTTTGTCTAAATTGGAGACCATCTTAGTAATCGTATAGCTGCCTAAACATACTCTGTACATCAACATATTAGAACAGGGTGTTCTCGAAAATTGTAAAAAAAATTCTGAAAATTGCAGATATCTTAAAATTATTTTTGTTAAAAAGACGATTCAATTTTCAGGTAGTGAAGAGGATGAAGACGCGGGTGAACATTAAGTAAATATAAAATTTTAATAATGTGTCGATTCTCCTTAGGAAGCGATTCCTATAGATTTCGAATATAATATACAGAAATGACTGACCAAGCGCGCTTGATGCCTTGAAGCTGTAAATTATATTGTCAGGCCTCTACTAAGCACATTTTCTGGAACCAGAATAAGAAAGCATCTTTGATGTGAAATTCTATTAAAGACCGCTTCACATTTGAACTGATACCAAACATAAAGCACTGTGTTTTGTAAATCAAGGGTTGACCAAATACCATCTGACGTAAATCTTCAATGGGTGTGTTTGCTTTGGGGAAAGCCCACGTCATAAACTGCTGTAATAAAACAAAAAAAGTATGCCTATAGAGAAAGAGAGAGAGAGAGGTTTACAATTCAGAGAAATGAAAAACATAATTGAAAAATAAAAACAGTTTTGTTGCTGCAATTTTGTTAAAGATTATAAGAAAAGCTTGGCGAAGTAATATCATAAATTCCATAAATTCCATACGTTCCACCAGGAACCTACTTAGCTTGCCATATTCGAAGAGAAAAATAAGATATTGTGAGGGTCAGTATAAAAAGTAGAATGAAGAAAATACAAATTCATACACTCGCTTTGCTACAAAACTTAAACTTTGAATCCCAATAGCAAATAACAAAAATCAAGGCAAATGAAATTAAACTATGAAAGTAATAAAATCAAATGCTTATACTTAAATCTAAGGAAAACCAACAAAATAATCGGAAATCGATTATAAAAACTTGTTTTTCTCCACATAAAGTAAACTGTACTTCTTGGACTTTAGCAAAAATTTTTTTATATTTTTTGTAAGATTTGCAGTTGTGAATTTTCTTAAAGCAATTTCATTTAAGTTTCTTCTCATTTTATAAGATTTCTATTTGTTGTCTTAATGGTATTAAAGTCAATTCTTCTGGATTGTTAAACAGATTTAAATCTACTAAAAATATACTTTTGTAAGCAATCTTATTTGGTGGATTAACATTTATTTTTGCCTAGTCGCTTTCTAGTACTATAAGTATGTTATTAGCCTTACCTGACTTATGTCAACTAAATTAATTTGTATTAGGTAGTTTTGTATTACATTATATGTTTATTGTGTCTTCTTACTGTGGCTGTAAATTGTGGGAAAAAATTTAAAATAAAACACCTATGAATACCATATGTTACCAAGAGATTTAATGTAAATTTTGTTTTCTTTCTTATTTTAAAATGAACTCATACTCGTTATCAAGGCGAGAAAGTTGTCAAGTGTTGAAGGACACTGCCCAGTGAAATGTTACCAGTTAATAATCTTAGCCTGATCAAATTTCGAATATTGTTTCATTTAATTGACTTCAATCGAATTGTTTCATTGGAAATGTGTCCCTTTAGTTGAGTTTCTTTTATTGATTTCTGTTTTTATTACAATGTAATCATTAATCATACGCCACGTCAAATATTTAATAAAGAAAGGCGCATAATGCTTTAATTGTGGCTTGTAGAACTCGTAAATGTTAATTAAAATCAACAATAAAGACTTAATCTAACTGAATAAGTTTTATAGTCTTAACATTGAAACTTGTGTTTTGTGAAAGTTTTATTAATTGAAGTATAGTTAACAATTTATTTAAAAAAATATTGTTGGATTTTATAACCTAAAAAAACTTTTTATCAAAAAGAAAAAAATTAAAATATATTTACTTACATTTCTCTTTTTGTTTTTTCTTCTTTTCATTGCGTGATAATGTAGCCAAAACAAAATGTTTCAAGTTACAGCAATTTGCGTCATCATCATCATTATCATCTTCATCATTATTCAAAGCAATCAATAATCAATAGAATAATAATTAAATGAATAAATGAGAATTTCGCGTGCGTTGCCAATTTTGTTTTTTAACTTCTTCAGTTCTTCATCATTTACAAAATTTAAGACGGAGAACAATTGGCTAATAGATTAAAGACATGTAATTGCATTCTGTTGACACAACAAAAGATCCACAGACGTCCAAATATGAGAGGTACAAAGAACCCTTTTATAAGCCAGAATAAATGGATAGTTGCCAAGTTGCCTTTTGAGCAGTGGGCCAAAACTTACAAAATAGTTAAATCCTTAGAATGGTGATTCAAGATGTAGGTAATGAATTTCATCCGCTTGTTTGTGATTTGAGAATCACATATTAAAGATCCCAAAAAATGTATTATTTTTTCTTCCTTGTCCTTAAAAAATTGCTTGAAAAATAGGATACCAGTATAACGAAAATGTATGTAATAAAAATAGTGAATTTCCAGTCATTGAACACATTATATTATAGTTCAACACATAACTGATGGAGAGTTCTAATTAAAACTTGAACTAATGTTGCAAAAAGCAAAGGAAACTTTGCCAATTTGCACAAAATTTAATTATCATCAAGTTTAGCAAGAAATTGGAGGGAAAAACGTAATTAAATTATTACGATGAAAGTAGAATTACATGAGTTTATAGGAAAAGTACCTAACTATAACAATTAATTGGACAAACATAGAGGAAATACCATAGATGAAAGGGAGGAATTTTCGATTACCATTGACAATACAAGGCATATGCAATAAATGCAAGCCTATTTGAATAACATAATCTTATAATAACTATTTAGTTATTGAAAGTTATATTTATAACTGACAAAATTTTCAAAATTACTTAGTTACAACAAACAAATCAAAGTCAATGTTTTCATTGTGATTTGAATATAGAATCTATTTTCATTTAAATACCCTACACACATCAGGTAAATAGTATTACCTATTGTCATGAAGGTACGATAAATATTCCTAATCAAAACATAAGTTTGTTTTATCTTATTTCTCTGAATCACAATACTAAAAAATTGGTTTTTGCTCAACAAAAGTAAGATGTTTCAGTTGGAGCTTCTTATGAACTAAAAAGAGGGCGGGCCACTATGCCTATGTCTATTCAACTGTCTATCTTATCCTTATTGTTAGCTGAAAATAACTTATCATCATTTCAAAATAACATTTAAATTTTAGCATAAATTGTATTATACTCGTATATGAACTATTTCTAAGGGTGTGTAGTCTTCCGTTGAAACTGAAGTTAATGTGTTTTGTTTTCACATTTCATATGTTGAAAAAAGTACACTTACAATAATTTTATGTTTGTACCATTTCTTGTCTTTATTAAGCAGCTTCAGATTTAATTAGTCCTTTGCAATATTTGTTGAAATCTTTTGTTTTGCTTGATTTATTTGGATTCTTCCATTTGATTTATACTCGTATTGTATAAGCTGCCAAATATACAAAAAGTCAATTAGAAATCTTGAGATTAACTTGTTCTGTTTTCTCTTTAATTAAAGGATTTTCGCTTCGCAACATGATACGAAACTGACTTATGGATGAGTAGCTTATTTTGATTTTTTTATCAAATCACAGTCTTATGAGAAAAACAATAATTAATTAAAAAGACGGTAAATATGTACTTTCATTTCAACACGTAACTCTTAGTATTTTTATGTTTATCTAATCAAAGCATTAGAGTAATTAGTGTTGCATTTTTTTAACCATATGTCTATTTACAATATTATTTATTTATATTGATCTAGTTTTTGTGTTTCAAGAGAAAATGATTGTTTCTTTAATGAACAAAATTTGGAAAGAAATATTTATGGTGTTATGATTGTACATAAGATTCTTTATATATTATACAATACTTAAAATAATAATGAAAATTTATCAACACAGTTTATAAATCCATTATTGATATGAACTGAACTCTGATATTGAATTTACCTGTTTATATTCCAGTTGATCAAAAAATTTAATTCCATCTAGTATTGATATGATTAAAGAATAAAATTAGGCATACAAAAGAATAATTAGACATTTTACAATTAAGTTCAATATGATTTTGTTAATTTCAATGAATATTTTGACTATTCTAATAAGATGAGTAAATAAAAATAGTTTTTCATTAATAAAGTCTATGTTATTATGGTCTTTAAACATCTGTGTTAAAGCGCGTAGCTATTAAATCACCCGTCGCGCTATTGCATCAATCAAGTTGGTTGATACCAAGATTTCGTCGGATAGCATTGACCTCAAATGACTTTGCTTGCGAACAGAACTTTACTTCTTGGTTTCTCGTCAAAAAGATGAGATGCCCTTCTGCTTCACAAGACTGGCATTCAACAGAATAGACGTCCTTCTGGTTCACAAGACGACAAGAACAGAAGCACTTTTTGACTAGCATTCAACTGAACTGGAGTCTTTAAACATTTTTCGTCCCTTATTTTACTTTATTATAATTCATATGAATATAAATATTCCATGTCCCATGACAGTTGCACACTCGGCCAGGACTGAAATGTTAATGGGCTTGTTTAGGAGATGTTGGAGTGTTGGTAAAGGAAATGTGCCATTACTAGTTCCCCAATCGTAAATTAGCGGCTGGCAACATACAGCACCCATTGAGATGGAAAATTTTGTTGAGCCATTGCCCAGATGCTTGCAGGCAGTAATAGATGACAATGGTGGGCCAACCAAGTATTAATTAAAGTTATTTATTTCCTTTTAGAATATTATTTTAGCTCTTTCTTCGCACACAGAGTTTTTTGTGTTTCGTAAAAGAAAATTATGTTTCTGGTTTCATTTAAAACAAAACTGCATAATTACTTTTTTTTGTCCGGCATTGCACATTGCATTTGTAAATGAACTCAAAAATTTGATGAAATTAGATAAATTTTAAGCATTTTCATATAAGTAGAATCACGGACTTATTCTATTGTCATACTACTACTACTACTTCATTACTGAATGATGACTAAACGTTTTATTTAGTAAATTACTTTCTTACTTAAGAATCTCTTAAAATAATGAATGTATAAGTTGTAATATAATATAGGTGAGAATACCTGTAGATCTGTTTAACATATTGTTGTAATATGAATTAATATTTAATGCATATTTAAATGAAATACAGAAATTTCCTTGTACTAGCGCCATCATCTACACATTTGGTATTCATGTCTTATTTTTATGTATTATTAAATCAGATATGGGGAATTTGTGGTTGTGTGTGAATTTCTGTCATGGTACTGATTTAATTAATATTATCTAACACCTGTTAAAAGATATGGAGATGTGTAGAAATATTGAGTTGTCATGGGGAAAATGAAATTATTATTCAATTGGTGTTGTTGACTCGAATTCTCGTATCTCTTAATACCATATATTCACTTAAGCATAGATTCATTTGAGAATTATTCATTTAAGTTTATCTCTTGTAAGTCATTACAATTTACGCTTCATTAATGAAGTCTTATCAGCCATAAAATATTCAAGGTGAAATGAATTTTTGTTTAGCAAAACAAATAACAATAAATATTCAAAATATACAAAGCCAATCTTCTTATACGCTCAACATTTAATATTATTATTATTTATTGTTTCTTATTAAGAATATACAACAATGACTGTACTGTCTTCTGGAGGAGATAACAACATTTAATATTCTCAATTGGCAAAATAAGAAGTATTTACTGTATATATATATATGTATTTGTTTTTTTTAGATTTCTGTCAGTCTTGGCAATTTGTTTGACTTTTGATAAATGTGCTTGTTCTTCATTTGGTCCTTTTAAGGAAATAAGAACTTAATCTAATCTGCTTATCACAATTAGGTGACAAACAAAAAAAAAAAAAAAATCTTTTGAGACTCACCTTATTTATGCTGTTTACAAGTAGGGGCAGTATATTTATCGAAACCAGTCGAATCGGACCACTAGAAGAAGTACCTCCCACACACACAACCCATATAAATTCAGGTTCTTAATAGAAAAATGTTTTTGATTTGTGTGTTGTCCTGTTAAACTAAGATTAAGATACTGGAAATTTCTAATCAGTATCTATAAAATGCGTAAATTTTAAGGCCCTACAAGTACTGGATCCCATAGCTCCCATTCAAATATTTCGGTCTCAGTGTTGAATGCTCTATGTGTACTGATTATAACCAAAACATAAGTCAAATCAATAAGAGCAGAGCATAGGCAAAAACGTATTCTAGGGTTAAACTTCTATTTACAGAGATTTTGATATTAAAGAAAATATTGAATGTAAAGAAGAAACGTACAGAGCAACTACAGCGAAAAGCTTTTGTCAGTTTTCTGTAATTTCCACATGATTTTAACAGTCTTTAACTTTATGTATTTAACATTCCTTTAAAGATTTTTGTTTGGCATCTCTGTTATAGTCGAGTTGTCTGTCGCAATTGCAGGCCTTGTTTTGTTAAAAAAGGAAAGTATGTAAAACATGGTTGCGCAAGAAATTCTTTTTTTTTAGGACAGAAAGTATGTTGGTTTTTAGGCGAAATTATTTAAAATACAATATTATTATTATTATTATTTAAAACATGTGGAAGATAAGAAAATGAAAAGTATCCAGTTTTCCATTTGTCTTAAAATTAATGTAGCTAATAAATATGTTTACATATTTGTGTATATTTGGAATAGTTTTAGTGGGCATAAAAAATAATAGAAAAAAATCATTATCATTAGGGAATAAATTTTGCCTTAAGATTAAATAAATGTTCTATGCATTGATTAACAGGTAAAAGCAGAGAAACCTTGAATAAAATAAAATAATAAGAATACACATACATCCTCCAAATTAATATGAATTTGAATGACATTTGATGAAAGAAGTCTGTTGTCCATATATCCCTTCAACAAAGTTTAGTATAAAAGGGCGTCCAAAAATTTCTTAAGTCAACCAAATTTAAGGCATCATTTTAATCATTATTTCTTATTACTCACATTTATTTCTGTACATGGAACAGAATTTTTTAAATATCATTTCTCTATTCAGTTACATACAATAGTTTTAAAATGTACTTACATATAAACATACATACAATACATACAATTATTTTCAAGAAAACAGTGAATGAAGATTAAATACCATGAGAACAATAACCACAATGACAGCAGCAAAGCCTTCTTATGTTAAATACAATGCTTCACGATGATCTGGAAAGCTTGTAAAGAATTTTAATTAATTGAAATTGAAATTAATCTGATAGAGGCAGAAGCAAAAACATTTTGCACAATATCAATTTGGAACTCGTTTATCGCTGCATCTCATCAAAATCTCTGTTGAAAAATGTTATTCAACAACTTATTAGGCATAAAATTATTGAATTAATGAAGGTCTTAATTAAACTTCCATTATATAAAATTTCGTTTTTGAAAAGAAAATAAGTCTGAACGTATTAAACATAAGACAAGACAGTTTTGAAACTAACTAAACTCTTTGAAAGATTTTTAATTAACTCTTTGTGAAGAATGAAATAAAAAAATTTATTAAAAATAGACTTAATTTCTAGAAATGAAGATTTATGCATAAATCTTCTGAATGTGACATATCTATTCCAGGTAGCTTCATCTAGCAATAAATGAAATGAATTATGTTGATGCGAAGATATTAAAGCAAATCACTTATGATTTCAATTTTAATCAAAAGTATTTCAAGTCAGTTGCTTATTTAACTTAACTCGTGCGCTTACATTGACGACTTAATTAGACTTAACTTCACGTAATGAAAACGTAATTCAATTTTATGATAGAACTTTTCACGTTAAGCATACGCCACGCGACGTGTGCAATTTAATTGACTTTTTCATTAGTTTTCATTTTTTATAACATTTGAAAATCAGCAGACAACATTAAATGACATACGAAATTGAGTCAGGAGGTAGCTTATCGTAAGTCATTTAAGGCAAAAGTCAAAGAGACTCCGCATAAAATATTTACCAAGGCAACGAAAATTGCAAGAGCTAACTGAAAGAAAAGTTTTGTAATTTGTATTTTATGAATAAAAGAATTTTTCAGCTCTTTTCCAATTGCTTTCAATACAAAAAAAAAAAAAAAAAAACCATAAAAACATGTAAACATGACAAATACCTTATCAATTAAGATTAATTTTCAGGTAAAGTATTAAAAATTATATTCTTAAAAATATCAATATTTAATTACATTTAAAATGATGTGGAAATTAAAATATTTCTCCATAAATTGGTTTGGTAATATTGGTTTTTCTTGGTGTGGCACTTAACCTTTGTCAATGTCAGTCACAAATCAATTTGTAGACGAAGTAATATTTATTTACATTAATGCATATTGACCGTTGAGTTTTTTTTTTTTTTTTACCACTTTTCTTTATTCACTATATTGTCTGACCCTTAAAGTGAGCAGTTCTTAACATTATTAATATTAAATTGAGTTCTGTATTGTAGAAAACATAAAACAATTTTTGGGTCAAAGGATACAAATGGAAACTTATTGACAACATGGTAAATAACATAGCGAGTGATGGGTTCATTTGTATCTATTAAATGGCTTTTGTCTCAATTCATTCAAATATGAAAGGTTTCTCTTTTCTTAAAATGAGTTCAAAAGAAAGGAAGTCATCAAATTATTAACATTAAGAACAAAGTAAGCAAACAAACTGAGGAACTGGAACGAAATTAGTATGAAATCATGAAAATTTATTAAAGTAATTTATATAATGGAAATATTTTTATTTTATTACTATACTTTATACTTTATTACTATTATTTGTAGTTATAGATGAATTAGATTGGCAAAAAAGTAAACATGAATTAGATTTTGTTACATATTTTTTATACAATAGTTCCTTGCTCACTATAAGGAAATGAAGGTTAAAACTGAGAATTATAGGTATGACTTGCTCCACAATCAAGGATGCCTTAGGTGAATCAGCAGATGTTATATGCTCAATGTTGTATCATATGATTTTCATTATTTTATTGATTTGTTGAATGAAAATATTGAGGAAGTTCGATTGAAATTGAAGACTGAAGATTCATTGTATTGTAGTTTCAACACCCAAATCTGATGAAAGTCATGTGTTGGTTTCAATAAACAAGTAATTCATTTCTGAACTAGAACTCATCAACTGTTATCTAAATTCGTTCATTATTATAGTCATAAAATATATCTAGATGGTGATACATTAATTAACCGACTCGCTTAAGTTAATGATATTTTGTTTTATTTTATTTACTTTAGGTCTAGAATATGATTACTTTTCATTGCTTTTTCGTTATATACTTATTGTAGATTAATTATAAGATATTGGAGAGTTCACTATTTTTTTCCAGATTGGGTAATGATTTCATGCCTCTTGGACATTTTCATCGATCAAAATCAGTGGTTATTCAAGGATGAAATATCTGGATGAATAGGATGTTGCACAGTGGTTGCATTTATATGGAAAGAGAGGCCAAAACTGCTTGTAGCAGACATATGGCGCTAACATTTTTCTTTTGCTTGTCTACACATCCCACGACATTTCCACGCCCACGTCCAAAATAGAAAAATACAAAATAATGATGTTGCCGTGATAAAATATGCCTTACGATGTCTCTAGAGTGTGAAAATAATGTGTAAAATTGCGTGTGGTTAAACACCTAATCGCTCAGTTCCACCTACAAGAAAATACTCATACAATTTTTCTTAGTTTATATGAATTTAATGTAAAACTTAAAGTATAAAGTGAAAGCTATTAAAAAGATAATAATTTTTATATTGAATCGTCAAGCAAGTCGACAGCTGATTTTAATAGCGTTGACTTCTATTTGCATGGAAGTTTTTTTTCTCCCGAATTAAACGGATCAGAGCTTAACAGCTAACTGTTCATCAAATCGCTATTCGTTGAGATGCGTGAATTATTGCGTGCATGCTGCAGTCTAAACTTTAAAGTGTCTTTGTTTCTTGCCTCTGAAGATTTTTTTTTTTATATCAAATCACTTCTTAAGATATCCAGAACCAGAACTAAGTTTTTATAAACCGGGTACAAAAATAGTCCCATTGATGTTTATCGATCAGCCGCTTAGCGATCTCAAATGCATAGTCTCCGAATTTATGGATTAATATTGTAAATGAACTACGCTATCAGACTGAACACGTGTTCTTACTTCTGATGCTACAATATGTTTAGAGAGTATCGCTAGCATCAAAGAAAAACAATTATGGCATTGTGAAGTTTGCACAAACAGCTGTTTATAAAAGGAGTTGTGTATGGAAATTTAGATCTTCGTTTTTTGATTTTTGGCCAATGGCAACAACCAATGTGCACATGCACGTGTATAGTTGAACTTGTTACTATGTTAGAGAAAATATTTTTTAATGTGAAAACTTTTTAAAATGGGTTCCATGGTCATGTTGAAATCGCTGTGTAACACCCAAACACTTTTGGTGTCGCCAACAATTTTATTATATCTTGAGATTTAAAAGTTGAAGTACCAAGTAATTTATAAATTCTGAAAATAGAAGAGTGCACGTAGTCTGCATGGGTTCTTTTGTCATAACGCGCTTATGCCATCAATGGGGTAGGGGCACTGAAAACGCTGAAAATATTATATTTTCATAATTATGAAAATGATGTTATCTTTGTTGTATTCGTTTTAGACCAAATTCCGAAAAATATCAAAGAAAATTGTTTGTCCACCGGAAAAGTTGAAAAATTAGTTGAATTGGGTTTGTTTTTATTAAATAAGTAAAATAGTAAAATATACTTTAAGGGATGATATTTTTATAGATTTTTTTTTTAGTTTTCTTTATTTTTTTGCTTGTTGCCTTTGCTTCTTGGAATTTACTATTGATATTTGATCTCAAATATTTTTCTTATAGTGAAAATAGCCCATGAATTTATTAGTCAATAAAATTTGTCAATTTTTATGTTTATTTCCATTTAAAGTGAGAAAAATATACTTCAATGCAAATTCGATCAATATAAATAAATAAAAGGTCTAATGGAAATTGTTGAACGAAAATAAAGCAATAAATGCTTTAACAAAAAAAAAAAAAAAAAACGAAGCTTTGTGAATAAAATCATCATAAATCTATGCTAAATGAATTTTAGATTTGAATTTAATGCTTGTTTCTATATTTTTTAAAAAATGTTTTCTATTATAATTTTATTCATAGAAGTTTAAAATTGTAGATTTAAAGTTTGATATTGTAAGAATTGAAAAATATTTGGACAATAAAATCAATATCCGTTTAATTTTTACATTTATTTTATTTGTATTATTTGTTGTCTGCCCATTACGGTTCATGAAATACATCCCGCTGACAGACAATCGGTAGGAGGGATTGCGGAAGCTTTTTCCGTACGGAAAGTGTGCCAACGGGACCCTAAAAACTAAATTCGAAAAACATCTATGTCATGAACAGATTTGGAACCCATGTCACTCATTTTTCACTATCATGTCAAAAACATTATTTAAATTTAGTGGTTCCTTGTAAATATTATTTTACATATGAAAATAACTAATGTATCTATAATTAAATGACCTTCAGTAGCAATGCTATTATTGCCAATGAATTCTACCACGACGAAAAAATCTTACATTTATTTGCCGATTTAATAGGGTCAAGAATTTTTTTGTGGTCTTATATGTCTGTCCTTCATTTCGGAGTCCATTCGTCAGTCGCAAATATGCTAAATGGACAGATTGAAAGATGTGAGAGGAGTGTGAGATGATTGTCAGGAAACTGGTTGAGTGATTTCTACCCCAGCTAGGTTAAACAAAACATCAGCACTTTCCAAAGATATAAGTTTTGTATCCAACAACTCACCGAACTTAACATGGATGATATATTTCATAGCAGACTGACATCTCAAAACCAATATTGAAGAAGAGTAGACTTGTTAGCCAGCCAGACTTTCAACCACATCTAACAAGTTTAAGTTAACTCAGAAGACAAGAAAGCGTTCAGGTTTCTTCATTTGATAGTATGAAAGTATATTTAATTTGAAGTTGCCAAAGTTTTCAATGCCTTTCCCAACTTTAGTTGAATTTCACAATTGCCACGTGCAATGATAAAACAAATTACAATATATAAACTTCTTTGCCAATTTTCAATACAATTCCTATACAATACTGTAAAAATTCATCAATGAAATCTCCCAATTTTTAATTCAACAGACAATAGATTCAAAATGACTACATGTCGTATGCGTAATGTGCTTTCATATCAGTTGATGTACATACCATTTTCTTTCTAATTAATATCACATTAACTGCTAATCTATTGAAACTTTGGAAGGTAAGTGCATTTTAATACAAATTTAAACGAATCGATAGGAATTAATGGAGAGGAGTGAAAAATTGTAGAGAAGAGAAGAATTTACCAGCACCTAGTATGCTTAAAAGCGTGAAAAAATGCTTATGTGCCAAGGGCGCCAGCAAAAATTCATGTCGATGCCAGAGAAACAAAACAGAAACATTTAAATTGATAACGTGGCGTATGCGCCAAATTTCACATGAATTTCCCTGTAATGTAGGCTCATGTGCGTTTGTGTTGTGTATCTGTGTGTCTAGTGAAAATTATATAAGCGACGGCGTGTACATTTTATTCAGTTAAATGAAGTGTTAACTTTGGCAATAAAATTCAATCACAGAAAATCATTGAAGTTTGATGTTGTTGCCAATGAATGTTCTTTCAATTAAAGTTGCAGTCTCATCATTTATTGTGGCTATAACTTCAATTATTTCTTTCAGTGTTCTCTATTTAATTTATTTATTTAATGAATTTCTAATATTTTTACAAAATAAGATGAAATATAAGTATTCTGAGACTAATAAAATTAAATTTAAAAAGAAATACAACTTTTTAATCAGTCAACTACGAAAGAAAATTCTTGTGGTAAATAATTTCTGTTTCTATTTGTCTGAATATCTTTTCCAAAAACCACAACAATCTACTTCAAATCTGAACTGGCTGTTGAACTTTTAAGCTTTAAAATAATTTGATTTTATTGTATAAAAACTAACCAAAATATAGTATGATTGTCACTAAGTATGAAGACTAAGGGAAATGGTGCCAAAGAACATTAAAGTCAACTTAATCGATGTTCAAGCCGCACACACTCATAAATAAATGAAAAATAAAAGAACCACAAAAGGATTTAAAACGGTTTTGGTTACTGTTTTTGGTTTCGAACGTTTGACAGGACATGGAAAGGCGTGAATTATTTATGGTTACTATTTTTGGCTGGTTGTTGTCTGTTGATGTTGATGCTGCTGATGATGATGTTGTTGTACAAGTATCATCTTGCAGCGATGCCCACTTGAACTTAACCAAGATAAAAACCACAAGAATGCCTTCAGCTATTAACTGTGTGGCTGGCCTTTTTGACTGTAGCCACTTAAAAGCTTAACAGTCCATTCGTCCTTTGTCTGTCTGTCTATCTTGGATGTCTGACTGTAGGTCGAAATGTCTGCTACTATTTAGTTCTTATACTTACACATTTGTAAGTTGAAAAGACACTTTAAAACATATATGCACCATACACGGCTGATGTCTGGCAGCTAACATTATAACCGGGTGGGAAAGTTTTTTTTTTTTGTAAGGAGAAGTTAATAGCATTCGCATGTCTCTGCTCCAGGACATTATGCTAATCATTTTATGTTCAAGAAGAAATAGCAATAAATTCATCACTTACGAAGTTTTTTTTCTGTAAATTTAAATGTGCCAAAAGGCATCTCCTCTAAAAAAAAAAACAAACACATTTTCTTGGGTTTGCCATTATTTTCAGAGTTACAAATTTCTATACAAAAAAATTTTCAGTTTTTATACTCTTCATACAGTGAATAGTATTATAAATTTGACAAGAAGTTTGTGACATACAGAAGACAGGAGACATCGGTAATCCCATATAGAATATACAAGGATATTCTTGTTCAGCTCGACGAGACGAGTTGATAAGTTGATTCTGTCTGTCCTTCTGCCCGTCTGTATATATGCAAACAGTTTTTGAATTTTCCTATCACCAAACGCTTACCAGACATTTGTCGGAATCAGCCGAAACGAATCACTAAAAGGCGTACCCCCCATACAAAACCAAATTCAAATTTAGATTCTTATTATAAACACTTTTTATGTTTTGAATTATCAAACTGATATTTGGACACTTTACGAGTCATTTATGCCTCCAAATTTCGGTTCGATAATACATACAAAAAGCAAAAAAAAAAGTTTTTGATATAAGAACCTGAATTGGAACTTGGTTTTAAATGGGAGTTACCCATCGTTTCGAGAGTGAAAGTTGAAAATTGATTCCTAACACGTTTGAGGCTTAAGAAAACGTTTATGACTCAGGAAAACATTCGATTGGTCATCATCAACGTACACTAGTTGCCTCAACCGGAAAGCTTCTGATGCAATTTTACCGAGTCTTACATTAAATTTAATAAATGCTATTTTTGTTCCATGGTTTTTTTGTACATCCAAATTATCGGTCTTACTATAATCGTCATAAAGACAACAATTGTCTCCTGATCGTAATAAAATTTTATTATGACCAGGAATGTTAAAACTATGAACTAACATCGTCTATATATAAATAGATAAATAGCAAGACTGGTTACTGAGATGGATAAAATTTCTGTACTGATAATTAAGTATCACACCATTTAGTGTCCATGAATAGATGATTCAATCTGACATCTGTCAATCATGTTGTTTATTCAACAACACGAATATTTTACCATTTTGCATCAAACATACTATTTACAATTTAGTATCCCTTCTCATTATTCAACTCATACTCCATTAAGTAGATTATTTGAACCTTTAATTTAAAGTTTCATAAACAATACACAGTTAAAGACTTGACATTTACTATTCTACTTGTGTAACATAAATAAGCTAACTATATTTCTTGGTTAGTATCTATTTCCTTTAAGTGACATTGACATCCGAGGATGTTCATCTTATTGAAATCTAATTCTAGTTTCCTTTAAACTTTAGAACAATAGTTGTTCATTTAGAAAGTTGAGACTTTTATCAATTTTTGCTTATAAATCTCATCTCTATCATAAATTATAAGTTCATTCTAAATGTGTGCCACTTTTTTCTCTTCTTTTTCTGTGTCTCTTTAAACTTGTTCATGGTATTGTTGCCCTAAAATTTTATTAAATTCCAACGCGTACTTCACATTCTTATGTAAATTTGTATCTTTTATATATTCTACACCTCGTTAATCTTAATTTTAAAGGCACTTGTGTACTTGCTTTCCTTTTAACAATTTGCATTTTTGTTGTAATGTGATGTGAATGAAACAAGGACTTTCGAATTTCCACAGTAATCCCAACACAATTTCATTATACTTAGTAGTTAAAAGTAAAGTGAAATTAATTGAAACGTTCATTAAGTCTACAATATTTTGATACTTTGTTTTAACTTATTGTCGGCATCATCAATGTCAGTTTTTGATGGCAAGACACAAATATGTTCGAGAGTTTTATGTGGTGAATAAATGAAATTTATTATGAAAGTAGGCGGAAAATGAATACAGTTAAATGAGTTTGGCATATACTTTCATGTTTTCAGCTTTCCACAATATTTCAACTTTATCTTTGAATGGATTTTGATGATTTATTTGTTCCTTAAGCAACTGCCTACCACCATTAACAATATACAATATATTAGCATCGTTATCATGTTTTAATAATTTCAAATTGTGTACTATTGAAGGCGTATTTTAAGTCGTTAATCAATCACTCGGATATACTCGTATCAATAAGCTTTGTACATTAAAATCGAAATCATTTCTTGAAGCAATGCGCATTTGTTTCATTTCAAATTTAAAATCAAATTAATAGACTTTTATGGGTTATTAAGTTCTAAGAATTTTCCTTATTCAGCTTGGGCTTTGCAAATATAATTGCGTAGTTGTTTCATTACGAAACTTAAAATCTCCAATGAAAACTGGCAATTTGTTTATTTATTATTATTATTATTTATATTTTTTTTTTTTTTTTGTAAATGAAACATTAAACTTATAGAAATTTTCTGTATAAATTTTGTTTGAAATCATTCTTAGTTATTAATTAAAGACAATTTAAAGGAAATAGATACATAGATTTATCAATATTATCTTTCACTGTTATTTGACATTATTATGTCACATTCGAAATAAATAATTACATCAATAAGCAACTTTGTTTGATTATTAAGAGAATTGTGATTTTCTTCTATTTTCTTAGACAAACTAATTTAATATACGAGAAATTTAATATTTGTATTTTCATCTAAACTCATTTAATCTCATTTCTATTCTAAAAGATAATTAGAAAGTAGATATAAGCTTAAAAATGAAAGCGAAACTAAATTTGATAGTTCAATGATATCTTTTGAAATGAAACTTCTTTAGCGAAGGGTAGTAAATCCAAAACATATGAAAATGAAATGTGACGAAAATCAAAATTTATCGGTGTTATTATTGGGGCTATTTTGGCAAATGCATTTGAATTTGGTTAGAGAGTAGAATTTGCAAACCGAAGGCGTGAGGTTCGAGCCCTGCATTGGAAATATTTTTTATTTTTAATTTTTGAAGTGAAACTCCTTTAGCGAACGGGAGTAATCCCAAAAATATGGACCTATTTAGGCAAATACAATATGGAAGTGAAATTTGAAATTTTGATTTTCGTCACACTTATTTCATTTTCTAATTTTTGGATTTACCTCAAAGTTTATGCTCACAAAAGAACATACGCAAAATGTATTAAATTCTGTTCACTTTGGTTCTTCATGCCGTGATGGCAGTATATTTGTATCAATGTTTTTGATAAAGGTACTTAGAAATCTAGGTCTGAATTATACACATATTTTGTGATATGATTGCTTAAGAAATTCCATGTGTTTTTGGGGTTTGTTTTGATTTGTAGTAGATTTAAAAATCTATACCGCATCTTCTAAGATTGTTGTACTCTGAGATTTTTGATCAAACAGTGCCTTGTTTATGAAAGCAATTTCAATTGAATTATTTGTATTTTCTGATCTTATGTTCTACAAATCTTTTGAGCAATCAGATGAGCATATGACCGCTCATAAGACTCGAACAACAAACAAGCCAAACAGGAAACAAACAAACAAGTATTATTTTTTATATACAATATAAGATGAGTATTTTATCAACCAAATAATTTGATGACGATATTAATAAACATACAACAATGGAAATTATATTAAGAACCACATTTTTGTTCTGTATTTAAGGTATTATTTTATTTTATTTAAACGAGTACAAAGTATTGTATGAAGTGAAAATATCTGATATGGCAATTTCCTAATACAATATGTTTTCCTTGGCAAGCACTTTGTATTGTTTGCTAAACAGTCTACGACGGACACATCCTTTTAGGGTGTTGCCAAAGGAAATGACAGTCTTTGATGAAATTTGAGTTTTCTTTCTTCCTTTACCCATTCTGAATGCTTAAGACAAAGAATTTTCATGGCATCTGTAATATCTGTGTGTGAGCTTACCTATGCATGTGTATAAGTGTACGACATTTCTTTCATTACTGGATAAATGTACACGTGCGTGTAAATGACTCAGTGTTTATGCGTGTAGAATAAGTAAGAGAAACCATGAAACCCCATTACGCGTGTTGGCTCTGTTTGAACTGGAAATTGTTATTAAATAAATAAATATCCTTTTCTAAATATAATCATACTTACCATAAAGTACTTTCTTATTTGATAATTTTGGCCTCCAAAATTTAGGAAGGTGATTCTTAAAAATGTTTAATAATGTTACACTTCATTCTTTATATTGTACACTTTATTAAAATTTCATTGTAGGTACACACTTGTATGTATATATTTGAGTATATTACGAGTATAATGATCATTGGATAAGATTTTTATCTCATAATTTACAATGCAAATTTTACAATTGTTTGCATTATTCAATTGAACCACACCTCCACCACAGACTACAATATTGACAATTTTCATTTTAGCAACTCTTTTTCGTAGAATATTTTTCTTTAGGACAATGAATTGAATCTACGCAATGCAATGTAAACAAACTCAATTTTTATTGATTTTTTAAACTTGCTATTTTCATATATGAATAAAAGATTCTATTAATACAGAATCGTTGTTTTAGCAAAGTTGATTCAATCTTCGGTAACCAATGAACTAAAAAATAGGCAAAGATTCAATTAGGGAAGTTTTGTTATTGGTAAATATTACTAGAAATAAAATAAAATAAAATAAAATAAAATAAAATAAAATAAAATAAAATAAAATAAAATAAAATAAAATAAAATAAAATAAAATAAAATAAAATAAAATAAAATAAAATAAAATAAAATAAAGTAAAATAAAATAAAATAAAATAAATAAATAAATAAAATAATAAAATAAATTTTAAAATTAATTAAATTTAAAGAATTCAACATTTCAGTTGTTTTAAGAATAAATTTGCATTTGACACAAATTTCTTACGCAAAATCAACCAAGCAGTGCCGATTATTAGATTTTGACTTTGAATCACAAAGTGTGAATTCTGTTGTTTTTTGAAATTTCAATCGCAATTTGGAAGCACTAAATTTAGTATATATAAAATTATAATTGCAAACATTAAAAAAGTTCTACAAAAGTGAGAGTAAAGTGAGGAATTTAAAAAGTTGGAAATTGTTGTCCGCTCAGTGAATTTTCTTTCTAAGTAATTTGAGCCAAATCGAGAACAAACAATAGCAACAATTACAATAACATACGAACTACTCGACTTGACTTGTAGATGGCATTTATCATTTGAAAAGAATGAATTTGGTAGAAACTAGAAACAAACTATGTTGTTTAGACTTTGTTTAACAGCTAATTGAGTTGAGTTAGATTCTACATTAGGAAAGTCTGTTCCTTCGTTTACAACAAAAAGATATTGCCTAAAAGAGTTTAAATGAAGCCTTATGAGCTGCCAAAACGAACATCGCTATGGTCGACTTAATGGGGTAAATACGGTAGAAATGATGAAGAAAACTCACCGTCCAGTGAAAGTACGAGAGCTAGCAGATGTGATAGGCTTTTCTAAAAGTATTGTTTTTCGCATTTTGACTGAAAATCTTGACATGGTAAAGTTGTGATGCAAATTCATGCCCAAATTATTATTCAAAATGGATCAGAAACTGAGTCGTTTGTATATTACAATCGCGTGTTGCCGAAAAAAAAGGGAAAAAATTACCGTATTTGTGAGAACTAAAATCAACGAGTTCTAGATGCAACCTAAGTTGTAAATGTTATATTTCTATTTCTCAGCCATGTGAAGCAATATCTATTCTATTTCTTACAAAGGTAAAAACAGATGATGAAAATTTGGACGAAATTTATGTTTAAAGTTAAGAATAATAATTGAATGGAAGTAAATAACAAAAGCGAGATAATCCGGATAATGTTATGAGGTTTAAAAATATTATATTTTTTTTTTAATTTTTATTTATAATTTTTGAACCAAACGGTGCCAAGCCTTATTACTAAGCCTACGCTGTCCGTCCGTCCATCTGTCAGTCAGCGGACTGTATCTCATGACCCGTAAAAGGTAGACACTTAAAATATGGACAAAGTGTGTATTTCTATTGCTGCTATAACAACAAATAATAAAAATGAAATAAAGTTCAAAATTAAAGGTTTTCATACAAGAAAAGTATCTCTTATATTAGGATAATCAGTTCATTTTTTGTAGTACGCGTATACCTTTATGTATTATTTGTATATTTCACTTTTATCTTCCGACGGATGTAGGTCTATGTCCAATGAATTTGCATAGTTCATGAATGAAAATATTAAAATTTGCCAGCTACAGATTCCCCTCAGGCAAGTGGCTAAGAAGAGAGAGAGAAAATAGAAAACTAAAAGGAAAATTTTAACTGATTACTTATTATGATTCATGAGATAGAGCCCGCAGACAGACAGACAGACAGCAGGCAGACGAAAGTATTTAAAAAGTACAAAGTACGCACCTGGCCATTTTTTTTTTTTTTATTGATATTTGTTTTGCCAACTTTTTTGTCCTCATCAAACTTTTCCACTTGAGAAAAATTATTATGATTAAGAAATCATAAAAAGTAATGTAAAATATACTTAGGTGCAAAATGAAAATGCATTTTATTATAGTTTATTTTTAGACAAAACGAAATCAGCTGCTGGCAAATCTAAATTTACTTTGACCATTATTTAGGATAAAAATAGAAAATAATGAATATTTTACGAGTATCGAGAGAAAGAAAGACAAGCAAGCAAATCAAGCAAGTAAAGAAGATGAATAAAAAAAAAAAAAAAAGAAAAGAAACTATGGAAATAAAACAAACATTTTCAGTTTGTTGAACTTTGAATTCATGAAACACAATAGACAATTACTAGCTTTGGTTTTCTTGTTGGAAAATATTGTAACTTAAGCTGAAATACTTGAAAAGTGTGGTGCGTTGAACTTGGTTTGTTCTTCTTAAATGTTGACAACTTGAGACTTTTTGACAGCTCTTTCTATTTGTCTAACGCTTATCTTGTGGTGTTTAAAGACCAGTCAGCCACGACTTTATGCATCAACAAATGTTGGCTTACTTGAAATGATGTTACAAATTTCCATGAATAAAGAAAATCTGTGAAGAAAATAAATGCAAGTTAATTCTTATCTTTACGCAACCTTTCCTTTTTTCTTTTGGTTTTCTGTGGAACTGAAGAGATTTAAGAAAAGGATTTGCTTGTGGTCTGGTGCGCAATTAAATTCCCGTTCATAAAAAGATGTTTTCTTTTGATTTATAAAGATACAATTTTATGTATAATAAGATTTTCTTTCTGAGATATCTATGTTGTTTCTGTATAGTTTTTTCGATAAGAAATGGCATAAAGGGTTTTATGAGTTTTTGTCATATTTTTATTGAAAAGAGGAGAATAGAAACTCATCTTTTTATGTTCTTTCACCTCTTTGCTTTCATATTAAAATTTCCTTACTTTTTGTGATAAAGAACTCAATTTATTATTAAGAGGAGATATATTAAATTAGTAACATACGAGGTGTGACAATTAAGTAACGGGACTGAGTATACCACAGTCGTCTGTCTTTAGCTTTAAGAGTGGGGATGGATGGTGAGTGACCTTGATTCCTACTGCGCAGAATCCACTTGATCCCGCCTCTCTGTCTAGTCTAGTTTGCTTTTAAACCTAGTTTGAGTAAAGTGTTGTGTAATAGAAGTGCCGGAAAAATGATTAGTTTAAAAATCGAGCAGCGAATTAATTTAAAATTTCTCGTAAAATTAAAAAAACCTCCAAGTGAGTGTTTTCAATTGCTAAAAAATGTGTTTGGTGATGACTGCATGTCACGTACTAGAATTTTCGAATGGCACAAACTATTTTCTGAGGGCCGGAAAGAAGTTGATGATGAGGAACGGACTGGACGCCCTGTGACATCAAGAATTGCAGAAAACGTTCAAAAAATTAATGAAATTGTTCGGAAATACTACATTGAGGTCCTAGAGAAGCTGAGAGAAAAAGTGCGAAAGAAAAGACCAGACCTGTGGAACAACAAATCCTGGATTCTGCATCAGGACAACGCGCCAGCGCACAATGTACTCTCTGTGAAGCAGTTCTTAGCGAAAAAATCAATTACCGTGCTCGAACACCCACCGTATTCACCAGATCTCGCTCCCTGCGACTTCTACCTGTTCCCCAAAATCAAAAGTTCGTTGAAGGGAACACGTTTTGAGTCGGTTGAAGAGGTAAAAGCAAAAATGGCAGACCTGCTAAGGAGTCTAACACTTAGTGACTTTCAGCACTGCTTTAACCAGTGGAAAACTCGCATGCAGCGGTGTATAGATAGGGAAGGGGAGTATGTTGAAGGAGATTAATTGTTATTTGTAATAAGTTTTCAATAAAGTATGTTTTACAGACCAGTCCCGTTACTTAATTGTCACACCTCGTATATGTATGTAATTTTTGATCATAATATCTTAGTTGTTTCTCATAAACTACAAAACTAATTTACAACAAATTTATTATTGGAAGTCAAAAAGTACTTATTACACTTAATGTTTAATACTTAGTAATGTGTAGTTGAATCTGATCTTGTCCTTATGGTATATATATGGTATAACCACTGTTTTAAGAACTCCTTAATTTTTTTTATGATTATAATTCATGTGTTTATATATTACAATAATCAATATAAATAATAAAAGCATTTTTGGCTCAGAGGTGGTGTGTTGGTTAGCCGATCGGCGTTATCCATAGAAAACAAATTACTTAAATTATCTACAAACAAATATGTAGTAAAACATCCATCGCATTGTATTGATCACCACTTTGTACAGCATTTGCTGAACGCTGGGATTCGATTTGTTGCAAAAATATAATGATAAAGCAATGCCTCGCTTGAATTGGGACTCTTAAGCATATATTTATTGAACTAATTTCAGCTTAACAAGAGGATCTATTTATTAATGTAAGTTAACTCGTTTATCCGTCTATCAGGGAACTGCTAAGACCCTTGTATATTAGTGACCCTCATGTGCTGTATACGGATGGATCTAAATGGACACTGGTACTGGAGGATTATATTATTATTATTTCGTAGTATGGACCAATATAACTCAGTTTTCCAAGCAGAAATCCATGCAAGGGAACTATGCTTTGGTTAAACATTAGAATGTCCTATTGATCATAAGCACATATTCAGTCATACTGACAGCAAGGCAGCACTACAAGCACTCAACGCCTTCGAGTTCTCGCCTTTCTCCTAATCTAATCTCCAGAGTAAATTTGCAATGTCAATAGGAAGTATCATAAAGTAAAACACCAAAAACAAAAAAAAAAAAAAAAGAAAGTCACATGCCTTCTCACTAAGAAGTGACTGATTGTTGTCATTTCAAGAACATTTGCGGTTTTTTCTTTGTTTGAACAGCTTTATTTTAGTTGACATTTGTTAAACTCAGCCAACTGAGATAAATATATATTTCTATTCCTGACAAAAGGACACCCACCCATGTAGACATGTAGAAAGAACACCATCCTTTCCATTTTGATATCCCGCTGAGTTTCGCATGCGAAAATGATTTTTACAATTTGTTCAAGACATTTAATCGCCAACAAAGGTTTTTCTAATAAATTTTATCCATTTTAAGCTACCAATAAACCAAACCACAAAATAAAAAACAAAAACAAAAAAGGGCCGGCCAGCCACAGTCATGAGGGTGTGAAATGTCCGCGACCACAAAAAAAAAAAAAAAAAAAAAAAAACCAGCAGAATGTTGTGTTTTTCTTGTTTGAACAAAACAAAGGTAGGAAATGACAATTAATTTTATGTGACATGAAAAATAAGCGTAAAAAGGAACAATCGGAACTAGGTTCTTATACATTTTTTTTTGATGTAGTTTATTTGAAAAGTCTCATTCAATTTATAGAGAGGAATTCAAAGTAAAGAAATTGTTGCCATGACGACAAATTGAAAAAGTTTTCGTATAATTTAGTTAAAAATATCCAACATTTATTTGTGTAAAACAATGGCACTCGCTTAATGACAAGACAAGAATCACTTAAAAAAATATCTTAAAGGAAGTAAGAAATTCACTAATACATATATTGTGCTTGTTATAAAGTGTTTTTTAAGGATAAATGAATTTTCAACCAGATCCTACTTATCCTACTTACGTAAGTACTATAAGTGTACTTAAGGGTTCATTTTACATAAGAATTTTTAGCGTGGGAAGTGGGCTGGCTGCTTTAACCAGATTATTATGAAACGCCAACGCAAGCCTTTTGTTTAATTGCTCAAAGCAACAATATTTTTTTATAACATTTGTCAGAGTAAATTGAGTGGTCGTCATTTACAGCAGAGAGTTTTAATTAGTGAAATATTATTGTTCTCTTACGCCACCTCCGGCAATGTCTAAGTTACCTTTAGGCAAATAGTCAAATGCCTTCTTTCCTATTATGAAAAACAATAATAAATGATTAAAACGCAACACAACTCATAATAAAATTCTCTCAATTTGCACAAAATTAAATTATGCTGAAACCCAGAAATTCTTAGATCTAAAAATAATAAGACAACAAGGGAAATGAGAAAAATTAATTAAAATTATTTCCAAATATTGTAATAGTAGGTTCTTGTGAAATAAAGGTTTAATGTTGTTGATAATGACATTTTTAAGTATCATGAATAAGAGGAATTTTCCATTATGGACACACTTCACAAACTAAGTTCACAAGTCACTGAGAAATTCACAACGACTCCAGGATATCACTGGTATCTTCTCAAGTTTAAAGTGTTTATGAAACTATCGATTCCCCGGCGTGTGTAGCTAAGCCCCCGACGAGATGTTAGTGTGTGATTGTTGTTGTCATTGTTCTTGTCAAAATTGTAAGCCGCCAACATTACATAAGTTCTGCCTCCTGAATGAGTGAAATGTAATCAAAACTTCTGTCAATGTCAACAATATTTTCATCATTCGTTTTTGTATCTTACAAATGAATATATGTACTCTAGATTTATTTCATGTTTTATTGGTTTCGGTAGATTTGTCTTTGACATTCGCACCTTCTACCGTTAAACTTTAAAATATACGATAATTCTGAGCTTAAATGAAGAAAGAGGAAGCAACAGAGTTTCATAGCAATGAACTTTACCTATTTTAAATGACATTCAACTTGGCATAATGAAACTTATAGTGGAGTAAAAATAGATGCACTTCTTACTTAAAAAAATATGAAAATATAAAAAATTGGCCAAGTGCGAGTCATACTCGTACACTGAGGGTACGATTTGATTTGACTGATTCTAAAAATCTAAATTTCAGTTCAATAGTCCAAAAAACAAAAAAGTTTTTCTATAAGAATCTGAATTTTAATGGTGAGCTTGTATGGGAGGGATACCTCGATTTGGCTGATTCCAACAGATGTGTAGCGTCTATGTCAAGAACTTATAGTATCTTAATTTCAGTTTGATTTTTTTTTTTAAGAACCTGAATTTTAATTGGATTTTTTATAGGAGGTACGGTGGGTAGTAATGCGATCAAACTGAAACTTCGACAATATAAGTTCCTGATGTAAACCCACCAACCATACAAATTTCAAGATCTTCGGATTACTGGATCGTATAACTGCCATACAAACCAAAATGTTTCTTGCATAGGGACCCTTTCAAGTTTTCGAAAATATTTTAGTTTTTGTTGCTGATACCCATTCTATTTCAACTCTCCAGGTATTACGGTTCATGAGATATGACTCGATGACGGGCGGACGGACGGATGGACAACGAGGTCCCTGTAATAGAGCACAATAGCTTTTTCAAAAAAAAAAAAAATAAATAAATAAATAAATATATTATACATATTATACACTTTATTATTTATGTGCCAACTTTCATGGTGATAAGTCAAACGCTGTCAGAGTTTAGTTCCATCACATATTTTTTTCGTCCATTTTTATATATATATATGTGCTTATCTCATGGTTAAGATAGGCTGTCTGACATATAAGAACCCATAGTAAAATCAGTAGGAATCCAAATACAGTCAAATATTTGCATAAAATTGAAGTAAACATCATTGAAGAAGTTTCTTGTGAGTTTGAAAGGTATTATTAGCGTCATTTCTGAGACCCTTTTCATCTTTCGGAAGTCAGGTGACCCTATATGTGACTATAATTTAGTCCCACAAACTAACATTCAATATATCTTCACTTTAAATTTTATTAAAGTAAAATGAAAATACAGTCGATTTGTTTATTTTTTTTGTTTTTTCTTTTATTCTCCTTAATACTGGGGTGGTTTAAGAAAAAAAAAAACCAAAAAGAAACAGTCGAACAAACGAAAAAATCAAAAATATGTGATGTGTGAAAGTGAGATTACGGTTTCATTCAAAAGTAGATTCAATTCAAAAAGTACTGGCAATAATTTAATTTATTTTGTTCAGCCATTCTCTTGTTTTGTATTAAAGTGAATTGACTTTGCAGGCTTACACATATGTAAATTCATTCAAATGTATGTATTTTAGTGAGACTCGACGTCTCAGTAAAGTTCTGAAGGTAGGTTTGACATTTAAGTGATTGTGAAAACAATTCCGCGGAGGAGAAGACGAGGTGACATAGATCGGCGATGTGATGCAATGAAAGCAGTCATATCGGTATTTGGGATAACCAATCAGTATTAACTAAATTTCTGGGAAGGGGATGCAAGACAACTTCCGTCTGGTTTTCTAGTCTCACTATAAGTCATATGACAATCTCATAATATCATATCAGGAACAACATCAATGTACGTTGTACGTAATGTTGGCTTTTGGAAAATCGATTGATTTTGGAAGTTGTTTTTGATGGTGCTTCATCCCTACATTCTTGTTGAGTTACAATACATTGAAAATAATAAAAAATAATCTTACGAAAATGCTCACAATTCAAGTGAATGAAATAAACTCAAGCGCCTGCAAACAAACCAAATAATGCTCCTTGTGCCTTCTTTTACTTAAACAGTAAAAATGAAAGGAAAGGAGGTTTCTAAATTTGCTCCTGACCAATTTGTGTTTTGTAATGCTGTGCTACGTATAATGTTACATAAAAGATAGCATTTCTCGCCTTTGTGTTACATAGTCTCTCAGTCCGTTGGGTGCCTTGTATATTGTGTTCTTTAAATACGCTTATCTTTAAGTTTCTTTAATGATGCGCAGATTTCCTTTGTAGCTTATGTTCCTACTTAAATTGACTTGTTTAACAAACGTCCACAAGATTGGTCGCAATCTAACACGACTATCCTCTGTACTTGAATTAAAAATTCATATTTTCTTCTTTCTTCTGTTTTTCTGTTCTTGCTGACCGTTTATGATGACTTGATTTAGAAATATTTTCTGACCTTTTGAATTGTTGTTCTATCTCTTTCTCTTTTGAATCTCAACTTACGACATTGCCCATCTGAGGTATTTTTAAAAAATATTCTGCTAGCCGCATGTATCTTGTATGATGATTCTGCAAACCTTAAGTGAAAGTGATAGTAATAATCGAAAGAATCCTGTATTAAGCTATCCGTATAGTTACTTATGTATGTATATAAAATAATCCTTAACTCTTTATTGCTTAATGTGAATAAACTGACCCTGAGTATTGTCCTTGATCCCATGCCTAGTTGCCAAAGAATAGATTGTGAATTAACATTTTTTTTTTGTAAAATTCAAAATAAACGCAAATGAAACAGACGAAAAAAATAAAGTACGTAATTTCTTGTAATAATGATTAGCATTTATACAAAGTTTATTGAATCGCCGATGTCTTCAACAACGCAACATGAAGGTCATCAAAGGCATCATGGCCATCAATGGTGATGATATTCAAATCAAATCATTAAAGTCAATTTAAATCAACTTGAGTTAGTTGAACTCAGAAATTCACAATTCACAAAGATAAGAGACCCAACCTAATGTTTATCCAACTGTTGACTTTTGTTGGGGCGATGATGAAAAATTAAATGAAAATTTCTAAAAGACAAGTGATAAGTATGTTAACGTGATTTGAACGCATTTCTTTTTGTTGTGTTTTTGTTATAGTACCGCAAAGTGAACAAAGTGAATAAAGTAAAGAAGGCGAACAACTGAAAAAGATAAAATCCATAAATATTGTGTATAGTAGTGACCTCGATGGCTAAAGACGTTTACTTTCTTATTTTCTTTTGTTTCATTTTATGTGTGTATGCTTTTTTGCCTGTCGTTACTTGTTCTAATTCTCTCAGTCATTAAGTTTCCTCCTGCACTGCGAGTGTTTAATAATAAAGATAAATTCTCCGATAATGATACACTTTCAGAAGAAAAGCATTCGTGACCTTTCATACTTGTTATTGTTGTTTGTAAGTATGCTATACTATTTGTATCGCTTACTTAGACAATTTGAAGCAATTCAATTTAATTTCTTGCCATTTTTGTTGTCTCTCAATAGTAAATTACAATATTTATACACCATGTTAGCCATTGAACAAAAGTTCATTTCACAAAATTCTTTTAGGACATTCAAAACATGAGCGAGTTCATGTGCATTTAACAAATAGAATAGTCCAAAATATCTTTATTTACGCTTAAGTAAACTAATGAATTCTTGAAATGTTTTATAATAACAAAAAAAAAAATTGAGACCTAAAGAAAACATTTTTTGCTTGAAAAAACACAACTTCAAAGAATATAAAATAAAAAAAAATACACGTGCATTCATGCAGTAAAGTAGAGATACATATTGCAAAATCCCAAAAGGGACACAAAAATAGTTCATTAAATTGTCGTCTGGCATCTTGGTGTCATTTAGAGAAGTGGAAGCCTTTCTTTGACATATTCTATATTTACGCATCTTTAAAGAAATTAGACAAATCAAGTCCCTTCAAAGTTGTGCATTTTATGTATAGTAAATATTAAACTTACTTTAATCTACATTTACCCATGCCACTATGTTTGCTCATCGATATTGTGCCGAAGCCCATGTTATATGAGCTTTGAAAATGATATTAGGTTGGATTAATGCAATTCCATGTCCTATGCACTCTGTCGCTTTTCGTGATGTTTGTTTTTGCATGGAAAACCAAATCGATACAATTTTTGAGCGTCATTTGCAATTTCGATTGCTTACTCGGCGTATACGCAACCATCAACTCACCACTTCCGGTTGGATTTGAAACGTATTTATTGGCGCGTATTGCTTGCATTCTAATGAATTTGTGGCTTACACTGTGATCTGTCCTTCGATTTTATGAGTTTTCTATTTCAATGAAAATTGTCTGTTTTGTTTAAATTTTGTAAACTTTTTTGTTTTTTATTTTTAAAATTCAATCTTTTCTTTTTTATTGACTTAAGTTTTAGGAAATTATTTTGTTATATATATATATATATATATATATATATATATTTTATTTAACAATTCTGATTTACTTACTATATACAAATTCAAGTTCTACTAAGTGTTGAGTTTAAAAGATTTGATTTCGATTTGACTATCTATGTAAAGAACTGTACAAAGCTAAAGATACACAATAACAACTGGAAGTTTTATGCAAAGACAATAACAATTTGAATTTGATTTAAGGAAGAACCAATTTCCTATTATCCTCCATTTCTATATTATTTTTCCTCGTTACATTTTTTTTTTTTGTATTTAAAACTTCACTACAAGAATACAAAAACGTAGCACAAGGAAAAGTTGAAGAAGAAGTTTGTTGTTGAACAACAATTTAGTTATTTAGTTTGCTGTTGGCCACATTGTAACCATCGTTGGTTGATTCTATCACAATGAGTTCTCACTACCACATTCAGTTGTTAGATCCACCACCCCCAGCATCGTTTCATGATTGCCCTTGCCACCCACCAGTTTCGGTGAGCCCCCTGCATTTTCAGTTCGTGTTTCAATTTTTGTTTGTTTTCGTTGTCCTTGCTTCTTCGATTTGTGGCGTTTCAATTGAAGTTTTTCCGCCAGATTTTCTAGTTTCTTATTGGTTTTCGGTCTTATTTGCACTACAAGCTCATCATCTAGAGAGATGGGTAACTGCTTCTCGATTAATTCGACGCGTGCTGCAGACGCCTTCCGGCTGCTTCCTGCCAGAGCTTCGTGTTCACGCCTTGTGATGATGCGCGATAATTTGAGACGTGAGCGTGTTGGTTCACTGACGCCGCAAAATGTGTGTGGCCACTGTTGTTGGCTGATTATCGACACTTGAAACAAGCTCAATTGATTTACCATTCAGGCTATGTGCTGTGCTGGTAGCCATGAGCGCTCGTTTTGCTCTGTATGAAGCGCTTGGATAATGATCATGGCTACCACTCGCCTCTACCTCAATCAATGAATTGGCATCGCCCACGGAGGACATCTGTGAGATCTGAGCTTGCAACATGCGATGTGCTGGCAACACGACACTTGCATTGCCATTTGAACGCGTTAGATTATTGGGGAGATCACTCTTGGCTACCATTGCGACACAGTGATTTCTATGATGGGAAGACCGACGACTGCTGCCACTATTGCAGCCCATGCTTGTGCTTGTGATGGTTGTCGTCGTTGTCGTTGTGCGAATACTATCCTGCAACGACAAATTGAGACCAGGTTCACGGCAACGGAACTGAACGACTCTATATGAAGAGCCAAAGTGTTCCAGAGCATTGTTATTGACCGTCGTGTGCAAACGCATTGATCCATTCTGTCGGAGCAATGCACTGTAGTTATGATGCTGGCTCTGATGCTTACTCGCGAGGCCAAACTGTCTCGTGAGTGTAATCTGTTAGAAAAATGTAAGCAGAACAAAAAGAGGGTAAGCCGTTGGAGGCGGCATTTTAGGTAGTGGACTACTTGAACATGTTGTGTGTGTTTTCAAAGTATATCGGTTTCAGCTTACCTTGAATGCTTCACGGAACTTGTGGCTCATGATGTTGTAAAGCAGCGGATTGATGCATGTCGACAAGAAGTACAGGACACCGGAAGTGTAGTCGAGTATACGAAAATAATCGTAAAAGTCTTCACGATTAATACCAAAATTAATCAAGGATAAACCATAAACGGCCATCAATCGTTGTGCGTGAAAAGGTGCCCAGCAGAGAAAAAAGGCAACAGCCACAGCAACTGTTTACGAGAGAAAATATATAAATGACTTTAACAAATGTCTAAGTATCATCTACGTGTCACATAAGTGCATAGCAATGTTTCTATCTATCGAATATTTTTATTTTTTTTGTTTGTGCTATGAAACTCTGAGTGTTTAAGCAGTTTGCATCAGAATCAGCAAGCCATTTGGTTTTATAGATCATATGAAATAAATGAAAGATTTGCTAACCATAAACGAACTCTACAAACAAATAATGAGACTTATTCTTTGGCAAGTATTTGATTTTATCTCTAAATGAATATCTTATATTCACGAACCCATTGTTTATCTTGACTTAGACGAAATGAAAAAAGTATATTGCTTTTCTAATTGATGTTGAAAATTTCAATTCATAAATGAACATCAATGCAAATAAACGTATAAAAATGAGTTTTGAAAGACTAACAAACATTTTAAATTTCCCTCTTTTTATTGAAATTTCATGTAAATCGTAATAATCTTCCACGCCCTTCTTTTCCCCTCCTTTGGCTAATGTCCTACACAAAAAGATTCCTAGCTTAGCATGAGCAACTTCGCAACTCACCTACCCAACATTCTGATGACTCTGGTTTGTGCGTTGAGACTCCTATTTATGTCGTAGGATCGTCGTGGAAGTGACTGCAGTAAGCGGCTTCGGTTTAGCTTAACACCAATAAGCACATAAAGGACACAAATCGCAGTCATGGGTCCTCCGAAGAATATGAAGCCGGAAACAGCAAACACATGTGCATAGAAATCATTCTCCATCTAAATGATTACCAATGAGAATGGATTTTGCATGCGTTATTCCATTGTTGAATACTAGTACTTATATGCATACGAGTAGTTTTAGTTTTGATGCTTACCGTACAAGAGTAGCCACCTTCCTGAGGCATCACTGAAAACTGTATGGCCTGCGGTAAGGCGAGGAGTAAAGCCATTAACCAAATGGCGAATATAAATTTGACTGCCCGTGATAACTTCGACATTGTATGCTGTCTGCAAGGCATACATTTAAAAGTCGTGTGATTGCCATAGAGAAGGTTTGATAAAGATACTCACCGAAAAGGATGGCAAATGGCAATATAACGTTCCACAGTAAAAGCGGTAATTGTCAGTACAGTCGCATTTGCTGCAGTCTCAGCTAATACACTACCCATTATGCAGAATACATCGGTGAAGGGATAAGAGTCCGGATTCCACAAATTGTATAGCTCTTGAGGCATGCCTAAAAATCATTGAAGTACGAGTAAAAGAAGATTAAAAAAGTGGCAGCATTTAAAGCAAATAAGGGTAGATTATACTACAACATTATGGTAATGACAATGAGTATTACGTATACGCCTTGTCACACCGTATATGTTTGCCTAGGCTACATTGAGTTGTTGGCTTAGATTTAAATAACTTGCAATGAAATCTTATGAGGCTTAAAGGCAACATGTCAGTATTATGTAGTTTACTTAAATGTGCGTACGTGCATCACCTACCTGACAGTAGCAAAATGAGATCCGAGACCGCCAAGTTGAATAGATAGAAATTCGTTGCAGTGTGCATGAAGTTGTTACGTGAGATGACAATACAGGTGATCAGATTGCCCAGAACGCCGGCTATGAAAATAAGTGCATAGCAAATGGTGAGTGTTATTAACAACGCCATGGGTGTGCCTCCTTCCGGCACATAGTCATCTTCTGTTACATCCGTGATATTGTTTTGGACATTAATGAGCAAAGTTGTTAGATTCTCTGCAGAGATGTTAAGCACTTGCGTGAGATTCATATAGATTTTCTCGTTATGCAGCAAGTGAAATGCAAATGATTGATTGATGCCAAAACTTCTACTTGATCCAACACCAACGCTATCAACGCCAGATACATTTTCATCCTGCAGCATATTCGCTGTGTATAAAGAGGAGGATGATGATGATGATGTTGATGTTGGCGATGATGAAAAGGATTGAGTAGGTGCTGAGATCAAGAGCAACAAAGAAAATGTTGTTGTCAGCACTGGATGCATTTTATTCAATTGTGGACTTCACTTTGGCTTTATATTACAAGCTTGTTTAAGTAGACACATTGTTTATCTGAAAATGAAATAATAAGAATGATTTTGCTTAAATACAATATATTATATTTATATATATTGTATTTCTAGTGGTTGGATCATAACGACTTCGCAAAATGACCAAATTTGAAAAAAATTGTAAAGCACCTGCTTGGCAATGCAATTGCAATTCAAAATCTTAAAAACATTGGGTCTATTGTAGTTGCAAAACAAATGGACCATCGGATGAACTTTTTCAATATAAACATAATGTAGTTGTCAATATTTTATGCAGCTATATGTTTTAAATTTAACAATTCATGCAACATTATTACGATGCTTTACAGTTTATAAGAAAATAGTGAAATTATTTCTTAAATTCATTCGAATATTTGTTAAAAATATTAATGTTGCTTTCTATCCCAGAACTGTATCACATATGTAGATGAAAACAAAGCTTAATTGATTTTCCAAATTCGTTTTCTATATGAGAGAAAATGTGTAGAAATGTGTTTCCAAATAAATCGATTCAGGCATTCAAATCTGTTTATCTATTTGTCTTTTTGTTAGAATGAATATCAGTTTCTGTAAGCAAAAACTTTTATCATCCCAGAACTGTGCAATAGATATAGCATATAAGTATAAAGTTTACAATTTGTATAATATTTCTTCAATATTAGTAACATGAAATAAATACATACAAACAACCCACAACCACTAAATCAAATACAAGTCTCAATAGAAAATATACCTTTAGGGAACAGGATTGTTTTCAAGCTAAGTCAATACCAAGTTTCAAATTACTGTTGATATATCAAATAATAGATTTACAGCTTATATTTGTTGCGTGTTTTTGTGCATTTTGACATCAAGTTTCATTTAATTTAAATGTTCTCATCTGCTGTTTTACGTCACTGTTTATTAGATGACCTTGGTCTTGTGAATAACGTTTGTGCTTGATGACGCAATTCAAGTCAACTTAAGCTTATTCAAACATTATTTTCTTTTGTTAAATAAACTGGTGTTTTTATTTTTCAATACTTAGATAAATAACTTCATGATGAAGCATTACAATGATTAACAAAAATAAACGGCAGGCAGGCATAGCACATTGATTTGCCTGTTTATGCTAATCCATCCTCTATTTAATGCCCTCTTTCTGAAAACATCTACTCAAACATAACATTTTTTCTTTCTCTCACATGCATACTAGTACCTAAAATAATGGAGTAGATTGAAAATTGTATAAAATAGCAGACACAGCAACTGCAGGAAAACTGGTGACACAAATCAGTGTCTCTCTCTTTTCTAAGTTGACAACCAATGGGAAATTAAAAATATACAATAGTCTAATTAAGCCTATATGGACGTACGGCATGCAATTATGGGATACAGCCAAGAAAACTAACATTAACATTATACAACGTCAACAATCGAAAATACTTCGATCAATAGTTAATGCGGACTGGTTTATAACTAACTATGAAATTCACAAAGACCTCGGCGTAACTATGATTCAGAAAGAAATCATTAATGCTAGCAGAAGGTACCACAAAACATTAGAGCGACATACCAATTTAGAAATAACAGACCTTCCATCTAACGAATTGTCTAGACGTAGACGCTTAAAACGAAGCAGACCAGTCGATGTGACCTAACTTAGGATACGGGTGGCGCTGAGAGGCATCTTGCGGTTGTTAGCCTGCCGCAAGTAGCTCATAAAAATGAGGCTCAAGACACCCAGTAATTCGGACCATTATTCAAGAGACCATTCGAAAATGTTCGATATTGTCCACTGCCTTTTCCTCTCTTATTGTTAAAAATGTACTTTATATTTAAGATATAAGATGTAGGAATAGAATAATAATAATTTTCAATATGTGAATTATTTATTTATTACCCCTCTTAAAGATTCGCAAACGTCTAAATATAGCCTTGTATGGTAATTTGTTTATTTGTTAACACTTTTACTATGTTACTCTTGATTTCATTCAATTTTTATTCATTCCATTGACATCTTTGCCTGATTGATCATATTTAATTACCGCTAATGAGACAATAATAGGAAAGACATTATTTCTGTACAAAAGTGTTTAATCAAATCAAATACTGAAAACTCTATAACAAATACAAAGTGTCTCCTGAAATTATTTTAATTAAAGTTCTGCTAGCATTGTAACACTACTGTTTCTTGGTCATCATTCAAAAATTGTTTAAATCTTCAAAGAGTCTTTAATATAAAACTTGTGTAGTTTAACTTAAATTACATTGAGACAATTTCTGATCTCTACATTGAAATTGAAGTTAATCCATTTCTTCTAGTCTAGGTAAAATAGAAATTAAGATGTTTGGATACCACAAAATTGACACGTTTTAAATAAGTGAAAAGTTTTTACTTAAGAAATCTTGCTTACCACAGAGAAACGTGACCTGTGACGTCGTGTTTGCTTTCCCTTTAAGATTGTAAATCTTGAAGTTTCTTTTTGATTGGTAGAAAGCAAAAGGGAAATTTAATAAAATTGAGTTTCCTCAAAATTGTTCAAGGGAACACGCCTAATTGGCATTCCTTAGTGGAGCTATACATATACAATATATACTCGTATGTATATGAAAAATGCCAAACACATAAGCGATTTAATATTACACAATGCAAGGAACCATAATGAAAGTGGCTTTGACTTTGAGGTTAACAAAAAAGATTCCCTTCATACAAATAAAGAATTTTTAATAAATTTAAAGCTTGTGATAAACGACAAATAACAATTTTATGATTAAAGTAATATTTTCAAAATTCATAGATATCCCCAGATGTGAAAATAATAATAACAAAAGATACAAATCCTTTTAGGTACACACTTCATATAAAGACCTTGATCAAAAGGATATAAACCTCCACCACCACCCACTAATCAATATACAATCACAGAGAATAGCTTTGAGATACACATTTTTTACGATACTTTGAGACTTTGGGTTTTTGAAAAATATAAAATTGTTTATCGCTTTTGATGTTGCGAAACAATTCACGAGTTTTAGCACTTCTTAAAAATGTTTATTTATTGACTTAAGGAAAGAGTCACTTTTAAAAGTAATCACATACATAAGTAAATTATGTTTTCACGAAAAGGCCAATTTCACAATTTACGATCTGTAAAGAATTTTCGAAATTTTGTTGTTAGGTTTACACAAGCAAACAAATCTGTTTGTTTTTGAATGTTTGTATTTATATAACAAATGAGTATTGCATCTCATATAAGGTTAACGATGGAGTCACTCTAAAACCAATCACAGTTATCTCTTTCATATTTCATAAATTTTTTTATGATGTATTTCAACAAAAGATAATAACAACTGTCAATATTTTATTAAAACATATGCAATAAAATAATGAAATCTTTGTCATTTCATTCAAAAAGAATACAACTCGCTTTTTACCATATCATTAAATTAATGGGTCAATTGAGATTGATAGCGAATCCCGAAAAATCATTGTTATATGAAGTTTTTAACTGTGTGTTATCAGTAGTTCATTTTTATTGATGATAGGCAAGTCATAAATTCGGGTAAGTACACTAGTAGGGTTTTTGTGGTTTGACATAAAAACTAACGACTTTTTTGTACAGCAGTAGACAAATTTTGATGTGGCAAATACTCGTATTGTTCCAGTAATCAGATCAATTACAATAACTTTAAGTCCCACTGTTTACAGCTATTGGATGTATCAGAGTACGATCCCATCAACACATATAACACCGCCCAATGAAATGCGGGGTAAATGATGTGAAACTGATAAAACGTAAGAAGCCTACACATCAAGATCAATGGATCCATCTACATCCATGAGGTTTTCTTCTATGACGTACACAGATACTCAAAAACCTAATTGGAAACAAGGGGAGTCAGAATCAGTAAAGACGAGAAGTTGCAAAATGCCCGACATCTGGCCCAATGACAACGCCAGCGAAACGTGGTTGTCCGTCTAAAACACGAAAGCATCGGATGACGAATATTAATATGTATTCAATTTCTATACAAACTTTAAACTTTTCACTTTATATTTCATTAAATATTGTTTTTCAGATATTGAAGGGAGCTTTGCATATAATTCTTATGTCAATAACTAGAGTAACTTACAGTTCCCCATAATTGTATGCCATATGTCTAAACCGGCTTCAGCATCATTTTGTACGACAATACTTCGTTTTATTTTTATTTTTTTTAAATTGAGTTTGGACTTTGGATTAATCAGCCAGTACATTTTTTTTTAGTCTTTTTTGTTTTGATATTGAGTCTTTGAGGTTTCCAAGTCAATCGACGTTCTAAATACTTTCCAAGGTATTTGACAGTATTGCTTACTGGTATGAATGACTGGTCTATTGATATGTTAAGGCAATCCTGTCGTTGACTTTAATGTTCCATTTCTTCAACCAATTTTGTAACAAATCTAACTATCATTGGGTAATGTTAACAACAACAACAAGAACAGCTCTGTCTGCTGAAGTAAGAAGGGAGTATCATCGGCATTGGTAGCCAAGATTGTGTAAAGCACTGGCCCCATCACACTTCCCTGTGGAATGCTAACTTTAATATATATATAAGTATATATTTCAGAAAGAGTATCTTTTATTTGCATACAGAAATATCTGGCACTTAAATAAGATAGTATTGGGTTGGTGGTGTCTTCATAACTTTGTATAACAAATGTTCTTGCCAGACTATTGCTTCTTGTCTATTGCCATGTCCATTTCTCAAACCAAAAAAAAATATCGTTAAGACACTTATAGGTCGACACGTGGCAATTTTGTTTTCGGGTTGTTTGGATTTGGGACTAATACAATATTGACTTAAACTTTTATTACAGCTTTAAAATTTTATTGTGAATTTATTTTTGTCTACTCTTTTAGTATTTCATAAATACAATAGTTACAAAAAAGAGAGAAAATGGTTAAGTACTGCACAGAATTCCGGTTTCATAAAAAACAAAGGGCATGAACTTAAAAATCTAAGTTCAAGTACTTTTTCAATGTACGCTCATACTCTTCATAAGAATGGCTGTGTATCACATGAAAATATTTTGAATTTAACTCAAATAAGCGTATAAAATATAAGTGATGAAGATACATCATAAAATGTGTTTGTTGTCTGGTAAAATACCTGTACACTTAACTTCTCAATAACACTGCATAACACGATTTCGTTACCTAAAAACAAATTGTAATTATATTTTTTATTAGTTCACGTCTAGTTTTTGAAGTAAGTATACACTATTACCTTCCCTACACACATAAGACTAGGCTCAAGGAAGAATTTTATGAAGGTAATGGAATAAAATGGCTAAAGGATTTTTATATTCAAAGTCTATTTTTTCAAAATGAAGTGACTGATCCACAAATACGCCTATTAATGAAGAACCGAAATTTCAATCAAAAACTATTGTAAATGAGAAAGATCTATGTGTATGGACTTCGTGAAAAGCTATGATAGACAGTTTTTTATATATATAAGTACATAGCCTGAAAAGCGGAACTCTTGTTAAAAAATTTATGAAATGTATGTAGAAAGATGGGTTGCCAGATGTGTCCATTCCCATTTAACTATTTCCTTAAAATCTTGAAGCTGTGAGTGATGGAAAAGGGGAGTGGTTTCATCAGGAACAGTTTCAAGGTTTTTGGGACGCAGCTATATTAAAAGATTTCTGCTGACGATTAAAGCAAGAAATTACTTCCCAACATAAAAACAGTACGTGATAAGGTAAAAAATACGTACTCGTATGTGTTGTTACTAAGCGATGTATATAAATAAATAAACAGAAAATATTGTAGTGAGTACTCAGTTTTTATTTATTTATTTTTTTTGTTTTTAATTTGTAAAGCAGTGTAACAAGTCGTTTGTTTCAACTTCTTCTCAACAGAAGGTTATACTCAAAGACATAGACTCGTATATTAAGACAGAATATAAGTATTTTCTCTACAGTCTTCTTCGGTAAAAAAAAAAAGGTTTAAACATTTATTAAATTTACTTTTAACTAAATTGAAATATCGAAACCTGAGTAAATCCCAATTTTTTCTTGTTTGGTATTTTTCATAAAATAAAACTCAACGTCGTTGGCATGACAAACAAAAGGATAAAAGTATCTTTCTTAAAAGTTTTTCATTCTTTAATCATCTACAGTTTTAATCACGTATAAATAGAAATGCGTATCTTCAGAATATTAAATTATGAGTGAACCTAAATAAATAATAGAATTTCTTTGTTTATTTTTCTTTTTTAGATTAATAAAAAACATAGAAATAATCTAATTTTTCTAAATAGATTTTCCTTTTACCCTTTATGTGGCTTTAAACAAAAAGGAATAGAAACAAAGAAGAGAAATGATTTTGTGAGAATGTTTTATGATGTTTTACTTGTATTTATTAAGACCAATTTGAGTTGGGTATTTTCTTTATCAAAATTTCTTTAAATATTTGAAAATCTTTCGGTTGCTGGATGTTATGAAAGAAAAATAATAAAAAAAAGAAAAATGCGCGTGTGCAATTGTACACGTGATAGAAGTGAAACTTCTTAAAAGCAGACAGAGAGAACTCATCTTATAGTCTGTCCGTCCGTCCGTCTGTCCATCCGTCTGTATATTGCTTTTGGTTTCTTTGGCGAGTCTAATTGTTGTTGTTGTTGTTGTTGTGTTTACGTTTGTCGTCTGTCCCCTTTTGCACATAAATTAGATCATCAACGAGCTTCTGTGTGTTATGTGTTTTGCTGCCTGTTGTTGTTATAAACATTTTTATACACACAACATGCATATTGTTGTTGTAACAATGTAATCTCTTTTTTGAGACTTTTTAGGTGGATTTTCCATTAATTTGATTATTTGTTGGGGATATAGAAATAGAAATACATATTCTGTGCAAATTTGAAATCTGCACCTAGTGCGGTTCATGAGATGATGAGATTTTTTCATTCAAATTTTTAGTATAAATTTTTTGCTACCGCCGCTAAAGAAGTTTCGCTTAAAAAATAGTAAAAATCCAGGATGGAGAATTGTTTTTGTTTTAGTAGGGGACAGTAAATCCTGTTCGGTGGGCTAAGTAACAAATATTAAATAATTTTATTCGAATTGAGAAGTCTGATATCTTAGGTAGATTTGTAATGCAAGGATGCAGCTGATTCATTTCTACCAAGTGTTGTTTCACCTTATGGGATGAATTGAAAATATCTACAGTATGCTGATCATTGCTATTGTATTGTATATTCTAGTATGGATACAGTGGTTTAAAATGGAGCATAAGAATTGTATATGAATAACAAAAGTTTGAGTCAATCCTAGCCCTAATATATTCAATTCTGGTGTGACAACAAGGCATTAAATAATTAGAATACCAGATGTGGATAAAATATCGAAAGCGCCTTAGGCGAGTACCACATAGTCCCACTTCTGGTGGCCACATACATATTTCGCAAACTAATAAGGCAGGCTAAGACACGTGTAACCTTAACAGGTGGGCGTGAATGAAAAATGTGAATGATGAGAGTGTGTGAAACATATGTGTACTTAATTATGAATATTGTAAACAATTTGCAGATGAATGTTTTTTTTTATCATTATTATGTACATGGTGTTTAATATTTTACATATGTATAAGACACCAAAAACACCAGAACGTTAATGACATTAATAATAAAATAATACATATGTAACGGTGGGCGGACTCCTTTGCGTTTGGTTATTTGTTTAGTTGAGTTGGTTCACTCTGTTATGAGGACTCACAAAAGGACATTGTGCTGCGCCAAAAACAAAAATTACCAAAAATGAATAATTACAAACACAAGCCACACAAGCAAATACTCGTAGTGCTATTTTCGGAACAATTATTATTATAATTTTTTTTTTTTTTGGTAATATTTTGTTTAATTTAATTTGAATGAATAGAATTATATCTTTATTTAAAGCTTGTAAGTACTAAAAACTATGAAATATTTAAGCAATCATCTTTGTTAAAAATTTCAGCATCTACATATGATGAGTTTGTTTCCATATTAAGTATGGCTAAAGAAAAACGGATACTCAACAGGTTACGGAATTGGAACCGTATTCCCTTTCGTTCAAAATTATTCAAGTGTATTAAAAAAAAAAATAAATAATTTCGTTTTTTTTTTACTTGAAAATTTTCGGCTTTCGCCTTGAACTTAGGACCGACTAACTCGTGATCAACCACTGTTCACACGAAACCCTTCTCCACTTCAGTCCTCCAAGGTCTCATTCGATTATTTGCTACTACCACCAAGATCTGTACCAATGGCGGCTCCATGCAGGCTTACGCCAAACACTTCTATGCACACCATTGTACCCTCCTACTCACTAAAGTTTCAAAATTTATAATACATATTATAAATCATCTACTTTAGCGGTAATGTATAGGTATACAACTTAAGCGCCATCCATTTTAAGGGCTAGTTGCTTCGGCAGGTGAGTTGTTACACACTCCTTAGCGGATTACGACTTCCATGTCCACCGTCCTGGTATGGCTAAAGAATTTAATTTAATATAATCTGCTAACCGCTGCAATTGCAAATTTAATGTTCTTAACATTTTCGAATCTTTAGAATCACGTTGGTTGTTTAAGACACTTCTCTGTGTCGAGTTATGATTGTAAGACAAATACATTCTTCCACAAAGCATTGTTCGAAATTACAATACATCTTTTGTAACATACTCGCTTTAATTTCGACTTCCTCAGCGTTCAAATTAATCAAATTGCTTAAAACTGAACATTTTAAAGTAAAAGCTTTTGAATGCTTCTCGTCTCTTTTGAATCTCTGCCACAAGATTGTCTACAATCACTGGATATACTATCATTCTGAATGTTTTCCGCCCAAAAAATGAAGAATTAATATCTTCGACAGATTCATCTGCTGTGCGCTTTCTCTTTCACATTCTAGTTGTGTTCTTTTTATATTCTTTAACTAATGAGAGTTCCGTATATGTATTGTATATTATATTTTGTCTTTTTCTGCAAATACAATATTCTGTGGATTAGACGTATGACGATACATTTGAAAACTGTACAAATGTCATTATTAACGGACTGTAACATTTTGTTGGGTTTGTTCATGTTAATCAAATAAAAAAAAGTCCCAAAACACAGTAATGAAAGTAGATTCTAGTTGTTCTAATCAATCTTATGCCTTTAGCTCCACACCAACAGAATGTTTTTGCTAAGTATTGCCATCGATAACATCGCACAACATCGTAATTCTATCTTATCAATTTCTATTATGGAATCGGGTGATGTAGGAGGAATCAAGTAGAAAGGAATGAGCTAAGGAAGCCTTACATCTCTATAGAAAGTATGATTGGTTTTAAGTAGCAACTAACTCAATTTTTTTATTTTTATAATAAGCCACTCAGAATAACACATATGTACCCATGCTTGTATAATGTATCTGTAAATAGAGACCCACTAAGTAGCCAAAATAAAAAAGTTTTGTTAAATTAATGAACAGCTTTCTCTCATTTTGAAGCGAACTTTAGTTAAAGTGACCTTTCTACTTGTAAAAAAATAAATTATTTGTTTGTTTATTTTACTGTATGATACAACACGACATAATAAAATTAAGTTACCAGTTTTCAAGTATTGTAACATAAGCTCCTCAAATTCTGTACATTAAAATTTCCAAAATAAAACTTCAAAGTGCTTCTGGTTGGAATAATTGCTACTAAGAGATTGAAGCGGAAATTTATTTTTGTAGACATAAATTGAGTTTACGAAACCAGCAGGTATTAAGAATTCTTCGAAAATTTAATACACCCAACTTTCTGCTCGCCTAAGCGCCTTTGGCTATTACTTACTATACATACTTATTTAGGTTGAACTTTGTTTGAATGTACTAAGGACATTACACAATTACATGGACTTAGCACAAAGTAAATTCAGACCCGCAGCTACCCATTTTTTTTTTTTTTTTTTTTTTGTATGGTGGGGCATCTTTGTGTTGCCAATGAGGCAATAGTTGAGGGGAACAAAAAGAAAGTTTTGTAAAAATGATGATGAAAAACAACAAATAAAAATAAATAAAATCGAGTCGGAAGTGAATAAGCCTCAAGAAAACACAAAATATAAAAAAGAAAAAGGTTTTGTCTTTCTCCAATGAGAAAGTGATGAGTATGAAAAAAAAGTTTTGCCTATCAGCACCGCAAAAAAGTGCATCTGAGGAAAAATTCGTCGGGGTGCGAGTGGCTCTACCGCCTACTAGCACATTTGGTAGCTACGGGCCTGGGCAAATTCCAAAACGCTGTCAAGATGATGCGAAATTGTTTTAAGGCAGAGATTCAAGTTTAAATGGATCAAGAATATAAACTTTGATTTGTATTTGTATTTTAATTTTAAGGCCTTTTAGGTAAATAAAATTTCATTTCAATTTTCAATACGAGCAACACAGAATAGTACTAAGCCCAATTATTGAGTATTTTCTCAATCCAACAATAATTTAGAAGGTTGTTGGTTAATATTTAAAGGGGTGAAAGAGATTAAAAGTTTACTATTTAGAAGTTAGTTCTACGAAGAACAATGGTCATTTATCTATGTGGTTATAGCCACCCAATGCATATTATTCTGTTAAATGTAAATTCTAATAATGTTTAATCAATCATCAAGAATATAAAGAATCATCTAGATATCTTTTATTCTGCAAATAACTTTTCAGCAGACACAAGAAATAATCAATTGTATGATTTATTATTTATTTCTTCAGATTGGCATAACCAATGATTTCGATGAGGAAGTATACATAATTTTCCTTTGGAAATTTATTAATTTGTAGAAGTATGTAAGTATAAAAAAAATTCATAGAAACTAAAACAATCCTTTTGTAAAGATGTGTTTATTTTTTACTATTGCCAACATGACCAATCCAACAATATTTAAAGTAAACCAAAGAAAAAATGTGGACTAAATGGAAAATTTCATATCTTTGATTTATAACATATGACATAAGTAAAATATAAAGGAACTGTTAGATTTAAGTTCAGATATGTATATCATCATTATGCCAATCAATGGTGATATGTCTTTATCCTTTTATTTTTAGTTATTGACATTAATTTGGAAAAACATTTATTCGAAGCAAATAACAATTTTAAGAATATGCACAGAAATATTGTATCATCGAAAAATGTACCTACAATATTCAACAAAGATACACATCTGGATAAATACTACAATGGAATTAAAGTACAATATGAGTGACAGTATACGTGAAACTAAAGTACAATATAAGTGAATGACAGTATAGAAAGCACAGTGTCTTTATTCTTATACATTTCTATGGTTTTGAGAAAACAAGAAAAAAAAAAAAAAAATAAATAAATAAAATAAAATAAGGAAATACAACATGAGAAAAAAGCAAAAATAATAACAATAAGAAGATAAGATTTTATACGTGTTTAGATTGGAAATGGTGAGTGGTGATTTCCTTTTATTTCCACCATAATGAGGTCAATACAATTGGTAACTAAAGAAATGCCACAATTGGGAATTGAAGAAACATTCGAACAATCATTTGTTCACGCTTTCAGGATGAGTATATATACTTGACAAATTGTGTATTATTCTACTTAAGAAAATCATCTAAGATATGTGCCTAATGATGTCGCATACTTGTATTTAATTGTACTCATATTGATTAAATGAAAACTGAGAGTAAAAATTGTTTCAACAAAAAGAGTTTTTCGAGTTGAGGCTTAAAGCAACTTTGAGCTTCAGTGTCCATCGAATTTTAATATTCATCTTTTGCAATTTTGTATGTTATTCGTTTGTCTTTATGTTAGAACGATTTACGCATAAAAGAACTTTAAAATTATAGAAAAAAAAAAAAATAAAATAATAAAAACATAAAACCGCATCAACTGAAAATTCTTTAAACATTTCTTCAAACTAAGTAGTTGAAAGTAATAAAAAATTAAAAAATAAATCCATTTCTTAAAAGTTATTTCTGAAAGATCTTGATTCTCATACTGCTTCAGAAATATTCAAGAAGTTACAGTTCTTTAAATTGAATCGCAAGGCCATATTTTCAATTCCCGAAGAAATGATTTTATTTGTCAAATGTTAATAACGAAATCATACGATCTTTCAATTGGCGTTTTCCCATGATTAAAACTACATACAAACTAAAATATTTATGATTGTTAGCATCTAGTGATCCAAACCAATTGATCACAATTTACCATTTTTTTTTACTATAAAAAAATTGTCTAAATATTTCAAATTATAACTGCTTAATTTTCTAAAGATTTTCTTTGAAACATGCCAATTTTTTTATTAAGAAAAAACAAAAAAAAAATCCAAAATTATGTTAAAAGCATAAACACTTGCACTTTGCATTTCATTATAACCTTGAGAGATAAATCATTATGATTGAATTAATCTTTTAAATCAAATCGAATTTTTAAACACACAACATTTTTTAAATCTGAAAATAAATTTAAAATATTTTTATTTTTCCTTTGTTAAAGTTTTAGCCATTTTCATATTCCAAATTTATTGAACAACTTACATTCTCTGTTTGTGTTGCAAGTATGTACGAGTATATAGTTCCAAGTTGTGTTTATAATCCGATTTTGTTACAAACAATGAATTACAACCTTGCTTTGTTGTCGAAAAGTTATGACTTAAAATGTATCAATGTAAAGCACTCAAAGGATATGAATTTTAATCTCCTCAAAAGTTGCCAATAAATTTCTTTGTTTGATCAAAATGATAAAATTTTATATCACTCTTCACTTATCTCTTTGCTTTATTTTAAATAATAATTTTATTTGCAATTTTTTGTTGCTTAATTAAATTTTATTGAAAGATTTATGAACTGATTGCCATTTTCATTTTTAATTTTATTTCGAACTTGATGAAATGTTTGTTAATTAACTTTAAGTTCATTTTTAACAATTTCTATTTTCTCACTTTCATTAATTTTTATAAATTGAGATTTTTATTTTTAATTAAATAAATTTATTTATATTCAATTTGAAAATAGCACATTTCAAATATTTTCATTGAATAAAACTTTGAAAATTTCGTGTAAGTTAGAAATATTGGGTGATTAAACCGATTTTTAGAATTGTAATTCCGTTGTTGTTTTCAAAATCCGTTAAATGCCGGCAACAAAATAAGACTGAATTTCAAATTGGCCAAACTAGGCATGACGAGCGAAACAACCAAAACTGTTTGCCTATCAGTAGCCGAGTTGCAACAGTAACATGTTAATATTAACAGATGACTTTTAGTTAACATAAGGAACAGAGTGTTAAATCATTAGCATACTGTCAACTTAACAGTGACTATTGTTTTGTGTTATGCTAACTAACAGTTGCTGTAAAACTTAAAACCAAATTTTCTTTTTGTCAATGGCTCGACGAACATCATACATTTTCATTCATAAATTCTTGATTTTTAACAGAACAAAATAAAGATGAAGAATTTTACTGTTTGGCCATTTACAGTCGAACGTGTTTATGTTTATTGTTTAGTTGTTTTTCCCACTTTTAGCAACTCGCATCCCATTAAAATCCCATTTGAAATAATGATGTTTTCGTCTCACATTTAATGACTGTAATATTAATAAGTATAATAATAATAATAAGTATAATAATAATAATAAATTTATTAAGTCGCTTTGATTTTGTATATATAGAATCGTTATTGACTTGTTACTGCTCTATAAACTTGTTCAACCAAATATGGCTAAAATGTTTATTGAAACAAAAAATAACTAATAAAAAATTCAAATATTAATTGAATTGTCAAAAGGCATTTAGTTTCTTTAATATTTTAATTGATTCATAATTATTCTCAAAGTAGTAAGTAAGTAAGTTTTATAATTCAATTTATAGAAAATGTCATAAAAAAATTTAAAAAATTAGAATTTCATAGGCAAAACCCAATCAAATTTTTGTTTTTATAACTACAAATTGCGTCAAACATTTATATGATTATAGAGAATATTTACTTGGCGATTAATATTAAGTTGCTGGTACCCTTCAACTTAGGAGGGTATTAGGATAGAGGCTCTTTAAACAGCATCGTCTCACACCATGAGTGAGGATGGCCACCAGGCGGTTTGGATAGCTTTGTAATCTTTGTTGATGACGATTGCAGATTTGCAGGATTTCGTCGCGTAACGTAAGAATCCTTAGGTCACTGTGCACAAACCAAAGAGCCCCAGTTAAGCTGCGAAGTGCCTTCTTTCGGCAGGCCTGAACGCTCTGAACGCTTCTTGCAGTAGCAATACCCCATGTTCATAGAAACAATCAGATGAACATGGCTAATATGATAAATAATGAGTCGAATTTTTAAGTTGAGTGTGCTACTTAAAAAATTGGCGGCTGCCACAAATTCTTTAATATCTCCCCACAAACTTTCAATCGCATTATTGTCCAAATACTAAGCTAACCAATGCCAACAAGTGAATCAAACCATTACCTAGCTAGTATACTAGAGTGTGTGGAATAATTGTCCTGTTGAAACGTATAATATATTTTAAAGGCATTTCCCGACTAGTAGTATTACGTCGTTTAATACGAGTATATTTGTCCTCAATGTCATTGATAGGCGCAACGCCAATATACGAAAAATAAGCCCATAATCAAACCATAGTCCTTCATTGTGTGTTTGATAAGGGAAGAACGTACTCTCTGGAGCCTGTTATACCAAAAACAACAAAAGAAAAAGTTTCTCTCACTTTTTGCAAGAATTTTCAGAGCACTGATAAAAAAGTTTGGCCAATTTTTATTAATTTTTTGATGACGCCGAGGCACAGTGCGTGGAATGCCCAAAATGGTCTAATTACGTTATTCACCAAAGTATCTTTTGACTTTTTGGCTGATTGTAAAGGATGTTAACACATTCCCACATTCATAAGACAACAATACCAGAACTATAGTTCCAACTATTTTCAAAAGAAGTTAATACAGAAAGAGACGCGGCTAAAACGTATCAGTGATATATTCTTTACTTAGTTTGTAATCGAGATGAAGGGCGAAGTTAGCAGGGTGCGAAAACAGGAACAAGTATCGAAGTATGCTATTTTTTTTTTTTACACACAACATTGCTTGGGCAGTCAATCTGTAAATCGGGCCTCTATTATGATAAATACATACATAGATTACAATTTTTACAATATATGGGTGTATGCATATGATTCCGCCCTTTTTTGTGAAAACAAAACAAATTTGCTTGTTTAGAAAAAGGAAAATTTATTTATTCAAAGTATGCCCCATCTGCAGCTACAACCTTTGCCCATCTTTCAGGCAATTTACGGATTCCTTGCATAAAGAAGTCCTGGTCTTTTGAGGCAATCCAATTATGAAGCCAAATTTTGATATCTTCATAAGAAGTGAATCGCTCTCCCGTAAGATCAGACTGCATCCTTCGAAATAAATGAAAATCTGAAGGGGCTATATCTGGTGAATATGGCGGGTGGGGTAGCACTTCCCAGTCTTGTCCATTTAAATATGTTTTCACAACATTTGCCGTATGCGGTCTGGCGTTGTCATGTTGAAGAATTAATTTGTCATGCCTATTCACCCATTCCGGTCGTTTTTCTTCTATAGCTACCTTCAACCGCATTAGTTGTCGTCTGTAAACATCGCCAGTGATAGTATCAGACGGTTTCAGCAACTCATAGTGCACAACACCTTTCTGATCCCACCAAATACAGAGCATAACCTTGGTACAATGAATATTTTTCTTTGGCTGTGATGGGCCGGCCTCACCTGGCTTCAGCCAAGATTTTTTGCGTTTAGGATTCTCGTAATATATCCATTTTTCATCTCCCGTGATTATCCGATGCAAAAAACCTTTTCTTTTTTGTCTTTGAAGCAGCATTTCACAAATGGTTTTGCGACGTTCGATGTCTCGGTCTTTCAATTCATGTGGCACCCAGTTATTGACTTTTTGAACCATTCCCATTGCTTGCAAACGTCTTGAAATAGTTGATTGATCAACATTAAATGTTGTTGCCAATTCTGATTGTGTTTGACAACAATCTTCGGTCAATAAATCTTCCAATTCAGCATCTTCAAATTTTTTGGGTGGTTTTCCATGTTCTCTGTCCTCAATGTCAAAATCATCATTTTTAAATCGTCGAAACCATTCTTTGCAAGTTGTATTCGATGGAGCATGCTCACCGTAAACATCAGCAAGCAAACGATAAGTTTCCGCTGCACTTTTCTTTGCAACAAAATAGTGCAATAAAACCTCCCGCAAATGATGTTTACTTGGGATAAAACTCGACATTTTCAATGAATTAGAAATATTTGTTGTTTATGCTTCCACCGAATGTTATACACTGTGTTTAACAGCTGATAGAAGGCACTATCGAATGCAAGTATTAGTATTTTAGTGTGCAAGTGTAAGCGGCGATACTAGCGAAACTATCGGAAAGGGCGGAATCATATGCATACACATGCACATGCATATGCATATATATTTATCCATTGTGTGGCCAAAGTTAATGTATTAAAGTCGATTCAATTATAAGCAAGCTTCAAAATTTTTTTAAGCGTCGCTGGAAAGTTTAAGGTCTCCCATCACTTATCAAACCTTAACTGAGTCCTAAAGTCAAAATATTGGGTTTGAGTTCTGTAAGTTAATTTCTATCATTAGGTTTTCGAATGGCCACGACTTCTGGAACTTTGACTTAAATTTTATCTTTAGGACATTGAACATTTTATTTGCAATGATGATGATGATACTACGAGTTATGAATAATTATTAATTTTTATGTTAACATACATTGCTTAAGGCTATGTTTTTTTCACTTCATTTGTAACTTCAATTTTATTCGCCTTATACTGATACTTGTACAAATATTATTTCAATAAGTTTGCGTAGCTTTGAAATTTTCTTGATAAGACTTTAATTGTATTAATGTAATGTGTCGTAAATTGTAATAATTTACCACAATGAAATACATGCATTCAGATGTAATACAATTACATGAAAGAAACATTTAAAAAATCACCATAAAATCGTAAAAAACATTGCATGAGGGTAAAGAGTGGCAAAAATTTATCTAATTATTAAATTCTACTTTTGCATATACTTGTAATGTATATGAATGGAATAAATAGATAATTGAATGAGAGTGAACTTGAACTTTGACTTATTCAATTGCCTAGCATTACATGACACCACCAAGGAATATACAAAACAAATGAAAATTGTATGCGGATTACAATAATAAGGAAACACAAGTTTAGTTAAAAATATGTAATTTATGTGGGTATCTACCATTAATGAATGATCTTCAGGAAAGGTGGTTCACCTATATATGGTGTTATTAGAATAATGGGTAGAAACAATAATGTGCAACAATAATGTTGCATTATCCACTAATTTTTTGGTAAGAAGAGGAAAAACTACAATCTATCTATATATATAAAAGAAAGTCGTGTTAGTTACACTATTTATAACTCAAGAATGGCTGAACCGATTTGGCTGAAAATTGGTGGGGAGGTAGCTTAGAACCAGGAGACGGACATAGGATAGGATAGGTTTTTTTTCGTCCATCCGTCTGTCCATCCCCATACAAGAAACATTTTGATTTGTATGGCAGCTATACGATCCAGTAATCCCACAATCTTGAAATTTGGATGGTTCGTCGCTATACATCAGAAACTTATATTGTCGAAATTTCAGTTTGATCGGACCACTAGGGAGGGTACGTCCCATACAAACCCAATTTTAAAATTCAGGTTCTTATTCGAAAAACTTTTCTGTTTTTTGTTCTATCGAAATGGAATTTAGATACTATAAGGTTTTGATATGGGCGCGGTACATTTGTTGGAATCGGTCAAATCGAACCACTAGGGGAGTACCTCCCATACAAAACTCAATCCGGTACGGAATCCTCCGTGAACGAGTCTGACTCTGAACGGACATCAGATAGTCTAGAGGGTTGAAATTTTCAGAGAATGTGTAGTTCAATCCGGGCATCAGCAACAAATACTAAAATTAAAATATTTTCGAAAACTTAAAGGGTTCCCAATACAAGAAACATTTTGGTTTGTATGGCAGCTATACGATCCACGATCTTGAAATTTGGATGGTTGGTGGCTATACATCAGAAACTTATATTGTCGAAATTTCAGTTTGATCGGACCATACAAACCCCCATTAATATTCAGGTTCTTATTAGAAAAACTTCTCTGTTTTTTGTTCTATCGAACTGAAATTTAGACACTATAAGTTTTTAACATAGATGCGGTAAATTTTAAAGTTGGAATCAGTCAAATCGGACCACTAGGAAGAGTACCTCCCATACAAACCCCTCCGTGTACGAGTCTCACTTGCACTTGGCCCATTTCTTTTTTTTTTTAATAACTGGGCACGCACAGGGGACGTAGCAACGCACGCCGGGTAAGGCTAGTTAAAAATAACCAATAAAAGATTTTGATTTGCTCATATGCCAAATTACCTTGACAAAAGTTATGATGTTTGTTTTTAATCCCATTTTTCGGCTTGGAAGGAGATTTCCACTTGGCGTCCTATAAAAATTATTATTTTAAATGCTATAATTCAGCGGAGGAAGTCTAATATATTTCAGAAGGAGTCCAGCGGGCTAATGCTATGTTTACAACATATCGATACACCTAATCCTCCTAGTTAGAGTGTTGTATTAAATGATGAGAAACTTCGGTTGTTCTTAGTCGAAGCTTAACGAAACCTTAAAGATTATTCGCACTATATCATAAAAAAATTGAAAAGAGCTAAGCTTCTACATAAGTTACTTGATGTTACGTGATACATTAAAAAAAAAAACTACCGTTCTTCTACTCCTAATTATCTGAAATCAAACACTTTATTATTTCATTCAACAACAAACAATATGGCAACTGCAAAGCAACATTTTGTACTTTGACCTACATCATCTACAAAATGATAGAAAAAAATCTAGTTTGCGAGTGACAATAAAAATATCTCTATACCAGAGTCATTTTAATAGCCACATAAACAGACAGATAACCGGTTGGCTGTATATCCTTTGAGTTGTTGAACATGACACTATATCGATACTCGTACTAAAAATGTGCGTTCGTATATCAGTTAAAAATGATGACATGTGAAGTTAATGTGATGGAAAACACTAAGAGTTGAAGGCAATAAACAAAACGAGAAAAATTTCTTTTTATTTTTCCAAATTATTCTCATATTTCTTGGTAGATAAAGAAATACATGTACAAGTAGTACAACAGTTGGTTTTTAGGGCTCAATGTGATTTTTTTGCACATAACAAATAACAACCAGTAAATGCACACACACACACACACACACACACATTAACATTAAATCAAATGCCATAAATTTAAGCAGAAAGGAAACAAGCAATAACCGAATAAATGAAATGACTTCAAACATTGCCAGGCAGGATGATATAAGAACTAGAAACACAAACAAAAAATTTATGTCCTATCATCGGTCGAAATGAAGCGTTAAAATGACTGACAACCTTCGCCAATAAAAAACAAATATAATATGAGTTTGTTTATTTATGACTTGCATTTAATTAAGGAGGATTAGAAATACTGAAATTGCCTCGAATTACAATATAAACATAAATTTATATGTACAAGTAATATGTAATGTATTCATTGCAAAAATTTTATTTGGTGTATACGAGATTTTTTTTTTTACAATAATCGTTTTCTCATAAGGAATTTACTATGCCAAATTATCTAGCTATACATAAGCATTAAAGAAGAAAGTCTCCCACCCGCGTCTGTTTTTCAGAAAGCGATAAACTCAGCAAATATCGAGTGGATTTTTCATACGATTTTCACCAATAGACGGAGAGATTCATGAGTATAAGTAGATAAATAATTCATTAAGGTTTTGTGTAAATTGGCGGAAATATGACGATGATTGTTGATGTGTGTGTTAATCATATAACTAAGGTGTCGCTAATGTCGTAAACAGTAGAAAGCAGTGAAGCTGATAATCCAATGTGTACTATATTTCTACCTATGATTTAAGGATCTCTTATGGAACTTGGAATTTTTCAAGATTTAAACTCTTTAGTAGGCAACGGTTTTATCACTCAATCGAACATCGTTTGTTCCTCCTTTTCACATTTATCTGTTAGTGTGATTTTGTTTTGTTATGTTCTTGCTAAACTGTGCGTTGCTTTTACATTATATATTTCATCATAAGTATATTCTCCAATGAAACAATGAGTATCAGTAAGCAATATCTGAGTCATCAGTTTCTTTCTCGACTTGATTGATATAGGACTATATGTCACAATTCTTAGCAATTTTTCTACATACATAAGATAAGGACTTAACAATATATTTTTTTTATTGTCATTGACTGATCCACATGGTACAACAACTTGTATTTATATGTGAATGAATCAAAAACTTCAACGTTTTTTAATTGATGCAGATTTACTCCCGTTTGAAATAGTTTGAAAATACTTAAAATCATTTTAATTGATCTAGGATTTCTTCATTAAATAAATCTTTTATTACAAATTTCTATTGACATAGATCAAAACTATTAATGATGTCTTGCTTTGAATACCAACATTATATTTAGTTCCTTTTACATAAATGCTATTGACTAAATCTATGGTTAATTTAAGAGGAGTGCAAAATCATTTATATTAATAGATAATTCGAATTTTACATAGCAATCTTGGATTGTAAATGGTGGTGGAAGCCAAGGCTCTGTCATTTGAATTTATATTTAAACTTTTATCCAGACAAACTTATTATGCCGCAAAAAATTGCAATACAATTTACTTCTAATCTACAAGTATCTTCACAACAAGATTACAAGTTAATCGTCTAGACAATTGTTTCATTGCTACTTTTCAAAGAGAAAAAGTTTTTTTTTTTTTTTTAAAAACAAAGTCATCCAATCACGGAAAAAGGGCAAAAACGACTAACAAACCTTATTTGTGGTGTAACAAGGTACCTAGGAATAAGTACAATACAAAAATATAAATATATTCACGCAAGCAAAGTAAAAAGTAATACCAAAAGAAGATGCATAGAAATAAAAAGACAAATTGATAAACAAGGAATTCTTGCAAAGCGGTAGACCAGGAAAAAGGGGTGTTGGATATAGACGATTGGTTCGACGAAAATTCTGCTTCGTATATTAAAACTATCAAGACTATGCAACAGCGCACGTTTGGTTACCAAATGGATCTCAGGAAATGTTATTGAAGAAAACATTTTGAATTGGAAGTTTAAGGAAGAAATTGTAATGTTGCCATGTATCCAAATGATACCGTCGAAGACTACAATCCCATTCAAACTGTTTCAACTTCCAATTCATTTGACATTTGCAATGATCAATGAACTAAATAAGCATATCCAGGTTTGGGATCATAGCTCTCGTAATTTCCGAGAAACAGGTACCCAAACAGACGGCCCGACTAAAATAGGTACATCATTCGTCTCTTCACGCTGATTATTATTCAATAATAGTGTACTCGTCTCTTTCCTCCTGTGTGCTATAAACATGCAATTTTTACACAAATTGAATGTATCCTTCATACTTTGACTAAAAGTATCTCATCAATCTAAATTTAAAATATAGGTTGTAAACAATCTCAGTTAGAATCTAATACATTTGCTTCACTGGAATAGAATAATTATTGTAAATAATGAGTAATACGAAATAATAAATCGCATTAAGAATTCTTGGTATAGAGTAATTGAAAATTTACAATTCTTGTTATAGAGTAATTAAGAAGCAATTAAGGATATATATTATAATATAGTAAGTATAAAAATCAGATGTCCACAAGAAAAGGTAGCAGTATAAAATTCGCATCTGCCGTGAAATAATAGCGAACAGTTGTTCCGAAATAAAGATGTGAATAATGTGATTGAATATTTTTAAGTGTCATGGATAAGTGACAAATGAAATAATCAAGAGACTCACCTCTATTGTGATGGAAGACAAATTTCTTTTTCTCGAATGCAATCGAAATCCTGATAGAAAAACACTCAAGAATGCTGGATCAAAAATTTGGGGTTTATAAAATTTTATATGTGTGAGCGAAAAACTTAAAATGACGATCACTGTGAACCTAAAAGAAGAAAGAATCGGAATTGTATTCATTGGATCCTGAGAAATTAAATTACTTACTTTTCCTTTCGTTTAATGATGCTGCTTCTCATCTTAGGCTGCAAGAAAATTTAAGCTCATTGTATTCTTGGTGCTTAACTAATAGTTTAACATTTTAACACTTAATTCTTAATATCTCGAAATGTAAGTTTATAACTTATTTCCGGAGTAAACCAAATTTGTTATACTTATAAAATTGATAACTTCCAACTTACACGTGTAGCAAGCTTTGTTTTAACCAACATATCACCACTGTTGTTAATAAGGCGAAGGGTGTTTTTGGTTTCATGAAACAGTCTAAAGAATTCAATAAGCCCTATACCACAAAGAATTTTTATATTGTATTTCAACCGAGCGTCTACTCTTGCATTTGGTCAACGGAATATAAAAAGCATCAAGATCAAATTGAATCTGTACAAAAGCAATTCTTTTAGTTTGCTCTTTGTGGTCCAAACTGGAATCCGGACAGATTGACTTAAATATAATAACTTTCGGATTATTTTCAATTTTTAATATGCTTTCCTGTATAAAGCATTTTTTTTCTTCACTATAATAATTTAGCTTTTAAGATTTTTTTAATTACATATATATCTTTATTTTTTTAATAAAAATCATTATTTGTTGTAATTAATAAATTAGCTTCATTTCAAAGGTGTATAAAATAATGACCTAATTTCAGTTTCATTTGTATTACTTTTAAGTTGACACTACTTTGTCGAAAGCAAATAAATAAATAAAAATTAATAAATAAATAAATGAATAAAAATGTGTACATAAATGAAGCTTCTCCGCGAGAGATACTCGTATCAGTATCAAATCTTAAGATCCTGATAAATAATTGATTCAAGTTAGTTAAATTAAGTGATTTTCTCTTCATTTTCTAAAGTTCTTTAGCTATCATTTAAAAGTAAGTATTTAACTAATTATTATTATATATTAAGATACAAATTTGTATAAAAAGCCAAGCCGCCTTCTTCCCAACAGATCTCAGTATCAAAGTTTTATCTGATTGGTTTAAATTAAAAAGTGTCCATGTGACGGATCGGAAATATGGAAATTGTTGTGAGTGACAAGGTTAAGCGTGAAAAGTGAGTAAAAAGTGTTAAGTGTCGAGTGAGTGAAAAGTGTAAAATGGCTACCACTGTGAACCAAATGGAGAAAAGAATGGGAATTGTGATCATCGGGTCCTGATAAATAAGGTATGTCAATTCAGGTAAGTAAAATGAAGTGATAGAGGTAAAAATTAAACTAATGAATATTTTTTATAATAAGTTATTAATTATCAATTAAGAAGGTAAAAATGTGTATAAAAAGCCGGCTTCATCACAAAAGATTTCAGTTTCAAAGTTTTATCTGATTAGTTTAAAATAAAAAGTGTCCACGTGACGGATCGGAAATGTGGAAATTGTTGTGAGTGACAAGGTTAAACGTGTAGTGAAAAGTGAGTAAAAAGTGTTAAGTGTCGAGTGAGTGAAAAGTGAGTAAAAAGTATTAAGTGTCGAGTGAGTGAAAAGTGTAAAATGGCTACTACTGTGCACCAAATGGAGAAAAGAATGGGAATTGTGATCATCGGGTCCTGATAAATAAGGTATGTCAATTCAGGTAAGTAAAATGATGTGATTGAGGTAAAAATTAAACTAATGAATATTCTTAATGATAAGTTATTAAGTAGCAATTAAGAAGGTAAAAATGTGTATAAAAAGCCGGCTTCTTCACGAGAGATTTCAGTTTCAAAGTTGTGAAAAGATAAAATGGCTACCATTGTGTACCAAATGGAGGAAAGAATGGGAATTGTAATCACCGGATCCTGATAAATAAGGTATGTTAATTCAGGTAAGTAAAATGATGTAAAATGGCTACCACTGTGAACCAAATGGAGGAACGAATCGGAATTGTAATCATCGGATCCTGATAAATAAGGTATGTTAATTCAGGTAAGTAAAATGAAGTGATAGAGGTAAAAATTAAACTAATGAATATTTTTAATAATAAGTTGTTAACTATCAATTAAGAAGGTAAAAATGTGTATAAAATGCCGGCTTCTTCACAAGAGATTTCAGTTTCAAAGTTTTATCTGATTAGTTTAAAATAAAAAGTGTCCATGTGACGGATCGGAAATGTGATAATTGTTGTGAGTGACAAGGTTAAACGTTTAGTGAAAAGTGAGTAAAAAGTGTTAAGTGTCGAGTGAGTGAAAAGTGTAAAATGGCTACCACTGTGAACCAAATGGAGGAAAGAATCGGAATTGTAATCATCGGATCCTGATAAATAAGGTATGTCAATTCAGGTAAGTAAAATGAAGTGATAGAGGTAAAAATTAAACTAATGAATATTTTTTATAATAAGTTATTAATTATCAATTAAGAAGGTAAAAATGTGTATAAAAAGCCGGCTTCTTCACGAGAGATATCAGTATCAAAGTTTTATCTGACCAGTTCAAATTAAAAAGTGCCCATGTGACGGATCGGAAATGTGGAAATTGTTGTGAGTGACAAGGTTAAGCGTTTAGTGAAAAGTGAGTAAAAAGTATTAAGTGTCGAGTGAGTGAAAAGTGTAAAATGGCTACTACTGTGCACCAAATGGAGAAAAGAATGGGAATTGTGATCATCGGGTCCTGATAAATAAGGTATGTCAATTCAGGTAAGTAAAATGAAGTGATGAGGTAAAAATTAAACTAATGAATATTTTTTATAATAAGTTATTAACTATCAATTAAGAAGGTTAAAATGTGTATAAAAAGCCGCTTCTTCACGAGAGATTTCAGTTTCAAAGTTTTATCTGATTAGTTTAAATTAAAAAGTGTCCATGTGACGGATCGGAATTGTGGAAATTGTTGTGAGTGACAAGGTTAAACGTTTAGTGAAAAGTGAGTAAAAAGTGTTAAGTGTCGAGTGAGTGAAAAGTGTAAAATGGCTACCACTGTGAACCAAATGGAGGAAAGAATCGGAATTGTAATCATCGGATCCTGATGAGTAAGGTATGTTAATTCAAGTAAGTAAAAATAAGTGATCCTCTTTGTTCATCCTTTCCGAGGGTCTTTAGCGAACATTTAAAGATAAGTATTAAGCTAATGAATATTCTTGATGAAAAGTTATAAACTTTATATTTGGAAGGTACAAATGTGTATATAAAAAATCAATATCATAGTCATATCTGCCAAGTTTAAATTAATAAGTGTGCACATTGCGGATTGAAAATGTGGGAATTGATGTGTGTGAAAAGAGTTAAGTGTCAGATAAGTGAATTGGAAAGGGTCAGGACTGTCGTCATAAAGACTACATTGTTACATTTTCTGCTACACTTAAAAGGTACGAAGTGTTTTTAGGGATTTAGGCAAATATCAAAACTTTTCATGTTTTCCCGAAAATAGCTATTTAGGAGGCTTTGAAAAAATAAAAAAAATAAAAAAAAGTCTGTGAAACTATAGTAAAACTAAACTGGTCTTTTTAGTTTACCCTTACCTAAATTCAGTTTTTTTAAGCAAATTCTTTCGATAATAGAATCACCACAATACTTGACCAATATTTGTTATTTTTTTTATCATGCTAGGTTACCAGCACATATTATTAATTTAAATTTTACCTTTTAAGAAGTATAATTTCTATCCAATCCATTTCTTTCATTTACCAAATTTAAAATTTTAATTGTAGTCAGTAAATTTAAATAGTTTTAAATTTAAATTTCGTACAAAACCGAAATTGAGAAATTGTCTGTGTTATAAACCAAATGGGAACAAAATTACCTGATGTTAATAGCGAGATATTTTTATCTTTGAGTTGCTTCTATATTACAATATTTTATTTACCTATTTTCTTAATAGTCTTTTTGTCTATGTTTCTCTTTTGCAATATACCATAACATAAAGATGATCCAATGATCTTGACCTAATTTTTCCATTTTTAGCAAAATCTCTTTGCTCATATTTTTTTTTGCAAACAAGCGTCATTATTAGTCACAGGTCAATGCCCAAAAGTTTACCAAGTGTAACCGAAACCAAAAAGACGGATATGGGCTTAGATAGTGAAAATGTGCGAATGCGTCAAGTTGTTGTAATGTGTGGGCGAAATTAGCATTTGAAAACAAAAATTTCTATGAGTTTTGGGAACAAAGATATGTATGAATGTATGTAGGTTTAAATAACTTACTAATTAAAAAATACAAAATATTATGCAATTTTGACAACTAAGGGAAAAACTAGTGGCAACTCTTCAATTTGTTTTTATAAATTTAATTGCTCCCCTTCCCTCACTGAGTGCTGACACAAAAACAATTCTGGTGATGTTCAGCAACCGTGTCGCAGTCATCAAAGGTGATAAGTTGTGCGTAGAGTGAATATTTGCGGTAGTACGCATTCGATGATCAAACGAAAAGGTAACGAAGATCAAGAAAAAGTTTTTAATAAAAAAGAAATAAACAATTTTAACGGAAAGTGTCAAAAGTGTCCTGTTTCCTTACTATAAGATTTAAACAAAATATGAGAAAATGCATATAAATTTTCAAAGAAAATTAATAGATGTGGTCATTTTGACATTTGCGTTTTGTATAACGCAATCCGGTTGTGCGACGCGGGGTTATTACTACGATTACCCAACAAGACCAACACGCTCACCACGTGCTTACAGTTCTCCGTACTATTCCCAATACTATACACCCAATTCCATACAATCTGTGAGAAATCTCTACCGTAGTAATGATATTACGAATCCTACTAAGGCAACAACAACAACAACAACAACAACGACAACGGTTCGTCCTAGAGTCGTAAGAAAATACGCTGATACGGAGAATGCAAAATTTGCCGGAGCAAGCAATCAAGAAGTTGATGACCTAAATGGTGATGGCAAAACATTATTATTGAAAAAGAAACTTAAAAAGTTGAGCCGCCTACGTCCATTTGGTAGTCCATGTTTACCTTTCGGGCGGGATACCCAGGCAGGGGCTCAAGGTGATGAGCAGGAGCAAGGTCGCTTTCTCTTTGATGTGAATGTATACCAAGTTTATCAGGGTGCTGGTGGCTATGGTGGTGGTTGTGGTGGATATGGAGGTGGTCTTTTAGGAGGAGGTGGCGGTCTTGGTGGTCTTCTCTCAGATCCTATAGCTCCCGTTGCGCCTTACCCTTATCCTTATCGTCCATTCACTCCTTTCGCAACTTGGCTTTCACTCTTCGCTCCTGGTATTTTGCAAAATAGCTTGGCGGCAACGGCAAGACCATTGGCTGATCCGGGCTATGCTCAAAATGATCCCGAAGTTGATCCAAATTATAATCGTCCAATGGTCCCTGTTAGAAGACCACCACCAAATCGCGTGTACTTCGATTCAGCTGGAGCGGTAAGTTAATGTAATGTAAGTTATGTCAGAAACAAGAAGTTACATTATTAATTTCTTTGTAGGCACCTGTGACGCCAGCTCAACTCGTTGGTGGTGTCGCCACAACGGTTAATGGTATCATTCAACAGCTAACCGGAAATGTTCAGCCAGTTTATCAATCCCCTTATAGAACTTCAAGAAGTTATGGATATACAAACCAATGAGACTACTACTTCTACGTACATAATCATATTGTAATTTATAGTCTTCATTTTACCTACATACGAATATTTTACTTTAATAAATAAATTGTACAAAACGTTTCGAATAAAATAAAATTATGCAAATTTTAAATATAACAAAACTTGGCCTTAAATACTTATAAATATAAGACGACTGTTTTTCTTAATTCTCTTTTCAATAGAAATGTTTGCTTTTTAAATGACTCTCACTCTGAAATGTTTTTCATGTGACAATTTGAAATATAAGGTGAACAGACTCATTTGAATAGAATCTTCTTAGCAATGCAATGAAAAAAATGTACATGGTACATAGAGAACAAAATCTTAGGAATCTCATTGAAAACTGACCGTGTGCCAGCCAATTCATTAAATGCAAAGAAACAGAAGTCAAGCATCTGGGAATTTTTGTGAGAATATATTGGTGAAAAAAAAAATATACAAAAAAACGAAAGCGAACAAAGCAAACTGTCGAAAAAAATTGTAAAACTGCTACATATATGCGTTAATTCGATACCCCACTGACTTCATCACTTCTCGTCAACAATTTAGTCAAGGAAGAACATCAAGCTTTGGTGCGGAAAAAGTGGAGACCAACAAAGAAAACTTTTATCAAAAGATTTCGAAAAAAAAAACCATGCCGTGAACTGCTTTTCCACATTACACTGCACTACTTTTTGACGTCTACCGATAATAATGCCGATAATGTCGGCACTTTCGCCATGTGGTTAATAGAATTCACGGCATTATTTTTTCTGACCCTTGAACAATCTTCGTCATATTTCAGCCAAATCCCACAATGAGCAAACATATAACTATTGAAGCCCTCAACTCAATGGAGAGAGAAGACGAATCAAACGCAAGCGATCCACAAGATTGAATTTCCTTACGTAAAACTCACTAAAGTATAATATTTTCTTGTAATACAAACTATGTTATATAGAGAACTTTCTCAACTACAAATAACAGCATTATACTTAGTACAGTCTTTGTTGTAAAGGAATTAGTTTGAGAGAAGTCTGACATATTCAGAAGTATTAATTATGTTCACTCTATTATGTTGCGAAGTGTAATCGTCACCACATAAACATCAAAGCTTGGATTTTTTCTAAGCTTTTGTTTATAGCTTTTACAAAAACTAAACTCAGATCGAAGCTTTTTCTCAACAAAATCTTTTGTAATTGTAAGCTTAAGTTTCGGAATTTTAATCGCAAATTATAATTAAGAGAAGACTTTATTAAGCAAAGAGATTTCTTATCGTACGTTCAGACGAATTCAGGCGAATTCTATTGAGAGTTTTGGTTAGCCGTTCGCCATTTGCGAGATTATAAAAAGGGCTGTTGCTAACCATATATAGCTTAAAATTAGATCCCCAGGACTGCGTTTTTGGCATGACAACGGGCTAACAGTCCAGTTTTAAAACCAGAAGAATTAGACCATTTGATAATTTGTATATATTATATTTGTATGTAGGTATATCTTTACAAAATAGAAGAACAGACACAGATTATTTTATGATATATGTATGTAAATATGATTGATAAACGACAGTCAACATCATGTATGCCTCTTTTATTTTCTTTATTCAGTGTTGTATTAACTATGTCGAAAAAACCAAAATTGTTGACCGGTTGGCCATAAAATTTCTAATCTCTACCAAATGCTATTCGAGCAATAAAACGGCGGCCCGTAAATAGCTTTCTGTCTGCCGGCAATTATTGAGACGCCTCGCTACTACAATAAAAAAGCACTGTGCATAAAAAATAGTGCAAAACCATGGTGAGAGCTTAGCTGTCAGTTTTATGGCTATTGACCAATATTTATTGAAGTTCTTTACAAAATCAATCAATACGTTTTACAATTTCAGTTCATTTTTTCATATTTTCATTGATTCTGAAACAGAGACTGAAAACATCGAACGCTGAAGTAATATCGCACTCACGAAAAGTTATAAAATTAAAAGTATTTGGTATATTGTACAATATAAACATAAAAAGTTATAAGTTACAAGACTCTGATTGTTCTGATTAATTGAATTAAAGTATATAAGTTTTAAAACAAAAGGACTAAAATTGATATTAATAAATATTATGTATGGTTTGTTTTATAAATTATTAATAATTTTGTTAGTTCTTATTCTATTGCAATTTTTCAATCCTTTCCTGTCTCTAATTTTCCTATATTCCTATTAACTTTGGCGCAGATAATTTGCTGATAATCCTGATGGGGCTGAGGTACGCATATAGGTACAAGCACTTCTGGATGAAAAGTATATTTTGGTTAACTTTGCACAATTTATTGTCGCATTATTCTGTCCTGTGTTTAATAGTTTCGGGATGCGCTGAATCCATATAAGTATGTATATACCGTATAAGAGACCGGCTTGACGGATTTGGCTAGTTTTGTTGTATTCTTTATAAACCAACTTAGATGAATATAAAAGAAAATTCTTGATATTTTAAATAAAGTAAATATTCACTTAGAGTACATAAACTAATATCATTTTAAGGTTCACCGGAAAACGCACAAAGAAATATATCCATAAAGAAAATAAGTAACATTTCTCTTATTTTAACTTATAAGTTATACCTGATGATTCACGGGATACATTTTCACGAAAAAATATTATAGTAGTATACAGATACTACTTATTCCTTTTTTCCTTCTAATCATCATACTCTTCAAGCAGTGAATAGTATTAAAAGTTTGTTATGAAGTTTGTTGTACATGCGTGACTTTAGCACATTTGATTTGATACTGTCAATCAGACAAAATGTTAGAAAGGAATTCATTGAACTACAGTTTATCGGTCACTAACCCTTTAAAAGCTGGCAGTTTCTCTACTGAAACTTAGACTAAAATGTCTCAAATAACAATAGTAAGAAGAATAATAATTAATTTATTTCGAACCAAAATAAAATCGATTTAAATTGTTGAAAAAATGTTTCTTTGTGGAATTTAAATGGAATATATTTTCAAAAATAATCACGAGAAAATAAAAGTAGAATTATATGTTGTATATTCTTCCCTTAGTCATAAATACTAAATAAAAACTGTTTATGTAGATGTAATAAAATATTTTTGCAATTTAAAACTGTGTAACCCTTTAAATAATTAAGATTTACTATGATACCTTTAATTTTTGTTTGCTTTCCTGGTCGATTAAAACAATGCAAATCAAGTTCTGTCTTTTCAATTCTATCAGATTATGAACAAATTAATTAAATTAAAGTATAACAAGGCCAATTGTAAAAGTTTTAAAATGGTCTACTTAGAAATAAAATATCATTTATGTATAAAAAAAATTTTAACAAATGTTGCATCTTTATTTTAATTGAATCTTGTTGAGTTTGTTTGAAGTTGTGGTATTAAAATATCTAAAATTTTTAAATTCGTTTTGCATGTGCATGAATTTAAATTTGTTTAGCTAAATGACATCAAATTTGTGGTAATCAAAGCCGCAAGCGCACTCAACCATTCAAATGCCATTTGTGATTTCATAAAATTGCATAAACTGCATTGCATTGTTGCACATTGCATACAAATTATGGATACAAAATATTCATTATAGTTGTAAAATCACATTGTGGATGTTATTGTTATATGAATGTTAGTCAAGGATCGTATCGTATTTTTGTCCAGAGACATTCACAATCGTATGTGCTTTGTCCAGACAATTGTTTATCGGCAACTATTAGAGCTAAAATTTGAAAAGCCCTGTCAGTTGTATAGTTAGAATCAATACAAAACCTAGAATGCGTGAATTATCATAAGGATCCCGAATGAAAATTGAATATAATAACTAAGTAAAATTCTTTAATCAGCAGATAGTAATATCCATTTCCTCGTCAATGTGAAATGTATGAGGGAATAAAAAATATTTTACTTTAAGATCATCACCATATAGACCTCAAAGTGCCATTTAACCAGTGCCAGTTAACGATGAAATAGGAAAAATTTCATATAGGCCTATCAACAAAATGCATAACATTACCAACAACTTAGTAATCAGTAAAAAAAATTGACCAAGTGGGATTCAGATTCGCACACGGAGGGTCCCATACTATCATATAAGAAAAAACATTTGTTTTCTATGTTTCAAGCAGAATTGTGGAACTTAGATCAAATAATGGGAATATAGGCATATTTGTGTTATAGTTTCGTGAAATTTTTATCGAACATTTTTAGAGAAAAATTGATGTAATAGTACCCAATTTCTCCATTTTGTGCGAATACTGGGCGATAATTACCACACCATGACCAAAATGATAAAATTGAATGAAGCGTAGAAAACAAAAATTAAAACAAGGAGCTAAATGCTATTGGAGCACGTTTCTTGTACGGAGGGCCGAGTTCGGCCGGACAGAGTATCCTTCGTAATAGGGCTCCGTTTGGTTCCCTTTGGGTATGTAACCATACCAACAACTTTTAGATTTTTATTTTTGCATAGTTTCATTAGCATAATTATTACTCATAATTAATCATTTCATCTCATTGTGGAATCCACTCTGCTACATGTTTCTCGTTAACAGAACTAATGGAAAAATTGTCTTACCTTGCCAAGAAATTCCGAAAACAGTAAAGAACTCCATAAATCCAACAGAAAGCGTGTCATATTAGTATGTACATACACATACGCAAGGACTATGAAAATACATAGACTAAACAAATAGGTCACCAAAAAAAGAACTCTGCTGACGTTGAATGATTCGAGGTTTTGTTTCATGAATCGAAACGATCGGTAAATGCTATCAGGATCGCTATGGGTGCGTTTCCCTGGAACGACCAGCTGAAGAAAAGAAGGACACGATGTAGAAGAAGGTAAAAATTATGTAGACATAAACAAAAAATGAAGAAGCATTTTATTTTTGACAAACATCAAGAAGTTTTCACGTGTTCACTGAATTTTGTGTCTCGTTTTTGTATGAGTAACTCCGGCTCCTGATCAAGGTGAAGAATAATAACATAAATTAATTATCCCCACAAATAATAATTGTCAGAGTAAAGCGTCAATGTGGATGCGTCTATCGTGCGAAGAAACAATAAAGTTGATGAGTAGTTTTCGATGGAAATCATGGGATTGTCCTTTATATTTTCTAGATTTGACGACATTTGACCACAAACTACTTCTAAAGTTGAAGGACTCTATGAATTGTTTGAATAACATGTTATTGACTTTTACAATGTTAAACTCATATACACAAATATGTAAGTATGTGCATTGAATTTATTTTTCTATATAACGAACAATATAGAACTTTTTAATAAAAATTAAATATTTTCCTTGGACATATCACGCGGGATAATAAACCAAAAGGACAATTCGCCGTCTGCTGCATTAATAGTATAAATTTACAAATATTTTAGCATCTTTGTCTATTAAAGTATCGTATGTACTTACATTGATAAATATTTTCAAATACACACAATTGTGATACGAGTATATTTCAAACTTTTGCAATAAAATTCTTCAAATAATTTCTTATTTTTTGATTATCTTGCAGATTTATGTACATATTTTTGTAGCGAATTAACAATTTTGTTTTCATTTCCTGTTTAAACCATGAAACTTCCAAATACTCCCAATAGAAAAGCCAAAAAAAAAAAAAAAATGTATGCTTTTACTTTTCAAAGAAAAATTTTGTGGCTTTTCTTGAACAAGAAAAACAACCAAATACCGTGCATTAGATATTCAAAGAAGAATAAAAAATTTTGCATATCTTTGTATAATTTCTTTTGTGTTCTGCTCTTTGTTCGAGCAACATTTGTGGTTTGTTTTTATATGACTTTTCTAGTCTTATCTTTTGTTTATTTAAACAAAAAGACTTTTGGGGTTTCTTCCTCAATCTGTGCGATGTTATCCTACGTATCACGTAACCGAAGGAGTGCATATATACATAAGATGATGAAGCATCGTATGTGTGTGTTTAAGTAAATTTATCTTGGTTGAAGCGAAGTTGACGAGATGAGAAATATAAATGTACATACTTATATACAAAACAAATAAAAGTATCTTTGAAAGAACAAATAAAACTTACGCAATTCAAAAACTCATTCACAGATATTCAAAAATTTACTGTCATAGGTTCCGTGAATTGAGTGATACATGTAACCTTTAAAGTTGACAAGTCAGTTTAGAAAGAGCGCTATAGTTAGATAATAAAAGCAGGAAGACAAAAAGGCAAAACAAGGCTTCATCATCATCTTTAAGAATATGTAAATTTTTACAAACATTCTGAGGCCTTTGTCAATTGATTTCAATGCACACAATACAATTTATTCCAATTTAATTAAGAAACTAATTGACTCAATAAATCAAATGAAGGATGTTTAAATGTGTAACTAATAATCTCCAATATGATATTATGAATTTATAAAACTTTTCAGTTTAAACCCAAGTATTTATGTAACTAACTACAAGCACTTCCAATAAGTAAAATTTTATAATAAAATATAAGAAATACTGATGTGTAGATATGAGGTTTTTTGCAGGTATTTTCTGAAATGATAAATAAAAAATAAAAAAATATGCGAATTTTAATTTCTCTCATTTCATTTTCATGTCTTTCAGCTGGTCTCCAATTGTCGACTCCTCCCATGTCCTTTAGCGGGCTTAAAACAGAGCTAAGGATGGTAAATTTCCTGAGTCGAAGAATTTATTTGTGATTCCTGTATTACGTGTCATTTTAATAGGAAAATAAAAAAATCTTTTATGGAGATTATATTAGCATTTGTGGACAAGACCAGTGTAGAAGACATCATGGTCAGGCCAGTCCACTAGTATTTAGATGGGATATTGATAAATTGAATTTGCTGAAATTTTCAGGGAAACTATAACATAGTCTGGAGAGTGCTTTTGTGAAATTTTGCACGACTAGGACCATCGGAAAGGCCGGAAGTGGTGGATCAAATTTTGCATAGCGCGAAGAAATGGAATGCAAAATGACTTTTACACATTTTGGTATGTCGGATGCATCCGGTTGAATAGAAATTTATAAAAAAAAGTCTTTTTAGCGAAAAATAAAATATGTCAGATAATAAAAAATAGAATTATGTGAATTTTGTTTAACATGATCAAAATGTTTATATTTTGGTCCAAAAGCCCTGGTTTTTTATATCAGTGTACACTCATAGGAATATTGCCTAACAATTCTTAAGCATGAGTATTGGGAATATTATTCCATTTATGCTGCACTCTAACCCAAAGTAAAACTGTCATAGTGGGCTGTCTATTAGATTTTGAAAGCCTTTCCTTCTTCAATGGTTCCAAATTTTCACTGGGATTGGGGTCTGATCTTTGGACCTATCACTATTTCTCCAGAAATGGTGACTCTGACAACTGAAAATTGAAAAAATTCCTTACAAAATGTATAGATCATAAATACCTTAATTTTTTTAAATACTTTTTACACCAACGCACCCAAAAATAGTCAATTGAGGTTAATCTAAAATCTGTAGTTCAATTCTTTCTATTTTTAAAATCAATATACATACAAAAATGGTCTAGCCAGACTACGATTTCAAAATAAGGTTAAAAATGTTCGCAACAATTCTTTTATCAATAAATTTTAGTGCAAATTACTTGTTTGCAAAAAGTACAATATTATTATTTCCACAAGAATCATCATTTAAAAATATGAATGTATGTACAATACAAATCACTTATTTATTTTATTTTTTTTATATCTTGCGATTAAGGAGATCTTAATCGCAGATAAATTGGAGAAAAAAGAGTGTTATTTATAATAAAATATGGAAACAATATAAAAAGGCGCATTTCGCCTACTGCCGAACGTGGAATAGTTGAAGAAGCTTTAAACTCACACTGTTCTGCTTCCAAAAATTGTAAAAATTTGTAAATTATTTCCATTGTTCTATTGTTTTTGTGTCAATCAATTACTCAGTTTAATGATTTTTTGATGTCAAATGGTCATTAGGTCAAATTGACTGATTGATGATAGACAGAGTGACAGTGAAAAGTTTTAATTATTTCCCTTATTTTGGATTTTTCTTTAAAATTCATTTTAGTTAAATTTTATTTTATTTTTTAGTCCTGCTTCCATTAAAAGTTTTTATCATTAAGTATTTAAATTGCTGACTATTGTTAATACAATACAATTTTAATGACATTTCTTTAATTTTCCATTTATTCCCATCTATTTTAGAAATACAAAATAAATACTTGCATACAATAAAGCATAGTACAATAGCATAAACTAGAAAGAAAAAGAAATCTTATCAGTTAATGAATGTAGAATTTTATAGAATTTCACGCTATTGATTGCCATTAATCCACATGTTCGGCAATCGATTGAAGCAGTTTGTTAATGTCCAACCATAGTTCACATGTTCTCCATTTAGTTTGTAACGATATATTTAAAATTGAATAATTGAACCTTATACAAAATCTTATTTCAAAGTGGAAATTGTTTTTTTTTTTTTAAAAATCAACATTTGTATCAATATAGAATATCTTATTTTATAAAAAATTAGCATTAAATTGACATCAAAACTAGAAAGAACTCTAACACTTCTCTTTTATTTCTTTACTGACTATTGCTTTTTCAATAAATTTAGTTGGGTAAAATATTTTTTTATCATATTAAATATGAAAGAATAAAGTAATTTTGAAGTAAAATTATCAACAGCTGTCACTGTTATCATCAAATAAAGGCGACAGCGACACAACAAAAAAGTGATAAAAAAAAAGTTATAGTAAATCGCCTTGCAGCTGTTAACATTTTGTTGCACGTTACAAATACTAAAATGAAAGGAGGAACACAAAGAGAAAATGTATTGTCTGTTGACGTGACTTTTATTTTGAGGTTGTCAGCATTCGATTTGACATCCGAACTAAAACCTTGAAGTACCCAAATATGAAAGTGTTCAACGAGTCTTTTGTTTTTAGAAGGCCACAGTCATCGCTGTAGCAAAGACCATGAGAGAAGTCGCAGCTTGTGTTAAAAAAGACTATTGCAACCAGTACCACCTAAGTGAGTCTATTAAAAAAGCAGCTGCCACCACTAAAAAACCTCGATAGGAATCATCAAAATCTGGGGGTACTACGAGCTTCGATAAGTGTCATGAGATCAAAACCAGTGGCAAGTTTTAACTCTGTGGTGTTAAGACAAACAGAATAGAGAACTAACATAACTCTTTGGTTGTACGCTTGAATGAACTTCTATTGTACTTGAATGTTCGAACTTCGACTGATAACACATAGTACGAGAAAAGCAATGAAATTTAGATTGCTTTCGTTGCTGAGTGTTTAGAGCCTCCCGAAGAAATATTTTCCGCTTACCTATCATCAGCAATTATGATATGTTTACATTAACATTTACTTATCGTAGCATAAGGTGATGTAAAACAACATCTCCTTTAAACAGTGGCTATGATCAAAATTTGTAAAAAATTGATTTCCGGTTGATGCTTCCAAATCCAATAGGTCCAATAGGACCTCTGGAAAAGCTAAAGCACTGAGGCTCAGATTGAAACCTCTGAAGTTTTTCCAGATTAGAGTAGGCAATTGTGCTTCAAAGCTGTACGAGTATACCGTAGGTCCATACCGCCTTCAGCATGGTCTTATATAGTAACAGTTTTTTATATACATTAAGCTTTGATTTCGGGCTGAGAAGGCAACTCATACTTAGAAGCTTCAGATTCAATTGCTTTCTTTTGGTGTTGATGGGATGTTACCAGGTGAGCAGCTTGTCAATGGTCCGGCCCTGATACTTCACGGTGTCGCTAGATTTTGTTTACACATTTGATACAATTGTTTACATTTCGAATGAAAAATATGAAAAGTAGAAATTTAATAATTGTATTCGAATATGGGACTGAATCAAATTTTCCAATCAATAAACTAATTTATTAAATACTTAAAAGTTAAGGAAACTTACGACATCAAATTTTAATCATCTGTTTTAGTACTAAACCAAAAACAAATTGGAAATTTGATGAATATCAGTATAGAACATACAAACTACTCATTAAAGCGAAAAATAAATCAGTCAGATTAATTTTTTATACTCAGGAGCGCGAGTTACCCTATAGATTTTAGTGAGATAATATTGTACAAAAATATTGTACTTCATTTTTGCAAATAATTGAGTGCTGGTATTTGTTATTGGGAGTACAAATTAATTCGGTCCGTTTTCAAATAAGTGTTTTTGTTGAAACAAAGTTAAAAATACATCATTCAAAGTATTGTCCGCCGGAAGCGACTAAAATCACCACTTTTGAAGCGTCGAAACCACTCTCTGTATGACTTATCGGTCGGAGCAGATTCACCATAAACTTCCTCAAGCATTCGATTGGCTTCAGCTGCACTTTTCTTCCCATTAAAAAAGAAAGATGTCAAACCTTTCCAATGGAATAGGTAATCGCTTCCAAAGTCGTCCACAACTTGCAGGTGGAGCCATCTTTTGAAAACGGACCGAACTAATTTGTACCTCCAATACATTATTTGCTTATTTTCGGTAGTAATTTTCAAATTTTTGGAGGTGCATTGCAAAGTTCGATATATTGGTTTTTTCCTCTTGTCTTTGTTTAATCATTATAGTATGTATTCCTATCCCAAAGAATGGATAAAAACCAGATTATTAAAGCAAAAAATATTGGTATTAAGAAAAATATTTGAAAACTTTAAAAATGTTCGTCTACTTGTAAGCCAATTAGGGCTTGAGAAGCATATATTTATTTATTTAATTAAGTTATGTTATTTTTTGTGAATTTGCAATATCCAAAACCTCCAAGCCTTTATTCAGCCCAATACAAATACTACACTAAAAATTGTTTGTGTATATTAATAAAAAATATGTTAATGACATTTATGGAAATGGGGTAAGGCATTAATGCTTCAATTATTTCAGTTTTCAATATTAATTTCATGCTGAATATATTGTATAGAAATCAATTTATTTGAACAAAATTCGAACTTTAACAAAAGTATATATAAAGGAAGTAAAATGTTCCAAAAATTTCCATGAACACAATACGCAAATAATATACTTGTACACACACAACGGCATACAATTACTGGTTGTAAATAAATGGAATTTGAATGGAAATGGACAGAAAACAAAAAAACGAGAAAAATAAAGATAATATTATGGCTACCAAATCAAACAGAAAATGCTGACAAAGTTGATCACTTGCGCCTTCGAATACAAAAGGCAAATCATCAGTCGAAATTGAGCGTCAAAATGGCTGACAGCCGCCATCAGCGGAAATTTATAAGTGTGGGCGACGGCCATAATGACTTTTTGCTTTCTACTGCTGCTGCGTTCGACTATCATTCACATTCAGTCATAATATTTGGTTTTAGTTTAAGCTGCTTAGTGGCGCCGAAAAAGGCTCTCTACGTAATATTATATTGTACTATGTACATATATCGTATAAAAAATGAAAGCTACTACTACTGGGTCGGGTCCATTTTTAGTAGAACAAAAGAAAATAAGCAGCATGTGATTTGACTTCTACCTTCTCGGTCTTCACTACATTAACTTTAAAATCTAAAGTTGTCAGTTATCTTTGGTACCAACTGTTGCCTTGACAAACTTTGACCAACAAATATTTTCACAATTAATAGGCAAAGTTTTTTTGCGCGTTAAAGGAAATACGATATCGAAAATCTAATTAAGCATACAGATTATATATAAATATACAATGATATTTAGTAACTTTGAGGCTGTTAATATTGACCTCTCGTAACACTTGGTCACAAAGAAATTTTATAACAGAATTATAACAGACGGTAAGGAATGTTGTCTTTATGTTAAAATAAATCAAAGAAAAAACAAGAAGAGAGAAGTTGTAGGAATAGTAATACATAAACCATTTCAGCATTGGGACTGAAATATTTGAATGGAGCCATGCGATCCAGTAATCCTAGGATCTTGTAATTGACATGGTTAGTGAATGTGGGTCAGACACTTATACAATCAGTTCGATATAACAAAAAGCAAAAAAAAACTTAAATTTAAATTAAAATATCCGACAAATATACAGCATCTGGTGAAGTAACTTTGCTCAAACTCTCAGCTCAAAAAAAAAGGCAAGACTTAACCAACTCATCTCTTCCAGCTGATCACGAATATTGTATATATAATTTATTGGGTCTCCGATGTCTTCTTCTATCCGTTGCAAACTTCATGACAAACGTTTAAATAATATTTTCACTGCGTGAAGTAGGTCCAAGAAAGATGTCCAACCCAAGCAAACCTATTTATAGATGATGGAACAGCGAATGTTTAATTTATATGGATTTATTAGAGAGGAACATCTTCACTTCCAAGCTTGAACCATGAAATTAAGTCAATGAAAGTATCAATTTTACGAGAATGACTTGTTGTTACAAGCATCCTATATATACATATACATTTCTTATAAATTAAAATAAATCGTGCTAAATTTTGCACGCACTTCATTGTGATAAATAACAAATGCAGAATGAAATGTCAAAGTGACGCGACACTTCATGTCAATGACTTCACGTCAATGAACGATGGTTAAATTATTTGGATATTATTCTTAGAAAAAAACTAAAATCTTGATTACAAAATAAGTGGAGGGGGTAGGAGGGTGAAAAATACTTTACGACTTATTCTCATACCTACAAAATATACAAAAACAAAAATCATAAAAATCGAGATTAAGATATAAAATATATATATATAGATTAAAAACTGTAACTGCATAGTTGATTTGCTGGTATGCATACTATTTTTTTACCGTTTTAATCCTTGATAAAGATAGCATCAACCTTTGTTTTTCTGCTTTTATGATTTCTTTGTTTCTTTGCATTAATTGAGTAGATTAAATCGCAACAAGTAAACTACATAGTATTGTATATAATTCCACACTAGAAGCCATCAAGCCTATGGGGCTTAGCTACTAGATTAACTAAAGCTACAAAAAACAAAATATTTATTACTCTTAGTTATGAACAACGTCAATGACTTACTAGCATCGTTATAAAGTAGAACTAATTTGCACATAGATTTTATTTGTCTGGATATAATAATTAAAAGACAGATACAAAACAACTTACTCTTACGAGTTACATACTAAAAACATATATAAAGCTAGTCGAACAAATAGTTGATTACATTTAAACATCTGTAAGAGGTTTATGTGATGATTAGGTTTCATTTTAAAGAAGTTTATATTAAAGAACTAAGCTGAATCGAAAATAATACAATGTTAATTGGTAACCTTCATGAAACTATATCATTCTATTTATTGTGCATATAGTGAGTTTCGAAATAATAATAATGCAATTTCAGAGGCCCGAACTTCAACTAAATATTTCATGTTGCATGTTGTTTTTGGAAATTTTGAGCTAAAACTTAGCCTTTAAATAAATTTGCAAGCATCTTCAACTGCAACTTTATCAAGTTGGAAGTGATAAACTACAAATAAATTCTAACAGAGGATAAATATTGGAAAAAGTTAAATTTGCCCCTGCAAGTGCATTATATGCTCTTAGTTTCTGAGCTTGAATTTTTTGCAGACACGCAAATTTTATCATTGAATGAGGTAGTTACTGGCTATCTTTGTCCCTTAGGAAACAAAAAACAAAAGAAGACAAGACTATGGTAAATATTTGAAGAAATGAGGCATAAATGGACAAAACCGGGCAATCTATTATACAATTTTGAGTTGGTCGTTAAATAGACATAAGTTTACTTTTTGTTAAATTATTATTATTATGACGTATTTACAATTTAAAGAAATTATAAACATAGTCTATTCACAAAGCTGATTAACAAAGGATTTCCATCTGTTTCTATTGCGTGCTAAAGCGCGAAGTTCGCTCATAGATTTTCTTGTTTCAGCCGCAACAGTTCGTCTCCACGTCAATTTCGGTCTTCCTCTGGACCTCGTCCCTTGAGGCTTCCATTCCAATATGGCATGGGGTATTTCGTCGTTATTTTTGCGAAGGGTATGTCCCAGCCAGCTGTACTTTCGTTTCCGTATCACAATTTCAATTGGGTCTTGCTCGCAGATTTGCCAGAGTCGCTGATTGCTAATAGTTCTTGGCCACCAGATTCGCAGAATAGTACGTAGACTACGGTTGATGAACGTTTGTAGTTTCCTTATGTTTGTAGTAATAGTAAGTCAAGTCTCACAGCCATATAGCAAGACAGATTTTACACAAGCGTTAAATATTTTTATTTTCGTCTTCTGGTGAACATGCTTAGCTCTCCAGAAGTTCCTAAGTCTCCCAAATGCGGTCTTGGCTTTTTGAATTCTGTATTGTATATCGATATGGGTTCCCCCGCTTGTTGTTATTTGACTACCAAGATATTCAAAACGTTCAACCTCCTCGATGTTGTAAATAATTTAGCTTTATTTGTTATAGTGATTCCTCTGATTATATGTAAAAATAATTTTATTTAAATGTTGACTGCAGGTGGCTCGATAGTATACCATCCTGGAATACCAATTTATAGCACTTTGTTCAATTGGCCTGGTCAATTGGAGAAAATTCCTTTGATTCGTAATGCACTAAAGTGATAAAACATTTCATTTCATAGTATAAAAAATATACTTCTTAATGATTGAATTCAATTGATTCAAATTAAATTAAATTCAAATTAATTTAAACTTTAAAGAAAAGAAAATACTAAAATGTTTCAATTGATTAAATGCAATTATTAGTTCTATAAAAAATAGTCATTTAATTTAAACAGAAAGCTTCACAATTTTAACTAATATAATTATGAAATAAATTTTTCATTAAATTACTTTCAGCTATAAATGTTGAAATTTTCGTTTGTGACATTGAATTGTGTAGACCGTCCTTCTTGTCATCATATCATTATTTTTTCTGCAAATTAAGGCTCCATCCTTGTGAATTTTATCCTTGAAATTAGATCACTTTTACTTCTCTACTGCCAAAGTTCTGTTTAATTTAGTTTAAGCGGCAAGCTCAAGGGGGGTTGTCAAACTTAAGCTCTCAAACATTTTTAATAAAAAATTGAAAATTAAAACAATGGAAATTTAACATTGGCATTCTTCTGTTAAAAACATATTTCTAAATGATGTCCCTTGTCCTTCACTGGTTGTCTTAAATATAGTATAGTCTTATTATATAATGGAAAATATATTTTACACTATTAGAAGAACCCCAACTATGGTAACAATGGTTGCTTTCATTAAGCGAACTGCCAAAAGGACACACTTCAATTCACACATTCCCAAAGGGGTCTTTTCTTGTCTTGTCGAACATTGTTGCAGATGGAGTGTCATTTCTGTTTGCTGTTAAATAATATGACCCCCACAATCATTTTCAACCACCATAAGTTTTTAGCCAAAATAATATACAATAGTACAATATAACTACATATATGAGAACCTCTCTCATTTTACTATCACAATCTAGCCTTGTTTCATTTGCTTTTGATGTAAGAAAAATGCTAAACTGAAGAAAAAAAAAAATGTCTGGTTTAAATGTTCCGCTTTGAAAGTTTTCTCATTTATTTATATATATATTTTTTTTTTTTTTTTTTTTCTTTGTTTCTTTACACAAAAACAAAACTATAAATATCAGATCTTACTTATATGCAATATACAACTATGAAGTATTGTAGGCTTAATGGAGGAAAAGATTTAGTTTACTTCCATAAAGAAAAAAAAAAAAAACAATTTGGTTTTGCTGAGCAAGACAAAGTCATATATCTTTAAATTTGCCTTCTATGTAATCTCAAATATTATTTGTTTACAAAAACTTTCGATTTTCATTATGGAAAACTTTGCTTAAACTAGATAAGATGTGAGAAATAAATTTTATATGGTTTATATGTATATGTTTATATACAATAGGTATGGAGTATACATAATGTAAATTGTAAGTATTATTTTGTCATGAGGATTGTTTTACATATACTACATACTGAGCATCCACAAATGACAACGAGTTAAAATGAGTTTCATATGGGTCAAACACTGATGATATGTTTCAAGTTCTTGTAATTATCAATAACTATATAAATTCAATCATCGTGATATATAAAAAGACCCTGCTTGATGATATTATAATGAATTTTCACAGAGACTCTTATGTTTGTTTCATTCGGATAATAAAAACATAGTCGGAAGTCCTTAATTGCTGAAATATGGGTTGGAAAAGAATTTTAAACAAATTTCGATTCATAGATCAATATTTTTATTGATAAAATATTGTATTTACATGATATTTGTAATGAATCGATCTATCCATCTATCTTAGTTTTTAATCTATCAAGTTGATTATTTAGCAGATGCAAACACAAAATTAAACTTACTATAACCAGAGTTCTCCGATTACCAGGAATAGTTTGAAAACTAGTTCAAAACAGCTTCAGTTTTCAGTTTATAGTTATATTGCATATTTAATGTTTAAACTCTCTACCTATGACTTTTCAGTAAATATACTACAGCTACCATATAAAGTGCCCTATTTATTATATTACCTATAATGTCTGCATAAACAATTATTTCATTTCCTTAGATAAAGTCTATAAGCTTCGATGTAATAAAAAGTTCTTAATTTCTTTTTCAATCCAAGTAAATCATGACTGCGACGCGAACTTGTTAATCAATGAAACTAAAAAGACTCAAACAAATTTTGGAACTAAACTTTCTTTTTATGTCCACAAAATTTGAATGCAGATTGAAGATTATCATAAAAAACTCGACTATGCCGAAGATTAAATACTTTTCACGCAGTGAATGTTTTAATGTAGTTTCCAAATGAGTGGTTTGTAAGGGACGTACCCCCTCTAGTGGTCCAATTCGGATGGTTCCGTGAAATGTACTGCGCCTGTCTTGGAAACTGATAGTCTCCAAGTATCAGTTCGATAGGACAAAAAAGTTTTTGTAATAAGATCATGAATAAATGGAAAAAAAAAAAAGAAAAAATAAACGTTCGAGCATAATTTCAGCTCTCTAGCTCAAAATCTGAGGAACAGACGGACAGACGGACATAGCTTAATCAATTCGCCTAATCGAGCTGATTATGAATATATATACTTTATGTGTTTTTTTTTTTTTTTTTTGTTGTCTCCTTCTGCCTGTTACAAACTTCATGACGAACTTCTAATACTATTCACTTCCGTGAAGTGTATAAAAATATTGCGCGTGTAGCACCCGTACACGTGTTAGAAGTAAAACTTCTTAAATGAAGAATTAGAGAGATTTAGTGTGAGATATAAAGAGATAAAGCATCTTTAAAGAAATACAACAATACAAAATTTGCATAAATAAACAATTTCAAAAACTTACCAAGTGAAAAACAATGCACACCTCCCTGGCCTTGTCCTCAGTATTTTTTTTTATTATAAAGTCCTTTACCTTATTGAAAACAAACTGTATTGCAAACTTTGCGGAACATTTGAAAAGTTTTTGAGAAAGTCTGACGAATCAATTAATTTATAAATAAATAATAAATTAATAGTAGAAAAAATATTTATTGAAATGCTCTAATACAGAAGAAAATAAATTTTGAAACAAATGAAACCTAAGCAAATACATAATTTTGTTCCATTATAACATACGTTTTCAAAGCGGGCAATAAAGCCCTTTTGTGGGCGCTGGTGGCTTTCAGGGGCAAATAGAAGCCTCAGAGCAAATTTTTATATTCGAAACCATGGTTGTCCAACTTGCGGCCCTATTCATGTATAGTGCGGTCCAATGCGGCTCGCTAATTTTTTCTTTTAGAATGCCAACATAGGTAAATCGATGACTTAACATTAAACATATTTTTGGGGGCAGTATAATTTTTTTTCTGGCTCAAAGTGGTGGTGGTACTTATGAGTTTGGGAAGATTTAGTGCTGTATGTAAACTGACTCCGTTCTGCTTAATCACAGTAGCATAGACAAAAACATTTTCTGGGGGTGCGTGAAGAGTATGACAACTTCGGAATAGCCGAATTTAACCTTCATTTTACATATTTTGATTTTAACTAATAAAAGTTGTAAGAATATTGGGAAAATATTTTTATGTAATTTATCATTGTTGTTATTTTCTTTTGCTTAGCTTAAAATTTCTATTAAATATACAATATATAGTTATGATAATAAGAAAAGATAGTTTGTAACTAGTATTTTCTATTATGGTTAACTTACAACTTCAACACAAACACATCCTTTGGATATAAATCAATGATTTTGTATTTCCATGAAAGCAATAATTTCCAATTAGAAAACAAATTTGCAACAACTTTAAAAGTTTGTACTGAATACAAATTGGAACCACAAGAAATGGAAAAGTTTTTTTTTATCTATAAAATGAAAACATAGAAATCATGGATACACAACAATGAAATTCACAAAGAAAAGATAAATGCATAAAACGTGACATTTTTCCTTGTGAAATTGTAATTTGTAAATCGGAAAATGCAAAAAAATATTGGAAAATGAAAATTAAAAAGGAAACACATTTTTAATGATAAGCAATAAACATTCACGGATCAATAAGCGTTTAATTGAATTTTTCAACTTATTTATGAGTGTGAAGTCAAAGTTCTGTTTTGTCCAGAATACAATAATAATTAATTAATTAATTAATGAACCACGTGCTGAACATAAATTCATTGAAGCAAACTAACAAGCGAGATAATCAACATAATTTTAATAAGTTTTATTTATCGTTTATTAATGATCTCATTATTATTATAGTGTTTCAAAACTAATGTAAGAGAAAGTTGTCATTTACACAAATTCTGTGTGTTATTTATGTTAAAGAATAGATCTTAAAATAATAGCTTTTGCATTAAACATCATGGATTTGCTTAGAATTACTTATAAGAAATAAGTCCACAGATGTTTGATAAATTGGCAAAGTTCATCAATATTATTTAAATTTTAATATATAGAGGAATGCAAAATTATCTGAATGTTGCGAATTTATAAAGTAAAGTATTTTATAAATCATTTAAATCCTGCTGGGCATGATCTCCACCAGTTTTTTGATCATTTCGTGCCCAATGCTTTGCCATGCTTTTTCTCCTCTTTCATAAAGTGCAGTTACATTTTTTGGAGAACCTTAATATCCAACCAGCATACGTTTATTAAATTCTGTTTTTTGTTGACTCTGTACAGGTCTTCCCTTAGCTTATGCTTTGTATCTCCAACTCGCTGGAAATTCATTTTATCAGCTGCTTGTGGTGGTAGGATAGATGGTTGGTTTGAAGAATATTAAATATTACTTCTCCATTATGAAATAACTTCTATTTTCTTCAAAAGACTGAAACGTCACCAAGTTTTATGGTCTTATTCACCTAATAGTACTCCATTCTATCTGACTAGTAGCGATTGACTTCTTTATTTATGCAAGCGACCAAGCCTCCTCTAAATGGTCTAACACGTCTAGTTGTCTATGTACTTGCAGCATTTCCCGGTATCGAATGTCCTTGTTATGGAGATCACATTTCAGCGCTTCTAAAATCACTTTAGGTTGTTTTGCTTAGTTTTAAATGTGACGTAGTTTTACGACACAAATAGTTTGATTGATGTCTTCTTCATTTTATATGATAACTAATTCAGACTAAAACACAATATTGTGTACTAAATTTACAATAAAAACTATCAAACATTTCCATATTGTGTTTTACTTATTTTACTCTAAAAGGGCAAAATATCTGGATAATTTTACTTCCCACTGTAGGTACGATTATTATACAAGTTATTATACAAGTAGATTTTGAATAACATTGAAAAATGACAATATGATAAGTGAATAGTCAAGTTCGAGTCGAAGCCGGAGATTTTGCTCTCAACGTCTAGACAATGAGAGATGGTCTACTGTAAACTCTCTTTAGATGAAATTAGTACGAATAATTATTATAAAATTGATATCATTATCATTACATAATTGTGTCTTTGATCTTATGGAAAATTGTTTACATTCATTCTTGACATAGGGAACATAACCATTACAAGAATGTTGACCAAATTATATATATAAATATACAAATTATTTGTAGGAATTTCCATATATTCCAACAATTCGCGTCCTTTTGATTTGAATTTGTGGACTTCATATCTCAATAGCATATTGAATCAGTTTAATCAGAGTCTCTTTAGTCTCTAGTATGGTAAAAATATAAGCTATTGCAGCTTGGGGGATGTGATGGTTAGGTTATATTTATAGTTAACTATATCGAAATTTAGTAACTCAACTTACATATGTTCGCATATTAAACTATAATGCAAACTACACTTTCATTTTTTGATTAATGAGTGGGTTAAGTTAATTTGAACATTTGCTGTTCTTTAATATATTTTTCTTTTGAAGAGTTTTTGCGGGTCATTCCGTTTCCGTTTGTTTAATGAGTTCATTTGTTTGGATGATGGCTAAACAAAATATTTTTTTTTTCTATTTTGTAATCAAATAAAGGATGATGATATATCGTATATTTAAAATAGATGTAATATCTTGTATATCTTTTAATTTCAATGATGATAAAGAAATAAGAAAATCATTTGAAAATCTGATGCTATAAGATTAGTTTATTTATTTATACTATTGTACAGTGCCTTCTTGCTCCTTGTGAAAGTATTTTATCCTGTTTTTCTTAAAAAATCTACTATTTCACTAAAGAAAAAAGATATAATCAAAGTCATATTTTCCTTTACACAAAACATAACGATAAACACCCGAGAACATAAAATAAGAGAATCCTTACATGAAGTGTAAACAAAAGAGACTTTAACAAATCCTTTAAAAGAATTTTTTTGCTGACAATAATGCGTTGAGTGACAAATACTTATGACTGTGAAATTGCGTCTTTTAAAATTAGAGTCGAAAAGTCGAATAATAATGTAAGCAAGTAAGATGACTTCCATTTCCGATATTTGATTGTTATGTTTGCTTAAAAAAATGTTAAGATCTATTTTATTTATGTTTATGCTTGTACTTGCGAGAGTTGTTTGTGATGTATATTTAATTAATTTTAAAATTGAAGAAGCAAATTATCGCATAGGCCTGCAATGGAAAAGCTTTTAAATGTTTGTTTAAATAATCAATGCATATTCCAAAGATTCCTTTATTTTGCTGTATACAACCACTAGGTCTATGATTCTTAATATTATATTGTATATTCTCTCACTTAAACAATATTTGATTTGCAGATCCCATCAAAACCACAAGCATTTAATTCGGTTGTTTTTCTTTTTAGAATATTAATTGCATAATGAATCTCTGAAAAACTTTAAAAACTTTTTATTTTCTTAATATATTACTTCTTTTGGAAATAAAATTTTAAGGTAAATTCTTTAAATTATAAGGTGGAGAATTTTATTTCGTGCAGTGACAATTGTTCATATACAGTTTAAGAACCACTGAAGTATGCAATAAAATTTCAGGTGATTGCTCCAGTTTGGCAATATGGCCTTCAAATATGGAAGCCCGCTGTTCCATATACCATCAAACAGCAAAACAAGACCCAATGACGCATTATTTATTATAAAATTTTTCACCTTGCCAATACAACAGAAGATTTCTAAAGCAGACAAATCCCCTGGCAAGGTCTCTTAGTCACAAAATATGAACCATAATGTGAGCTATACGAATTAGTGGTCCCATTGTCTTGAAATTTACAAAATTTGTGAACATACGAGTAGATTAAAAACTTAAATATATCCAAATTTTATTAAAAATAATACAAAAGGAATAAAAGTTTTTGTAATGGGAACCTTAATTTGAATCTGTATTTATATAGTAGCTATACGATCCATTGAGCCTAGGGCCTTGATATTTTCTTGGTTGGTAAACAATGGTCGGACATTTATAGTGTCTTAATTTCAGTTCCGAAAACAAAAAAGTATTTTCAATAAGGACATGATTTCAAATTTGGGTTTGTATGGGAAGTACTCCTTCTAGTGCTTAATTCGCCTAATTCCAGCAAATGTACAAATGTCTAATGCAAAAATTACACCTCTCTAGTTTAAGAACTGAAGGAAGAGTATAAAAACCGAATATGTTATTTAATTATTTTCTTATTATAAACTAATTTTTAAGTAATTCAAATAAAAATTACTTTTATTCATCTTTTTATTATATATACATATTTTACTCAGTTTTTTATAGCTTAATATAATTTGTGCTATGTTTTATCAACATTTCATTCACATTGCAATAAGGAAAAATCAACGACAACACATAAAAATGTACCAGTATGTCAAATGGAAAATGAAGAGTTTAACAAAAGTCCTTGCGGAATCATGTTTAAAATAAATTACTTGCAATTTGTAAAATTTATTTTGTTACGAAAAGGAAAAGCCACTTAATATACTTTGTAGTATCCTTATTCAACATTTCATTGTAAACCTTTTGTTTTACACCTAAAAATTGTTGAAATTGAAATGAAAATCACTATTGTCACACAGAAGAAGCATTTTCAATTTATTGTTGTTGACAAGTTAACAATTTTTGGTTCAGACTACCTCTTATAAATTATTCAATGAAAAGTAAATCCAACAAGTGTTTTCAAGGTGAGTGAATTTCCCAAAAAACTCCACTTTCTTTTTCATTAAGAATTTATTTAAAATGTTATAGATTAAATTAAGTAGAGCTTTTGCTTTTTTCTTTCATTCCATCGAAAACTGATTGAATAAATTGAAGTGTTGTGTTTGATTTATTGCCATAATTTCAATTGCTATGGTTACTGGATTCAGATACATCCTATGGCATTTATCAATATACAATACATAAAAGTATTTGTTGGTGCGTGATGGCCTTGGTAGTACTTTGTGAAACAGATGCCCAAAATCCCCATGTTAATGGAAGCCAATTCAATCCCTTTGTTTTGCAAACATTTATATGGATTTATTTTGAATTTGTAAACTTTCTGCCTTTGCCTTTTAGCAAATCTCATTCAAACGCATCGACTCGGAAACAAAATTGCTTATAAGTATTTCGACAGCTTTCATCAAAAAAACAAAATCTGCAAGAAGAAAGCAAAGATAAGCAAAATAAGGCTACTGATTTGAAATTGTCAAAGTATGTAAAATTTATTGTTTCTAATCATTCAGATTCAAATTTTATAATAAAGATTTATGTTAATGAATCATTAAAATTCCTTTTTCCAGTTGTAAGGTTAAAATATTCTCACTTCATTTTGACAGTTAGGAGTTAAAAATATTGAATATCACATCAAGTAAAATAAACCACACATCCTCTTTTCTTTTACAAAACTAAACCAAAAAAATTAAAAACATAAACATATTAAATAGAAAGTTTATAGAAATCTTTCTATATAGAAAAATTTGCATAATGTTTTACCGCAAACACCACATTGAAATGCTATAAACATGTTGATATAAGTGCCTCAGTTGTCCCAATGACCAATCCCACATTTCATATTGTATATGGATAGGCAAAGAAAGGTACACAGATGGACTGACAGATAAACGAGTTAAGCTTCTAAGCAGCTGCTATCAAAAGGGTCTCTTCCAAACAAATTGGACTACATGATTTATTCTGATTAAGATTGTGAGTTAAAGTCACAAGGCCAACACAGCAGTAGACCACATCATATCCAGTAGTAAAATTAGAATAAACTCAAAATTACCCATCATCTGCACAAATTGACAATGATTTCGGAATAAAAATGAGGTTTTTAAATTGTATTCTTGGGTTTTCTTTTTATTTTTAAAAATTGATATAATAATAAAGACAACAAGGTTCTCTTAGTGCTTTTTAAGAAGTTACAATTGAGCATACTAAAGTAAAAAGTCTTTCATAAACATTCTAAAATAATAGTTCAAACGAAAAGAATTTCAAAGAAGTTGCTACTTATTTATTTTAAATCTTATTGAAACAACTAAGATGTGCTAAAAGGAAAACAATTTTTGTACTCTTGAATTTTTTCTAACTTAAGTCTTTAACTCTGTTTTGATCTTCAACATTTGTTTTTGTTTTAAATTGTAGAGTTTAAGTTGGATCGTCAGGCAACTATGAGAGCACTTCAAGATCTGATAACTATGATTGCCGGGCCAGAGAAAAGTAATTGTATAGCAAATGAATACATCATTCATAATAAACTACGGCCACTACTTCGCACTTGGCCAAAAAGAGTCATAGACTCCCTGACTGATTGGCAGTCGGGTGTATTTTAAAACAATATTTGTAGTAGCTTCCGGATAAAAGAGAAGAAGAAATAGTTTTCTCCTTTCACTATTAGGAATCTAAAAAAAAAAAACAAGAATCCTTACTGTATTTAAAGGTTCAGGATGACTTCACGAGATACTTGTGATTTCTGCTGGTATCAGAACAGATCTTATCCATATATATTTATATTTATATATATTTATATTTTGATGCTTTAGGTTTTTAAGTAAATTTTGTTTTGTTTTTGTATTTAGACATATTGGTTAATTATTACAAAATAGTAGATTGCCCCACTGCCAACTGAAAGTGGACTTTCATCCTATATCATTGGGACTTACTTGTTTCCAATTTTCCATATAAATTTTATATCTATTCTAAATAAAAATTATAACGAAAACCCCATTCTGATGCATTTCTGATAGGTCTAACAAATGTCTGTCATCCCGAGGAACAATCAAGTTACTCTATTTCACCGCCAGTCTATCCTTTGGTTTTCTTTCTATCATTAAATATAAATGTTGCATCATACATACTTAATCACAAATCACACCAAATGCTTAAACAAAATGTATGAGACACATGAATTAGCACTTAATTTGTTCACTTAATCGATTTGTGGGTAATTTTGCGTACCCAAATGGTAAATGCTTTTCGTTGTCCAATTTATTATTTAATGTGTAAAAGGGATATGTCCTGTGGTTTTGTTTTCATTATCACATTAAGCTGTTAATTTCCGAATGTGCTTTGATTATAAATTACATAAAATCTATTGATTCGATTAAATTATTTACTATATATTGAAATGTAACTAATGTGCCAATTGTTAATAACAGTGGCGTGTATTCTGCTCGCAAATTTGTAATTACAGTTTCAATTAGTAGTTCAGTAAAAATTATAAGGAAAATAAGAACAATTGAATAAGGTTGAGTTTTCCTTAGTAAGAATAATAAGATAGGACACCCCCTCACTCTTTTAATCCTTCAGGTTCATGTTATACAGCTCCCTCATGACCTCATCAGGTTCAATTTGGGAGTGTATCCCCTGTACTACAACCCTACGTCCTAACTTCATGGTCATACTCAGTTCCAAATCTACCTCACCAAACTTATTGTTGTCTCTAATCAGTTCCACCACAGAAGGAGTGCGAACGATCGCACCACCATCGCATAACCGCTTCACGTACTCCCATGGTTGGTTCAACTTCCTTCACCACCTGCTCTACCCCGTCATTGGACCAGGTCCCAACTGGCTTCACCACAGGGGTAGTTGACAGCGAAGAAACACCAAGTGCTCTTCATCTTCTCAATCGCAGACCCCTTACGTTTCCCAAACGCAGAGGTTTGAAGACACAAGGAAAAATCGTAGACACGTCTGGCTTGTATTCAAGTCTGACGACGAACTGGTAGTGAGATACAGTAGGGTCCCAGTAGGGTATAACGGCGATAAGCATTGATGAGTGTGTTTATTTTGATTTCAACTAGAACTACATGAAATACGGAGTCAGAATTTGCGTTGAATTGTAATTGATTCATATGAAACAATCATCGCAGCCTTCATCGTCAGTCAACACATGTGTTGGAAAAGTTGAGATACAACTTTGCGGCAGTGAACAATTTTGGGTGTACTGGTGAACGAAAAACAATTTTCGTGAAACCGAAATCAGCTGTTTTCGAACCAAAAATGAACTATGGTTAAATCGAATAAATGTACGATTGCTGTTAATTACAATTATATTGGGTGTATGCATATGATTCCGCCCTTTCCGATAGTTTCGCTAGTATCGCCGCTTACACTTGCACACTAAAATACTAATACTTGCATTCGATAGTGCCTGATAGAAGCATAAACAACAAATATTTCTAATTCATTGAAAATGTCGAGTTTTATCCCAAGTAAACATCATTTGCGGGAGGTTTTATTGCACTATTTTGTTGCAAAGAAAAGTGCAGCGGAAACTTATCGTTTGCTTGCTGATGTTTACGGTGAGCATGCTCCATCGAATACAACTTGCAAAGAATGGTTTCGACGATTTAAAAATGATGATTTTGACATTGAGGACAGAGGAGAACATGGAAAACCACCCAAAAAATTTGAAGATGCTGAATTGGAAGATTTATTGACCGAAGATTGTTGTCAAACACAATCAGAATTGGCAACAACATTAAATGTTGATCAATCAACTATTTCAAGACGTTTGCAAGCAATGGGAATGGTTCAAAAAGTCAATAACTGGGTGCCACATGAATTGAAAGACCGAGACATCGAACGTCGCAAAACCATTTGTGAAATGCTGCTTCAAAGACAAAAAAGAAAAGGTTTTTTGCATCGGATAATCACGGGAGATGAAAAATGGATATATTACGAGAATCCTAAACGCAAAAAATCTTGGCTGAAGCCAGGTGAGGCCGGCCCATCACAGCCAAAGAAAAATATTCATTGTACCAAGGTTATGCTCTGTATTTGGTGGGATCAGAAAGGTGTTGTGCACTATGAGTTGCTGAAACCGTCTGATACTATCACTGGCGATGTTTACAGACGACAACTAATGCGGTTGAAGGTAGCTATAGAAGAAAAACGACCGGAATGGGTGAATAGGCATGACAAACAAATTAATTCTTCAACATGACAACGCCAGACCGCATACGGCAAATGTTGTGAAAACATATTTAAATGGACAAGACTGGGAAGTGCTACCCCACCCGCCATATTCACCAGATATAGCCCCTTCAGATTTTCATTTATTTCGAAGGATGCAGTCTGATCTTACGGGAGAGCGATTCACTTCTTATGAAGATATCAAAATTTGGCTTCATAATTGGATTGCCTCAAAAGACCAGGACTTCTTTATGCAAGGAATCCGTAAATTGCCTGAAAGATGGGCAAAGGTTGTAGCTGCAGATGGGGCATACTTTGAATAAATAAATTTTCCTTTTTCTAAACAAGCAAATTTGTTTTGTTTTCACAAAAAAGGGCGGAATCATATGCATACACCCAATATTAATCGTACTATGATGATTACATTTCTCTTTATGTATGAACATAATTCGTTTAAATGCTAAGTAAGAATTTAAAGAGAGGCTTTGGATAATAAATTATCTGCTACTCGCCAATACAGTTTACTTAATTGAAAAATTCTTGGAGTATAGAGATTTTTTTCTTGAAGGCAGCCTACATCATAAAGATAACAAATTAAGTGGTTCTCTCTCTCTTGTCATAGTTTCATTTGAAAACAAAAGAAGTTAAGACACATTTTAACAAAACATGATCAGACAATGAGACAAAGTAAAGTGTCACATAAAGTAGAAAGGTAATATGAGAAATTATTAGACAAAATTATGCTAAGTATAAATAGACATAAGAACTGACTTTGTCTAAAAACAAAGCAACAAAGAAAAGTTAAGATAAGTGAAATACAATAAAAAGCGAAAATTGTGGAGACAAATTGTTCGAAAAATTTTTGCTTTTTTTTACAATGCCCAGCTAAAAGAGTATAGAAAATATAAAAGACACAAAGAAAATTTTAACTGAAAGCCAAAAAAAATCTTCGCTCATTTTTTATAGTACAAGATTTTCGATGAAATGATTTTGTCATTTCTTGAAAGCAGAAAATTAATTACTTTTTGTCTTTTTGGCAGATGAAGTGCTTGTTTAATTCTACCAAGTAAGAGGAGTGGGGAGTGTTTCATCATTATTATAATCATCATCACCAACAGCATCAAAAAACTTTCAAATTGAATGCCAACAAATTTAAATTCAACGAAATCTGCTAGCTGCTATTTCCAATAAATTTAAAGGACACTTTGTAATTTTCATTGAATTTCTAATAATTCTTATGCAAAAAAAAATATCCTTTTGATGATTGTTAATTATTATTAGACCAATAAAAGGACCTAGATAATACAAATTTTGAATTGAATTTTTCTAGAGTCTCAAAATGTCTTAAGCAACAGCCACATAGGCATGATGCATCTACTAACTAGTGCAGCATGGACAATGGAAGGAGATTTAAAATCACAGTGCCAAGCACAAGGAACGATAAACATCAATCAACTTCCCCTTGGACAAAGTTAGAGTGTATGTATGTATATCTATATGTACCGAATTCGACTCATACTTATTTAGTTTTTAAGTTGAAAAATACAGAAAAATTAGCAAAAGTTTATGAAATTTTTTTAATCAAAATAATCTGAATATTACAATAACATACCAGTATAATAGTTTCTATTCAATTAAAAAAATTCTTAAAAATAACTAATTAACAAAGTACATTGTCCAGAGGGGTAAAACTCACAAGTGAATTCTTACAATGTGGGAACTAAATAAACCTGCACACATTTATCACATCTTTTCAATGAGTTTATTACAAGATTAATGATACAAAAATAATTAGCTTAGATAATCAAAACATTTTTATTTTATTTTTATTTAATAAAATGAATACATTTATACAAACTAAATAATACTATAACTAATTATTAAAATAAGAGCACTAGCATCGAGGCCTTCAGCTCTAAGCAAAACATTCTTAACCAACTTACAGTAATTAACTTTTTCTTTTAAGAGAAAATTTTGTAATATTCATTGAATACCAATTTGAATAACAGTCGGAAAGCCAACAAATTGCCAATTAAAAAGTTTCATTAAGATTTAATAGAAAACTGCAATCAAAATAATATAACAAAAGGCAATAAATATTGTAAACAAATCAAATCTTGATTTTATATCTTTTTGTATATTGTACAAGATTGTTAAAAGATTCTGCTGTGAGAATAAATTATAGTTTTAATTAATAGTTCTTGATATTATTAGGAATCAGTTTGCCCACTATGGAAATGAACTAAATTAGCGACGCCTAAATTATGATCCGCGGAACCCTTGGGAATCCCCCATACCAGTTACCAGGGGTTAGCGCAACGATTTCGACTTTACATCTCCAACTTTCTAACATTTAACCAATATTTATCATTTCGACAGCGATTTAGTCCACATATTTAATGATTAATTACAAAAAATTTTTAAAAGGAAAAGATTCTGATTGAATTCGAGTTACTCATCCCAATGTAAATTATCCACCAGCCTTAAACTGCCTCGTTAATCAATGAAGCGAAAGGATCGGCTTAATTAAGCAGGTCATCTCTCCCTAACCTGTCAATGGCTTACTTAACATCCAAACAGACAGTGAAGAAATTTTGTTTATTCTGAAATGCAGTACTGGACAACACGATGTGGTTTCTCTGGGATGTTGCCAATATCTACAACAAAATTTCTAAAATTTATTTATGGATAACATAAACTGTCAAAGTATCTTAAGCAATAATAACTTCCTCCCGTGTCACAATCTGCGAACTTTTTATTTTTTCTTAAAAAACTTTTGACGATGATATGCTTGTGTGCTTAAATCGATTTCTACGTCAGATATAAGGTGCATTTAATCCCTTTTTCTGATAGAAAGAATGATTATCACACTCTGTCATGATGTTTGTAAATGTGAAGTTATAGTTGACATCACATTTAGCGGAATACTCAATATCGCGAAAAGAATCTATTAAGGCTAGATTTTTTCAATTAATCTTCATTTTTTGAACTACCGTTCAGCATATTTTGATTAAGCAACACGGTAACGTAAACTCAATGTATTGAATTAAATTAATTGAAACCCAAACTATAATTCCTATTATTAGAAAACGTATCTACTTATATAGTTCTTAACCTATTAAACTGAATTGTGATCAAAAATAAGTATAGGATAAATAATCACCTCAACTAAATAATTTTGAACTTTTCATTTCCTTTAAAAGTTTTTTCTACTTTCTATTGTATTTATATGTGAAAAGGGTATATCATCTTCGAGAAAACTGAAGTTATTGATTTTTTTCCTATTAAAGATATTTCTTTCTTTCTTAAGTATCATTTTCGTATCTGTCGGTGACTGATTAATATTAAGAACGTGTCATTAAGTTAAATTTGATTGGAAAGTTTAATCATTATTACTTCCGTTTTGAGAAAATTTTTAATTGGCAAAATTAGTTTTTAGGGTGGTAATATCCTGAAAAGCAAACATGACCTAATTGTTAATCAAAAGATTTCTTCTTATTTTATGAAAATAAGATTTTCAGAGATTGTGAATTAAAGCAAAGTTATTGAAAACTTTAAATAAGAAAGTAGCACGTGGATTTTACAATATTCAGGGTTATTGAACTTAATTGAAAAGAATCTGCCAAGGATAGACATAAAAACATTAGGGTTCTAAAATGAAAAAAAGGTTCGAAGTGAAATCAATAATGGCTTTGTCTTATGTTACATACCCTTAATCGCTCATCCATACGAGCACCATGCATTATGATGGAGATTTCATTACAGTAGAATGATGATTATTCGCCTTACCATCTCTTGGACAGTGCAAGGAAATCTAGTCGCACACAAAGTCTTCTTCGAGGACACCCAGGGTGATCTCTGTTACCCACGAAAGACGCTTCGATTGACATATTTCCAAATTTGATTGCTAATTATAATATTCATTATTATAATTCCAAAATACTTACAGCAGTCATTGCCTGGTAATAAGATATCATTTAAATCGTTCGACACTGTTGCCGATCCTGACGCAGCGTCAACTTTCCTGTTGAATTGTTGAATTCACTGGAATTACCAGGAATGCCACCCCATAACTTGCCAAGTAATGTCCATTTATGGATTGGATCTAGAAAATCTGTGTTTCTCACATGGCAAATTATATGTGGCATGTCAAGTTTGTTTATATATTCACCTCAGTGATTGACTAAAAACATCGTTCACCAAATATCTTTATTGTAAATAAAAACAATGTATATTTCTTTCAGTATTATTATTTCATATTTGTATTAAGATTGGATTTTTTTTTAAAACAAAACAACGTTTGCGGGGTCAGCTAGTAGTTTTATATATTTTTCCATTCTTTGATATTTGCATTGCAAATTGAAAATTTTGTATTCAATGTATTTTTTACTTTTGTGAATTTTCTTCCGTGATTTCAGTTTTATTAAAATGAAAATAATACAATTGTAGAATTTATGAAATTTTTATTTGTTTTCCTCCTACGTTTATATTGTATGTTGTAGTATGTACATACATACATACATACAAGTATTTCTTTAGAAATTTTTGGACATCGTTAATCGATGATGGTGGACAATATTTATTTAATATCAATTTTCATTTCAACGAGCACAGCACACGCAATGAGGAGAGTCGCGGTTTCCCTATTTGGGAAATATAAAAAATCAGACACTTAAACGCATAATCACCTAAAAGCGCTAACGAACAATAATCAAAACAAAAACAAATGTTATAGAAAATGAAAAAAAAAAAAAAAAAATTATTGAAAAATATTATATTGACCAACATCGCTGCCAACGTCCTTAAGCAAATCATCCAAACTCTGTGTAACTTTTGCATGCATCGAATGTTGTTAGGTGTATGAAAATTAATTGGAATTTGTAGAAAAAAAATCCAAATTTGCTTACACATTCACTTTATAAGAAATAAGTAGACAAGTAGTAGTCAGTACTAAGTATCGAAGAATACTTTTGTTTCATTTAATTATGTACAAGTATATTTAGAACAGTTTTTATAAACTTAAATTTTATGGATCCATTAATATGGTAGTTGAGTTGATGTCAGAGGTCTCCCTAATCGTATGAAATTAAAGCGCAGAATCAACAAACATACTTATGTCCCCTAGTGTCAAAATTTGCCAGACTGCCTGCGACATCGATGAAAAGTTTCCTGAGATGACGGATCCGTATTCCAATAGTACCAGGGTGTTGGATACTTTCGGATTTCCACAGAAGTCTTGATGATTCGTACTACATTTGTGCCCGAAACTATCAACTGTTTAAAATTGTAAAAGAAATGCGAAAGTTGTGGAATCTCATCACAAAATGCGAGTGCCAGAAATACATAAGTGAAAACTTAGATTTTCATAAAATAAGTTCAGAAGCTTGTCTAACCCTACATCAAGCAACTAAAAATAGTAGAAACAAGTAGACTTATACAGTGGTGAGTAAAATTGATATTCTTTTCTCTAACGAAAGGAATATAAACTTCACAGCCGTTTTGAAATTCTTCTAAGAGATGATGACAGCAATGAAAACCTCACTGGATGAGTCTTTGAACACAAAGTTCTATTTTTTAACAACACAACCTTCTTTGGAGAATGAAGAAAACACAACAATACTCCTAATCAAATCGAAGCAACTGGATCCCAAAATCAAGAAAATCTTGGAGCCAATATTGTAAAGCTACAAAATCAGTGTTGCTACATAGTTTGTCAATAAAATACTGACATTCGGAACAGCTGCAACTAGACAAAGTTAGCAGTATTTTTGCTTTTCTAAAAGTGAAATCAAAAAATATTTTTTTTTTAAGATTTCGATCGATTCAGTAAGTATTATTTTAGTTATGTCCAATAAAAATTGTCACATGGATATAATTTGGTCTTGTCCGGGTTCTTTTATAATGATCTTATCAACATTTGATACGGAAGCCCACTTCACCTCCCATTGCTCGCTAAAGCCCTCATGAACAAACTGCGATAGAAATTTGTTAGCTTATCCTTAAATTTATATAGAAGAATTCATGTGAAAAAAATTGCCAAATATTATTCGAGTAAAGCTTTGTGGCTGAGCTAGTACATAAGTTTGTGCTGCTAAACTTTTTATCTTTTTAAGGTAACAATAATTTCTAATGAAAACTTCCCAATCAAAGGGTAATCGATCAGCAAGAATTAATTATGTTAGCAAAAAACGCATGTATTTAACGTCTTTCATTAATCCATGTTTGCGAATTTATGCTTCTTATGAGATGAAAAGATTGGCACACACATTATTAAGTAAAATCAGAAATATTTATTTGTATTAATCTATACTAAAATCCATCAATGCGTTCATTGGTCAAACGCTATTAAATACATTACATAAGAAAAAATTAGCAAAGAAATGTACTTCGATTAATTAAATGTAATATTATGTATGCACTTACTTCCAATCAACATTGTTTAATATGCTGGTTTTATAATTAGCATAATTACCATCATTATTTACAGGATGTGTTATTGCTGCACGACACCAACAATAATGAAGGTGATAATCCATCAGTTGGATTCCACTTCCGTTCAAATTTATTTCTTTTATGTTGAGTAATTTTGTATTGACTAAGAAAGAACTTAAAGAATTTCAGTTGACACATTAGTGTATTTTAAGTTAATGACGGATGATGGATTGATATATTGTTTGAAGTAATGCTCTTGGCTAGACATTCATTAAATAATTAATCTGAACCGGTGAACCTTCGCATGCTCTTGACTTCATAGAACAATTCATCATGCAAGCATTTCTCCATAATATAGATACATTCTTAAGACTGAACTTATTATTTTGTCATCTGAATCAACAGATTGCTCTTGTCCAGGAGTGACTAATTATTTGGCTTGCTTGCAAAAACGATATTTTTACAAAAGAATAAGAATTTTGTTTTTACAGAATTTTTATTACTTTTCTCACCAGACAAGGGCGACTATTCTGTTTATCGATTCGTACTCAGTTCATTCTGTGCATTCACTTGATAGAAGTTAATTCTGATAATGATTTGTTGACGCAGACACTCAACAACCGGCAAGAAGGATACTATCCAAAGGGGAAAAAAAGAGTATGCATTATTGTTGGACCAACTGACGTCAATGAATGATGCAGAAATAATAATAAATTAATGTCTGGACATGGTCTATTTATGTAACCAATTTCCATGATGGTAAAATGATGTCTTGCAATTGACTCTTACAAGACATTTAGAGGTCAATCAATATTGCTACTTACTTACATTGACCTTTGGTAGTATCAGTGTATGGCTTCCTTATTGAAGGCTCCTCTGTGTCTACATAAAAAGCAAATAAATTGTACAATAAGTGACCGACCTCGTTGAAAAGGAGAAGACTGAGTATGTAGGTATATAATTGGTAAAAAAAAAAAAACAAAATGTAGAACAATTTTTATTAATTAATTTAATGGAAACATACCAGATTAATGGTTTATGCGTTGCAAAATTATTATCAATTATCATTCAAGCCCAATAATTCTACTAAAATTATTCAGTCTTTATACTTTATTTAATTGGATTAATTTGGAAAGTACAACTATATAATTAGTTTATAGTCTAATGGATATGAAATAATTATTGGGTTGAGTTGCTTTCGTTGTTGCTCAGTTCATTTTGCCCAACTGACTTTGGACAACATTTTGCATTTGTATAGACACATCTTGTGCAGAAATGGTTTTGATTTAGGATGATCTCTCGTAAGAAGAGAGTAAAATTCGCAGACAAACGACATTGTATCTATTGAAACGACAGTGCCATTCTTGTATTCAATAGAAGAACTTAACTTATTTCACCACAAATAAAGAGTCCTCATGCACCTTCGGACAATTCTCGGTCTCTCTGAGATCCACATCTGTCTCTGGAGAGAAATTCACGTGTGGTAGAGGAAAAGCGTTCATAAATCTTTCATAGGATAATTTTCTCTTTCTTCATTATGCCATCATTCAGAAGAAAACGATATTTGTTTCCGTTTGTCATACTACGACGTATATTAGAAAGATCTTGAGTAATTGATTTAAATAAGTTTATTAGTTTATTGATGTCCGTAAATAGTAATTTTTTTGTTTCCCCAGTCTGCGTGTTTACAATTTAAGTCGCCAGCTAGTAGGTAGTAGTTACAATATTATTCCACTCGAGTAAGCTGATATTATGAACATTAATTGTTTAATAAAGGGATTTTTATAATGTTTAAAGAACTCCAACTTGCGATTAGAGTAAACTTTGTATGTTATATATATTTTTTTTTTATTAATATTTTGTCAAAAAAAAAAAAGAGTCAAACTTAAATTACACATAAACAAAACACGGAACAATAGGACAAAACACACACAACAATGACACAAGTGTTCTAAATCTATAATTTTATATACCTGGACTAATGTTTTCCATTGTAACAATTTTTATTTTCTTTTTAACTTTTTAAACACATGCACATGAACTTTTCAAATATTTCCCACCAATTTTACAATAATCAAGTGGCAACAAACAAAACAGCTTTGGCACTAAGTTTAAAATTATTGTAATAATATTTTTATTAAATGTATAAAAATTATAAAACAGTTAACATTTAAAATTTGAAATTTAAAAAAAAAAAATTTGAATTAATGCCAAAAAAATTGACTTTCTTCCCATAGTACAATGTCCAATTCCCAACGGTAGCAGGTAGCGCAAATTTGGCATGTGACGATTTCGAAAATTGTTCATTTTCCATCACGTGCAATAAGTGAGCATGTTCATTCATCAACATCGGCGTATTAAACGCATGTAGTGTTGAATATAACGTGAAAATGAAGAAATTAGTGCTGTGAAGTATCCAAAAATTGGAACAAAATGCGGTATATGTGTGTGTGAATGTATGTGTAAACTTTAACCTTTCTTATTTCAGTCGAACAGGATTTGACTTAATACAACATAACAGAATCAATAATTAAAAAGTAAAACAAGCAAAAACTGCATTTTGTTGTGCGATTTTTTTTAAATTCTTCGATCGATTCAGTAAGTATTGGTTTTATATTAAATAAAAGCAAGTGAAATAAATTACAAATATTTTGCTGCAAATTTCTAAAATATTCTTAACCACTTAGCGCTTCAACTGGGTGTTACAATTCAGCTGCTCCCAAAATGTTGTTTCGTGGAGAATTGCCGTGTATTACAAGAATTTTGCTTTATTTTCATTTATTTTAGTGGTTTTGTGAATTCTATTGTATAAAATCATTGCAAAAAATTATGTTAGGTTATGTTATACAGGCCGCCCGCGACAACACGCGAGATCACCCAGAAGCCTTTCAGCCGGCCAATTGTGATGCCTGTTAGTGGAAAAAAGGGCGGGAAGGAGATGATGGACAGGGAGTTCTTAAAAATTAAAATTTTCTTTTTTTTAATATTATCGTAATTAAAAATTGCATGAAACATTTATATAATTAAACAGAATAATGACATGCTTCAACTTAGAAGGTCGTTAGGATGGAGCCTCTTCAAACGGCGTCGGCTCACACCATGAATTAGGATTGGCGGCAGGCAGTTTGGATGACTTTGTAGCCTTTGTTGATGACGATTGCTGATTTGCAGGATTTCATCACGTACCGTGGGCATCCTTAGGTCTCTGAGCAAGATGGTCTTGCGCACAAACCAAGAGCAACAGTTATGCGCCGTAGCATCATGTTCTGACAAGCTTGAACTCTCTGAATGTTGCTGGTAGCAGCAGAACCCCAGATTTGATTCGCGTAACGCCAGACAGGGGCCACTACTTGTCTGTAAATAATCTTCTTATTATTGAGTGACAATCTACTAGATGGCCGGAGCAACCAAACAAGTCTTCGCAATTTCGCATAAGAACATGCAGTGAAAGATTTAATATGAGTTCGCCATGTAAGTCGCTTGTCCAGGATTAGTCCTAGGTAACGAACTTGATTCACTTGCGGGATTATAGAGGAGTCATAGCTGACAACTGGACAATTGCCACGCCTTAATGTAAAAACGCAGTTTGCTGATTTTTCTGCATTAATTCCAATATTCCAGCACTTAGCCCAAGCGTGAAATCTGTGCAAAAAATTCAGCAGGATCTCTGAAGTTGCCTGGGCCGAGAAAGAGTTTACCAGGACAGTTGTGCTGAGTCTATCGATGGAATATCTGCTGTATATAGCGAGTACAGAAATGATGCTAATACACTGCCTTGCGGCACGCCAGCTCTAACGACTTCGTGTCACGCACATTGACAAAGAATATTCGACCATAGAGATAGCTGTTTCTTAGGCAATGCTGTTTAGCTGGAAGAAGGCGTTTGATCTTGTGAAGAAGAACGTTCATCCATACCCTGCTAACCGTCCTAGAAAAACAGATGCAAGCACGGTCGCACGTGTGTTATTATTGCAATTGCTACTTTTCGGCTTCTTACACCATCATTCTTTCAGTGGTGCAATGCAACATTGAGATTATACGATGGATGAGTTAAAACTTCTCAGCCCTGGTCTTCCAATTTTTGCCTGGTTGTCAGAGATGTGTGTAATATAGCATTCTTTACACCTGTTCTATTGATTAATTCCGGGTTTTTTGTTTATTTAAGTCATTTTTCCATTGACTGTACCTATACCTTAGAATTGCTCGTTGTATTTTTCGATAGAAGCTCAAAAAACACGATCCTTTTGAAATCCCACCAAACAGATAGCATCGAGGTTGCCTATTGTCACCATTGCTTTTTGCCCTTAGGGTATGTTATCGCTGTTGAGGGCATAAACATAAGGTTGCTTCTGATATGATACAAAATCTCGAAAAGTGTTGTGTAATTTAGAAGGAAACGTAAGTAAATATGTAATGATGGTTTTTAGGAAAGGATGGAGATTGTGCGTAAAATAGAAATAGTTTTTTTAGGGGCGACTTGATAAATTGCTTTTCAGTATAACTTCCTGGAAGTTGTGGTTGCTCCAAAATTTAGTTTCGGGAAACATATTGAAACTAGGAATTGTTTAACAAATATTAATAACAATTCTACCTGGAATAGTGAATTTAGCAAACGTAAGATTCAGCTTAGTTCTAATTGGAAACTTTTAAAGTCGGGAATCAGGGTTATACAGTCATATTTTGTAGAAAGAGAACATGGATATATAAAACAAGATGTGACTTAACTAAATTAAATGCCAACGTTTATAGAAACCAAATAACGACAATAAAATTATGTTCACTTCGTAATTTAGAAGAGCAAGGAAACTTATATCACCTTATAGGGATACGTCCGATATAAAAAGAGTTCAGGCATATTTCAGGAAAGTATTTTTAGATGAAACTGAATTTATACACATTTTAAAAGGATATTCTACTTGTTTGAAGGATGTTTTTTTTTACTATGCAAAGAGTGAATTTTGTTATATGTAATTATCAGACATATGCCAGAAATCTCTTTCAACCCCATATCAAAAATAATTACTAATCTCGGCGTGCCAGAAATGTCTTTCGATGGTTCTGAAATTTTAAACTTTCATTAATGCGTTTTAGTTAAATTCTCCCTTATTTGAAGTTATTCCAAAAATAAAAAAAATAAAAATAAAATAATATACCAACAACTGTAGCTTATTGGTTTCATCAGGAAGCTGCATTTAAAGAATTCAACATTTCAGTTGTTGTAAGTATAAATTTACATTTTAATCAGAATCTTTTTATTATTTAAGCAAGATGAATAAGTGGATATGAGAGGGGATGAGAAATGTCAAATTAGTTGTTTCACGAGTGTAAATACAAGCAAGAGTCTCCAAGGAAGAATCAAGGATAAGTGTCGCAATAAAATCGATACGTGTAAAATGGTCTAATCACAAATAGCTGTTTCTCCGAACATCAATGTCCGAAAAATGAAATCGCCCAAAAGGCCATAGGTGTGCCTATGGTTTTGCTTGGCGCTTTTGAAACCATTCCAACTCAAAACCGTCGGCAATTTCTGGCACTCACTCATATAATTATATTTTATATATGTTTATTTATATAATAAAACTTGCTAAGTTCTAGTTTATTTTACTTAAATTTAAGAATTTATGTATCTCTGACAGACGACTTTTATAGTCATTGCTATATGTTCTGTTAAGGAACAATAAATAATAATAATTTTTTTTTTTTTGTTTAATTTAAGTAATACGGTATATTAAAATGGAGCAAACTAAGGATCCAACCGATTATAACTTTGATATTTTCAGAAACTTAAAAAATTTACCAATGTCGTACGACTCGATTTTTATTTTCTCAGGAAACGAAGAACAGAAAATGGAGATGGGAAGAGATGAAAATATAGTTGGTAAAATCAATAAAGTAACAGATCAATAATCAACTTATAAAAATGTAAATTGTTTTTAAATTTATTACAGGAGTAGAGAAAAATGTGCTTGGCAAAAACAAGTCCAAGTCTTTGAAACGTGGTAAATCTAAGACATTTAATAAAACCCAAACGAATTTGAAAAAGAAACGCTTCGTAGTATGTGCAGTATGTGTAATGTGGTATATTATCTCTAATATTCTTTTCATTAACAGCCAGTTGACAGTCTAGAAACAAAAGGAGAAGAAGTCGATGATCGTTACAAGGTAGATTTGACAGAGTTTGCTCAACCACTCATTGAGAATTTGGTAAGTGTACAATATAAGCTTGATTGGAAAGTATTGCAAACAAAATTAAAAGGATGTTAATTTCTAAATGAAATTATTAACTACCCATTCATTCGTTGAAAAACGCTCTCCACGAAAAAATTGTTTTAATTTTCTGATAAGGTAGAAGTCAGTAAGATCCAAATCTGGTGGGTGTTCAAGGAATTTAGCCATCGTCAAAACACTTGTGTGACCACGTGCATTGTTTTGATGAAAAATGATTTTTTTTCTTCTGTAAACCACGTCTTTTTCCACACATTTTTTTATTTATCAGGTCCAAAAGGTTGCAATTATTTTCAGAGTTAATTTTTTTTAAATTTATTTAGCTAATTATGACGAAATACTATCAAACTTAAAAATACGGGAGATTAAAACAAAAAGAAAAACATAATTAACAATAATAAATGATTAAAGTTAGTCTTAAAACAATTTTAATGAAAAACAAGCAATAATTAAAATTAAACTTAAGTCTCTGACCCGTTGAAGGTATTTTTCAAGCTATGCCACCCTACTCACAGCCAATTGTGGTCAGGCACAAAAGGGATGTGTGAGCCAATGAGCGATGTCCACTTCATCTATTGTAGTAGCAGTTCGTTCCAATTCCCGAAGCCAATGCAGGACGATGATATTAAGCGTTTAGAGCGAGATCTCAGGCGAGAGGACATGATAGAACTTATTATAAAGAGTGAATAAAACTCGGAAAGGATCATGTAAGGCATAGTTAGTTGTGCATGTACCTATAGCTAAGGGAACGTAATTTCTAGATGTACGACTAGGGACACAGAATCTAAGTTGGCTTAAAAGCACTGAAAGCTTATATCAAGAGTTGTTCGGCGATTTTGCAGTGATGGGAATCTATAAGAAGAAGCCTGCTAAAGTATGAAGGCAAACGTACACTGGGATCTCAATTTAAACCACGAAGTGCAAAGAGAAGGAATTTCTTCTGTATAGACTCAAAATCTTTTATTAAAGCCAAAAATACTCTTAGCTTTGTTAATACCTAGTTGAAGAAATATGATGGTTGAAACTTAATTTAGGGTCAAAAATCACTCCAAGGTCACTGAAAGTAGCATATACGATGAAACTACAAGAACATGCATTTAGCGCAGTTTAGCTCCAGAAGATTACGTAAACACCAAAATTGGAGTGAGGTTAGATCTTCTTGTAGTCTAATATGGGAACAGATATTGTTAAACGATAGGCAGAGTTTGACATCATCAGCATACATTAGAACACGAGAGTATTTCAAGGCAAGAGGAAGGTCGTTTATGACAGATTGAACAATAATGGGCTAAGATGGCTTCCTTGAGGAACACCAAAAGTGACAACAACTGGACTAGAAAGAGTAGACTTAAACAACACTCGTTGAATTCTTATTTTTTAAATAAGAAAAAATCCAATAAAGAAGATATTGCGGAAACCTAATAGGTCCAGCTTATGTAAAAGCAGATCTTGATTTACGGATTACGGACCAAGATTTACTAAAGATGTAAACTCTTGCAAATTAATAGTAGGTGAACGGTTTTTCATAAAACAGTGTTGACTCGGAGAAATAATAGATTTACAGTGGTGATAAAGGGTTGAAGTAATCATTTTTCAAATAACTTTGGAATTGCCAAAAGGTTAGAAATACCTCTGTAATTGGAAAGTTTCAGGAGCAGTACATAAATTTTCAGCGCAGTACTTAAGTACACAACTAGGTATTTTGTCAGCACCAGGTGAGTAAGTAGATTTTAAATTGGCAACAAGGCACTCCTCAACAATTATAACTTGATACATCGACGAAAATTCAACCTGATTCTTGGTACAGGACGGGCACGACCACGTCAATCTGTCACAGACACTTTTAGATCTGCTAGCAATCCTGTCATGGTCACGACCCGTCCCGTGCATTTTAGATTGCAAATATTTTTCACTTTTAATATTCGCTTAAATCTATTGTAGAAAAAAATGGACTGATATCTCAGATTCAAGTGGGTTGTAAACAAAGAAATAAATTGATTTGATTTGATTCCTCTGAGCGTCAATAGGTGTCGCATTCAATACTTACCAACCAACATACATATTAGAAAAGATTCCTATTTGACTTTCATATTTATTAATTTCCATAGATGTCCTTGGACACAGTTAATTTGGCATTAAAATTAACTGAACCTAATGCTAACAATAAAGCTGCCGTTAACAATAAATGCTTTGCAAAAGCTAAGCGCAGGGTTCTCTGTCAGGCAATCGTAAGTTTGAGAAGTGATTATAAAAACATATCTAATGCGTTTGTTTTTTTTTTTTTCCTTATCAGGAGGATATTTATGCTATTACTCCAAAAGATATGATTTGAAGACATGCATTTTTGCAGTGAGACAATGTACAAATATTTTTTTGTTAAGACTCCAGCAAATATGACATAAGATAATTAGTAGTTGAATAATTCTGAGAGGAGAAAAAAACAAAAAACGACACCAATGTATTATTTCTAAAAACCTAGAAATCGTAACATATTTTGTTCAATCTGCTTATAAGAAATGTCATAAGTTTTAACAAAACCAATTTCCCATTCAAAAATATTTGTACAAGTTACTTTTGTACATGTTTAATCAACAATCAAAATAAACAGCAAAAATCAAAATAAAAAAACAAAAAGAAAAAAGAAATGTACGAGTAGTTTAGCATGAAGCATTTTCATTTGAATATTTCGCTTTACACGTTTTTTACATTAATTTATTGCCTATTTTCCCATGTTGACGTAAATTTATTAGTGCAAAAAAGCAAAACTACTCTCATAAATATTTGTGAATTGTTTCATTCCATTAAAATTTAGAGATCAAAACTTTAAAACGTACTTTAGATTTAAATGACAGCAGCACATTTGCAAAATCTATTATCAAACATAAAGGCATGCACATATATTTTTTATTTATTTATAAGAACTAAATTACAATTATAAATTATAACTTAGTATTTATTATGAGCAATAGCGTCAGGCGACAGGCCTTCTGCTCAGGGGAAAGTTAAGAAGGAAAGGAGGAAATTAGAAGAGTGCAGGGACCAGACTTGCCTTGAGCGGGAATCGAACCCGCTACTCTTGAGATGTCAGCCAGCGCACTAACCTCTAGGCCAACGAGCCAGTCGATGCACATATAATTCCTCATATGAGGTATACTTGATTTTATGTTTCTTAAAAATTTTACAATGCCTTAATTCATTTCAAAGACTCTTCGATAGTGTAAAGGAATCAATTTTAAAATCTAAAAATAATGCAACATGTTTTATCTGTAATAGGTCTACAACTAAAATAATAGATGACTCCCACATTTCTGCAATTTATTATTTATAAGTATTTACCTTTAAATATAATCTGAAATTGATTAAATAAATTTTCAAACAGATTTAATACTTGAATTGTATCTAAAAATAGACGCAATCAATTTCGAAGTAATCAAACTTTCTTTCTTTCCTTTGATATCAACAAATTGATAAGTAAGTTAACATGACAATAATCGTATTGAATTCTCATACGACTGACTTAATGAAAACATTTGTCTATTTTTATTGTCCAGTCATTGAGTGAAAGCTATCAATTAATTAGATTCAAAGAGAATAGAACACGAAATTAATTAGAAGTCTACAAAACGTTACGAATGTGTAATGAAGAATTTAAATTAACATTCTAGTGAGATTTAAGTGGCACAGTCTGAAGCAGCAAATGCTTATTGCACAATTAAATTTATTGTAATAGGAGTTGTTAAGTTTGTTTGTTTTCGAAAATAAGAAGCCTTTAAGGTGATGACAGATGATAAATGACAGAATCAGTGTTGCATTTAAAGTTATTACGTGGGAAATTCAATTGTCTTCCGGTATGACTCGGTGTGACTTGGTATGACGCGTTTCTTCAGGTCTGACTCGGTATCACACTGTTATGAAAATACCATAACAAAGCAAGTGTGATCGAGAGGAAATGGGAGACCATGCGTGGGAAAGCATCAGTGTGCACAGTATAAAAAGTACAGTGTACTTTATCATAAACATTGTGCAAACTATAAAAGTGAATCATGTGTGTTTCTGTGAGTTCTGAGTTTAAAAAAAAAAACTCTTTAATAGCAACCCGAACTAAAAAGTGTATTTATAAAGATTTGTTGAAAAACAAGGTTCTTTTACACGATGGACATAATCGAGAAAATTTTATTGACATAAACTGCCGGTAATGCGTGTATCAACCAGATTGAAGTATATTGATGGAAAAAAATTGTACGTGTAGGCAATGGAAGAGGGTTGAACACCAAAAAAGCGTAAATATTGACTTATAGTGTAATATTAGCTTTATGCTCCTCACTGTTGACACTGTAAGTTTGTATCCATGTGCACCAACCATGTACATTTCAAGACCCTGAATGATATAGCTCCTATACAAACACAGACGCTAATTCATGTTCCTATTAGAAAACCATTTTGGGTATTTGTGTTATCGAACTTAAATTTCAATAGTATAAGTGTCTGACCCATATGCATCAGCCATGTAAATTTTAATACCCTCCCAGGGTACTGGATCGTACAGCTCCCATATTAATATTTCGGTCTCAATGTTGAAATGCTGTATGTGCTCTTAACATATGTATGTAAGTGAACTCAATTTTTACTTGTTTTTCATTACAAAATTAAATATAAAATCTTCGTAAATAACATTAAAAGTAAAAGCGGCTAAATTCAATCACTAACCACATTTTAATTATTTTTTTTTTTTTACCTTTGACAGCAAAGTACAAATTTATTCGTAATTTTATTAAAACTTTTAATAGCAATTAACTCATTAATATTAAAATGACTAAAGACACAGAAACTAACTAACTTTGGTGCTACCAAAAAAATTACATACACTTCACAATAGGTTTTTTTGGTACCATATTGTCTTTCTTATATGGGATTATGCAAATAGAATGATTTAAATCAAACTAAAGTTGTAAACACTATCGGATGAATGATCGGATATGGTAAGTCTCTCTCTCTCTCTCTTACAGTTGTCGGATCAAGACCGCTGCAACTAATGTATCTGTATACAATAGAATTGACAAAAGAACACCTTATTTATTATTAGGTTTATCTAAATATATCATGAACAGTAGAAGTATAAATACTGAGACCCAATTGAACAGGCGGACATGAGCATTATGATTGTTTATATTGTATATTAATTATGCTAAATTGTGTCTTATGTAGGCTTAAAGGCATGAATATAACCATCCAACTAAAGTGATATACAATGTGAAGTTGTGAAAGTGTTTGGGAAATTTTATAATTTCAACAAATTGTGCATAAAATGCAAATTTCAAATAACATATACATATGTGTAATGTAATTATGTGAGTAGGAATGGGATAATATCATGTTGGCTGACTAGCAATTTCAATCTGGGGGAATACATTGTACCCAGTTCAACACGAGTACATATCAATATTTGATGTCAAAACCAAAGAGAAAAGAGTAAATTAAAGTATGTTGAATTAAGTTAATGTTGTAATATTTTTTTATTTTTTTTTTAAATTAAAGTTAAAATTTAAATTCAAAAGTGATATAGAAACGATTTTATTTTATTAAGCATAATTTTTATTTAATTCAAAAAACTAAAACTAATAATAAAGCACTAGCTACTGAGGCCTTCGGCTTTAGAGAGATAATTATTTTTCTCTTCAAATGTTTGAAATTTACTCTAGTGATCAATAGAACACCCAACTGTCGACCCTTAGCATAACTAATTTTCTTATTTCTTGATGATAAAAACTCCTTTCATAATTTCCATTTTCTCAGCTTCATTCCTTTCTAAGCACCTAAAAGTATTAATAGTTTCCTTTGTTTGAATTTGTATGCATAAATATTTTTGACAACTTAGTCATATTTATTTTTTGTAAAGGTCAAGTTCATTGCACTTGACTTTAGGCCTTTCTTAGGTTTTGCATTTATTTTATGCAAATCAATCATACAAATTGTTTTCACTTGTCAACGATTTCCATGTTTATTTCTATTATTAGTCGCAGGCAACAATCTATTTATTCTATTTAATAAAGTAACTTTCAATGCCTTCTATAATTCTTAACGATACTCCATGAAGTCCATTTTATTATAACAAAAAGTCCATATAACTTTATCATGAAAATGTAGTGCTATTCTTATTGAAACTGTTTGAAGTTTAGTGGATTAATAGCATAATAAGGAAATAGGGAGTTGCTATATACTTATTCTTAAATTATTATTATTAAATTATAAACATTAAAATCAGCCAAATATAATACTCGCACTGTGTCAATATGTTAACCATCCAAGTCTTGAGAAGTCCAATATAACGAGTTTCCAAGCAAACCTAAAAAGTGCAAGTGCAGGGCCTCTAGGGCAGAGAGAAGCCGAATTTCGAGAAGCCTTAAAGCTTTGAATATCCAAGATTCAGGTTGAGATGAAAACTCGAAGTCAAACCAATCTATTTGTTCCATTACAGTGAACAGTAAGAAAATCATATTTTTCTAAGTCATCATTTAAGTTTGAATGCCAAGGGCCACCGAAAAGCTTCGTTCGTCACTGGACACAAATAATAAAATTACATACACTTCTTTGACATGAGAATTTGTGTGCTTAAAGCTACATTAATTTAAATCCTTACAGTGGTCTATTTTTTAATATTTGTTTCCTATCAAATTTCAAAGTAGGGTACTTAATTAATTTTGAATTATAGGTTCGATGATTCCAGTGAAAAAAATTACAATAAAACATGTACAAAAACTAAAATTCAAATATACCAACTTCGGTTTATTTTATCATTATCATGTTGAGCAGCTCGGTAAATGGCCAAATGAGATTGTTTAGAACTACTTATTTTCATAGCTAATTTTCGCAGTTTTTTTGTAATATGAATGAGAAAACGTTCTGTTTTTCTTCTTTGAAATACGTCACAAAATGCAATGGAAGAAATATAAGATGGTTCAAAGGTTAAGAACATTATTCCTTGGTATTTCAGCCTTAACGATTGACTATCAAGATTTGCCAGTGCCATCAAAATTAAACCTTTCTCGCTTCAACTTTTAGATAGAAGATCTCAAACTTAATTTTATCTTCTATGCTTGTTATTTCGTATTTTTTGGTTTCCATATTTTTGAAAGGCAAAAAGAAATGAGAATGAAAATGAATGAAACACAAAAATAGAAATATGCTTGTAAAAAACGATGATAAGTAGAGAAGTGAAATTAATTAATTGTTTGAGCTTTCATATATTTAAGCTGCTTATGATGCCACAAGGCTTATGATGTCATATGTCTCTGTTAAAGCCTTTATCATAATTTTCTTTTGTTTTTCCTTTCGTTTTTTGCATAAATTATGGCATTTGTATTAATTCTTAAAGAAAATTATTCCATAAATAAATTGACGTTTGAAATGAGAAGCATATTTTTAAAGGAACATAATAATGATGCAAATAATGTACTAAAAAATAAAAAATAAAAAAATTATTTGGTTTGTACCAGGTAGCAGTCATCACACCATTATCCTCATCAATTTAGAGCATTTTTCGGATTTGAATAAAATCGTGGGTCGATTCAAATTTCTATTCAATAGACAACTTCTGCAAAATGTGTGTAAAAGTAAATTCGTCACTATCGTCGTGGGACATTGTAGAACAGTAATTTACATATTACCTAGGTAACGTTACGCCCCAAATATGCTAAAGCATCAATTGCTTTTCAGATCTCGAAAAAATTCGATCAAATTGCGATTGTATTTGCGAAGGGGTTCAACGAATGATATATTGTACATCCACTACTGACTTCTTGGAACATTAAGAGTAAAGAAAAATTTATAGAGGAAGTATGTAATGAATAAAAAAAATAGAGCGTGTAGTACCATACACGTGATAGAATTGAAACTTTTTTAATTTTGCACTAAAAATATTCTATTGTTTGTTCAATACTTACAGTGTCATTGGTTGCTTCAATTGGTAACTAAAATAAATGATTCCGGATTTTTTGTATTGCTTCATTGGTATTATTATTTATTACAAGATGAACAAAAATGCACCATTGATTTTAAACTTTATATGCAAGCTTTCAAAACTCTTAAAAAAAAATTGCATACGTCAATCTTATCGAATAAATAAAATTTAGAATCGAATCGACTAGAGGTTCTGACAAAAAATACTCTTACGACAAATCAAGTCTTATCGATCGGCAAGTGTTGTCGAGGTACTAATCGATAGGACTCATGTCCCAGGACGTTTAAATGGAGTGAAAGAACAAGACGAGGAAGATGAAGGAGGAAAAAATGATGAAGTTGAAGAGAAAGAAATTATGACTGCTTTTGAGAATGAGTTAAGAGGTCGAGATTCTCTAGAGACTTAAAAAGTAAAGAAGGAGATCGGGAAAAAATAGAGAGAGGACTGGAGATCACTAGTACGCGTGAAGTGAAGTGAAAATTAAGCTACATACAAAGGTAATTTATTTTTTTTCTAATTACTGATCACAACCTTATAAACATTTATATGTTTATATTTCAATACTTTATTCTAAGTACCACAATTGTGATCTGTGATAAATTTACATTTAGTATTATACAGTTCAGTATTCGTACACAGTAATATAATACGAGTAGAAGAAAATTTTAGATAATATATTGTACTATATACATTCGTATGAGGTTTCAATTGGATTAAGAATGAACAAAGTTCTATGTCGAATTCATCTCTTAGGCATGCCTTCTTCTATAACCCTTCCCTTCAAGGTCGCGCGCAATGGCCGTGTGAGCATTAAAAAAACCAAAACAAAATCTTATTTCACATAATAAATTTTTATAAGTAAACGAATACCAATTACAATAGAATAGAAGAACATGTGCGCCTTTGGTGCATAACAAGTTGCCGTAACGTTCCAGTAAGACAATCAGGGCCGCATTAAGTCATGTGAAGGCCTCTAGGCAAAGAAATTCTTAGGAAACCTATCTTCTTCCTTATGGAACCGGTGCTTAGACTACACACATATACTTAATCCGGCACTGATCACAAGCTCCATTCAGTTTGTCTTACTCTGAGAAATTTTTTGTAATCCTAGGTAGAGACACTAGCACTTGAGCACTTTAAGGCATACAGAAGCTACTGTTTGAATGTAAATAAGAAGCAAAAAACTTCAGAATATAAAATATTTCAATAATAAACAGATCAGATCTCATATAAAGATCATATTGTATCCAGCATATGTTTGAATCAATTATGAAAGCTCAACTTACAAAGGGGAAACCGGTAAAAGGCGCTAATAATGATGAATGAATGAATGAATTGCTTAACACAATAATACATATGTACAATAATAATATGCCCCCTTATAATAATCGTTGAATATGTGTGTGCTATTGTTATTGAGATGAGGATCTGTTTTGGATCTGTCTGTGGACCTCTGATCTGTTGGTGAGTGCAATTGCAAACTGTGAGACTGTGACAAATTGTAGATTGAATTTCCATAAAACAAAAAATGGAAATGAAAAACAAATGGCTTTGTATTGTAGATATGTACAAACATACTCGTATGGGCTTTTGAATATATAGAATATGGTAATTTGTATGTAGATAATATTGTATATATTCAGATACATTATATTCAAAGCATTAAGCGTTGTATTAATTAATTTTGCTCGCATTTGTCTGTCTGTTTGTCTATCTGGCTTCACTCATTCGTTTTTGTTAATTTCTTTGTTGTTTTGTTTTGTTTTGTTTTCTGTCTGGTTTTGGACTTTTTCAGTTTTGTATCTTTTGCTCAGTTTTAGTTTGTTATTCGCGCCCAACGTCGAAGATGTTTAACTCATCCGCTCTGCCGAACGCAAATCGACGTTTTAAATTTTATTCGAAGCGCAAAAGAATTTCTTGTATTTTCTGTTTATAAACAATTTGGAAGGAAAGAAATATAATAGAAATAAGAAATAGTAAATTAAATGAAATTGCAAATGAAATAAAAACATCTACCATAAATACAAGTAATAGTCATTTCGAAATGTGTTGGTGTTTACGCGTCTACGGCACTGTCCTTCATAATTTGTTAATCCGATTTTACAATTATCTCGTGGATTTATTTTATACAAATGATTGTCATCTCTATTGTGGTTGTTGTTGTTTATGTTGTGCTTGGCTATGTCGTCATTTGCGTTATTGTTGTTGCTGTTGTTATGATCAACGAGACACTACAACCGCTTTGAATCCCAATGAGAATGGAACCGATGGTAATGATCACAAAGAATTGCAATATCAACATGATTATGTCATTGTGGGTGAGTTTTATTTTATTTACAATTTTATTAGTTTATTATTATTATCTCTATTTCGTCATTTGCAATGCCCCTCTATTATTTCAGATAAACCCCTACACAACGAACTAACAAACGATATTATACTGTGCTAAATGTTAAGTCCTGAATAAGCTATTTTAAAGAAATTCTTAATTTGTCCCTTTGGCTACATACATTTTTTTATTTATTCTCCTCAGATATGTGTGCACTATTAAAGTATTTCTCCGATTTTAATATAGATTTTAATAACTGTTTTTGTGTAGTTTTGTGGATTTGGATAAACATGAAGATTGCCACGATGAGATGCTCATTTAATCTTGCGTCGAAGACTTTACAAAGTAAGCAAATGATGAGCGAAACGATGATAATTGTCAGTCCTTTTGGAACTTCCATGAAAACTAATCTATTTGAACTTGACTTTTGAATTGGTTTTTTGTACAGACACGTCTTTGTGTCGGACTAAGCACTATTTCATTTGAATATCTATGAATAGTTTGCGTGAAAAAGTTTATCATTTTTAGGACTCCAGACCCAAAGGGTACCAAAAGGAACCCCGTTGTCCGCCCGTTCTCGGGTCATATCTTATAAACTGCAATAGCTAGAGAGTTTAAATTTTCACAGAATGTCCAGTTCTATCCGGACATCATCAACAAATACTAAACATAAAATATTTTCGAAAACTTAAAGGGGTCCTTATACGAGAAACATTTTGGTTTGTATGGCAGCTATACGATCCAGTAATCTCACTATCTTGAAATTTAGATGGTTGGTCAGAAACCTATATTATCGAAATTTCAGTTTGATCAGATTGCTAGGGAGGGTACCTCTCATATACCCGCATTAAAATTCAGGATTAGAAAAACTTTTTTGTTATTTGTTCTACCGAACTGAAATTTAGAAACTGTAAGTTCCATACAAACTCACCATTAAAATTCAGGTTATTATCCAATAAACTTTTTTGTTTTTTGAACTATTGAACTGAAATTTACACACTATAAGTTTCTGATATAGGCGCGATAAATTTGTTGGAATCAGTCAAATCAAGCGACTAATAGGAATACCTCCCATACAAGCCACTATGTGGTATGGAACACTTCGTGGACGAGTCTGACTCGCACTTGGCCTATTTTTAAGATATCTAAACGAAACATTGATTTTTAGCATAAAATTCAATACTAAGCCAGAATTGGGATAAACGGTTAGATATTGCTTTAGGGAAGTAAATATTCTCCCCTGTTTTCTGTTTTACTCATATCTCATGTTTCAGTCGCAATAAATCGAACACTGGACACTTTATACAAGTATGTGGTTACATTCAACCTAAAGCTGTTTCTGAATTGCACTTAAATATTAGATTAATCAACATAATACTATTAGTCCAGCAATAGTTAGATTTTTATACTCTTCACACAATCAATATTATTTTAAGTTTTTCATGAAGTTTGTAACACATAGAAGAAAACAGCGGAGACATCATAAAGTGAATATATTCTTGATCGGCTCTACTAAACTAATCCCTCAGTTGTTGAGCTGAAGAACTGAATTTTGAATGAAGTTTTCTTTTTACTATACGCAGTGCATTTGTCGGAATTGGTTGAACCGGACCATTAGCAGGGAGAACTCCCATACAAACCCATATTCATGTTCTCATTAGAAAAACTGTTTGGTTTTTTGTCCATTGAACTAAACTAGACATTACAAGTTTCTAATCAATGTCCATGAAATACTTATAAGTATATTTCTCTATTATTAGATGAAGCAGATGCAAATTATATTGAACTCGAGCAACGAAAGATTGAAACGGAGCCCTATTATCGGACAATTGATCGGCAGACAGCAGAGCGTTTATTGGCTGAACGAGATGATGGCGCGTGTCTGGTACGACCATTTAAGGAAATCGTAAGTTCTTACTTTACTTTTATATTGTATTAAATTAAATAATTTCTAATATTTGATTTTGTTATTCATTTCCAGGACATTTCTATCAAATATATTATCAGTATCTACTCGCAACAACAATACTTTCATCTTTTTATAAGGCAAATCGATGGACGTGATCGCTATGGCATCGGTCAAATAAAGCCCAACGAGCGTCATTTCACCACACCTAGTGAGATTATTGACTTCTACAGCACTTATCCCTTACAATGTACAAATAAGCAGACAACTCAATGCTTAGTATTAAAACCGATTGTTGCCTAAGTTTAAGGAAATTAATTTATTAGTTTTAGATTTTAAATTAAATATTTACAAAAGTTTAAATTAAATTTAACATTATCAACTAAAAACATGTCTCTATAAAGATTAAGTAGCCACGACTGCTTTGAAGACGCAACGATTATTTTGCATGAGTGCGGGCCATAGAAATGCTTTGATTAGATCAGAACGTCGATCGGCCTGTGGGTGTCGTTCGTGTTTCTCCGGGCGCAAGAAACCTTAAAGAAAGGAAAAAAGATATTTTAAGTACTTAAGTACTTACTCTTGTACAAGTATACAAATATCTACTACTTACCCAAGTTGTAATCGTTGTCTAGATAATATGGTGACTTTTGATTTACCATTTTCCAGGCCAAACGTACGCAGGCACTAACGTAATGAGTCAAGGGCGGACATGCTTCCAAGCAAGGATACTCATGCAGCGTTGAGAGTACCTGATTGAATACGCTCCTTTCGATTTCACCTAAAGGAAATGTGTCGACAGTATCATATAAATGATGGCGCACGGAACGATCCAAGGCCAATGTTGTTTCATTAGCAGCATCAAGTGCACAATTTAGTGTTCGACGAACCTCCATCACCTTGCGCTCGCGCATGCCATGACAAAGACGAAAAGAAAGCTGTAAACAATATTGAAAGCAAATTCCAGAATTAATGCTACATCATTCAATGAGATTGGCAAGATAAAACGCCTACAGCCGGAATATGACAACGCCTTAACATCATTGGCAGTAAGCAAGACGAAATGAAGTCAAAACAGGCTTTTAATGTCAATCAACTCATTGGAGCCACTCACTGTCAATTTAGTCACTCAACTCTTGAGATCGAAAGTTTCTAACTCTTAGAAAACTAGTTCCCAGTGATACAAATTTAAATCTTACCCCCCAATCTTCGTCCCCCTCCTTCTCTATTAAGATAAGTTGCGATAAGCACCCCGAGGCTTACTTTCTTTGCTTAATTTCTGCGATAACTTTTGATTTATTATAGATTTTACACGCTACGCCAAATAGTAATTGAGTGTCTTGGGAATCAAGTTTATTAGTTTTGTTTTTACTTGTTTTTTATCAATTGTTATTTTGCAATAACAATTTACACATTAAAAAGCCAGCAGCTTGCGATGTGAAGATACTCAGTCTGCAAAAGTGAAACACTCAATTTTAATTAATTGATATTATCAACGATGAAATTGAAAGTTTTATTCATGCTCACTAGAAACTACTACAAATCTCGATTCAAGCATTGTAAATGCACTTTATATTAATTTTTGTTAGTACAATATTCCACAATCCAAAATTAAATCCAAGTTTTATGGAAACTTTCCCTCAAAATTAAGATTTCCTTACGAGACAAACAGCCTCAAGTCTGCCTATCAAATGCTATGAAGACTACAAAATAATTACACAATACCACTTTGTTTATTTAAATAAATAAGATTCCAACCTGGATAGTATTATTGATAATGAACTACCGTTATTTAACGTACTCGCCTGCCAAGGAAGAATTAAGAACACAGTGCCAAGCACATGGATTGATAACCTCAATTAACGCACATCTTAAATCTCTGCTGCTCTCTTGGTCACAGCACCCGGTTATATAACGTAACTCCAAACTCGAATTAAAAACTCTACCCGCATTTGTGTATTAAACTTCAGCCACCCTGATACTCCCACAAGGGGGCCGTACCCATTTCCAGGACGGAAACAAGTTCTGTGGGCTCCTGATCACCCGTGATACCAGAAAAAGCCTCTGGTTAGACTTCGTACCCGAGGTACTACCAATTCGGACTCCAAAAAGTTCATGGGTTGGTGGCCCATTCTGTCTTCACTTATGTAGTAACCAAGAAATCCAATTTATAGAGGGTAACCTGCATCACAAATTATAAGTGAAAAACAATGTTCCCTCCAGGAATATGAGTTCTAGACAACAAGACTTATAGAACCCCGAAAATTACCCAGAGGGAATAAGTATTATAGATAATTCAGGCAGGACCTCAAACCTAAGTCAGGTATAGTGGCTGTCTGAAAGGAGCACACATCGGTCTGAATAAGCATCATTGTAACACCGCCATAGTGTGTTAGTTAACCATCAGGGCACCCTTTCTCTTTAATAAAACTAAGAAAAGAGTCTGGAAACTATACAAAAAATATTCCGTATCTCTTCTTCCTCCTCATCTCGGAAGCTTCTCTCAATCTACGAGCATGTCTACCAATTAAGTAATTCTATTATTTTTTTGTTTTCATATCCCACAAACTGAATCTTCCGATAAGGCAAAACTGTTGTGGACCAGTATTGTTTTGAATTTTTTATGAGTTCAGTGAAATATTTTAAAAGGTCTATATTTATTCAATCAACACTTACCACAATCATCGAGAAGAGTATCTTGCCCTTTAGGCTGGGCACTTGCTTCAATTGTGGCAAACTGTCCAATGCCTCCAAAGTATCTGCTCTATTTTCTATGTACAACTTACGAAATTGTGATACCAATTCACTGAAAAAGAAATTTATAAGAATATTAAGGAAATAAATAAATACAAGTTACAAGTAGCGTAACATGTGCTGAATGACAAATTGAATACTCACCCTGTCTCCTCATTGGTAGCCGAATCATCTGAGTGATAGCCATCGCTGCCACTGGTGCTACCAGCGCTTATGCCAGTTTTGACTCCAACGCTGTTGACAGTACAACTTATTGAGCCTGGTGTTGACGTCGGCGCCACAGGCTCAGGGCCCATCATTTGTAGAACGACCTCGCAGCCCCGTGAGAAGTTCATAAGCAAACCAGCCGCAGGACGCTTTTCAATATGCGCGTGTGCGTCAACACGTTTTACCTGACCCACGCACTGTAGCACTTCTTTGTCGTTTTCAACTCGCTGTACAAGGTTTTCGACCAGAGTCGCCAATTGCTTTAGTGCCGGTTTGTCTAGCATTGTGAGCAGTGTTTTATTGTCGATTAAACGCTGCTGAATGTCACCATAATTGATGGCCAACAGGCGTTGATGTGATGAGTGTGCAGGATCTTGATTAACTGTTACCATGCTCAGCTCCTCCAGTTTATGAATTGCCATTTTATATATGTCCACATGTCGTTGCAATTCAGCCTTTAGAGCAACATGCAATGAGATTAACTGACCAGCTGCATCTGTAGTCAATCCATGTACACCAAGACCTTGGACGGCATTATCGAAAGCCCGGCGTTTCTCGCGAACAATTTGACGGACGCCAGGGTCATATTGAGCTAAGGCATGTAAGAGTTTCGAACAACGTTGTTTTAAGCCAGATTCATGGGGGTTGGCAAATAGACGCACCAATTGCCAAACGACGGTCTCTAATGGAACGTCTGGCTTGGGCGCCGGATTCAATGTTATTAAACTGAAAATTTCATTCATATTATTAAAGCAAATCTGGGTCATAATATCGGTATCACCTACCGTGTGAAAAACGATTCCAACAAAGAAGCACTGTGTGGCAAATGCTCTAAGAGCAAATCAAGTGGCAACTCTGTCATAACCGAACGTAGTACTGATGGACCCAAACGACCGACTACTCCTGCTGCCTCGCGATATTGCCGTCCCTCCGAGAGAAGCATAAGACGACGAAGCACTTGCCGCGGACTCGTTAGAAATTCACGTCCATCTCGCGATGGACCGCGTATACGCTCTCGACTATCGGCCATGGAAACCGAATAGGTGATCCCTCCACCACTACCACCGCCAGACGAGGACAGTGAGGAAATTAGCGAAAGCGATTCCTGGTGATTCTTAAGCAGAAGTTGTTTCCTGTGTTTTATGATGAATACGTGAGTATGTGAATGAGTTTGTGTGAGTAAAAATGATGAGTAAAGTAAAGCTTGATGTGGGTGCTTTGCTTTGTACAAATGAAGCAGTAATGTATCTTTGTATCTAACGGCTTACAGCATATTCGTTGGATTCGTTTCCATTGTCATTGTTCGAGTATCTTCCTTAGTTGATGGATGGCAGAGACGAGAGCTGAAAATTGAAACAAAAATAAGTGAAAATCTGTTATAAATGGCACACAATTGTTGGTATTAGTTGTTGTTATTGTAGATTGTGATTGCAATGTGAGTATCTCGAATATGTAGACATTGTTAAGAATTGGCACTTTCACCTGCCGCATAACTCATCACAATTTCAACGCCGGTGATGACAGCAACGCACGTTCATGCGATTTATGTGAGCTACACACGCATTTGGGATCACAACTCACAACTCAATCTAACTCAAGTCGAATCGGCTACAATTTAAGTCAACTCAATGCTCAACACAAGGAAGGAAAATCAAACGTGGGAGCATTTTTTTTTTTTTTAATGCAATGGAAATAAGGAAACGCGATCTTTTCTTTTTATTTTATTGGGCTGCATAGCTCTTTAATTGCTTTAGATACTTTTAGTATATCTATGGCGCTTTTAATTCATTTTAAATCGATTGTAAAACTTTTCCGCGAAAGCAAATATTGTTATGCCACATTAAATTACTAGACATTCATGCAGCTGCAGCAGATCCATATAAGATACTTTTGATACCAATGAAATACCAAAAGAAAAAAAAAATGGATAAAGTATTTGCATTGCTTTTCTTTCTTTAAATAATATAAAAGCGCTGAAGCAAAACCTCAGGCATGTTAGTGGTTGTTTAGTTAGGTGAGACAAGGTCTAAAAATTCCAAGAATTATGCTGTTTTGTAATGCTTTACAATCATAACAACTTAGCAGAGCAGAGCAGAGTAGAATAATAACAATAGCGACTAGCACCCAAAACGCACCCAAGCAGCTCGCAAGTACAATACTTTACTTTACGAAATGAATGAATGAGTGACCCACCCAGAGCGCGGCACAATATTATTAAATACGATAAAAAGATACACAACTGCGACGACGACGACGACGACGACGAAGCAACAACCAGAAAATACTTAGCGAGTAAAGTCAAATACTTGTTGCAACAACATTGAAAAATTTCAAAAAAAATAAAAAAGAAACAGTAACAACAAAAAATTATAATCATGAACATAAAAAAGATACAACTTTCATGAGTTGTGCTTTGCAAAGTGGAATTTTAAGTTTAAAATAAAAAATTTTTTCTTTTTAATTTTATTTCTTTTATAAAGTGCCGGGCTTCTCTTCTCTTTAATTGGTGCAGATGAATTTTAAGTTGCGGCGTGTGAAATGCGCTTTAGATACAATCCCCGTTAAGTCTTACTGTTAAGTAAATGGTGCAGTTGGCCAATAAGATTAACGGCAATCATAACAAGGTGTGTGTGAGAACATTTACGAGTTACGAGTTTAGTGTGCACAAGAATTTGTGAAACACGAAAATAATAATAAAAAAAAATAAAAAAAATGAATTGTGTTTTATTTTCGCATATTAATTTTATCTTAAAAATTAATAGATTAGTTTTGGTCATGTTGAAATGAATTCTTACCATAAGAAAACAATCAATTGATCTTGAAAGGTTTTTTTGTACAGGGTAGACCATTGAATATATATCGATATGCTATTTTAAACTAAATATCTCTACAAACACACTTATAGAGCTAAGGCTTGGTGCTAATCAACTTTCTGCGAATCAACCAAAGTTCGCATAATGTAAGGCATAAGGGAATGGATGAATACCTTCAAACGATCAAAGAAAGCTGGAGATTCTCTAGAAACGGTCTCTCTTAATAAGCATGCATGATCTTTGGATCCTTATTCTATAAAGAATAATCAAATACTAAAAACTGTTGTTCAATCGTCAGTAATTGACTACAATCCACAAGTTTCATTTATATGTGAAAAAAGTTTCAGTTTGAATTGCTGCCAAGAATATTTGAATCCTTCTACATTAAGAATGAAATGCAAACGATTTTTATATGCTTATGCGTCAATGATCATGGATAAAATTGAAGTTAGACGGTTGCAATAGAATAAAGATTTATCACACAAATCTAGAAAAATTAGAGCTGTTATCTTGTAAACGATTTACCAGTTTGGTGTTTTATTTTTTGGTTTTTTTTAATTCCAAAATGTATATGAAAATAGTATGCTGGCCTTTGTGACCTAGGGTATTTGTACCGATTCTGCTTAAGTGCAGAGATCAAAAGAGAAAAATTCGTGTGTCGGATTTCGTTTCTCAATTTGCACTAAATTTAATGTTTCAAAATGACTCTGTTAAGAGTGACAGTGGAAGTGTAACAGAAACAGATCGATTTGTGCGAGACAATGCAATGATAATTTGTTAATAGGTAGTATGAAATACTCAATTAGAAATATTGGGTTATTCGGAAATTAATTTCGTTTTTTTTTATGTTTTTATTTAAGATTTTCTTATAGTTAATAAATATTTTATTGGATATATTGTATCCATTCTAATACAATACCTTTTGCCAACTTTCATGCAGTAGGATGATTCCACGATTATAAATTTTTTGTTCTTTGCTGGCAAAAAACTGATCCAGATGATTTATGACTTCTTCATTTGAAGTAAAAGTTTTAACGTCTCAAAAGTTTTTTAGATACCAGAACAAATAATAATCAGAAGGTGACAAATCTGGAGAATTAGGGGAGTGTGACAGTACAAGTATAACCCAATGAAGCTTTACCAAGTTACCAAACCTGTATAAGGTGGAACACCTCTTTGTTAAAGTGAATCATTCTGGTAAGACAAGCTTCAGAAATAATGGTTTATTTTCCAGTAGAAACTCAAAAACCATTATCCCTTTGAAATCCCACAAAATAGATATCATCACCTTTTTTTTTTTTTTTTGATGAATATCGGAATTTGAACAGATTTAGAAAAGTTCATCTTTTTAACTCAATGAACTCTTTTTCGCTTAACATTATTGTAGACAGCCCATTTCCTGCTTCAAAAATAGATCCTGTTTTTGATGTTTGAGAAGCAGATCGAAGACACCGTAAGAACATATCCAGCTTCGACATAAAACCTAAGCCATGATCAGTCGAATTCATTAAATTTATTCTCACAGCGATCCCACAAGTTGTTATTCGCTGGTTTGCATTAATTGATGAATCTTATTTTGTCTTTATCAGCTTTAACTGGCCTTCCAGAATAAGGTACATCTTCACCTTTTCCAAAGAATCAAGAGAGCTTTTTCACGCCACCCTTGCCAGATCAGTTGTTAAAATTTATGTAACCCAACTCAATAGTTTATAAATAAAAATTCACTATTTATGTTATAAGATAAGTATAATTGATGAACATAAGAATTAATAAATATGATCAATTCCAAAGGTAACAATATTATCAAAGGCACTGTGAATTGAATATTCTTTGGACGTGATTTAAAACACATTTTCAGACTATATTCTGCAATCACTTGGGATAAGTGCTCAGATACAGTTTGACAAAAAGGGAGGAGGAAAATAAAATTTAAAATATCTGGTTTCCATTACATGGAGCTGCATCATGAAGAACTAGAAAGAACTTTATCATGCAGAATTAGATCTAGAAGGCATTGAATTGGTTGTAGCCCAATTGATTAGTGTAACATGGTAGGGATTTTGATATGTTACTGCGATCCAACTAATTTCCAAAGCCTTTAACAATATACCATGATCTATGGAACAACATTCGGACACAAAGCGTAATTATACTCATCGAATTTCTTTAAGAAGTCATGCAAAATATCTCGAGAAGTAAACATCTGTATATGTATGAATGTATTGGCTGCCGTTGCGCCATATACTCTTACTTGATTTTAAACAATAGCAAAACTTAATTGCTAACTATTTTTATGCATAGTTCAAGTTTTAATTTTTCTCTTTTGTCATCAAATAGATGGCGCACCCTGTACTCTTGTGCATTATAACTAAAAGAAAAAACAAAATATTCCCACACATTCATGGCATAAACATTTATTATGGACAATTAAAAAGATATGAAACCAACAATAATAAGAATTGTGAAAAATAATAAAATCTGCTGAGTTCATATAAAACGCATACAAATTTTAATTATAAATTTTTTTTTAAAGCAAACATATGTACTTATGTATAGGTAAACAGATATCTATCTATCTACACTTTCGAAGTTAGTACGTACAATAACTTCCTTCTAGTACATGACAAAAGTAAACAATGACAAAGAATCACAAACAAATAAAGAAGATACAAGAAAGTAAAAAAGAAAGAAAGCAAAAAGAAATATGATTACAGAACAATTATAAGCGACAAATTGAAAGATAAGATCATCTCATGCAATCTGAAGTGTATGTACTTATATAGATAGATACATTCCTGTAGATGCATGTAAGTATACCTTTATTATATAATACGAGTATAATAGCTTTGGTGACAAATAATAAGAACCATTATTATTATTTTCTACTTCGTTCATTCTTTGGTTTTTTTATTTGCTGCTGGTTTTTCTTTTACTTTTTTTTTTTTTTTTTGGGGGGGCTAGTAACATCTACTAAAAACTACCATAAAACAAAACAACAACGGAAGCGAAGCTTGTACCTACATCTGTCAGATGCTTACATTAAATCCACAAAGAGTCAGTGTTGCTTTGAGTATAGTTAGATAGATGGCTATGTATTCTTCTGTACATGAAATTTGAGTTATGTATGTTGATTCATTCTCGCTTTAAGTTTGTTGTCTGTCCATTGACGCTGTTTGGTTTAATGAACCTTTCTGTAACTGACACTAACCACAAAAGAAAACATAAACATAAACATAACAACACAACATGATGATTCTTTTTATGATTATGATTATTATTACTATGACTTCTAAGCTCATGCATAGTTTTTGCTAGTTTTTGCTTTAATATGCTCATGTATCTTTTGGACTCAGCACCAAACGCCAAGCTATTGTAATTACCACGTCACATGCATATAAGCACACACACACACACACACACACACATGTTTAGATAAATATATCTATGTAAATATATAAAGAAAATTCAAGTTGCATGCATGTAAAACTAATAAAAGCAATTTGTTTATCTTAATTAAAGCACTTAGAAATTATTTAATTTTCACAGATTTATATGTTGCCTTTGCTTGATGGCAATCAATAACAGATGATTTTCAAATTAATTTCATGCTTATGTATTCCATTGACCTCATTATATGGTTTAACAACTAACGCCTTCTCATAAATATCCACTTGATTTATTGAATTGAAATGTTTTTTTTTTTTTGTATGGTAAAAGTTAAAAGAAACCCACCCAACAAAAGATACAAAAAGAAAGAAAAAAAAAAAGAAAAGGAAATTCGCGCTCTTAATTTTCAATGAAGTGAGTTAGTCGAATGGACAAACAATAATAGAAAGAATAGAAATCATTAAAGCCAGAATCCATTCATTCGCATAAATTCTTTTCACTCATTTGCATCTGAACGACGTTGTGTTTCATCGATTGATTGATTTGTATCTAACACTGTTGCCAATATACCTTTTAACGAAATACACATATGTACATACTTAGTGTGTGGCCATTGGCCTTTTTTAGACCAAAGTTTTTCAGCATTAAAACAATTAAATATCAACGATTTCTTGCATTTGTTAAAAGATTTATCATTCGCTTAGGTTTTGGCCTCGTTTAGTTCCCCCTTTTTTTGTTTTTAAAGATTCTTTAGCAAATTTGCATAAATAATTTGTTTCAAAACATACAAATTCAACAACATTTTATCTAAATGAATTGTATCTGCTGTGTCTGCAGAGCTTCATGACAACAGCATGAAATAAAAACAAAAAGTATGCTAAATACTTTCTTTAGGTTGTTAGTTTAAGAAAAATTTTCGACAAAACTATTCAGTCACCTGTCATCGTCACCATCTGAATTTTTACCATTGTATACTTTTTATTTAAATTCTTAAAAAGATTTTCAACTTTTTTAATGTTAGACATTTCTATTCTAGTAGCTATTTCTTGTTTTTTTTTGTTTATTAAATCCAAAAGAAACGTGAATTGGGTTAATTTGATTTAATTAAAATTCTTCTTGTTCCATTCAAAGTTGATGTCTAGTTTTTACTAATTGAGGGAGAAAACTTTCTTATAATCAAGCGTAATAATAATAATTCTGGGAATGTTGTTCTTCCACTACTATGGTTAGGTATAGCTATAAAAGTGTAGGTGTTAATGAAGATGACAAATTAAGTTTCATGATGGTTGATTAAAAAGATTTTTAGAACAAATTTCAGAGGACAAAATTACTTATTTCCCTTTTTAAATTTTGTCAAGATGAATTTTAATGTCACAAATTATTAAATTTTGTCACTTATTTAAATTCTCTTATTATATAGTTTAGACCACTTTTCATTTATTAAAACTTTAATAAATAACATGACTTATCTTTAAAAAGTCTCTACCAAATTTACTGTGAATTAATAAAACTAAAATACAATTTAAAGAAAGCTGTCAGTTCTAGTGACATTCATTTTCAAAGAAATTTTAACAATATTTATAAACGTTGCAAATCTAAAATAATCCCAGTCTTTCTACAATCTACAACATAATACAATACTATATCTGCATGATTTACATAAATTTTAGGCAAAATAGATGCTTTCAATGGTTGCTCTATTGGTATAATTTGCCATAAATGGAGAATTTGGTATACAATAATATACAATACAATAAGTATAAAGAAAAGAAGTCGTTCTATTGTAAATTTGTATATTAATCAATCAATTTAATTTCATAACAGAACAGTAAAACTATGACCAAATATTCAACCTACATATTTGTAGCTTCATGCAAACTTTCATGACAAATTTTGTGAAATTTTGTTTTTGTTTATTTTTGTAAACAAAAAGTTCAAGCAAATGCATAACACAAAAGATCTTAATATGTCCCAGAAATTGTAAAATTTATTATGTTTTATATGACAATAGATGATAATAAATAGCCTTTGTAATGTTAGAATTGAAGTAAAGCTGTAAAAGAAATGATTGCTTAAATGAATATTTCAAGTGGTTATATGCAAAATGGTTTTGTTTATTATTTCAAACAAAAAGAACAAGCAAATGCAAAACCAACAAACAAAAGAGAACTTAATAGAGTTCAAGAAATTTAAAAAATTATATCATATTATATGCTAATGCTTTATGCTTTTGTAATTTTATAAGAGAAATGATTGCTTAAATGAATATTTCAAATGGATAAATGCAAAATGGTATTACAATCTTGGCTAAGTGGAGTAGTTTTTTATTACCAGCTTCCTTATCCACATAGCTTAGAAGTAATATTTTTCTACATATTATGAAGCTCTAAGTGGAAGTGCTGTTTACAGAACATCTGTGTTCTAGAAAGACTATAAGTACAATTGTTGTAAAGTGCCAATCATTTTATTCATAATATGATTAAATAAAGGCGGCGCAAAAAAAGTCTTATCATAGTAACACAAGAAACAATAGAGTCTACAAAAAAGTGGCCTAGAGCAATATAATGGTTGTTATGTTTATCAGGTTCCTTTTAAACTCTTCTCGGGTTTTACGATCATCTTACAAACAAAATAAATATTTATGAATAATCAGTTTAGACTTCTTATATTTCTTACGTTCACCTTCAAGTGTTGTACTATATGGTATAATTATATAGTAAAAACATACATGATTTTAAAAACAATAAGCAGGTATGTTATTATGAAATATGGAGCACTTTATCCTTTCACTTCCTAAAATAATATTTAGTATTATAGTTTCTTGTAAATTTGTTAGTTTCTTCAATATTTTGTATAATTTACTCATATTTTTATCCAAACAAAAAAACTATTTATTATTTAAAGTTCTTTTGTGACGCCACAAGCAATGCAATTTTAATTATAAACCAAGTTAAAATTGAATATCAAATACACACAGAAGTTTGTAGATTTTGGAACCAATAATTATCCTACTATAAACTCACATACTCCGAACAATCACTTGTAAAAAATAAATACTTAAATTTTAATATCGATTGAATATTTCGTTGTTTAATCAAATGACTTACCTTAGTTAAGATCAAATATCTGAACTCAACTTTCTTTGATTAAATTTTTTTGCACAAAACCACAAACACTTTTCATAAAAGGTCACTTGATAATAACAACACAATAAAGTAAATAAAATTAATTGAAAATCATCAATCGATAGACAATAAATAATTTAAGTAGATTTTTTTTTGTCTAAAAGTTCTCAAAATTGAATAAAAACCACAAACCAAAAATCATTCTTTTTGCCAATTTGTCATTATGTTGTTTACTATGATCATCATTGTTTCAAGATTTACTTAGACATTTTTGCACTTCATTAACTTTTTAAAGATTTGTGAATTCCAAGATATGTTACTCTTTGTCTGTCTAACTGTCTGCAAGTTAATTTTTGATATGAGAAATGCCACGGGAAAAATTTTAATCACAAACAACCGCAATAAACTCACAACCGCAACAAATCTTCGACAATTTTCCGTTGCCACATTCATACATTCGATACACAAGTATCTGTGCAAGAATTTATCTAAGCCCAGAAGAGGCGAACAATCAAAATACAGTTTTGCGCTTTTATAAGCTGAGCACGAGCACACAACGATATAGTAAATATCAAACGGGTAGATACTTTTTCTTACTAGAGGTACTACAAATACTACTGTGAATAATCCGCACCAAGCGACCGTCTATGGTAAAAGTCCAACGTAGACTGCCGACTGCTGAAGTTGACTTACGGCTTGAATGTCATGACCAAATGACTGCTGAGCGAGTTTATTCGATCGCACCACACGAACAGAAAGAGCAAAAGAGAATGAAGTTTCCTGCAAGCGACAAGTGCCGCATGTGACGTTTAGATACTTTTGGCTATGCTGCCAGCAGCAAATAAACGGCAACGGCGCAGCTGATGATGATGATTTGTCCAAATTTCCTCATTTACTTCAATTCAGTATTGCATTGGTAAAGTGAATATGTTGTAGACATGAACAAAACAAAAGAAAAAAACAACATACTACTTAGTAAGTATGAGGCACCAATTGTGTGTTTGCCATTTGTATCTTTAATTTGTTTACAGTTTCAAATCGATTTCAAATTAATTTTGAATTTAATTGTTCATTTTCTTCTTGTTATTATTATAAATTGTTATTCATTCTACAATATAACTGTTACTTTAAATGTTGTTTTTCTGATTCATTAACTTTCCAACACATTTAAAGCAATTTTCAACTCTTGCATCTCAAAATGATTTTGGGTTAGTAAAGAATTTCTTTAGACTATTCCAAAATACATCTAAATTATATAATACTTCAAATTACATCGAATTTTAATGGATATTGGAGATAATTAAAATCTTTTAAATCTTCCATTTGGGTTATAGTAGATTTTAATGCATTAAAAATTAAATTTTGGTTTAAGAAAACTATGTGTTCACATCTCTTAAACTAAAACAAATTTTATACTAGTGAGAAGCGATATGATCACTTTAGTCTGATATTTGTGAAGTTTAGAGCGTGGTGCATCGGATATCTCATAAGACACAAGGCAGTCCCTTTGTTTTTGCGCAAATTGGTCTCTCAGTTTTTGAAATGTCGAACAAAAATTTGATCAAGTCATTACATACCAAATATGCATATCACAGTTACAAGATTACAAGATTAATACAAAAGCAGTAGTTCTCCTATATAAATGAGTAAAACCTCGATTTTCAAACTACATTTTTGAATTTCAATTATTGCTTCAGTTGGGCCCGGTAGGTGGTGCTGTTGTTGAGATACATGCACTTTTTTCACCAAATATTTAACATATCTTATCAAGTGCACACTATACTAAGCCAATTTTAATAACTTTTCTTTTAAAATGACAAATGAATGCTAATAAAAAGAGTTGCATACTTATTTTTTTCAGCTTTTAACTTTTAATATAATATTTTTAAGTATTAAGTTTTTGGAAAACCACTGCAAGCCCAACCATAATGCTTTGAAAACTTTAATTGTTTTTATTATTGTATTTTCCTCTCTGAGCACATTTTGTGCTATTCGTTCCTGTACTTTATGTTCATTTAAAGCGGGTCAATTTTGGTTGGTTGGTGATAATATAACTCAAGCATATTAATTGTCACATGCAAAGTGTAAAATTTTTGGTAAAATCACTTTTTGTGTGCTCTTTGCATCCAAATTGCAATCGCTTGACCACTCAATATTAAAACCATATGGCATGACTGAGTATGTCAGACAATAGAACATTACTTCATAAACCAACCAAAAATATTCTACAAGGGGCAATAAGGATGTCATTCTTTTAATTTTCTTAAGTAACATAGTTTTATTGAATAAGTTTATAACTGGAAATCTCCATAAGTGGAAATTTTTTTGTGCATTTGGTGATTTGAGTTATGGAAGTTTGACTGTACCTACATGCATATTTGATGGTCATTTTCTTAGTGGTATTGCAATGATATTTTGCTTGTGATAATAGTACAGTGCATTACCCAAAATTAAGATTTATTATATGCTAATTTATAGTAATTATCTTCGCCACATTTTTAACACTTAATTAAAAGTTTATATAACAAAACACTTCACAAGTATCTCATACAAATTTAAAAAAAAAAGGTATTGTATCTCACAAATTAAATTTTTATAAGAAAAAAATGTGTTGTAACACAATTGTAACAAAACTGCAACAGTTGATTGATTGAATATGTTGAACATTTCCTACCACAAACATTTAGTAAATTTTAGCAATTTAAATATGAGAAAATAAAGGAAAATTATAATGAAAGAAACAAAGAAAGTAGAAAGACACTTTATCTAAAAGATAAAAATGTCAAAGGAAAATACATATAAAGGAAAAGTGACAGCGTTTAATTGGACTTAATTACAAACAAGTAAACTGAAAGATATTTTCGCACAATACAATAACAAGGTAGCATCTAACAAACATAAAAAACAAAACAAAATCTATTAAAAGATTTACAATTGTGATAAAAGCCATTTGCCAAAATGAAAACAATCAACTTACTGTAGATATTTTAATAAAAAAATTTAAAAACAAAAAACATTACATAATTTTTTGGTTATTTCTGAAACTTTACCAACGCCTCCCCTTACAAATCAAAGGCTTTTCATCGAAATGTTGCGCATGCTTACTTTTCTTCAAGTGTACAAGTATCAAAAACGTATCCACATTTCCAAGTATCTATTTGGGTGTATTGCGCAAAGGAATTGTGCCACCTACTACAACTTCATATTCATTTTCATTCAATCAACCTCAAATGGTAAGCACCAAATCACAAAGCCAGCATGGTAATTATTCGCGCTTGGGTTTTATGAGATAATATAAGTACATAAGTATCTACTTGCCACACGCCACTAGTCGCCGCCAAGGTAGTTTTTCGTCTCGTTAATTCGCGTTTATGCAACTTAACAGGGCATTAAGTTTCGACATTATCGCCAAGTTAACGCATACCGAACAATAATACAGTAATAATGATTTTAGATACTGTGTATCTTACCATATACTCTCATGTAGTACTAAAGACTAGGGTTAAATAAAGTGTTAAAAAGTCAAGGTTGCGCTTTAGTTTAGTTTCATCTTTAAGTGCTCATTTGTGAGTATTGTGTTTGTTCTTCCAAGAAGGTTGAATCGAGTTAATTATGTTTTTCTTTTATATTTTATACAATATTATTTTTTCTTAGACCAAAACATGAACAGATACACATTCGAATGCATACACAACATACAAAAATATGCCATATGAAAGCCTTTTGCCATCTTCCTTTCGAAAGTAATGTAACATTTCACTTTCTTATTTAGCAAAAAAAAAAAACCCAAAACATTTAGCTAGTAGAAATAGAAATTACAATTTTCAACATTTCACTTTGTACAAATATGTAAGTATCTTTTAGTTATTATATTATTACTATTATTTTTTGTTTAAATACATTTTACAAATATTTTCTAGTATATTGTTTATTAAGAAAACAATAAAAATAACTTCTCCTTTTGTTTTTTGTATGTTTTCTTAAATGATTATTAAATCAAGTAATTTACTATAGTCTTTTAGTAGTAGTTGATTTACTATTTACTAAACTCATAAAAATGTCAAATTGCATCGCAATGTGACAATGTGAAATGTTTCTATGTCGCATTGCTGAATAACTTCCCGAACATTCAGCAGCAGCGAAATGCTGCAATTTTCAGCTGCCTCAGATGCCTACAAACGCCAAGATGTGGTGGTCAAGATGGCTTTGATTCAACCTGTTGTTGCACCACGCATCTGCCAATTTGAAACGAGTCCATCTACCATCGGCAACTAGGCTGAGTGAGATACTCGTATTTCATAGTATTTACTTGCTTGATTTTTTCACTATTTGTTTGTTTACATTGAATTATTGTATACTTTTTATTTGTTTTTGCAACTTTTTCCAGCAAATGAAAGATATTTTTTTGCGTTTTCTGTTCGAAATTTCTCTTTCTAGGAATGGACTTTTTATACCATTCACACTGTACATGCAGTGTATTAACACTTTATTGAGATGTTTGTCTGTCTATGTGACAATTTGTTTGATTCTATTGTAGTTCAGTTTAGTTTTAAAGATATTAAATAGTTAATATTCAGATAATGTGTTTCAAACAAAGTTTTTCAATTTCAGCAAGATAACGGCTTGATTTCTAATACTGATATCCTGAACAAACTTTTGTAACTAGTCTTCTAAAACTATATGCAAAGGAATTTATATATTGAAGCAGATTATTTCCATGAAAGGAAACTTTAGGCAGAAAAAGAGAGAAAACTTGACGCTTTAAAAAGAAAAAAAAAAAAACACATTTCAATTTAAAAAAATTGGGTCATTTATATTTTAAGTAATCTTTCTCATAAACTAGTGACTCCAAATATAACTAGAACTTGTACGAAAGGCATATAATCGTCGTTGAAATCGCATTTAATGTAATTTCTATTTGTTTTTGATTGGTTTTTTTTTTTTTTTTTTTTATAATTGTTTGCAATAATCATAAAATGTGAACAATTTCATTACTATTTTAACTTAAATGGTTTTGTTTTTCTTTGTGCTGATCGGAAATTGTCATTACAATTTTATTTATTTATAAATTCTGATTATTTTCTTCTCCCTTCATCAATAAAATTTACTATAGATATGCAAGTCTTAAAATAATCGTAAATTGAAGTATATTCACAATCTTTTAGAATACTTTTCGATAAATTTTTTAAAATTTTTAAACAGTTGATGCTTTGTCCTCCTTGGCTTTCACTGTTTGAGTATGTTTTCTTTTGACAATTACTATTTCTAATTATCACAAATATAAAGTTTCTTAAACAAATTTTTTTATCCGTGTTAAGGATATGAAAAATCACTAAAAGTTTTCCGTACTCCAAATGTCTTTGTTGTGTTTCTTTATTGTGTAAATGTTATTAGAAATCATTCAATCATTTTAAAGATTTTTATTAAACCATAAAGAAAGAGCAAGAAATACACTGTAAGTACACTGTTTATTAATTTTATTCTACTCAACTATCATATAAGTACTTAGAAATGATAATAACTATATATGAATACAGCCAAATTCCTTTATAACGAACTCCCCAAAAAGGAGAACATCTCTATAATAAAGTCATTTTGAAGTGACAGCTTTTTTATTAAAATTTTTTCATGTATTTGAACCTCTCAGTAACGAACTCCTCTAGAGTTAATTTCATAAATTAATGAAACTTTAAAAACATATAAAAAAAAAACCAAACACAGTAAATTTTGTACTCGTTTCTTCCAAAATGTGATTTTTTGCTTTATTGAAGTGAAGACAAAAACTTCTTCCTATACCATGACAAATTTTACAAAAAAAAAAAAAAAGAGAGTTTCTGGAAGCACTAGGTCATACCGAATATGCAGCAAGTAATGTGTGGTTGCATAAATACTCGTATAAAAAAGTATAGTGAATATGGAAATGAAAAATGTTCTGCAGGTTTTAATTAGAGGCTTACAATGACATAGTCAATGTTGATGAGACTATACTTTTTTTTTTAAGTGTTTGACTCTAACTTTTGTAAATCGAAATTAATTTCACTAAAACAGAGAAATTGAAACAAGGCTAAAAATCAATTATTATCAAAGGACTGAAATTCCTTGAAGTACATTATGGAAATAATAGCAAAACAATAATGACTAGTAAGATTTCTTAGAAGTGGCTTATGAAACTAGACAGTAAATTTGCTTATGAAAAAAGGAATATATTGCTATTGCTATAAAAATTGTCTATCACGTCATTAGAGCCTATGAATCAAGGAGTTGTATTCAATGTGCAACAGCACTACAGAAAGAGAATATTTAGGAAAATTTTAGACCCAAAAGAAAACTTTTCATTGTAAATTTCTTTACTGATCCCATTAGAGAATTAACATAATTAAAGCATGGAAAACTGTGAGATAAAAACTGTTTCAAAAAAACGGATCTTGCGAAAGATATTGGTATTGAGCTGGATTATTCTGATGATAAGGACAATGTGCCTCCAGCAGCATTGTTAAACATTTTCAAAGAGATAAGGAAAATCATATCACCTAAACATGATAAGAAACTTCTGAAATATATACTCGTACTTCTTCCTTGTAGACTATATATTTTAATAGGTGTTTTCCACCAAACTTCATCTTATTGTATATGAAGATTCCACGGGAAAAACAATAAATGCGACGTAATGATTAGTAAAGAGAAAAATAACTTTTTATTGTTTAAAAATCTGTTTTTTCTCATTTCATACTCTTTTTATATAAATATTAAAACGTATAAAAATATTCTTTGAAATTTGTTATTTTTATATTATTATTATTTTTATTTTTTATATTTATTATTTTCGACCAAATGACCTCCTCATAAGGAGTTTGTAAAAACTTAAGGTATCATTTTCCTTTAAGGATATGTGACTTTTCTAAAGACGATACCAATATGTAAGAACCTTCGGGTTAATAATATTTTAATAAAAGTGAAAAAGAATAGTATTTTCGACGTTCGGCGCATGGACATTCCCTGCTTCCTGCATTGGATGAGCATATACCCAATTATTATCCAATTCTAATTATTGTATAAAAATAATACACTAAAAAGCTGACATTAGCTTAAGAGATAAGTTTCACAACAACAACAAAAAAAAAAAGAAGCCATTCATAGTTTTTCCCGTGGAGTCCTCATAACTTCTTTCCAAATACTTACAATACTATAATGGCTCAATAAATGCGTAGAAAATTCAACTTAGAGGGTGTTTATAGAGTAATTTTGTTTTAAATTCTGACAACGACTATAGCAATAAATCATTATACAATATATCTTGCAAAATGGAATAAATCAATTTACGTGCATTTTTTCTTAATGCAAGCAAACCTTGAAAACTGATAAAAGAAGTTTCTTTTCCACATTTTGATGTATACAAATATCATTTCTATTCTTTGATCACTTTTTACAACATTTTAGTTGACTTTGACCTACAGTTAACCTCTGCATTACAAACTTAAACATTAAAAATATTAAGAAATCCATTTTACTGTATTTAACTGCCGAAATTGACTTCATTAATGTAATTAGGTAAATATAAATTCACATAATAAATCAAAAATTGCTGTTAATGAACAATAATAATAATAATAACTGTAATAACAAATGATCATAATTATAATAAATAAAATAATATTAAGCACATTTATTAAACTGTCAAGTCATTTAAGGTGAAGCTAATTACAAATTTACAAACAATTTTAAGCAAATTCCAAATTATGGAAATACTTGAGTGAAGTAGAATAAAGATTATTAAAAAAAAATTCTCAAAAAGATATTTTTTATTAAATTATTGTACTATAAGCAAGTTGTGATATTTTATTGAAAACTAGGTCAGTAGAAATCGAACTTTATCCGAACGGTGGTGTATTCCATACGTAGTCCATTGGGGAATTGTTGAAGACCAATGCACTAAGACATGAAGTTATTTCTCAGAGCAACTTAAGCGATGTAAAGTAAAGTGAAGTGAAGCGAAGTCAAGTCAAACCAATTCGTCAACTTAACTTTACTTTTACTGTCAACTGAACAAGACTTAATTGCAGTTCACTGACATATGCTACAGCAGCGACGACAGTAAGAAAATCTCTTGCATTTCTTGTGTTGACAGATACAATAGCAAAAACAACGAACAACAAACGAAAGTCAAACGAAAAAAGCAAAAGTTCCACCTGATTCTGTAATAAGAATCTGTAACCATCTCTTGCTATTCACTGCACTACATTTTAGTTCAGTTAAAGTAATTTATGTTAAGTTACAAGAAGTTATAAGCAAGGCAGCAAAAGCAACAAGTTTCTTGAGATTTTTGTGAAAGTTGTTGGCAAACAAGAGCGAGAGCGACACGAATTGCAACAATTGCGAATGTTGCTGATGCTGATGCTGATGATGTTGCTGATGCTGATGATGTTGCTCATGCTGAAGAAGAAGCTCATCATCACCACGTTTGTAAATAAATCTATCTATTGCTTGTGACAAGGAGCAAAGTGAACAATTTACGTTGGTGGCCAACTTGATGGTTGCTGTTGCTTGGTGTTTTGTTGTCATCTGCTGCCGCTGATGTTGTTGTTACTTTTTCATCTTTAGCTACATCAACCATATGGATACATTTTTATAGACCATAGTCGAGTCGCGCATTTGATTGTTGTTGTTGTTGTTGATGTTATATTGCTGGAGCAATTCAAGTTAAAAACTCCACTTAATAAAGTTAGATTTCATAGATTTCCAAAATGATGAAAATGTATTTTCACTTGTATTTGGCAATCAATAGATAAATGTTTTCTTTTTATTTGTTGTGATTCCTTGGACAGTTTAGATACATTTGCTTGCGTTTTATTGCAAGTTAATTTTCATGGCTAATTAGATACACCGCCAATGAATCAATGTAGTAAATATTTTTGCAAACATTTCTGTCATTGTATTTTAGCACTTTCATGATTTGTTTTTTTTTTTTTTTTTGTTTTCTTTTCTGTTGTTTAGTTTTTGCCATTTTTGGCTCAAAAGAAGTATGAAAGTTGTACGCAACGTGAAAATTGTTGCATGCTGCAACATGTTAAATTTATTATTAAAATATTGCGGCATTTATTGAAGCTCATGATGATGATGATGTCTTACCGAACTCACTTTCATTTGTCAACACTTTATTTTTTCTCCTTTATCTGACAAGTGCTTTAGATATACGAGTATCATTAAGACACAAATAAACTTTTATTCAATACATTAAGTCTGCACAATAATTGCAAATGTGAAACTATTGACTCAATTTATAGGTATTAAGATATCAATTAATAAATGTACAATACTTAAATTGGTTATATGATCTCAATCTACTAACTTTCTAAGTTTATTGTATATGATCAATTGTTGTAACAATATAAAGTTTGTTTTATTAAGATTTTTATGGCGTTAGTTTAGTCATAATTCGTAGAGTCAAAGAAAAAAGTTTAAGTGTTTCTCTCCTAAACGAGAAATCGCATATCTAGGGAATCTATCTTCAATGACACGTCACTGAAGTTCATTTAAAGGTATCGCTTGTCATAGACGGCAGGAAGTATCCATGCACAATTAAAGTAACAATAGAGTCAAATACTAAACTCTCCAAAGACTCCTGTTGCAAGATATAATTCCAAACAAAACTCCCCTAAAAAGGCCATCAGGCCTTCTAATGCTTCTTTGAAAAAAAAGAAGATTCCTAAGACCCTTTTAATTAGATGCATTTAGTTTAATGCATGAAAACATTCAATGAATTCACAGCTGGAAAACAACTTATTGCCGTTCCTAATGTAGCATGAAATTATATTTCAAAAACTATGTAATTTAATCTTGATTTTCGTATTTCATTGTTACACCTGTTTATAACTGCAAATGTCTATCATTTCATACAACAGTTTCCGTTGTGTAGTAGCGTGTGATCGACGATTTTATTGTTAGTTATTACAGAGATACATACGTAGATAGTAGTTACATATGAGAATTATATCTGAACATAGATTAATCTTACCTTCGTATTGTTGTTCAAAAAGAAAGATGGAAGAAATCAGCATGTAACGAAATACGTGATAAAAACAATCAACGCAGTTTTAATTATTAGAGGTGTCTGTGAGTTGCAAGCAGGAAGTATGCACATTAAATCTGATATACTAGATATACTTTTGGAGTCTCTAAGTAGTAACTCACACAATCTCACACAAGTTAGTCAATCAGTCATCAATTCTTTTAATGTGTGCTGATTTTTGTAATTTTGTGGTTTCTTTTACTCAAACTGTGCAACATTTTTATTCTTGACCTATAAAATCATCTCATTCAAACATCCAGTCATTAAGAGCTCTTAAATTAATCTCCCAAAAAAAAAAAACAAAAAAAATATGTGGCCCATAGCTGGCAGCAGCAACCACTTAATACTAAGTAAGACTTAGTTAAGCCAAACTCTCTAGTGAAAATTATGTCGTTTTTTATACATCTACTATGACTAGACTTCCTTCCATTGGTCTAGCTAATGATGCATAAATCAAATGTCGATGAAGCACGCACGCATGTTCATGCCAAAGAAATCTCGATTTGTGCCAACGTTGTAGAGACGTGCGCCCAAGTCAAAGATTTGTATTTAATTACACAAAAAACAAAGATCTTTTCTTGTTTTGCGTTGTTGTACTTGTGTCTCTTACCAAATACGAACGAACTCAATGAAAGTATTAACAAATACAAAAGAAATAAAATAAAAATAATAATAATGATAACCAGAATTTCCAGCTTCTACTCGGCACAATTTCATTTTCTTTTGGCGTTGACCAAAAACACAAAAAAAAACAAAAATTTTGTGTTTCTTGCAATTGCCCCTTTGCCAACGTTTCCTTTAATCTTTCCAAACGATTTAAACGCATAAAAAGAATACTTTTGGTGAAGCACGTACTTTTCACTTTCGTCATCTCATGGCTCATGTAGGATGCACAAAACAGATACTCAGATACTACTCAAACGTTTGTATATATGAGTATAGAGAGATACTTGCGCAAAAATAGAAAGTAAAATCATTTATGGTGGCTTAAAGTATTTCATTTAATTTTCGATAAGCAAAAATAATAAACCAAGAGTGTATGAAAGAATTTGCAACATTATGTATTAACAATCGATAGAATTTTTATGTTCTATCCACATTTTATAAGGTTTTCATCATTAGGACGAAAAGTGAAACAGAAACATTAATTTTAGTATTATTTTTGAAACCTTAACAATTCAGTGTTCTCCGTTCTATTAGCAACTGTGAAATGCTTAAATAAATAAATATTTGATCCAAAGTGAAGACTAACAAAAACTGAACTAGTAAATCGGTACAGTATCAAACAGTGATACTCATTTGATCCAAAATCTGTTACATGAGAGTATTTTATTCTAAGGCTATAAAAAAAATTTATTAAAAACTTTCAAAAAATATTAATCTTTAGTTTAAGTCTTAAGAACTTATTGTTATAATAAGTACTATGTTGGTTACCTTTAACATTTTGGAAATGGGTAATCCTAGTGTTGCCAGATTAATTCGGATTTAAACCGTAATTTTTTAAAACTGTAATATATCTCAACAAGAGTGCAAGGATGAATTGATATTACAAGATAGTCGGATGACTTATATTGAAATTCTCCAGAGTACATTTAATATTGCATTTACATTTGGCTATCAAGAAGATTACTTCGGCTCGTGACGATTAATGCAAAAAAAAAAAAAATTAAAAATACAGTCATGATGATTCAAGAAACTTTTATTTTATATATAGAAGTAGCGAATCTCCGTTCTATGCTTATTAGCCTGAAACTAAAGAGCAATTGACTATATTTGCCTGCAATTTGGCTCGAATATCTCCTGTATCATAAATAAAGGTAGAGGGTTATTACGATACATTAAATGTTGGTCTAAAGAGTTACACTACTAAATTACATTTACATCACTGGTTAGACCAATTCTTGAATATGCAACGTGTGTATGGAACCCACAGTTTAAAAAGTATAGTATAGTCCGTTCAAAAGCAATTGTGGCTTTTTGCACTGCGTAACTTATGCTAGGATCCCAATATAAACCTTCCATAGCTGTCTTAAATTAATCCGCCTTCCTTTGTTATCCATTGGAGTGGGTTAGAAAAAAAAGTAGTAGCAAGGCGAGCCAAATCCAACAAAACTTGATAGAGGATGAAGCATTTTGAAGGAAATAAACGCGTGCTTCTTCCCAAAATCCGGACATGTGGTCAACTTACCATTACAGAAACGTAGGACGGTTAACCCTGAATGGTGTAGAACCAACTGTTCGCCAGAAGTGTTCAATAAGTTGAGGTAAGGAACCTCCGAAGCAGAATCATTCCTTACCACATCAATGGGAGCTTTTATGGAAAAGAATATTTGTGAACCCAAAATGACGAATTGATAACTACTTCTTTTTGATACAGCACATCAAAAACAAATTACCAGATCCATTTTTTTCGACGGCTGTAGCATGCAACATGCATGTTTTGGAGATATTTTATTCAAAGGCGATAATTAGCTCAAGCATAAGTGTATTGATGTTCATAGATAATACAATACTATTATAAAAAGCAATAAACCGTTTCCCATGAAAAATGTTTATTTGTGTGCTCTATTTCCTTCCTATTAACCCTCGCGTAAGATGTGTTTTAAAAGTAATGACGGTTTTACTATGTAGTCTGACTTGCTGGAATGTTGTGTTGAAGATCATGTTGATAATTATCATAGTTAAATCTGTTGTTAGATGCCAAAAAGGTTTAATCTACTTTGAAGCAACTGGGGAAATTTTAGAAATATTAATTGTATTTTTATTCGAATAAAAAGAAAGGACTTACTTAGAGTTATAAGTATTCTAAGTATAAGATATTGAAAACATTAAAAATGAAAGCATTTCAAAGAGCCACGAAATGAAGTTAAGAATCCTATTAAACTTAAGTAAGTAAGTTTCTTGCTATGGAATGCAAATTAAAGACTAAATCGCTTCAAAAGAAACACTCTGGATTGCCAAGATTACGAAAAACTTAATTTAAACTTTTGCAACCATTCTTGATTGTGAAACCCTAAATTTAGATAAGGACCCGTATATCATTTTTACTGTTTCCAATAATATTAAACTATTTTTTTAATTGTTGTAATTTAATTTAATTTAATTTCATAATATTTTCAATAGAACCATAATATATAGATATACATAAATACTAAAATAAACAGCAAATGAATTAAGAAGAATTCAATGGCAAGCGTAAGTAGAGCTAATGGATTAATCACGTATGTAATCAATATGAACATTTTATCTGTTTTATCTTCTTGTAACGAACGCATCAATTCACTCCGCCGTCACCTTATTCCTGTATAGTCAATTGCAATTGTTTGCTGCGTGAACTTTCAAAACGATTTGGAGTATGCATATCTAACATGGCCATAATACCGATGGATAAAATGCTAATCAAGAAGAATGACACAAGTACTCCTGCTAATATGGGAGCTGTTGTGAAACCCACACAGTCGTATCGATCACCAAATGAACTGCGTCCGTTGAGCCAGGGTTGTACCTGGAAATCACTGAGTACTAAACTATCGTTTTTATTGCTAAATCGAAGATCGCGCGATGAACAACGATACGAGAATCCCAATGGGGCTGAGGGTATGGTATATGAGTTGCCAACGGCTGTCAGTACAGTCTTTATATCCTTATATTCCACTTCGACGGCACGCATATACCAAGTGCCACGATTTAATGTGAAGTTAAATCGCATAAACAGTTTTTCGTTCTCGGTTACAAAGATGATAGTCAAACGCCCGTAACCCTTAGCTTTTTGATCATCAAAGGTTATTGCTTTATTGTGCTCCAACAGTTTAAAGGTTTCATTGGCACTACCCAATCTTAAAATGGGTGCTGCATTTACATAAAGCACCGCTTTCCTACCGTCGGCGACATAAACAAAACTTTTATCCGTTTCATCTGTGGGTGGTTGGGGAGTTGTTCCTGCACGTGATGACTCTTCCTCATTCTCTTTAGCTTCACGCTTTTTCAGAAAATGCGTAGCAGTTAAATCCTCCTCCTCACGGTTTGCTAATATTCCAAGTACTTCACCAACGCCATAAACAGTTACTGCATCTTTATATCCCGAAATCAATTGTTCATCATCGTCATTATTGTTGGCTCCACTAAGTGTTATAACCTATAAAGAAAGTTCATGTCTAACACATCAAAACTGTTATACAAACTTTTTTCCCTTGCAATAAATACCTCAACATTTGAATTGTAATTAAAAGGCTCCGCTGCCAAATTACGCTGCGGCAAATATGCCCACACATTACCCTTGACCAAATTCTGGAATTTTGGATATTTTGTACCCTCCAAACGATTGGTAGTATTACGCACAAAAACTAGCACAGCCTTAACATTGCGAAACACCTCAGATAAATCTTGCTCTGTCGCATCTATTAAAGCGCTAGGCTGAAGATTCGCGATTTTTTCGTGGCCCCAAAATATATAGGGACCACTAAAGGTTGCACCGCAGCAAGTCAAAGCCAAACTCAATAGAAGGCTAAGAAAATTCAAATGCATGCTTTGTTAAATTATTTAATTTCACAAAATGTAAAAACGGAAAACAATGACTTTGACTGCTTTCGAACCACGCGTTAGACGTAATGAAATTGTCTAACAGTTTGTGTTGGAAGTGATAAAAATCGATGTACCCAAAACACCCTTACATTTGTGACACATGCGCACGGGGATGTCAGAAAATACATATTGGTGGTAGTTTTTCAATTCGTAAGCTTTAATACTGTGACCACTTGTTGCTGAAGTAATCAAAACAAATCGAAATATGGTAAACACTTTGGTGTCTTAAAAATATGTCTATGATTATTATCCTCATTTCTCAGTTCTGAAGAGTTTTCTTGAAAACAGATCCCTCTTGGTGGCGGTTAAAAAAAACAAATCTACTAGCCTCTTCAAACTGTCCGCTTCACTCTAATCAACTTTTACAAAACTACCTAGAGGATATAGGCAATTAATCGTAGCGGTGGAACCTAAACATCAATCATCAGAAATTTCCAATGTTGTTTTCACACTCAGACTAGGTATGCATTTATATAGCAAATAGATTTGGGCTCAACATGTTAGAAAAATCCACACTAAATGCATTACGAAAATAAGAAAATCGATTGGCTTCTTAAGAAAAAAGTAAGCTGCGTCTCAGCAATAAAGTACTTATCTATAGATCTATCATCATTCCTATATGGTCATACAGTATCCAATTTAAGGAAAAATCCATGTTTTACTAAACAGAACCCTGCGTCTAATAACAGGTGCCCCTTGGATCATCCGCAATAAGTCTCTTCATAAAGACCTAAACGTCCATTTTGTCGGCGACCAAATACATCACCATAGCAGTAGCCATAGTGAGAAACTATTAAACCATTCAAATCCACTGGCTAAGGCTTTAGCAACTCATAATCCGAGGAGTTATCTAGTTATATTATACTATCGTTAATTCTTTTTTTTTCATAGTCATTGTTAATAGCGTTTGTCATTGTTAGAAATTATGATAAATTAATAAAACAATTTTGAATATACATTGAAGTATTGATTCAATGAAAAATACAGATAAATAAAAGGTTCTAAATGGTAATTCATTTTATGAATGACATAAGTATAAATAATCAGTTTTAATGTAATGATAAATTTCTATTAATTTTTCTTTTCCATATTCGAAATTCACCAATTTTAAACACGTTTTTAGGGTTTTTTCACATTTTATTATTATTAAAGAAGATTCTCTTAAGTTTACTGTCTTTTCATTATCATCTTATAGTAATGGTTACTATCTTTTATACCCAAGATGCTCAATTTATTCATTCAGAAGTTTTAAAAACAATTTATTTCGAATTTGTGAAATATATTTAACTGATCAGTCCAATTTTTTTTATTATCCTTTAAAAACTGCTATTCAAAACCCTTTTTTCAAATCTCGGGGAAGTTTCTATCCTCAAAATGTAGAACAAAGAGTGCAAAATCAAATTTAAATTTCATTGTTGCTTTGGTATTTGTCAGGAATAGGTAAGAGTTTTTGCTGCAACAAATTTATGTACTACTTAGTATGCATAGCAATAGAAGAACAGACGGACGGGCTAGACCATATACTTTCTGAGGTGTGGAAAATATCAATAATTATTGGATTAAAGTATTTACAGAAAGTATCTTAAAATAATAAACATGACTATGGCTATTGATATAAACTTTGGCTGTTTATGTTGTTGTGCTGAACTAGAACCGAACACACTGCCCTTGTAGCTTTTAGTACCTAAAAATTGTTTACGTTTGCATTAATTTAAATCCAATTTATAGATGTTTCTTTTCTACTTACGCTTCTCATTTGGATCACGTACACCGCAAGTGCGATACGAAATAGACGCCTTTCGCTTTTGATTCACATAGCCCGGTATAAAAAGACTCGGGGAATCTAGACGACCAGCAGCAATCAGACGTGACATATCCTAAATTGTATGATCAAAATATATATTGTAACTTTAAACACTTTAACGGATTTCGTTTACCATTTCCAAGCGATGTGCAATGGGCCCCTTAAAATGTATAATCATTTGTATACATGCGCCACCATGAAGTTCCTTTGTTTTACGTGCATCGACATCTAACATCCACTCGGGTATACCCATTACCGTGCGTAACTCCTCCAAAAATTGTGCACTAAACAAAATTCATTTGAAAATTTCAGGAATTCTTCCATAAAACAACAAACAATATAAAACTTACACAACAAAACGAGGAGGCTTTTGTATATTGATATACTTGATTACATTGTGGTCCGGTTCAATATTTGCGCAAGCATAACGTTCATGTGAATTATCGGGACCGAAAATTACTATAGACCGTCCAATGGCACCCACGGGTGCTTCAAGCGGAAAATTTGAATCGGTCAGAATTACACGTTCACCGCCGAGATCTGGGATTATAATAAAATTAACTTTTGATGGCACAGTAAATACTGTTTTTGATTTTACGAACTTATAGTCCCTAAACGTGCTCCCACATCACCAACATAGCAACGTAGAGGATTATCCGGTCCACATTCTTGTTCATAGAGTTCATGCTATGTTATGAGAAAATTAGTTTAGTTCAAGCCCAGAATCGTGTATAATTAACTTACATTTAATGGATCTGCCAATTGTGTATAGTAGGGATTCCAAACGTAACCTCCAGCCACGCATCTTGTTATTGTTGGCTTAACTGCCGCATCAACACCCACAGGATTGACGAAAATCTGCCAGTTATGATTAACAGTCTATCAAAGAGAATTTCACACATTAGACAATTTTTTCTTTTATCGATTATAAATTATTGTATATGACACTTACCATATTACGATCATTTTTTCCTGGATGCCGTAACTTAACCTCAATTACTGTTTCCGACTGACTACCATCACTGTGAACCAATTGTGTAAACTTTATATAGCCATAAGCATAACCAGTAGGATGATGGAACGAGGCTATACCACGCAACTCCCTAGCCTCACTGGGACTATAGCCACGTTCCAGGGTACTGCAGGCCCATCGTGCATTGCGCTTCTTTTTGTGTATGACAATGGAGCGTCCAATGATGCTATTATAGCCAAACAGTGGCAAGTTTGTATCATTGTAGAAGTCCTCATATTGAGTGTAAGAATCTAAAGCACCAAATTTGCCACTAAGATCACCCATTTCATATTGATCTGTTGTGCCCTGTTTGGCTGGAGGCGATGATTTGGGATTAATATTGAATGGATTCCAATGGCCATACAAAGTAGTAGCCTCACATGGGAATGCAAGATTGGCTTCTACGGGCGTCTAAAAAAAACTATATTGTTATGTGTCCCGATTGCATGACGACTAAATCGCTTACCATATGGACATGATAGCCACTATTTTCATTTAAACCCTTCAGTTGCACTTCTACGTTGCTCATATCATATTCCGATTGTTGTGTAATCTCGATTTTACCACTGACAGTCAAGTCATCACCATTAGCATACCACTCTTTGGCCACTACTTTGCGGCGGAAGTGACCAAAGATTCTTTGAAAAAAAAAATAGAAAATAAATTAAATTATGCCAAACAAAATTTAGCAACTCATATTTACATTGAACATGCCAAACGCTCGCCACGCGCCTTTGGTCCAAAATCATCATAGATAACTAAGGATTTGCCAAGTATATTATGTCGTCCAGACAGTGGCAAATTTGAATCAGTAAACATATGACGACTTAACTGCTGCGCCATTCTTTTGTTGCCCGCAATAGTGAGGCTGCCCAAACGTGTGTCCAATGCACCCATGCGACACATTGTTGGCAAGTGTGGCTTACAATAATCATCGAAGCTTATGTTGCCCCAATCTACTTTGTATGGATTGAAAACATTTCCCGTTGATAGACAACGATTTTGCCAATCATAGAAATCTTTGCCGGGAGCACTATTATGAATGGCCCATCGATGTTCAAAAGTATTATTTTGAGTGGATCCATCAGCTTGTATTAGATACTCAAATATGACACTTGTATCCTGCCAAGGCTCCTCTGCGGCTTGACGAAATAGCACTCGACCAACCACAGGATATCGGAACAACACTTGCGCTGTAAACATTGGTTTTTGGTAAACACCATTTTTTTCATATTGATTTATAGTTGCACACCCCCAAATGTTCTGCGTAATATTCTCGAGATCTGTTCGGTTGTAAGTATATATAACAAGGCCACGATTAGCGATACTATTCCGTCCCTGAAGTGGTAAATATGTGTCCCAGTAGAGTCCACTTAATTCAGAACTTTTACCGGGCAACACATACTGATGATAATAATTCTTATTACGACTCTGAAGTTTGCCACTCAAGTCGCCGACGGCATATTGATCTTGTGTCCCGAAACCTGCAGGCGGTATAGTATTTGCTTCTAGTGCCATTGGGTTGAATAGTTCGCCTGAGCTTTGGCAATACGATGATAAACCGTTCATGTGCGGCACAGGTGGCAGTGTGTGTATACGAAAAGCAGCGACATCTTCGGCAAATTTGTGGCTCACACGTTGTGAATTCCTACCAGGTGCACCAAGGGTGAAATTTAAAAAGGTTGGATCAAATTTAGAACGCTGTGTGAAAGTGATTTCTCCTTGAACGCCACCTGAATTTATAAAAGTCCTACAAATAACATTTACTATTAATGTTAATTATGAAAACAAGAAAGTGTGACCACCACTTACTTATAGGTCAAAGATTGAACATGTCGTATCTTTGTGCAGGCCAGAAAGTTATCAGGATGTTGGTCCTCATAAAGCACTAAGTACAACGTACGATGTGGTATTGTTATATCCGAAGGGAGTAAAACTAGTTGTGGATCCCGAAAAACAGAACGATGTGGTGCTTGTAATGCATTCTTCGCAACACTTACACGGCCCAAACGACTGTCCAAGTCGCCAATACCTAGCCCTGAGCCATTGCCTTGCGGATCAAAGACCAACTGAAGAAAATTACAATTCTCCTCGGTGCGATGGTGATCGTTTTTAAAGATGTCTGTCACAAATATTTTCCAGTGATGTTTTGTCGTTGGCTGATTTGCATTAGGTGTATTTTCTGGCTGTGCCTGAATATGATAAAGATCGGCGTAAATCAGCGTATCACCCCCAAAACCATCAGATGGTCCCAACCAACGGAAAAACACTGAACCCGCAATGGGTGTGTTAAAACGAGCCTCAGCCATATGCTCGACAGAACTCTGAATCGTTGTTAATGTGGCACATATGCGCGCATGTGTGTTGATTTCACTTAGCACTAACGATTTGCCCCAAATGCCCATGTCGCCTGTGGAATTAAAAAAGATTTTAAATTAAGTTGAATTATGAATTCAATTAAAACACTCGTCTTACCTATTAATTGCATTTCCTTATGCCATGTTGCCGTCTCATTGCCTGGCAATACCAAATACTCTAGATCTTCATCAAAATTCAGTATCTGCTCGCCCAAATAATTCAGGCCACAACGCTCTTGTGGATCAATGTTTGTATAATCTACTGGAAACTTACGAACACCCCAGCTCCATACTTGATCTGGATACTGCAGAGTAGTCTCCAGATTTGATTTTATCTCAACTGTCGTCGCATTCAACTGCCGGAATGTTATCTCACCATGAAGGCCATGTTCAGAGATATAAGCGATCAAATGTTGTGCAGCAACTGTTTACGAATGAATATGGAAAGCTCAATGTGGTGTGTTACATTTTAAGTGTGGTGAATAAATCAACATTGTAATGAATTCATTTTTACTTTCAATTCTAATTGAATTCCATTGAAACAAAACAATGAAAGCGTAGGAAGAAGATGCAACAAATTGAATTTGAGTGATTTTTCCCAAACAATTCAGGAAGTCTTTCTTTTCTCACAGTGTACTTACCATTGTACTGTGATGCAATATTGCACAAAACAATACCTAAAATAGCGACACACAAAGGAAAAGAGTTTAACATTTTTCAAAATGTTGATTAACCGCTTTCAAAGAGCCTTTTCTTTCTCAGATATACTATTTTATTGGACTAATTAATGGTGACTTTATAATCATAAAAAAAAGGAAAAATACTTTGTTAAATTATATATATTAATTTTCTTATTTCACTTTCACATTTTCTACAATTTTGGTTTTGCTCATGCGCTTCACGATGTCTGATGTCTTTGGCAGACAACGTCAGCTCTTTAACTGCGCAAACTCAACTGAGAAATCTGGTTTTACTACGCTTTTAGCCTCGAAGGTCTGCGACTGTTGTTGCTAGTCTGGGCCCAAACACACGAAAAGCGGTTCAAAAGTAAATAGCAAAAAATAAAAACGCCATGGTGAATTTCAAAATTTTGGCGCTTCGTCTTCACATTCTTTTTCTTGGCATTACATACACATTTATATTTTTGATTCTTTGTTTTGATTTTGATGTACGTTGACAATAGATCTAAACTGGTCTTTACTGATTTTCCGTTCGGTCTCAGCTGTTTACGTGTTTAGCATATTGAGTAGAAGAGGTAAGACAACTAACGGCTAACGGCAACTTAACCTTACTTGGTCTTAGCAGTTTTTATTAAGTTGTCTATCAAGTTTTGGTGCGAATTTTGATCACAAATTTGTATTTTTTTTTTATATGAACATAACATTTTCTATGTGGATAAGTTCCCATAAAAACATAAGTTAATTGTTTCTTTATGAAGTCGGTGACACATTGAAGAAAATTGTTACAAAATAGACAATGCAACTCAGAACTAGAAATTGATATTGTTATTTGAAAATTTTTTCATTAATATGTGACTTCAACCTAAGGCGACATTCCAGAGGTGGTATAAGTCCGGTAACTCGGTCAATTTAATTAATTTAAAATTATTCAATAGATTATTTTAATAGAATCCATAGTTCTTCATTGTACTGTAGGTTTTACCTCTTCTTTTTTGGGGATAACCTTAGGTGATTAATATTATTTTTAAAGTTGGAAAATTGATAAAATAAATTCATAGTCATTAAATCATTCATAGTCATGAAAGGGATCTATCCTTAAAACTTTCTAAGTTTGTGTACCCGATGTGGTGATAGATAAATCTACAAATGTATACTCGTACAAATATACCTATGTATGCAAATATTCTCTAATCTACTAAAGTCATTATTTCCACAATCTTATACATTAACATCAATGAACCATATTGTTGGTATGACTTTTCATTTAGAAAGATTAAGTAGTATTTTGTCTAAAGAATAATTGGGGATTGACTTCTTCAACATATTTATACGTGTGTGTAGAAATATTATTATCTTTCTTGCAAGTGCATAGTACAGTGGTACATAGTTGATATTAAACTAAAGGGTCTTATTTTTATCAATAATATAGTAAACAAAATTTATTGTTACATTCATCATGAAGTGGCAATCGATCTAACCAAATCTGTTTATTATATTATTATTATTATATTATTCTTCAGTACGCCTTAATTTTGGGATACAAAAAGAGCGAAAATCTGAAATTTTCTATGTAGTTTTGGCCTGATTCGAAGTAGACCAAGTTTGTCTCAATTTTTGTGCAATTCATGGGAAAAAATAGTATATCAAAAAAAAAAGTTCATTACAAAAAAAGATATTTCATAAGAAACCTTTTATAAATTTGGATTCCTACAATACGAGTATGTATTTTATAATTATCTAAAGACCCGAGAATCTGTAATCCTTCTTAGTAAATTGTTATCATTATTTGTATTGCTTTATCAGTATTCATTATTTAGCTTTGAAGTTTTTGGGACACAGACCTAATTATGACTGAAACTGAACTTAGTGTACTAACTTATTATACTCTTCAAGCAGTGAATAGTACTTCTTATCAGTTTGTCAAGAAGTTTGTTTCAGCCAGAAGTTGACATCTGTGAACCAATAAAGTATATATGTATATACTTGATTGGCTTGAGGGAAAATCTATGTGCGAACCTCGCGAATTAGCACGCAATAGCTCAGATAGAAATCATTTGTTAATAAACTTTGTGAATAGTCTATGTTTATAATTTCTTTAAATTAAATATTTTCTAAATATTAAATAATAATAATAATTGAAATGCTGTAAGTGTAATGACTCTGTATGCTCAATCACAGTAACGAAGGCAAAACCATTTTCTAGGGGTACATGAATAGTATGACAACTTCGGAATAGCCAAAGTTTTTATTGCAATAGTTAATATTAATGTTGGTTTAAGTGTTTTGTTAAACTAGAGTAACAGTTTTACCATAAAAACTTTAAGGGAACACAATTTTAGAATGTTAAAATATTTTCCTAGTTTACTCCACTGATCGATACTCAATATCATGTAATGAAACTAAAATATTGTTCTTGTTCTTTTTTAAACGACCTTCAGATCGTTGTGTGTTTATTCTAATCAAGCAAATATAATTTTTGTTTATCTAAGACCGGGTTAAAAAAAAAAAAGTTTCTACCTTAATTTTTTGTTTAGTTTTTCAACTTTTGTTTCTATGAAACTGAAATTACTCTGAAATTGCTTAAATTGAAAAAGATTGTCCTGTATATAGTTTATATATACAAAAAATTTGATACGTTTTTTCTATAGTTTTTTTTTTATTATTATTATTTTTTTTTATTATAAATTATTAATTGGATTGTGTTCCATTAAATTTTTATTTGTTTGCTTTTGAAAAGTTTTCAAAGATGTATGAAATAAAATAAAATCTTTTGCTTTTGCCCTATGCCCTATGAACTATCAATAATATTGTATTTTGTTATATATAAAGTTGTTTCATTTGTTTGGTGTATTTATGTATTTGTCTTTGTCTTTTCCTTTCACATCTTCGAAAGTTTATGTTTAGTATGATATTCTTTTTTCTGGTACTCAATACTACTCACTCATCTTAGATACAAAATTCTATATCCAAAGTAAAAGTAAGTTTCTTTTGACCTTTAATTTGATGAAATTTGTCTTCTTGTGATTTTGTTATTTAAAGAAAAACTTTTAAAGAAAAATTTTACGAAATATTGTATATAACTCGAACACGCCATGTAAATCTTTAAAACTAAGTAAATAAAGGATTCTGTTTGTCCTTTTGCCATAAATTTTAAAATAATAGAAGAGAAATGTTGTTGCATTCCTTTCTTGATATGATTTAAGTTGTTGTTGTTTTTAGTTTTTTTTTTTTTTATAAATTCAAACTTTGATCTCAATAATAAAAATGTTATTAATAATTAAGAAATAATTGTTTCTCTCGTTTGAGCATAATTAATCATGATAAACACGTCAAAATATATGTATGTAACTCAATCTCATCTTTTGTATTCACAAAAAAAAAAAAAATAATAATAATAATTTTAATAAAAATTGAACTTTAACCGTAAAAACTTTTTTTGTTTTAAATGATTTAAAAAACAAATTAACGCAACACAATAAATAAAGATTCATTATCATTTGTATGTCGAAAGTATTGTACAATATGTAAGTAGTAAGCAATAAATATATTAATAAATTTTATATATTTGTTATATGATTATATGTTTTTCTTTATACTATTAAATAAAATAATATCTGTCTCTCAATTCATTATTAAAAATCAGCTAAGGTTTTAGAAGAAAATAAGCTCTCGCAATATATGTTTTATTATTGTAAAAAATATTCTCCCTCAAAAAGGATCTGAAGGCGTTCGTTGCTTTCTACTTAGTAATGATTACAAGTAGAAGCCTCAAATCCTCATTCAATTGTTTTCAAAGCATTTCTCTTCATCGTTGGTGAATATTTCAAGGAAGGATACTTTGTGGGCTTATAAATGGGTGATGTAACAAAATACAGAACAAAACATTGAAATAAAATATAGTTTTCATTTTTTGTTTTTTTATGAGTTTTTTTGTTGATTTTCTTTTTTTCATTTTTAACTTTTCATCATCAATAAAAAATAATGTAAATTTTTCTTGTGTGTTTTTGGTCTTTGATATAGAATTTGTTTTTATAAAATTTATAAGTGTAAAATTTAAAAATAAATCAACTAGAAAACTAAGTTCTGTCTACCGACTGTTGTTGTTGAGAAGAACTTTGTATCCCTAAAATAGATTGATATTGTATAATAGTATATAGTATATTGTTCTACACCTACCATATCTATCTACATATGGATAGATTTTATATCATCATCTGAATGATCTGTACAATGTCTTCATGAATATGTGCGTGTTGTATGTAAGTATGTATAGAATTTATAGAATTATTCTTTAACAAAAATAGATAGATGTTTTTTAAGTTAAAGATTTTACATATTTAAAACGAGGTTTTAATTTTATTTGTTTTTTTGTTTTTTTTTTTTTTTTATTTATGTTTTTTGTTTTTCTAAATTTTTGTTCTTATGGATTCTGAGAGTTAGAAGTAAAAAGAGTATAGAAGTGTATAATGTTGGGGTGCTTATGCTTCTGCTTCTGCTCCCTCCTCCTCTTCCTCTTCTTCCTTGCCGGTAAGCATGGTGATGAGGGCACCGGTATCGATTTGGTTCTTGTCATCGATGATCATCTGATCGTAGGCATCATCAACTTCCTTCATGGTGAATTTATCACCGAAGTTCATGAGCATTTCGCGGAATTTATCACCATCGATGAGACCATCGTTATCGAATGTTTTGAAGGCAGCAATAACAACTTCGTCTTCATCGTTGGCACCAGCTGCGGACATGCGGTTGGCGAACAAGGTCAACAGCTGAGTGAAGTTAATGGGACCGGAGGCTTCACTCAACATTTGGTCCAACTCCTTGTCGTTGGCGATTTTACCGACAGAGTCGAAAGCGGCGCGCAAATCATTTTTGCCAATGATACCGTCTTTGTCGGCATCCATAAGTTGGAAGGCCTAAAAAATCATAATAGAAGAAATAAAGGAAAACAAAAACGAGGGAATTAATAAAATTTACGAAATGATTGATGAATGATGACGATTGATTGATCTATGTATATATTGATGAATTGGATAATTATGAAAATTTTCGTTTGGGATACTTACTTCCTTGAACTCAGCAATCTGTTTCTGTGAGAACACAGAGAAGACACTGGAACCAGCGCGCTTAGATTTGCGGGAGCCACGTGAGCCACCTGACGCTCTCTTCGATCCAGTAGATGAAGCAGGAGCTGGAGCTGGAGTGGCAGCTGGTGCTGGGGTTGCAGCCTCAGATGCAGCTTCCGAAGCGGTTTCAGAAGTACCACCCTCTTCCTTGGTCTTCTTCTTCTTAACCTTCTTCTTCTCATCGGCCTATTAAATAATTAAATTTAAAAAAAAAAATGATTAAAATTAATATATATCTTATTAGACATGATTATAGTTTAATCATAATCATAGCTAATTAAAGTTTAACTAGGATTTAAGGAAGTCAATTGATTTCAATCCTTTTACAATTTTTCTATATTTTCTTTTTCATTTTCATTTATTGCGTAATTGTTTATTCTATAGACTCATTTGCTCTCTATATACTCTTGGATATCACATTACACACGTTACGGATGCGTAATACTTTCAAGTTGTTCCATTTTTAGAACTGTGCCGATGTACGTAATCCATTGAAAGCTTTTCACAAAATTTTCCAGTAACATTTTCATGTTTCATATTTTCTTTTCTTTTTATTTTTTTTTTAATTTTAACAAAACACTGAAAAATCTGTTCCAAGACCAAGAATATGTCTATATGTAAGTATATACAATGTTTCTTCATTATTACATCACTTTAGTTCTCTAGAACTTTTTCTTTTTTTTTTTTGTAAATAAATTCACTTTTATTCTTTTGAATCTTTTATTATCAATTATTTTTCCTTTCTCTCTTTCTCTTTTGATCAATTTATTTCATCATTATTTATTCATTTTCCACATATCTTTAACACTTTGAAATATTTAATTTAGTCCTTTTAATTTTATATCCACTTTGATGTATTCAAGGGTTGCTTTTCTTTCCTTACCATGTTGCTGATCTATGTAGTGTTGTCTAATCGGATCGAGCGGTCAGAGCACACTGAGTGTTCTGGCTGATTTTATCGTCAAGACAATGATGTTTTTAGACTTTTTCCGCAGAAGATTTTCCCAGTCCGACATCTAACAATACATGCGCACTTCACTCACAGATACATTCGGTTTACGTTCATACGATCATGATTCTTGTCGATTCGGCCAACGAGTCTAATGTTCGTGATGCCTTTTTTAGTATCTCCAAGGCATAATTTTCCGAGGCGTGCAGTGGAGTGCTGATAGTGGTTGGCGCTTTCTGACGTTTTTTCACTTCGCTTGTCCTTCTTAGCATAGTTGTGGTGGATTGATCATCATCATCTTCGGGTTTTTGTTGTATCCATAGCATCTTTGTTTACTCATCTTTTTTCAACATTTCTTTTTATTTTTTCCTTCAATCAAATCTAAATTTAAAACATATGCTTTCGATGCTGTTCATTGCGTATATACCATAGAAAATTATCAAATCTTCTTATGTACACTCTACAAGATCTCTACTCTTTCACCAATATCTATTCTATATGCATATAGATACATCTAAAAGTATTTATGTATATGTAAACATTTCTTATGTTGTGAATGTGCTTCTCTCTGCTCTTGAGACCGAGACCATTCGCATACTTTTTTCAGAAGGTGTCTGATGAACGCATTTCGAATTTTTCGTTGAAATCACCTACATTTAACCTATACAAACTAATTTCTATATGTATCTATCTATATATATATATATATCTTACATATTTTATATATTCTTTATTTATGTATTTGAAAATTCTTTTCTTTTTTTTTTGTTTTTTTTTTGTTTTTTGTTATGAGTGTGGGAATTTTGTGTACTAAATATTGTATAAAAGTTTTGTACTGTGCAACTTGAAAATTTATTTAATTTTATATTTTCATGGGATTCAGAGAGCGCATACCTTTAAGCATCATATACAAATATTTTTGAACGAACTTGATATTACTTGATATTATTCAACACAAATAATATTTTGTTGTTAATAAGTATTTCTAATTTCATTGTATAACGGACGAAAAATATTTAAAAGATTTGTAAAAATATTATATAAAGTTTCCCATTTGCCATGGAAAAGTATGTAAATCTCTAGAAAGAGTTTTTTATAGAAAGTTGTAAAATGAATCATTTTTGTTTACAAACAATTTTTACTTACTATGACCCACAATTATTCTATATATAGAAAAAGTTTTTTAAATAGGAAATTTCTATTTGGTTTCATAGTAAGCATCAGTTGATTTACAACAAAATCTCATAACTACTTACTACTAATGACGTAATGATATTCTGTTTTCCATTTAAATAGTAAAACTTAATGAAGAATGTGATTTTGGAGATACAATTAAATGGATACCTTCTCATTGCCATGCTTATGTAAAGTTTGTATATCGTAGGCATATACATAGATTTACAGATATTCGCTCGATTCACTGTGTTAAAGAAATAAACTTCGATTAATAATTGTCATTGATTGTATGATTGGTTATGTTATTTAGAGTGTCACATTATAACGACTGAAATATACTCCAGGTTTCAAATTGTCACTAAACTGGGTAAATGAATTTTTTGTACAAACAAGGTCACTAGCAAGTGGGTTAATTTGTTAATCAAGTTTCTCTAGCATTTCTTGCATGTCTTCATTGATATCTTCATTTCTGATATGCCATGGAGTGCTTGCGATTGTTCTAAGGATTTTCAAATGCGATATTTTGGGATCCCCATAATTTGGAATAATAATTCAAATTTCCAAATTTACTTATGGAGTTAAACAGTATTATCTTGAGACGTCTATCAAAGTGAATGTCACTCTAAGTCACATACTGAATTTGAGGTATTGTAGCTCCTTTTAAAATTACTGGAGTTCAAGTTCTACGTGGTTACATTTCATAGTTTGTCCTTTTTGATATCAATAGTTGTTATACATTTATTTTTATGGTTAATATCGAAGACGCAGCGTCCCCACAACTATGCTGATATCCTTTTTAATCTGCACTTATTTTTTTTGTTTCAAAACCAAAAACTTTTTTCGATGTTTTATACTTAAAAGCTAACTTATTCAGCTTTAAAACTTGAAAATAATGACTTAAATTCTAATCCCACCTTTGGAAAAACAAAAAATATGTACTGAATTAAATTAAAACTTCAAAAAAAAATTTGTTCAATTTAGAATCTGTTCGAGTCCCTTTTTCTGGGGGTCCCGAACTTCTACCAAGGTAATTATAGAAAACTCACATATCATTGAAGTATGTAAAAGGTTATTTTTATTTTTAAGGATTTCAGATATAAAAGCGCTCATCAGATTGAAAGCTTTTCAATTTAACCCCCGTAAAGGTAAAAAATTAAAGTTACTTTAGAAAATTTGAAATTTCAAGTAACACAAGTTTTACCAATAAGCAAAATTATACCAATTTATTTTGTTTAAAAAAACCTATATGACTTTTCAAAAATTTGAAAGGCATCTTCTTTTTTTTTTTTCTTTATATTAAAGTACTTTTATAAAAGCTACCAAATATCAAATTTTAATTCAATGAGAAATGTCCTACTAATAGGCTTAAACTGTAGTCTGTTGAGCCATGGGGATTTGGCATTTGATTACAAGAGATCATCAAAACAATTTACTTTGCTTTCCCAACTTTTCAACATTTTATAAATATTCAGTATTTTTACAATATTATTTACACATAACAAATGATGGAAAATATTTATAGAAATAATTAAGTGTTTTGCCCTCTGGTTCAAGAGGAGTCACCCAGTCGGCCTTAAAATATTAATATTCTTGGTGAGATAAGAGATTTCATAAATTAAATTGTATACACCATAACTTTGGACATATAAGTAGTTTAAGATCTTCTGACAAGCTTCTTGTTGAGCGGTTTAAGAATCTGTAGACTTTAAAGGGTCTTTTAATACAAGAACTAATTTTACATGTTAAAGTTAATTCAAAATAAATCTATAAATGAATAAATGAAGTAAAATCTTATATGAACTTTAGTGAGATCAAATGTTTTTTTTTTTTTTTTGTTTCAAATTTAATTTTTTTCATGTAATAACAATTTTTTATAAGAATTGTATTTGAGCAATAATATTGTCACTTTTTCTTACTCTAATGAATACACAAATCGAAAAGATATGAATCTTCTACTTAATACATTTTAGATTATCCAACAACAGAAAAGGTCATTGATCAGATCATAATCACTATAAATTTAGGTAAATGAAAAAATATCTGCAAATTACGTCAAAAAATAAACAAATGGTCAAATAAAAAAAAAATCGATATTTCGAAATCGTAGACATAATTGTTAATTTCTGAGATGCTTACATACAAAATTATGTTATACATCAAGTTCCTAAATGAGGCTTTCTATATAATACAAAAAAAAAAACACACCAAAAATGCATTTTCATTAACAAATAATCGATGAATTTTAGAGACTCTATAGACAAGCAGACAAAGCATAACATAATTTCGACGAGTTGCATGCTTTATTAAAAACGAATTTGATGAAAATTGCCAAAGCACTTGATTTTTGGCAGAACGCCGAATAAGCTTTCTGGCGAAATGCCAAATACAAGAAATTCTATGTATTCCATCTATGTAATGGACCTTCTTTTTGTGAATTTTTTCAATGCAAAAGTTTACTATAATAACAAAAATAGTACAAGCAAATAAGTATATAGAAACAATAGTTAGATATACAATATTATATGCGATTGGTTTCCAAGGTGGCGATGGTGGTTCCCAAATTAAAACTAAACGCAGAATATTTGACAAGTTGTTGTCTTTTTGACGGATAAATTAATAAAATAAACTCGTACAATGCAATGCAATAAATTCTCACGTCATTTCGATGTGTTGCCAAAGGTATGAGATGGTGATCAAGAGAAGGTTTAAGTTAAACAGAAACATTTTGTCTGCGATATAAAATCTGAAATATAAATAAATCAATGTATCATTTCACAAATATTTCATAAAAGAAATATCAATAATAAATTAACGTTGAAGGCTTTTTTCTTTTTTCATAATATGACATAGATAAAACTATTTATTTAAACTCAAATAAATTCTCTATGTATTTTGGATACACAAAATGTACATCATATGAATAGATGAAAAAAGAATGATCAAGTAAAATTTTGGAAGACATTAACTACCTTTGTGTGCTTGCTTCTTTTTTCTTATTTTCCTTTCAAGTAAAATGACAAATTTCCATTAACAACTCTACGTCATTGAAACAAAAAACAAGTCTATGAATTTGCAAAGCATCACTGGATTTCATATTTAGGCAACAAAATGTGTATCTATTTATCTTAAAAACAAATAACAAAAAAAAAAAAAAAAAAACGATAACTAAAAGAATAGATACAGAAACACGTCAGCAAATAGAGAAGATTTCTTGGCAAATCATAAAATAGAAATAGTATTTCTTACAGTAAATGAAAAAGCAAAGAAAGAAGCACTCAAAAGCAAACAGGGCAGGTGAATAGTCGTTTGGTCGACGGCCATGGTATGTGCTACATTCTCGTTCAAACAACTAGCAAGGCAACTCAGTCGTTCTTCTTTGCTCGGTGTCCGAAAATAGATGTACCGACGCGTACAATTGTGCTACCCAATTCAATCTGAAAATAAGATAAAAGTTAAGATTAGATTAGATGAAATTTAATTAAAATTCTCAAACAAAAGTTGTACGCACCGCCCTATCAAAATCATTGGACATGCCCATTGACACTTGCACTGAATCCGGTTCGAGTGCATTAGCCTCGCATATCGCACGTTTTACATTCATTAGCGTAAGGAAATCAGGATTAGGTCCGGTGCTATAATCAAATCCGTATGCTCCAATGGTCATAATGCCATCGAGTTGCAAACTTTTTAGATTATCATGTATGTATTTGTACAGATTTGGTGCCTCTTGTGGTGTTATGCCACCCTTAGCTATTGACCAACAGAAAGGAAGACTTCTGTCAGGCATTATTTAAAGAAATATAGACATAATAATATTACCCTCTTCAGCACTAGTATTGATTTGTATCAGGACACGTAATGGTTGTTTTTGTAGCAATTCCAGTTTTTCCCAAGATTTATTTAATGCAATGGCGTGATTTTCACCATCCAAAGACTGAATCATATATAAATTTGGTACTTTGATTATCTGTGAAATGAAAGAATATTAGTAGCAGTTACATTTATAATTTAATTTTGTATCTGTATGTTGTTTTGCAGGTGATGACATACGCATGTGAATCTCATCGGAAGATAAGTGGTACTATGGGAGATGATAGTGTGTAAATTAAGACAATCGAAAAGTGGTTTCAGAGTTTTAGAATTGGCCGAAACGGAACAGGCACTGAACCTCGTGGATAGCCAATAGCCACTGATGTGTACATAATCATTGAAAAAATTCAAGAAGACCTACATGCGACTATCAGAAGTATCGTGGGTGAATTCCAGCTAAGCACTGAAACTGTTCATAGCTGGGTAATCTGAAAAACAAAAATCACATCGACTACATTTGCATGTTTTTTTTTTTATGAAACGCAATGAAAAGAACCAATGGTGATTGACGTTAAAAAATTTTGACGCAAATGATCGTCGACGAGGATGCACGGAGCATCCGAAATGGTGGCCAAGACTAGGAAGATTCTGTAGGTTTATTGGGAATCATCTACTATGAGCTGCTCCCATCAGGCGAAACACCAAGAGAATTTGAAGGATGTCATCGACCAAAATTGGTCAATAGTTGTGTTGCATCAGGAGAACGGCGACCCATACACATCATTGGCTCCAGGCACTTTTTTTTAATTCATCCACCTTAAAAGTCTTGACATTGCTCCATTACCATCTTTTCTTGTTGCTCCAAAACTCTATTGGATTTAACACAAGAGAAGAATTAGAAAACCAATTGTCTTAGTTTTGCCGATAGTGATATAGGATTCTATTAGACAAAGGCATAATGAAATTACCTTTAAAATGACAACAAAATTATTGCACAAATTGCCGTATCTTTGTTCTAATTCTCTTCATTAAAAATCACGAAAAAAGCGGCAAAACTTTACCAAACAATCTTATACATATCGCTCATTTACTGCAAAGCTGTCCTTTCTCAAAAAACACGATGATGATTTATATTGTGTAAATATTTCATGTTAATAACTTACATACTCTCCGTGTGAGAAGGGAATATTTCTTCTAATTTGTCTGCCTTTTTTAAATTTGGACAATGGAGCAGTAATTGAGCGATATGTAGGTATGTGATCCCTGTTATTAGTTGAACATAATCTACTTGCAATTACCTTATTAATTTTATTCTTTTGAAAATTTCCAATAAAATGCCATTTAATCTCAGGACAATTCTTTAGAATGTCTGGATGCTGACTCTTCTCCACCAGTTCTTGGACATAATTTTCACCAAAGTGACGTTGACCCTCATTATAAGCTTCAATGATTAGCTCCACTGGCTTTGTTTTACTTACCGCAACTAAGAGTGGCTTTGGTGCTTTAATTTCCTAACAATGAAATGAAACAATTTTGTAAATCTTCCTTTGGCAAGGCAAAACAAACAACTCACCTCGGGCTGCAGTGCATAGGCTTCATCAATGCGTTTCAGCACTGTCCTTAGTCCAGTTTTAACATCAATCTCTGACATGATGCGTCGCAACATTAAAATGATGGAATTAACAACATTCGTTTTTTAGAATAAATCGGCTTATATAGTTTAATTATTAACAAAGATAACACAAATTATAAACGCTGTTTAACACATATAAACAATGATAAGGGGTGAGTGATATTACTGAGTGACCATCCTCAAAAGTCGAACAAATAACAAAATAACTTAAAAATGAATGATTACAAAAGAGGGCGGCGTGATCTCTCAATTTCAAAATTTGAAAAAAAAAATTCACATAATATACCAAATTATGTTTTAGTGACTGTTTTATCAAAATTTTGTTTTATTTTTTTAAATAAACACAAAATGTCACTAGGCTCTGCAAGCGTAGATATTATCAAAACCCTAACACAAGCTCTAACAGACTACAGGGTCTTTGAGTTGCGCATGTGGATGGAATTATCTGGATTTGATTTGGATTATCTACTTATTGTGCCACTCTTTGTATTACGTGAAGTTGTGAAGTTCTTCTTATTCATTATTTTCATATTTTTTACGCTTATAACCTTTTGCCTTGCTGTAAGCATTTCTCAATTTATTTTCCTTTGCTTTAATTTAATATTGTGACATTTCATGCAGATAAATAAACTTTTGCCGGCTGAAAATATGAATCAACCATCAATTAGAAGCAAACCACTACCACCCAATATTCCAAGCTCTGATGATGAGACTGGTGTAATATCTGTATGGGATATGGGTGAAGATGACGGAAGCGGAACTCACATTAATCATAAAGCAACACAAACACATTACAAACCTTATACATCGATAAGATAAAGTGACAACAAAAAAATAAACAAAACGCAACAGATGGTTTCATTTTCAATTTTAATAATTTTACACTAAAGGTCTCTCTGAATTCACCAGTTTAGTGCTGTAAAGCACTCACTGCTCTTTCAGCTCACTCACTTGAACAGCTGTTAGAGTGACCGTTTTGATAGAAATTATGACAAAATAATAATAGTAAACAAAAGTTTGTTCTACCGCAGAAAGATATTTGCAAATTAAATAGATTTAATAGTTAAAAGTGGTAAATCAATATGACAATATATAATTTATATATTTTTGATAAATTTGGCACATTATTGCATTATGGGGAATGGAATCGTACCAAGAAATCAGGCATAACAAGAGAAGAGGTAAACTGACATCAGCTAGCTGTGTACATTGGTTAGAATAGAATTACTAACTAAATTTGTAATTTCTATTAGGAAGCTAAACTTACCTATGGTATGCTGTTCTCTATTAAGTCATTTGTTAGTAAAATATCACCATATGATCCTCGTGAGGGTTTCCTTTACTATAAAACAAATCGTTATGCCTTACACTATTTGGAAACTCCTTCCGGACTCAAGTAAGTTTGTAAGTTGCAGCAGCAACAACCTTCTTCGATTACATTTATATTTATGTTTATGTATATTTTATCATACAGATTTGTTCTGAATACAGACACCACTGCACTGAATGTCAAAGAATTATTGCAACAAATGTATAGCAAAGTGTGGGTGGAGTTTGTGGTACGCGATCCACTGTGGACGCCAGGCACCGTTGTCACCTCTGAATTATTCCATAGCAAACTAGATGAATTTGTTAAGCAATCAGCAATATTTGGTATTAGAAATATATAACTTAAGTTAAGTAATTACAATTTTAATTTTTTGATTTGAAATGATACTTTTTTTCTGTATCTGACTTCGATTGTAATTGTTGCGTGTGCTGTGTCACTTGATGATCGCATTTAACTTGACATACATTTTAATTTTTTTGCCTCAAACGCGCTAGTGTATAGATAGATTTACATGTACGACGTACCTGACTTAATGTATGTACTTACATATGTTTTTGTTTAAGCGATTATGTTTGTGTTTTTTGCCACTTCATGCATCTCAAGGGTTTTTCATCTATAATTTTAATTTATTTAAGTGCGCAGTGCAAAATTTTCAATTTCGCAATTAACTAAGAAAAATGATTTGCAAAATATTATAAATTGAGAGACCTGAGACGGAGACAGACTGAGTTTTGAATAAAGCAAGCGAATTGTTGTAAAGTGCTAAAGAAAATCATATTCAAAACATGAAAAAAGAAACCTTTAGCTTTTGTTCTGCTATGATTTTGTGTGTTAAAAGTTGCAAGTTTTTTCATTTGTTGTAACCAAAGTAATAATAATGACAAAAAAAACCTATTGAAAGTGCAAGTCATCAGCATTTGGTCCAAATATTTAACTAAGATGAGTTGACTTGACTTCGAAAACAGGTTTCAACACTTAAGCAGTACAAAACAAAAAATCAAAAATATTGCAAAAGTAGCTGAATTGCTACACTCGTGCCTGTAGATACTTTCATATAAATATTATTATATTCATATGTTTTACATCTATGTAGTATACATACCTATATGAAGGAGTCATCATCTATCTACCCATATGCTACCTTATAATCTTCGATCGATCTCTATGTTTATATTATATTATTATTAATAATTTGAGTCAACTTAGATGCGTTGGTTTCTTGATTGGTAAGACATGTTTGTAAGTGTGGAATCAATGTAACAATGCTCAAAGTGGGAATGAAGCGACGAGTAGAAAGAGCGAAAGCAAGAAAGAAAGATCATTCATAACAGGTTGAAAGATGTACCACACTGCCAAGTAACGGCAGCAGCAATTTAACTTTGAATTAGTCCAAAAGTGGGCGACTCGTGCTTAGCGTAGCTCTTTCATGTGGCATTATGTGTTATTGTTATGTATTTTACCATATAATATGAATAGGTATAATCACTAACGTCTGATATTTGTGACGCATAGTATTTACAATGATACCGCTTCATTGGTTTCATAAGCATTACTGGATTAATCGATCAAGCCAAATTCCTGTGTCTCTTAGTTTCAAAGCACTGAATTTAGTCCCAAAATTTTTGAGATTTTGAGGAGAAATATTGTACATTTTCTCTTTTACTATTTGCATTGATAATTTTGATTAATCCATGTAGATTTAAGCAGAAAACTTTGTATAAATAAACTCCATTTAGAAGTGGCTGAACAGAGTCCTTATATTGCTTTGTTTTCAAACAAGCAACTGTTGGAATATATGAACATAAATGTATGTCTGTATCCACCGATATAAACAGCATAAAGTGGAACTTGAAATCATTAAAGGATTTGATAGACATCCGAAAGTTCATTGCCTTTGATTAAGATGATTCTTCTAAGAAAACCTTAAATATTCATTTGCAAAACACACTTACGTAAAGTGTATTTAAGTTTTGAGGAGACCAAAGTCACAAATTTCGTTGTATACTATTGTATATACTTTTTGTTTTCTTTTGTATGAATGATAATGATGTAACATTGAAAAAACATACACACTTTAATACAAATTCAAATGTTTACTACATAAATCAATCCATTACCAACGAAACGCAACTAATGACGTATGTGCTCTCGGCGCCGTTCCTATCACATCATCAACTAACGTATCGCATCGCCATCATTGCGGTATTTTGAGTTCGAGTCACTCATCTGGCAATGAACAAAGTGAAAAACAATCGACAAACGTCGTCAAATGCCGCCCAAACAAATTTCAAATTACAAAATGAAATTTCGAAAACCGAAAGGCAAAAATCGCTGATTTTTCGTAGTTGTTGTTGTTGCTGTTGCCTTTGTTGTTTTCATTATATTGTATTATTATTATTTTTTTTCGGCATTTCGTTAATTGTTAATTGCATATGTGAAGTTTAAAGATCAGGTTTTTATTCATTCAGTGGTTTGGGGTTATCTCTGTGTGAGTGCGTGTGTTGCTTTGGGGTGCCACCAGCTTCTTTGATCGAATACAATTGAATGTTTAACACGCCATAAAGTTGATCTTTCCACCTGTCTGCCTGTCTATCTATCTTTCTATGGTATCTGTCCATTTGTCAGTTCGCCGTACCGTCCGTCAGTCCGTTAGTTGGTTGGTTGATTCGTTGGTTCGTTTCGTTGCAAATGTTGCGCAAATTTACTTAACGATGTTGTCACATATTTTGTCTTTCTTTATATTTTCATATATTTACTTATTTATTGTTTTCTTGTAAGCAACATCGCCAAGGTTATTAACAATTTGTTAGGCACTCACCTGTAACTTCACCTGATTTACAGCCACTCAATTATACCAATATCACGTGTCTGTGCTTTAGAATAGAGCGTCGCTCACTAATAGGTAAACACATTTTTTCTTTTTTAAAAATGAATAATCTTGAAAACTTATTTCGAATAACGGGCACCAGTTAACTAAGAGTCCTTGACAGATTCTGTTGACTCTTCAATTTTAAAGTTTTTTTTTTTTTTTTAATATTTTTGGCTAACAATAAAAACCTACGTGTACCTCAAACAACTCTGTAACTATGTAAATCTTGAGTTTTCAACATTGATGGGCCCACATTGTCAGAGTTTTTGTTATTTTCTAAGCCCTTAGAGGAACGAATTTGATGACATCTATATGCCATTTGCACCTACATCAGTATTTGTCATTCAAGAAGAAGATAAACTAATATGATTGGATTATCTCAAGTTGCCATTTATTTTTTGATAAATATTTAGTTTTAAATAATCAGTTTAGGCTGGTGATGGTGTATTGGTTTACATCCAAATAATCATAAATAATAAAATCTAATTATTAGAAATTGGATGCAGAAAGATTTGTTTTCTATTTTTATGAAAGAAATAATTTATTTTCCACTAAATTGATTTAAAAAAGTTTATAAATTATGAATATATGAAATTTGTTTACTTTCTGTAATGGATTGCAATGATTAGACAATTTTCTGGATGATAATTAATCAACTCAGCTAACGTTATGTATTGTCATGAGTTAAAAAATTCCCTTGTTGATGAAGTAGGTAAAACAATATGCCACATCAAAAAGATGGGTATCTTAAACTAAATTACGAGTTATTTAAAATGGGAAACTAAAGAAGATAACTAACTAATAACTTACGTTCCACGAAAGATTACACATCTCTCATACAAACAGATATGACATCCCGAAAACGGTGCACAATTAAATATAAAAATTTATACAAAATACCAATTTTAATGATCGGTAAGTTATAGTAAATCTCATCATTTTGATTTAAAAAAAAAACAAAAAAACAAAAATTAATAAAGTTTTGACTCTGATGAAATGATAAACACTTTTCCTCTTAGGATGATTTATAACTTTGGTCTATTGTATCAAATGACTACTTATTTATGTTAGGAAAATAACAATTTATTTATAACTTCATTAAATATTTTTATATTAAAAAAAAAAAAAAAAACAACAATAAAAAACGAACAATACTAATTTTCTTTTACTTTCAATGAAAAATGGACAAAATATAATAATTATTAAGAAAACCCGTAGAGAAGCAAATAGAATTGCGGTTAAGATATGCAGGGTATAACTTTTTAAAATAATGCTAAAATTATAAATCACTCAATTTTTTATTTCTTTCATCTTTGGCACATCACAGGATTGCCATATGTATTAATTTTCTTTATAATTTTGTCCCTTTAGCCTTGAATAGATGCACAACTAACTATGCCCTACATGATGATCTCTATCACGTCCTCTCGCTTGAGTTCTCGCTCTCTGCGCTTAACAGCATCGTCTTTCGCTGCCTTCGGATATCGGAACACTTTGGACGTCGCTCATTGCTTCATCAATCCTGACTGTTTCTTTTTTAAATCGCACCAGTTCGATTATACGTATGTCTCTGAACACACAAGGCTGCGAATAGGGGCATAGTTTGGTATTTCGCAAATAAATTTCAACTTATTAACAGCGACAGTGCGAACCCATAACTGGAGGTATGACCCAATGTTGTCTACTGAAAGTAAAGATCATCGCTTTTCGATTTCGAAAAGTTCTAGAAATTCTATTGTCCGTGCGACGCTCTAGTATATTTCATATTTTATGATTATGTTATTGACATGTTTCTTATTATTATTATGACCTTTTCTTAACCAATTTTTGGTTGTTATTGATCCAATGTAGATTTTGGGCGAGAATTTGAGAGATACCTTTTTATTTTTTTTTTATTTTATTCAAGTTGCTCTTTTTAAGGTTTCTTGACAGAACAAATCAGGCGAATCCGTTCACAAAATTTGCAAATTTTCAATAAATTCGGAAATTTCGATAGAAATTCTCCGATGTATCAATAGTAAAGTAAAATAATACAGTTCAATATACATACCTATATCAAATCATAAAAGAAAAATCCAATATTATTTTAAAAAATGGTGGACTTTCAGCAAAAGAGGCGGAAAAAATTAAAATTAAAAATGTTTATCGCATTTCTCCTATTTATATATAGAAGACTCAAGGACTGAGAATATTAAGTGAATCAGGTTCATGGCTAACAACCAAATTATACACGCAATCACTATCTTTCCATCAAACGAATCTTTTTTAAAGGCACCCCAGAGTTTCGCATTCAGCAGATAGTTTTAGATACGAAATAGTTTAGCGTTGACAATCTACAAATTAAATTGAGAGAAGTGTAAAAGTTGTCGAATACGACAGCCTAATACTTTACTAAATACATCCAAAACACATTCTCACCGAGGTCATGTATTTTTTATGTGGTGAAAGCGGACACGTGTCATTGTAACACGAAAAACCGAACTTTCGACGATTGAATTCGAAGAGCAGTAAAGATCTTTAATTGGATGATCGTATTACTTGAAGTTCAAACAAAAATATTGCAGAAAGTACATGGAAATTTTATTCAACCAATCGACTGATGCGTTTTCGCAACATGTTCTAAAAAATCTTTTGGGATACACTTGTTATTGTATCATTCAATTTACGCGAAACTATACCTGGACAAAGTAAACACCTCAAATTTACATAACCTCAAGGTAACTCGTGTATTTCAATGGATTTTTTGAAAACTTTTTCGGGTTATTTTCAAAATTTCGATATTCACAGGTACTTAAGGTAAACATATATGATCTTTATATTTACTTTATTATATAATAATTTGATCCTTTATCATTCATTTGAATGTAATATAACGTTCATATCTATTATAGAAATAATGCAGCAATAGTTTGAAATTATATGTTTAATTCCAACAAAATATTTTGTACGAGTATGTTGCTTTAGTGCCACCTTGGAAAGAGGCTTTAGTAGGTGTAGGTAGGATCTTGAGATCAATGCTGGTGAAAGTCTAAATTATCAGTAGACCAGTAACGATACCGATAAATTCGTAGGCAAACAGGTAGGGCCATAAGGCTTCTAGGTGAACGCATCCCTTTGCCTAGCAGCTTTTTGTACCATATCCTATCCTACCCTACATTGCTTAGTGATTTTCTCTCCTCATCAATAGAAATTATTTTATACTAGTTGTATCAGTGAAAGGTCCATTATTAATCCACAAGTAATTTTTCTATGTAGAGTCCCTCCCTTCATCATAAATTATTTTAATTCGTTTTGTCTAAAAAATGCCAAACACAAAATAAATTAAAGTGTTTTAGCTTTCTATAAAAATGAAATAAGGCCAAAATTGGCAACCGGAGGCACGTGTAGCTAATTTATGGACCACGTTCGAAAGACATAAAAAGAAGTTAAGACAAAAGGTATCCAAGGTGACCAAGGTGAACTTAAATGAACAAAAAAGACAACAAAACCACTAGAAAATATTATTCAAATATGAAAAAAAAAAACCGCACACTCTCAAAAAAAAAACCAAAAAAAGAAACGCCATTTGTTAGACCTAATTTGTTAATTTATTAAAATAGATGCTACTTTTAATGAGCTCGTGGCGAACAATTCTTACTAAACCACGTAACTCTTAGAACGACAAATGCTGCGCGTGTGCATGCGCCGCTGATGATTCTCTCTAAAGAATAATAAAACCTTGACCCACACCAAATAGGGTTACATCGTGTTAAAGACGAGCCCTTTAAGGTCATTATTATTTACTAATTTTATTAGCAACAACTACAACAACTACGAATGTTGTTGTTATGGTGACAATAAAAATTAATTGTATTTAATTACTTTTTATATTATTTTATTTACAATAGATTTATTTAATTCTTAAAATGTAATTAACGACTCATGAAATGATCTGATGATGATAAGTTAAAGTGTTTTTTCCAAGAATCATCCGCTTTGAAAAGCTCACGGAAATGATTGCTAAGCATCGTGTATCTTGTCCGCATGACAAGATAATCTCTGAAAGTGAAGAAAATGGCGATAATTTGTGGAAATGCACCCAGTTTCAATGTCAAGTTTAAATACAAGAACTTTAGATACTCATTGTATCTACATACTACTAAAATAAGTACCTGTATCTAAACAAATAGTTTTAACTCAATTGGCCTTCAATGAATATACTATAGGTATAATTGTTGTCGTTTCATTATTGTTATGTCTATTGCTGGTGTTAAATTTTGGTGTTATTGATGTGGTTGTTGTTGGTAAATTGTTGTTACTGGAGTGGCACTAATTACCTTTGTTAATAAGATACACAAAAATAAAAAAACCAAAGTAATAACACAATCGAATATGGTAGCGTTTTGGCGTGTCTCATCTTTCAATGCGACACATTAATGCTGCCTTTTTGTATGCGAGGGAATTATGTATCTTCAAGATACAAAAACATATGTCTGACTTTGACTTTAAATAAAATTAGCGCATGCGTAAATTTAGTGTTTTGTTGCTCATTTTATTTACTTATGTTTTGTTTTTGTTTTTAAATTTTATACTATTTGGCCTATGAATAAGAATGAGATACTCTGATAAATGAAAAAATAACTTAAAATTTTTAATAGAAATTGTGCGTTATTTATCTAAGGAGGACATTTTTAAAAATACAACCTCAATCCATTGGTGAAATCTGATTTTATAAAATACGGCACCACCGAACAATATCTTCCAATTATTTGGAGCTTCGCATGTCTGTTTAGGGGAACATTTTTTTTAATGTTATATGATAATAAAATTATAGTCAGGGATTCGCTGAATACAATTGTTGTTCACATGGCAAGATACATGTTACATTCTTATAAATAGAAATAATTGTATGTATGTTTGTCAGTATATTTTAAGTATGCAAGTTTATGCCTAAGGCCGTTTGTCTAAAGACTTTGTCTACTGAAAAGTAAGAATAGAAATTAAGGATGAAACACCTGAAATATTTTGTGTGGATGGTATAATAAAATTGATAGAGTTATGTTAAAGGCATCATCCGAATCGTATACTTATCGAGGGCATTAATTGGTAAGCTTATTTGGGGGCCAACTATAAATTACGTCACACGAATTTCATGATTTTTTGAGAACCTCCTTGTAACAGGTAACGTAATTTATAAATGGCCCTTATAAGTGTTAAATTGACGCCTGCGGAACAAGGATAACTAGAATAAATATTGAAATAGGGAATATCATAGTTCTTAGACAAATATTGGAAATGTCGCTTGAAATATAATATTAAAACAAAATGTAGTGAACGTAAAGTGCTGGCAAGCTTGCTTGTCCCTGGAATGACCAACTGTCGAAAAAGAGAAAGAGAAAAAACAAAATCGGCCAAACTCGAATCAGACTCTCACACGGAAGGTTCCGTACCAACGTACAAGTTTTAAAAAGGTGCTGTACATTTGTTGGAATCAGCCGAATCGGATCACTAGGGAGTGTTCCTCTCTTACAAGCCCATTAAGATACAGACTCTTATAGAAATTTTTTTTTATACTATCGAAATGAACTAAGTATAAGTTTTTAATCAACAACCATGTGAATTTCAAGCACCTAGGGTTACTGGATCGTATAGTTCCCATATAAACCCTGACGTTTCTTGAATAGGGAACTCCTTTAAAATCTTTGAAAATTTCATCTTTCTACCTAATTACATGAGATAGAGCCCGAGGACGGATGGACGGACAGTGTAGCCTTAGAAATAGGGTTCTGTTTGGTTACGAAACACTTAAAAATGGAATGATTGTTAAAGTTTCCCGCCAACCAATTATGCATGAAATAAACCTTCCCGGCCGATGACCAATGTAAAGAGTGAAACGTGAAACGGCCAATTGTCAAGGACAAAGGAACTGGTCATTATCATCTAGTTGATGTTAAGCTGATAAGTTATTTATGTTAGTGATTTCGTGAGATTTTTATGTTATTGTGCCTTCTGTACCGCCAACAAAGATCAGAGAAAAATCAATACACTAGAAATCCTAATCCGCAAATTCGTAAAAGTATGCATGCATGTATAGTTCTTCCGACAACCCGAATGTTCTGAAGTTAATTGAATTCATAACTCCTCGTGAGAATATACTCAATTTTCCTATATGTACCATCATAAAATGTACTAAATATGCAATACAAGGGTCCAAAGTTAAGTATGTACTTATTATTTATTTATTTCATGAGTTTCATCATTCTCTACTTAATTAGTCATTATTGACTTGTATTTGTTGTCTTTGCTCTGAATTCAATCTGACACACACACACACACACACACACTCATTTCTCATCGAATTCCCCGCTTTAGAATAATTGTTTACCTGAGCTTGCTCTGGTGCAGCTTTTATTTTTATGCTACCAATTTGTTGCAGCAAGGCAAAAGCGTCTTCTCAAGGTTCTCAGTTATTTACTCCAGCAATTGGAGTACGTGCAAAATGCACGTAAGCCACACTTCCATTAAGTTGTCAGTAATCACTCATAGTTCCTTACTTCATCAACATTAACATCAACAACCACAATATCATTATTAATTCCTTTTTCGATATCATCAACGACATCAACAGCAATAGCATCTTTTTCATCAGCATCATCATGTCTGATAAAAACAGAGAATAATTTGGATTCAGAACTATTAACGAGTTTTGGCAAATTGTTGCTGTTGTTTCTGTTGCTTTTTGATGCGGTGGTTCTTGCGCGTTTCGCAGATTCAGTGTGGTTTTCTTCTGTTTACCTTTCTTTAGTCACGTAGTCCAAATTGATTTACAATACTTACTTTCTATCAACCATTGACCATAGTGAAAATGCCCTTTGATAATATTATCCAGTTACCGAGCAGCGCCAACAAGATCATTTGGTTTTAGTTTACGAAGTTCACTTCTATTATATGGATCTTATTACATTCAACGTGTCATCTTTTTTTGCTTGGTTTGCAATGACGCTTCTACTACGAGTGTTTTAATGCATTTCCGTGGGTCAGAAGGTCAGAGAGTGGATGGCAATCATTTTTTTTTTTCTATAGATTTTTTTTTGTATATTTACGAATAAAATTTCTACGTAGGTGCAAAATTTGGTATAACACGCATTTTTTTTTTGCTTTTACATAAAAATATAAAATTTAAATTAATGAATTTCCTGCTGCTTAAATTGGTAAAATTTTATATTATATTTTATTTTGAATTTTTTGTTTTGTTTTTGTGTAGAATTGTAAATAGTGTGTTGATTTTACGATATCAAATGGAATTTTTATGACATTGCATAATCGAATCAACTGAAAAATGAGTTGCAGAAATATATTACATTGATTTCTCTGTATAAATTACACTCTTAGTTATTATTCGGACAAGAAATATAATTTTTTAAAGTGTTGGATTGAGATAGTCAAAAAAAAAAAAAACAACTAGTGAGCTACTAGAAGAAAAATCCCCCAAAAAATATGATCATGAGACTATGTACTTATATATTGAGAATAAATAAAGGTTTTGTTAAAGAAATATTCTTTTTTTTTTTGTTTTTTGTTTTGCGGCAATTAACAAATTTAATAATATTTAAGAAATAGTAAGACTCTAGCAAACTAAACCCATAAAAACATTAATATACAACACATGACGTTTGACACTAAAAATCTGTGTGGAAGATCCAAGATTCAGAATCTTTTCAGACGCCGGATATCTGTATTGTTGCAAGGACAAAGACTATGAAAATATCTACAAAAAAATACACTAGAAGCTTTCAATTCATGAGCCTTGAGATTTCATGTTTCACAACAAATTGTGTGTATTTTTGTTGTTGAGTATACACACTTTATTGTTGTGAAATCTCGAGAAATCTCGAAGTTTCGAATTGCCAAATGTTGCGAGAGCGGTTTGTCCAGTCTATGTATTTTAATTGTCTTTGCCAAAGAGCACTAACATACATTTATACCGAATTTAGAACAGCCTTGTAGAGTCCAACTTTGTTCTTTAGCCTAAGATAACACCGTGTTCGAAGAAACCTGTACATTTTATTTGGAGCTGCCTCTGTTTCGTTTTAATGTATTTCTCCCAAGTAGTACTTCGATCCTAGTGACCCTGAGTTGAATGTATGATTTTGTGGCTTAGTGGAGCCGTTTAATGCATTAAGGTGAAAGTTCTTTGAACAGACTTCTAAGTGTTGACCATTATTTCCTATTGATTCAGCCATTTTAAAGTTGTTCTTGCAGATGCTATATTGAAAACACACTGTGCAATGATAGCTTTTTCATCTGATTGTGTTGCTACCACAACATTAGTATCTACCGACATATCAGCAGTAATAATTGTAATATATATATAGGATGTGGTCTAATCCTTGGTATACCACAACATTAATGATACACAGATTTGAAAGTTCTCCCGATTGTTAACCATAGAAATTGCGACCGCTTAGATAATGTTTAAGGAGCAGTTAGTATGTATGGTGTAGGAAACCATTTCTTAATCTTATAGATCACATCAGGCCAGACTCTTTCAAATGCTTGTTATACATCTAAAGAAAACAACAGTATAGTATTTTTTACATTAATTTTTTTATTTTTTTTTTTTTTTGTTCATCCTTTATTACCCCAATCAAATACCCAGGTACTTTTAAGACATAGGTCTCATACATTGACAGGGGAGAGTATATTATATTATTTTTAAATAAATATTAATTTATGGTTAATGGATCGTCGTATAAAGCGTCCACGAGCAGTCACTAGGGTGGAGTCTTTTAAGTCGTCTGCGGCAATTTCTAATCTTCTTTTATCCTAGCTTCAGTTCAAGCTCTTCTGTTTTTTTTGGCTTTATTTTGGATCTGGTAGATGCATGGAGTTACCACCTTTACAAAGATCATTGTAGCCATTACTATGTCCCTTAACTTAGTTTTATAACTTTTTTAACTTAAGATTCTGGAGCGTAAGCACAAACGTTCTTTCTTTGATAAATTTTTGCCATTCACTTTTATTTCTTGACAGAATAAGTAATTTCATCATAGGTAAAATTTAAAATGAATGACTTTTATTGATGAATTGAATTTTGAAAGCTTTCCTCTACAAATCGTAACCATTGTGATAAAATTTAAATATTTGTCATCAAATTAACAACTTCTTTACGTTAAATATTTAAATATGTTGAAAGAAAGTCTTCAAGTTCAGAAAGAAATCCATTCATAGTGTGATTGCTTCGGTTTATTAACCTTTGGGTCTATTACGGAATTATTTCTGGAACCTTAAGACAACAAGATTTTTCCAAATACTGAATCCCTGCAAAAATAAAACTTTTTAACCAGATTTTGATTTTTAATATTTTTATTTTATTTCTTTTTTATTTTGTATTTTCAATATTTCATTTGAATTTGATTTGTTTTGTCGTATAAGTAAAATTTATAAACTAAGATGATTAACTCGTATTGATTGACCGATTGTTTCGGTTTTTGTATGAATTTGTAATGCTAATTCTTAAAAAATATAATTATGAAAATGGTTGTTGCTTGGTGCTTGCTTAGATTAGTAAAGTGTAAAATTGCCTTTTCGGTTCTACAAAAACACAATCCCCTTAATTCGTTTGATGTTTTTTTTTCTTTCTTTGACTAAAAACTAAATTTCTTTATAAAAATGTTTATTTTTTGTTCTTTTTTTTGAATATTTTTTTTTCTTTTTTTTCTTCTTTTTTGTTGTTGTTGTATTCTTAAATAATAATAATAATAAGAGTAATAATTATGATAATAATAATAATAATAATAGTAAAATAAATTTTAAACTCATGTTAAGTCTCCCGCATATTTTTTTTTCAAATTTACTTCTTATATTCTAAATATTGTGTATGTACTTGTATATAAAAATGGAAATTGAGTTATATATAAGTAGATACATAGACAGCAAGAATATACAGCCGATGACGAAACGATGAAACCACAGATGGGGGTATGAGGGGTATTTCGGAGTTCCATTCGATGTTAGTAAAAACAAATTAATGAATATAAAAAATTGTATTATTATTTTGTTTTTTTTTCTGAATTTGTAATTGATGTAGCCCCCCACAAGAAATTAAGTAAAATAATACGAAGATATGAAAAGATGCCGTCTAATAACCTTTTTTGCTCTTCTTTTTGTTTTTCTCATTGTCATTTTCATCAAGTTTACTACTCTCAGTGCTACTTGACTCAGCACCATCTTCTAGTTCTGGATCGGGTACTTCAGGGTAATGGCAATGTCCCATGAGTTGTTCACCATCAGCTTTGTGTTCATGATGATGCTGCAGGGATTCGTGTGTACCATCGCCATATTTCTCAAGTGTACGCTGAACCAGTTCCTTTGAAGGCTGCTTCATGTTCCAGGCCCAACCAATTCTATTGAAAGCATCCAATATCATGGTGGTAACATTGACAGAGTAATTGCCCAATTCAGCTGCTTTGTAGTCCCAGGGAAAGACATGATGATAGTTGTGCCAGCCCTCACCCATAGCAAGAATAGAAACATAAATGTTCTCACTTGGCATGATACGTCTAATTTCAGAAGAAAATACTAAACTTAGTATGGAGTCCTAAAGGGTCCAGATAAGGCAGTATATACTTACTTATCATAGGGACGTGTACCCCACATATGCGCTGCACTATTGACAGACCACGTAAAGTTAAGGCTGCTCACATACCGGAAAATGCACTGTTGAACAAATGACAAGGCCCAAGATTCGCCCCAGAAGTAAACCGGAATAGCAGTAGGCAACAAGAAGCATAGAAGAATCTTAAGAGGTATGAAATACTTTTGATGGAATTGCACAACAGGATCAGCAATGACATCACTCATATCAATCTGGCGACCGCGACGCAAAACTTCAGGATGCTTAAGCATCATCAGCCATCCAACGTGAGCAAAGAAGAAACCACGATTGGCATTATGAGGATCAGCATCTGTTTCCGAATACTTGTGATGGACACGATGATCACGTACCCAATCGTATAGTGAATTCTGAAATTAAATGAAACTTTCTTATAATAAACTATTGCCAATATCATATTGGATTACAATTAACCTACAAAATAAAATTAACAAAACAATAATTATTTGATATTGGAGTTGCTGACGTTGATTAATGTCTCTACGAGTTGCAAATCATCAAATCGTCAATCACAAACACACATACATACATTGTATGTACTCACTCGTATGTATGAGTACTTGTTGGCAAGTATCTGTATAGTATTTTACCGAAAAAGCGTTGAGCATTTGCAAAAGGGAAATATTGTCTATTGCGAACATAATTTTTAACACTTTTTTTTTTTTTGTTTTTGTCAGTGACAGACAATTTGTCGATCAGACGTCAGTCGGTCACAGTAAGAAACTTAAAGTTGGCACAAAACCGACAAAAACCAAAACAAAACAAAAAACAGACGCATTAAGTTGTTATATTTAATGATGCAATTAATGTTAATTACTTTTTATTACAGATTTCTTTGCATTTTTCTAGCTATTTTTTTTTTTTTTTTTGTTTTTTTTGTTACTACTACGAAAATATTTAATGAAACTGTCCGGCAACAATAAGCAAAACACAACATAGCACAAAATTTAAATGATTTTACAAAAATTATTTTCCTTACTGTCTACTTATGTATGGTAATAATTCCACTAGCAACAGTAAGACTTGTACGACAAAAGGTCGTGTGTAGACCTCTAACTACTATTTGTTTCTAGATACAATCAAATTAAAAACTATGAATTCTTTAACTGGTAATTAACACAATTATGTTATGTGTACTACAATAGTATAACTTAAGTATCTTAAGTTTGAGATTCTTACCTGTCCAGCGACTGAAAAGCAAACCATCAGAATAGCGCGCAATGGTAGATTGGCTTTATATGAACGATGGGTCCAGAAACGATGAGCACCCGCTGTCACACCAAAACCAGCAACGCCGCCCATGAAAAATGCTAACAAAAAAAAAAAAAAAACAGAGGGAGGACACATCATGATTAGATAACATTCCAAAAGATGACACAAAACAAGAAATTGAGACCTCTAGTAAATAACAAATGTGTAAAATGTGTAAAAATTATTTATGAAAATATTGTTTGATTTGATTTAATTTCTGTTTGTCAACCTTAATGTGTTAATATTGTAATATTCAATAGTAAATAATCCACAGTCCATGGGTTAATTTTTTTGGTAGTGCGCTAATTGGCTTTCAATATTAAATGACAGACAATTGCGGAAATTGAATTGATTGATTTGAATCTGTGTTAATAATTTAAGTAAACTTAACTTTAAGTAAACTTAAATTATTTTTAAATGCCTATTATACTTAGCAAGAGTTTGGTTGATTCATGGGTGAGACAATATTTGTAGACCAAATAGAGCAAATAAATTAAAGACTAAGTATAAAAACATTGAAAAAAAAAAAAAAACAGCCGGAAACGATGTGATCATCATATTGTAGATGTTTTTAATAATTAAAATGGGAATTACTAAAATTTTATAAAAGATTTAAAAGGAAATAACACAATGATATAACAAATTTACTTTACTTTAAAGTTTAGTTAATTTTAATGCATCATTCTTTTTTTTTTTTTTTTTTTTTAAATATTTTTAAGGAACAGAAGAAACAACAGAACAAAAAACAAAATAAATTTTAAATACTCGGAAGTGAAAGTCCAAAATTATAAACATCGAATGGAGCACGTTTCGCTTAAGAACAATTTCAGTTCTAAGCAGAAATTAAACTTAAACTAAAAGACACGTTTTTATTCTCTTTAAATATCATTAAAGTAGTAGAGTAAGGAAATAAAATTTAATTCTATGAAATAATTATACAATAAAATAGTCTTAGAATTTATACTACAAATTTTTAATTGTAAGAAAAAAATATCATTGAATATAAAATGTTCCCAGATAAAATGATACAAATTCAGAAATTGTGTCAATGGAAACTCCAAGTCATTGAGTCACTCAGCCTTTGATAAGAAAAATAAAACAATCCTATTAATTTCCATTCACATAGTAATTTTTAAATTTCTGTAGTAGCCTTAACATAATTTCAACTCTACACTTACTACTGACTATCAGTGAATCATGCTTCATTGAAAAAATATTTAAAAATGTTGTTGTTTGAATATAATTAAGAAATCATAGTATTTTTATGAAAATAAATTAAAAAAATAATCCAAGTGGGGTCAATAACTTCAAGATAAGATTTATTCACATAAGTTAAAAATTATTGAGTAAAATAAAAAAATATAGGTATAAATAATATGCTTTGGGTGTTTTTTTCTTTTTTCTTATAAACTATTTGGTTCTCACAATTAAGCATATTTCATGCTGAATATTTTTATATTAGGACACAAGCACGTGTCGCTAGAAAATATTTTAACTATTTGAATAATAAGCATATTCATTCATTAGTTTCTAAAAAATTTATTGAATTGCGAATTCAAAAATACTTAACAAAAAAAAAAAAAATAGTCAACAGATATAAAACAGTTAGATAAACAATCTAATTATGTATGTAAATAAATGCGCACGAATCGCAATAATCGCACCACGAGTAAACCAACAAATATCATTCAAATTATAAAACAAAAAAACAACTTGAATCGTGTGGCATCAATCTATGCGGAATCCGCTTTTCTAAATGAAATTGACAACCTTATTTCATTTTAAATCATTAATTTTCTTTTATCATTTGCATCTAAATTTGCATTGCTTGACATGTTTTGGGGGAACAACTTTCAGTCGTCGGATCTGCTGTGACGACCAAGCAAAGCGACTATGAAATTATCTAGTTACTAAAGATACAAAATTAGTAAAATAGTAGAAATAAATTAAAAAACTGACAACTTAAGTATGAAAGTGAAAAAAAAACTAGGTAGGTTCCAAATGCCTCTCACGATAATTGATTTTAAGAAGATATGACTAGGGGTGTTTTTTTGCTTTTCCAGGTACAGTCACGTTTAATTAGATACACGTACACACACACATTAACCACATACCAGTATAGTTAAGTATGTACTCGTATTAGGAATGTTTTACAATTTTTTAGTTTTTTTTTACTTTATTGTAATCTTTTTAGTTTTTATATGGAAAAATAGTTAAATTTCCAACGCACAATTTGGTCAAGTTTACTTTTTTGTTTTAATGCTGATGCCGATGATTTTAAGATATTAAGCATTTGATGGGATAAAGAAAGATTAACCTTCAAAATATAAAAAAAAAAAAAAAAACAAAAATTGGGCAACTGCTAGGCAGAAAAACAAAAAATTGAATATAGGCGAAGAGAAACTTGTTTTATTTTTTAGTTGTAAACGCATTTTTAATGAATCTCATAGACCCACTCATGATCCATAGAAATAACAACTGTTTATGGTTAAAATTTGTATCTTAATTTACCTGTTTGTAAACAAATCAATAGCAAATCAAAGCAAAAAATATTAATTAAATGTGCGCCTTCAAAATTGACTGGATACCCTGCTTAAAGTCAAGTGTTCAGAGATGTTTCGTTATGATTAATTGAAATATAAATAATAAATTGTAGAAATTATATGAATATTCTTTAGGAAATCTATGTTTATAAGGTCTAAGAATTGATTTCATATGATCAAATTGAATAAATTTTATCATATTCTGTATTTAGTCTAATCTAATGTGGAATTGAGTCAATTTATAAAATGGTGTGTAATGAAGAAAGAGTCCATAGAGAAATCTTTTTCATAATTTTAGATATTCCATAAAATTATATACAATATTGATGTAACACTATGTAGAAATATTGGAAACGAAGTATGCTTCCGTCATACGAAATTATGTATGTACGAATGTATTATGTTTTTAACTATTATGGTATTTCTTGTGGGTTCACATCCGTTACATGGCCATTTGAAATGATTTACATTATCTTTGCGCATCTTTTAAATTTTACTGATGTGTCTACTTTGTATTTGAATTTCTTTATCATATTTCCTACACTTTCTTCACTCTTTTTTAATGGTTTGTTTTGATTCGGAATCCGGAACTTAAACCTTGATTGCTTAAATTTCAATACAATTCCATTAATCTAGAACTACTACTACTACTACTCGCATTTGTGAATTGAACTTTAAACGACTCGTGTAGAGTATACAGAAATGTACTTAATTGAAGAAGAATTGATTATATTTGATTTGTCACTGAGATTTGTCACTGTTGTTGATGTTGATGCATCAAGGTTAATAAAGTTATAAAAACGATTAACATCTACAAACGTAAGTATGTGGATTGCATAAATTCCAATAAAACTGAATTTTTGTTTTTATTATGAAATTTACAATAATTTTTTTGTTAAATTTTTTGTGTTGGCATAATTAATTTGTTTAGCAGGAGTATGAGTAAATATGAAGAAGCAAAACAAAAGACACACACACACACACAGAGGTACAAATACATTTAAACACATTATAAAATAATTTTTTACATACTCGTATATATGGGTGAATGAACTTTTGAATCTTGAAAATATTATAATTTTCATAGTTAAAAAAAAACAAACAGCAAACACGAAATGCAGAAATTATTGCATATTATAAAATTATATAATTCATTAAAGAAAAATGATTTTTTTACAAATTTTTCATTATATTTTTGGGTTACCCTTTCGGGAGTTTCATACGTCAGTTTTTTGATTGCATAAAAAAATTAAGATGAATAATGAATATTGCATCGGGTATCTTAAATGATTAGCATCATCAGTGAAACTCAATTATAACAATTTACACCATAAAATATACGAGTCTGCTATAAAACATAAAATTTAATAACCATAATTTCATTCATAAAATAAGAATGAATTATAAATACAATATATTGAAAAATGGTGACCTTCTCTGTATGTGTATCAGGGATACAAGTACTCAAACTATAAAAAAATATCCATAAATAAAAACGAAAAAAAATCTGAGTTATGGTATTCCCCCAATATCTACAAGTATCTACGCACAATAAATAAAAATAAACAACATAGTCATCATAATCATCATCATCATTATTGGCAGCTTCCTCTACAAAATATACTGAAATGCTGATGAAACCATATCCGAAGCTCAGCTCAGTTTGGCTTGGCTTGGCTTGGCTCGGCTGAAACTTGACTCAATGTCAAACTACTCTATGAACGAATTCTGTTTTTTTGTTTTATACATACATATATAAAGTTTTTGAGTTTTGGTGTGTGTCTGCATCTGAGTCTGGCTACTGCGTGACTTCACTACAATGAGATGATACATGTTCACAGCAAAAAGAAATACAAAAAGTGCTGTCATGTATCTCATGTGCTTATGTTTCATATACAAAATATGTATATTACCCACCAGATCGATCGATGAAATGCTGTCTTTGTCAGTTCGTTTAACTTAATTTTGGTTGCGTGCCACATAAAGAAGATACCATGAAATGTGATGTTGTATTGAATTTTGCCGGTATTGAAATCTTATGAAATCGATTTTTTGTAATACAAAAATTGATTTTTTTTTTTCTCTTTGTTTTAGGAAACAATATAATACAATATTCATTGATTTTGAGTTTCTGAGGGCATGCGTGACATGTCTTTTTAGGATGACTGTGATGACCTTAAATGAAATTTATTACTTAGCATATTTAAGGACAAAATTGAAATGAAATTCATAATAATTGATATAAACTAAGTATAAAGATAATTATTCTTCAAAAACTTATGATTGTGAAGATAACCCATACCCCATTTCTTACTTACTTACTTTTTTACTTACTACTACATACTCGTATTATAATTATTTCCGGGTTGATTTCATCGTGTTTAAATTCTTCTTTTTAAGTTCAATTGAAGGTTCAATTGTGCTGACAACGTGCTTGAACTTAGATCAAAGATATTGAGATATTATTGTAGTTCGAAAATACCAAAACTTTTCTTTAACATTTTTTATAAATTCTTTTCGCAGACCTTGCACTTTTTGTAGAGAAAAATAAATCAAGAAAAGAAAAAAAAAGAAAAACTCTACAATCTTAAAAAACCTTGCGAAATATTTATTACTTTTTATTTGTGTAATGAAATTGAAATTTAACCAAATTTTCAAGTCTGGAGAAATAAATATTTATGTCAAGCGATATTACGAAAAGATTTTTACTTATGTCAGATGTTTTTGTTGTTGGTTATGAAGTCAAGTTAAAATGCTGAAATTGCAGTGTAACTGAAGATGAAGAAAACGTCGAAGCAGAAAGAAATAAAAATCATACAAAATCGAAAGCTAAAAGAAATGAAAACAAGGAAAGAAGACATTTGTTTTGGTAATTTCGAATGTGTTATACGTTTTTCTAAAATAAGATTATATGTGATTTACATTAATTTGTATGATCTTGAGTTCCTTACACAATAAATGTAGAAAAATTCCACATCAGAATTGAAATTGTCCATTAAAGCAATTTCAATATTTAAAATTATCAGTGGGCCGATGGATTTGATTTTTAAATAGACCAATTGAAAGATCTTCAAACCAAATTTCGATCAATGAGTTGTTTATAAATCAAGGTATAAGGATGTGTTCTATTCGAACACCCAGTAGTTGGGTACTTTATATACTTTTGTCATCCAATCCTAATCCGCTAATCCAATAAATCTCAATCAATCTTTTGGAAAATGAATGAATCCTTTATAAAATTTCAGGTTATTATATACTTAAAGACCTGGGATTGGATTAGTCTTGTCCAATATTTTTAGGTCTCCTTTACCATATTACAAAATTTTCAATCAATGTAATGTACAATATATTTCATTATGCATTTTGTATTTCAAGCCATGGTCAGAGATGAGAGCACAACCAAATACATAAGAGGGAAAAAAAAATCATTAAGTAGCAATTAATTAAAGATAATAATTTATTGACCAACAAAAAGGTACATAGGTAAGCAAGAAAATGATTATTTCTTGAGGTGCGATTTTGGGTCTGATTGAAAAAGTTCAGGTTTCGTATTTGGTAAATTGCAAATAATTGTTTTGGGCCACTTGAAAATGCGGTAAAGTACTTAAGTGTGTCTGGGTACACACTTTATGTGTGTGACTCAATTATATACTTAGCAACATAAAATATAAAATTTAAAATAAGATACTAAAGAAACTGAAAGTTTTTACATACTCAATACTTATGCGTGTATGAAGTGTATTTGTGTGTATCTATGAAGCAATGTATGACTTGGCAATGTTTTGAATGGCTCCCATAGACAAAGAGAAAAACAAAATAAATGAAAAAAAAAAAACAGAAAAGACTTGTGTCAGATATACCAAGTTAGCAAGATAGTTCAACTCATTGACGTACGAGTAGGGAAGGTGTGGTAGGTTACGTTTTGTTGTAATCGCATTAGGCTGGGTCACTCTTATGTAAGCATTTTTAAAAGATGAACAATAATGATGACACACACTAATGAGTCTTGCTAACATGCACAGGCTTCTCAAATTTTTGAGTACATATTTTCTATTTCTATTATTATTTTTTTCTTCTTTGCAAAATGTTATACAAAATACTTACACCAAATTGTTGTATACATGTTGAGTAGACTCAAAGGATACCAAACCAAGCAACCGGCGCAGACAAGATGCAACAATGAAATTTGTATAACTTTATCCCATTTAAGGGGCGCCTTAAATTGCACGCCAAAGATTTTGTCACCCTTGAAGTTGCGTGTGTATTCTTCCAGATCGATTTGATTCTTCGGTATATGTTGCTCATAAGTAGCTGGATTGACTTTATCCTGCTTTAAGTCTGTCGACTGAACCAATTTTGCATCCGATGATGATGATGATGATGATGAAGACGATGCAACATCGCGGACACTTTCCGGTGAGGAATCGCGCATTGTTAAACTCGAAATGTTGTCATTGAGTTTAACGCGTTTTATCAAACTTGGACTACCATCAGCAGCCGCTGGTGTAGGCGTTGAAGTACAAACGCGTTCTGATGTTGATAGATGACCCATTTTTAGTCAGATTTTTTATTATGTTTATAAATTAAATATAATACAGTTTTCTTTGTTTTTTGTTTTTTTTTTTTTATTTTGTGGCTTCCAATGATGTGGAATATTTCTTTCGATTTTTATTTAATGCAACTGAAACACTTTTTAAGTTTATTTTATTTTCACGTATCTTTTCAGCGGAAATGTCTTGCGAAAGTCTTTTGAAGTACTTGGGGTTTCTTTAATGCGGTTGTTTTTTAAAACTTTCTTCTTCACAACTTCACAAATACAAAAAAATTTAAAATTTTATTATCTTTAGGTAAATGAATACTTTATTTGTTTATTTTCTTTTTTTCTTTTTTTGGTTATTTGGTTTTATGTAATTGTAATTTTTTGTAAGTTCGCCCTTATTCAAATTTTATTTTGTGTGTTGAACTGAATTGGTCTGGGTTTAGACCCAGTTAAACACTTGACTCAGTTTTCTTGCGCTCGAGTTTATCTAACGAACTTAACGCATTGCCGTTTCGTAGACAAATGATCGTAGCCAAAATGTAAAATTTGTACATATCGCGCTTTTGGGCCGAATCACCGAAGCTCACACTGAAGCTGAAGCTGAAGCTGAACTTGCTGACTAACTGACAGACAGACAGACAGACAGACAGATTGACTGACAAACTAACAAACTTTATGAATAGTATGTAGTTTTTCATTGTTGTCAGTCACTAGCTCAGTCGGTAGATATACTCGTAAGTTGTTGTCGCTGGTGCTGCTGAGTTGTTGCTGTGGTTTTGTAGTTCATGAAGCTGCCGATGACGCCGTTGCTGCTGCTGCTGCTGCCTTATAGCACCTAAGCGAACTTAAGGCCAAGATTATGCCACAAGCGCTTAACAGAGCCCATACTCATACTAACAGATACAAATGAGTTTGTATATGCTCCGTCGGCATGATATGTGAATAAGAGTTTGCAAAGTTGTGGTATACACAGATACGCAAATATATATAAACATGCACATGGTTCAACATCATCAGTGCTAGCGACAACAGCATCTTCGTCATCATATCGTCGGTTGGTTGGTTGGTGGTTTAAAATCTTCGTCGACGCCGTCCTAAGTTCCACCTGTAAAATCAGCAAAGTTAAGACGAATGCGTGATCATGCGTGGTAACGCAACTCAGTCGCTTTGTTGTTGATTTGATTTTAGGTCTTTCTTATTGTGGCTTAGAATTGTTTTTGCTTTTATATCGTAGATTTTTTTTTGTTTTTGGCAATTTGTTTTTTGTTATTCTCTTTTTTTTTTTATTGTTTTGTATTTTCTTTTTTGGGCTTTTTTTATTAACCGCTGGATATAGCGCGTGTATGCGACAAATGTGATTTCCATCAATATGAATACATATAAATAAAATTACTATTTATGAGTCTATCAACAATGTGGCTTATGTACTATAGAATAATATTGACGATACATAGAAGGTTTTCGCAAAATTTTGATTGTTTATTTAACTCATTTGAACCTTTGTTAATGGCATAACTCGTGTGAACTTTGTCTTCAAAGAACTTACGTAGATGATAGAATAAAAACCAAATATTACAAGTAAAATAAACGAAAACTAGAATTGTGATTTCTATAAAATTGGGGATATTTTTTTACTTAATTTTATTATTTTTGTAGACAAAATAAGCCTATGTTTATTTTTTGTAAATATTTACTACAATGCAAATGATTCACTATTCGTTTTTATGTTGTCTGTGGCATCAATTTTAGACAATTTTTTTTTTGTTTTTGTTTTTTGGGTTTAGAAAGAAGAAATTTATGGTTAGCAGCATACTTACGAGTATCAAAGACTTTCTTCTATGCCTGCATGTGTAGCAGAAATAAAAGAAAGAAAGGAAGAGTTGAAATTGATTTTTTAAAGAAGAAAATATTCCATTGAGTTAAAAGAATTTCATCATAATTTCAAAGTTAATCACCTTTAATGGATTCATATTTATCTTTTGTGAAATACAATATAATAAATTTGTTCAAATTATTAAAAACTAAGCAATAATCATTTTGATAAAAATTTTACAAATCTCATACCAAATTTAAATGAAACTACTCCTTGTGCTATAAAGTTGGACTTGTATCATTTATGAACTTTAAGAATTTTGCAAATTTTGAAGATTATGATTTTGGTTAAAATATATCTGAATAGTTTCTACGACACAATAAAAATATCAAATATCTTTAAATTAACTTTGATTACAATAATTGAAGATTATATACGATCTTTATCTACAATATTTACACATAGGAGTTGAGTTTGTTTCCAGTTAATTAGACGATAATTCTTTATACAATATTTCGGGGAGCATGCAAAGACCTCCATTCAAAGAAACGTAGGATATTCACTTAGAAACAACAAAATGAAGCATGAAGACTAAGTCCAAATGTTACAATCAGAGTCACCATTCACTGTTTTTTTTTTTTCTTTTCTTTTAAATCAGTGTTCCAGATTTTAACATGCTTTCTCGTGTCTTTTGGTCCCCTGAACTGTCGCAAGAAAAGGGGGAGCATTACATCTCAAAGACAATCTGTCCCAAATTGTATGAGTCAATTACTGTGTTGTGTTGTTTGTAGAATGCTACTAGATGTCAACAGTCTACGATCCCCAGTTCGATAGTGCAGTTCAACAATCAGCTTGCACGCGTAATCATTCAGCTACTCTTCTATGTGCTACCAAACTCTTTACTTTGAAATACTGCCATCTGGTAACCCTGTAATTTTTTTTTGACATCATCACGAAAATTCGCGTTCTCCGATCGCAAGCGAAAAGCGCCTTATTTAGAAAATATCCTCGTTTTCGTTGTTTAATTGATAATTTTGAAGCCACCGGTTCAGAGCTGGAGTCAGTACTTGTGCGTCAACATCAACGGCCGAAAGTGTGCGCCAACATCCGGAAATGTCGTTTACACGACGCTTGCATGTGCTTGGTAGTTCAACGACCAGTATGTGGCAAATTTTTCATCGGTTTTTCGGTATGCACCCGTATAAGGTGCAGCTAACACTATCAACTGAAGCCTTCGGACCATATTTAAAGTGCCTTTACACCAGGTGTTTTTGGTATTTATATAGACTGGCCGGTATCGAAACGGAAGACATATGTTTTCAAACAAGAAGTTGCAATATGTCACTCCAGTCACGAAACAATGGATCTGTTGCGTGAACACTTTTGAGTAAACTGTGATGTCAATTGGCCAGTGAGATCGTGTGACTTATGCCGTTGGACTTTTTCCTTTGGGGTATTGGAAGTCGATCGTCTACGCCAATCATCCAGTGATGATACAAGACCTTAAGAACAACATTCTCGAAATTCAGAGCAAGACGGAGGAAGATTTTCTGTTGAATATGGGCGCTATTACTGTTTGTTGCAATAACTTATTCTTAAAAATTGTTGTTTGCTTAAGCTGAATTTATAAAATAAATTAAACTGGAAAAACTCTCACAATAACTTTATTTTTATTATAAGGAAATTATATTTTGTTTTTTTTAATATTCATTTATATTTTTCTGATTTCCTATTTGACTACTAAAGTAGTCATTAACAGCTTCTATTTAGATAAAATATTTGTGTTCACTTGTACAAGTGAGCAAAATTATATTTGGTCAAAATCAAAAACCGTTCAATGCCGCTGTCAATGATGAAGTTCAAAAGCATGAACCAAAGATGGATGCTTTCTCTTTATGTAACAGAGACCAAAGTCAACAATCATAAGCAAAAAAAAACAAAAAAATAAAACAAAAAAAATAAAAATAATAATAAAAACAGCACAAAAAACCTGCCAAAACAAAGATGAAGGTAAAAAGTATAAACAACGTAAACTTCAACTGATCCCACAAAAAATAACCATTTATAAAAAGAAGAAGCAAAAATATTAATTTTTTGTTTTGATTTTTTCTGAATTTGTGTTTTTAGCGCATGAAATTGTGATTCCTTGTTGTTTGGATTTGGAAGAAAAGTGTATGAATTCAAAGAAAAAAAAAATTACAAAAATATTAACATCTTTACGACATTCAGATGACCTACAGTTGTTCGCGCTTAGATTATGTTAGGTGGGATGGCAAATCATATGCTCAAAATCATTGTTACATTGCATTTGGATTGAATCAGATTTTTGTTTCATTTGACAGACACCTTTTGCTACTAGTTTCATACATAATTAATAAGTATAAAGAAAGCATTGTACTATAGGCGAAGCAATATTCTTTAAAGAATAGAAAAGAAATTCATTTGTTTTGTAATTAGGAAATCGAAACAAATCAATGCAATCTTCAATATTAAAGGGCGGGCCATTTATAGGTCCTATTTTTATTTGTTCATTAAATGGGCAAAATTTATATTTTTTTCAATTAATTTTACCGTTTTTGATAGAGTTATTCTTCCGATTCAGTATAAAAATGATTTTATTTAAATCACATCACAATATTATACTGCAACTCCAAATTAATATACATACCTTTGTGTATTGACATGGGTGTAGGGTGCAAAATTTGCCCTTTTCTCTTTCATAGGTTAGTTTTACTTACAAACATACTAAATAACATATTTATGTTGTAAAACTTTACTGGTGTTAATAAGCAATAATAAAAATGAATAATTTAAAAAAATTCATTTTAATTTCATTTAACAGAAACACAAACTTGTTTTTCATATTCCATTTGCCATTTGCTTTCTCGCTTCTTCATTTAAATAGTTTCAATTTGAACGAATTTAGTTACAAAAATAATAAAAACAATATTTTTACAAATATTACACTTTATTAAAAATTGTTTTATATAAGAAGAAGGTCAACAAAAGTATATAAATTTTGAAATAATCAAAGTGGGGAAAAAGATTTTTTAGAGATAAGTAGACACTTATATAATATTGTCTAATATAATATTATTTATTTTTTTTTGTTTTTTTTTTTTTTTTGTTGGAAAAAGGTTGATTCAAAAATTCAATTTGTTAAAGGACTCTATAAATTATTATGTTTTGGGTATGTCAATGAGATAAGAGATACAAATAGTTATATCAAACTTTATAGTTTACACAAGAGTCTTCCATTTATCCATTTGGAGGTGTTGGATTAGTTCCTGAAGTATTGGTCACCTTCATATTATTGAATTTTATTCAAGCATTGTTAATCTTTACTAGATGTATCCGATATACCACAGCTATAGTTTCAACACTTCCATTTTTTATATAGGGGTATAACATCATTACAAAAATTTGTATCTATCAATACTGTTTACTTTAACAAAATAAGTGTTTATTTAGCTTTTGAGAACTGAAAATATTTTATACTTTTGTATGAAACGCAACAATATTTTATACATGAATCATATCTACAATATTATATAAAATTTGTTTACTCAAACTGATCATTTTGCTATTAAAATAATAAATTTTCATCACAAAAATAGATACTATTTTACAATTACGCATTTTGATTGATAAATTCTATGAATCATTGATATTCAAATAGTTCAAATCTATAAATGTTTTAAACAAGTTTTATTTTTTTTGTTACCTTTCTCGAAGCGCTTTTCGACACATTGTTTTTATCCAAATAATGCTATTTTTTTTTCCTTTTTGGGTTTGTTTTTTTTTTTTATTTGAACGATTAATTTGCCATGACTAAATTCTTTATGCTCAAAGAATTTTTGATTTTAAATACTAACAATCTATAAGTTATATTTGACTGATTGATTTTGAAATATGTCTCTATGTTTTGTTTTCAAAAAATTGATGCACCTATTCCCACTTTTCCACTAACATGAAGATGACACGTGTTTTTTAATTTTGGCAATTTGCTGCAGTCTAAAAAATTGAATCAAATAATTTCCATTAAATTTTGTGTGAAAAACAAATTTAAGTGCTCCAAAGTACTTGACATGTTGACTGTGGCGTTTGGCGAGTTTGCTTTGAGCAAATGCATTGTTTACAAGTGGTACAAACTCTTCACAGAAGGCCACGAAGATGTCGATAACGAGAACCGCTCTGGACGCCACAGAATGTCAACAACCGACGAAATCATTGGAGCAGTGAAGAACATGGTTTTGGCGAATTGTCGAATCACTGAAGCTGCTGAAGATATCGGCATATCAAATTTTTGCGGATGTTCTGGGTATGAAACTTGTGTCAGCAAAGTTTGTTCTTTAATTGATAACTGTTGAGCATCCCCCAAGATTTTTAAATCACGTCAACGAGGATCCTGATTTTCTCAAAATCATCATAACTGGGTATATGGCTAAGACGTCGAAACCAAAGCTCAATCATCCCATGGGAAGCTATCTCAATCACCGTTTTCACCGGATTTCGGGCCCCCTTAAACTTCACCGGAGATTTACAATGATTGAGGAAATATACCCCGTTTCGCTAGAAGACGAAGAAGAGCTTCGAGAAGTGGCAAAAGTGCTGGCACAAGTGTATTATATCTTCGAAAAGGATTTTTTGAACACGTAAGATAGAAATCGTCCAATGGTTTGAATACCGTCTAAAAAATGGATTATTGAAAAAATAATCGATACAGCTGCCCTACAACCTTCTTAAATTTTCAAAATATTGATGTTAAGACTTATAACTTATGTGCAAAAGATACATATGATTAGTTTCAACAATAGACACTAAAATGCTAGTTTTACAATTAATATCGATCATTTCTCGAGTCACTAATTTAATTTTTTGAATTTCTAATAAAATTATTATTTTTAAAGTTGTTGTTTTTTATTGTGGTTTCTTCAAACATTGTGCATGGTGGATACAACAATATCAGGGAACGTGGGAATTCTATTAGTTTGCTTAGAGGAATACATTTTCCATCATTCATTTAAATGATGGCTTGCAATTGAATTTTATTAAACAATATCAATCTCAACTATTACAATAGTCGTATAAACATTTAATTTAATTAATTTTATGGCTAAACTTGGTTTTTTTAGTGATTGACCCATACAATATTACAATATATTTGAAGATACAATATAATTAAAAATGAAAATCATAAAAGAGTAATTTCATTGCATTTTAAAAGCCTTTTAATATGCAATTTGTAAGATTAAGTTCGCTAGAAACATCGCACTTTTATTTATTACTTAGCGAAATCACATTGTATCCCATCTACTGTGTTTGTTTTAGAGCAACTACAACAAAATGTGCCATGACCCTCAGCTTAATGCTTTTAAATCTACTCGTACATATATTTAAAAAGTTAACTGGTGGGATCTCTAAATTTATCATCATTTGTCGAACTTATAGACAAAATATTCCGAGAAAACTAAGTGCGACCGGCAAAGGTATTGAAAATATTAAACAAAAAAATTAACAACAAATATGAGGTTATTGTTAGAACAAAATGTTTGGAGAACCTTCAACTGTCAGTCAACGACTTTAAGTAGAATCATATGAGGAGTGAGACACTGCAATTTGCAAAACTACAAACTTCAGAGACAAAGAAAAAATAAAATACAGAATTCAAAAATAACATCTGAAAAAAAAAAATCACTGTAAGTACTTATCTACTTATGAGTGAATAATCATTAGGATTTGGTACAAGTGCCTAACAGGTAACAAAATTCATAGGCGTAGATGATAAAAATATTACAATGAATTTTATTGACGATGGAAATTATTGTTAATCGTTAAATTCAACTCGAAAATTTTTAATCAAGTTTATTTAATAACTAACAATCGGTCAGATTATACATGTTTTATATATTTTTTGAAAAATTTCATTTCTGGAAAACTAAACTAGTCAAGATCCCATTTGATCCAGTTAATTATCTAACTGATATATTATAAAATAGTTTGATATAAAAACAATTTGTAAAATATTCTAGTCCATGCTTCAGTAAATGATACTCAATGACCCTTGAGTTAAGTTCTAAAAAACTTGGTAAAACTGTTGAAGTTTAAAAAATAGAAGATTTTTTAAGAAAATTTCAATCAGACGCTTCTGTTTCTAGTTACAATGGCGTCGAATCGTGAGTATTGGATAGAAGTGGAGTGGAGCAAAGTAGATTTATTGGCAAATATTGACACATTAATTTAGCTCGGATAAATATTGCGCATTTATGATAATTTTATTGAGTGCGCGACACATTTGGATTGGGTCATCTCAACTCAACACAACTCAGGTCTGAGTTTTTTTTTATTTTTTTTTTTTATACCTTTCCTAAACAAATTAAACTCTGATTATGAAAATGAACATTATGAAGATGTACTAAGAGACCCAACTACATCAACAATGACAACAACAACAACAACATTTAATGACAACTAGCCAAGTTGACGACATCAGTTCAAGTCAATATCACATATGGAACTATGGAACGAGTAGTGTGCATGTGTGTTTAGTAAGTATTGTGAAGTCAGTTATACTTAGGCATAGCGAATGAACTCAAAGTACTTACTCGTAGTTGCAAAATCTAATAGCATATCTAAATTGTTGTGCGCCCGGAGCATTCAAAACGAATGTGTTGACGACTTTGCAACGAATGCTTTGTAATTATGCTGATATTTATTTGTTTTCTTTATGGGCTTTATTTTTGGCGGTTATACGAAAGGGTTTTTTTATTTTATTTTTGGTGGGAAACTCGTTTGTTTTTAGTTGACTCAGTGTCTGTTAAAAAACAAAATTTGTTTTGTGCTACACCTTTATTTGTTGTGATCTTAAAACATTGTTGTTGATGTTTTTCGTTCTTCATTTTTCATGTATTAACATCTATGTAAAAAAATTGAGAAAATATGGTAGCTGGAATACTTGCATTTTGTAATGCATTTTGTGATTGTTCATATTAAATGGGAACATCTATTGTTACTTTACAGCAAGGGTCGACTGGAATCTGATAGATATCACTTGGTTTACTATAAAGGATCGGGATTGGTTCTTGACCTGCTGAGTCTCAAACATTTCATGATCTTACCCTTAATTTAAAAAGACTTTACCTTCCCTGCTTTAAAGAAAGAATATTTCTTGATATTTACTATATCTTATATGTGATCTTATATTGTTAAGACATTTTTTTTTTTTTCTTTTTTTGGCTTAGCTTGGATAAATATAAGTCCGACTAACCTTAAGATTTTGTACTTAATTTCTTGCAAAAGATTGTTTTTTCCCAACATTTTATTTTCGAATTTCAATATTTATTTTTTAAGTATTTATTTATGTATTTATTTTAAATGCTTTATTACACATTACAATTTCGAATCTCACATAAATTTGTCACGATTTAAGAAGTGATTATCCGGCATTTTAGCCATTTCGATTTTCGCATGTTCCTCTATACACTCTACATATGGTCGTCCTGTTTCGACGGCAGTAGTCAAACCATTCCGCACTGCAATTGAACTAATTGTACGCAGGTCCCTGGCCCAATCTAAAGCGGCAAAGACCCTTATCATGGAAGTTAGAATACCATTATTGTAATCACCAAATTCACCGCTCAAATAGTCATTGGGCAGCAAATAATGGAATTGTGGCCAATAGCTTTTTGTTATCAAGAAAATGCTATTCGAATCTGAAACTTTGAAATCCTTGTCTAGACCCCAGATAAAGTGTGCCGAATTGATTAGATAAACGACATTTGATACAATCAGATAGCGTAACGAGAAAGTAACCAGAATGGCGGCAGACAGTGAGTCGCCCCAATATTCCAATGGTGCATTGACCGGCAGGAGCGCATGCAACACAATAAAAAGTGGCCAGTAGAATCTGAAACAAAATAGGGTCAAGTCTTAATATAAGAAAATTATGTATGGAATACCGTTTTTGGAACATGACCACTTTATCAGTCTCAATGTCAGACATGTCCACTTGCGCGAGCAGCTCTTCCTGTTCTTGTGAGTAATTGACAAGTTGAGCGCGCACATGAGCATCGAAAAAGCTGCGATTGCTGTAGTAGGGATCCTCATCTTGACGGAATTTTGCATGATGTAAACGATGAGCACGTACCCAATTATAAATGGAGCCCTGATATAAATAGCAAACGGAAATGAAAGTGTTAAGATTTTTTGGTTTCAAACTAAATTATATTAACCAAAAGCTCATGAGGTGAAAAGCTTTCAAAAGCTGTCAAAGCAGTGTCTTAGTTTTGAATGGGGACTTTTAGTATATTGTTAGTAGTACTCACCTGACCAGTCAAAGTTTGTCCGATCATTAGAAACACACGCAATAGTGGCGAACCCGTATAAGTGCGATGCGCCCACAGGCGATGTGCTCCTATAGTGGCACCTAACACACCCCAGAAAGTCAAAGCAAATGCTATTTTGATGAGGGAAAATTTAAGAAAATAAATAATAAGCGGCAAGGTTAAATGCTTTAAATTAAACTCACTGAATGTGATCGTTGTTAATGAGGCCCCCGTGAATAATACGTAAATTCCATAAAGTCCAAGTATATTCAAATGTATGTAAAATAGAACAAGCGGCCAGCTTGCTTCACGTTTTTGACGTTCATCGAGTGTAACTTTTGACGATGTGGTGGGGACGTTTGTAGTTTCCATTTCTGGCGGATTCTTCTAGAATATTTCATGTAACTTTAAATGGTGTTTTAGAAAAAATTTACATAATAAAAACTTGAATATTCGTGAAAATGATTATCTAATTTGAATGTACTTGTTGTTGTGTATAATAGATTATTCGATTCCATAAATTCTATTAAAAAAAGTTTAATTATTTTCATCTTTTCAGTATGGATTTTTTTATCTAAGTCAAGTCCAAGGTCACCAAGGTCTATAGTGAATATATTGGGAAAATGTCAATATATATTACTTATTACTGGTGTGTACCAGTGAATCCATATTTCGTCGACGGTCCCGAAATGATGCAAGAACTCCGCCGGATTGCGCTTAAACAGTGCCAAAACCCACCAGAGACGAATCAACGAACGATATTGTTCTTTTTCCATTTTTGTAAAACTGAATGACACGCTCGCTTCCAAAGGCTATCAAAACAAAACTAATGAAGGGAATCGACTGAAACTTTGACAGTAGGCCCCTAAATAATGTACTGCACTTTTGTAATAGCAGCGCCATTGGGCGGTGAGGCTAAGTACTTGTTGATTGACCCTCGTATTGTACAATTATATAACAATGAAATTTAATTAAAATTTTTTTAAAATAGAGCTCCCCAAATTAAAGAATAAAATGATTCAATGAATTGGGATTAAGAGCTTACTGTGCTCTTTTGTGTCTTACATAAAATAGTCTTTCACACAAACTTATTGTACTCTGTTTGGTTTAAGTATAGGAATAAATTTGCATCTTTTTGAAAAGCCAATTGGTTTTTTGGGATTTGATTGAAAAACCCCTCTCCAGGCTTCTACAATCGTTTTTTAGGGTTCCAGACACAATGGGTAGCAAACGGAAGCCTATTACTAAGGCTATGCTGTCAGTCCACCCGTCCTCGTACTATATCTCATGAACCGTAATAGGTAGAAAGTTTAAATATTCACAGAATGTGTAGTTCTATCCATCAATCAAATACTAAAACTAAAGTATGTATAAAAGTTTAAAGGGAAACATATGGGTTTGTTCGGGAGCTATACCATCGAGTAGCCCTACGAACTTGACATTTACATTGTTGGTGAAAATAGAGGAGAAACTTATAGTGTTGAAATTTCAGTTTGAGCGAACTACTAGGGTGGGTACCTCGCATACAAAACCACTAAAAATTCGTATTCTTATTAGAAGAACTTTTTTGTTTTCTGCACTATTAAGCTGAAATTTGGACACTATTAGTTTCTAATATAGGTGCTGTACATCGAGGGGGTACCTTCCATACAAACCCCCATGTGGTACGGAACTTTCCGTGTGCAAGTCTGACTTGCACTGGGCCTCTAATTATACACCATACACTTTTAATTATAAGGGATTTGTCGAATGCGTTTTTTCATGATTACCATGCGATGGTAATGGACCAGAAGGACCAGAACTTGTTTCAATATCCAATAAATGGGTGCCGTGTACACTTGAAAAGTTCTTTTGTCTCAGAAAGTCGGCTTGCGGAAAGACGCAACTTTTCTTCTCTTTATGGAAACAACTATTGTTGGCATAATCAGTATATACCCTGTATAATACAAAGTAAAAAATTAATGGTCATTTCACTTTTATTGCTTAGCTCCATACAATTTAAGTTCTTTGTCCGAATGACTTTTCTTCAATATGTACCTGCATATGTAAAGGGTATTAACTAGTTCGGTTAAACCGAAGTTTATTTAATTAATTGATTAATTCTTTTATTTTTTTCAAATATAGTTGCATCATTGTAATATTTGGAAGTCACAATATTATGTAACAGTTCAGTTTTTTTCATTGTTGATATTGTGTAACGAAAATTAATATACAATATTTTCTAATCGAAAAATTTCATACACATGTACGAGTATCCAAACACTTTCACATTTTTCACTCAATTTTAAGCACCTTTAATCCTTTAGAGAAAAGTATCCTTTACACACTAATTAAACAATTCAGAAGTGAAGTGTTCAGCCTCGAGGACTAATGCAAGACAGAAACGATGATTATGGCGACGTCCAACACAGGCGCCGTCGAAAACGAAACTAATCGTGTTCAAAATGTTTTGAAATTGTAAAATAATCAGAGTTCGCAAGTCAAGCTCATTAAAATGTCAATGTCCCCTGTTGAATTTAAAGCAGCTTACTAAAAAAACAAAAAAAAAACAAAAATTATAATACAAACTCTTCCGTCGTACTTTGTACAACTTGCATTAATTATCCAAGTAGAATTTCTATAGTAATTTTGTTATTTTTGTTCTTTGACAAAACTATAATATAAATTTATTAAAGCTTATTAACAAAAGTTGTATGTAAATGTCATATATAAGTAACTAAATCAGATCGCATTTAGAGCGCAGTTTTGTTTCTTTGTTGGTGTGCCAATCTTTGATGCACAATTAATACTATATAGCAAACAGTAGAAGAAGGTTAATGCGGCGGCGTCTAAAATGACGACGATGAATTAATCACACATTTTCACAAGCTCAGCGACATCTTCGCGTGGCAAATCATGATCACCATAGCCCCAAACTTGATCTTTATGGGCATGATCATCACTAAGGAAACGCGTTCCATCACCGCACTTTGCAGCACGTCTTTGCACCATATCTGGAGAGACTGATTTACCTAGAATTGCATTATTGCATTATAATAAAATTAATCATTATTGGTAGAGAAACTTACGTCCACTGGCTAAACCCAATCGTGCACAAAGATCAATGAAAGCAGTTGTAACATTCAAAGTGTAGTTTCCGAATTCACCTGTCTTATAGTCCCATGGGAATACATGATGGTAGTTGTGCCAACCCTCACCGAGTGCCAAAAATGAGACAATTGGAGCTTCCACAGGCATAATGTTTCTATATACAATACATTTAATATAAAATAGCAGGTAAGTTAAGGTAGGTTTATAATTATCAATTACATTTTGTTGACTTTGACTCACTTGTCATATGGCTTATTGCCCCACATATGTGCCACACTGTTGACAAAGAATGCAATATTCAGTGTACAACAGAAACGCATGTTAAAATTAATCCAGAAAGACATCCAGAGGCTCTCATTCCAAAAATAACAAGGCACAGCAACAGGCAATGTGATCGAACAGAGAGCAAAAAGTAATACATTGTATTTACGTTGAAACATGACAACGGGATCATTTTCCAAATCGGACATATCGATGACCTTGCGTTTCTCTATAACCTTGGGATGCGGCGTCAAAAAGAGCCAACCAACGTGAGCAAACCAAAAGCCACGTTTCGCATTATGTGGATCGGCATCAGTTTCAGAGAACTTGTGATGTATTCTATGATCAAGTGCCCATGTATATGCATCACGCTGATGAATGAGTAAGTTCATTTAATTTACGAGAGATAATTTGATAATTCAATGGGGCTTTCATCATTCACACTTACCTGTCCCGCAATTGAGAACATAAATGCGAGCAAGATCCGCAGCGTCAATGAAGCATTATAGGATTTATGTGACCATAGGCGATGAGCACCGGCAGTGATGCCCACGCCCGAGACCCAAACTGTAACAACAACTGAAAAGCAACATCATTATCAATCCAGTGTACGTATATAATCATATTATGTATACTGTATTATACTGCTCACATTAAAAAACAATTTAGTTAATAGATCACATTTTACTTTTATCATTTGGGGAACGAGTGCTTCTATCATGTATTTTTGGTTAGGTATGATTGCTACATATTTACATATAGTATAATCAACAAAATTATATTATTTGTATCTATATATTGTAGTATGTATTGTGTAAGCAACACCATCGATTGGTGCAATCATTTGCCTTGTCTATGACTTCTCATTTAACAATTGATTCGTTAAGTTTAATTGTTCTATTGTCAAAGTTCACTTTCAGTTTTATATTTACAATACGAGAAATATACAGAAAATTGCTATTGCTATTTTTTTTTTTTTTTTTTGTTATACCCTGCAGCAATCTTAGTAATAATAAGATACTGGTATTATTAATTTACATGCACAATTTTTCTTCAATAGAATATACTCGTGGTTTGTATAGTATCTGAGACAACAATAAATATTATGTGTAGACGGCAACACTTAGCAAATTGTTCCATTGATATAATCCTTTCCTATGCAGATTAGTTTTTATTATTGTAGAAATCTTTTTCCTAATTCTTTCTAAGCTATTTGAGAAGTATCTTAAAGCCAAACTCAATCACAAATAGTACAATCACAGATCATGAATTTGATTTTCGAGCAACACATGGAATGATTGAGCAAGTTAACAGAGTTACTTCGGAAATAACTGCCTTTGAACAGCGATAATATTGCTCAGCAGTATTCTTTGATGTATCACAAGCGTTTGATCGATTATGGCATGAGGGTTTGATTTACAAAATTAAATGTTTGCTACCCCAAAATATGCATAGAGTCCCGCAATCCTACATATCAAATCGAGTGTCTGTAGTAAGTCAGAAAAATTTCATTACAAACGAATTTATGGTAAAAGCAGGCGTTTCCCAAGGCAGTGTCTTGGGACCAACTCTATACATATTTTTATTCACTTCCGACATTCCAACAAGTAGTCAAATTGTCACTACGACATTTGCTCATGACTCTGCCGTAATTAGCCGCTTCCGTTGCCCAGTTAAAGCTTCTGAACACTTAAAGTCAATAAGTGATTGTTTCTTCTATAAATAAAATTAATTAAAATTTTTATATTATAGATAAACACAAACTTAAATCGATTTTCTTCACCAGTCATGTGTGCCTAATGTCAAAGACTTTTTTTCGATTTTTAAACATTTTAATATAAACATCTGAGAATAAGGATTGAGTGTGGTCAGTCTATTCATAAGTAGATAAAAATCTAAAATGGACGTGACCAGACATTAAACATGTTCGTTAATTTGAACTACATAGTCTCATCTGACGATTTTATTGATTGTTAGTCGTATTTTTTTTTTTTTTTTTGTTTTTTCAAGTGATTATTACCCATTACCCATCTTAGTATTATACTATTTGTTTACCTATTCATCTATCGCCTATCTATGTACCATCTACAAAGCAATAATACTTATATTGTAGTATATTTATTCATATTTCGCACCTTTATAACTTTTTCATTATTTTAATATTTTATCTTTATTTTGTTGGTTGGTGCCATTGACTTACCCCAAAGGAATGTATAGAACTCAGCGTAAAAAAGTAGATATATTCCATAAGCAGCTCCGATGTGAAGATACAATTGTGCCATTAGATCGGGCCATCGTATTTGTGCTTCATATTCATCAGCTAGTTCTGACTGTTTATCTTCTGTTATTTGTATATTTTTGCGTTCCTTATAAACTGCATTCTCTTCTTTATAACCTAAATTATCATCTAATTTTTCTTTGGTTTCTGTGGCATCTGTTGTAATGGGCTTTCTATGCTTGATCAGACCATTTGATGTGACTGAAGCGGCTGCGCAAACAACATTTCCATTTGTCACAACAGATGCATTATTATTGTTGTTGTTATTATTACTGGATCCATTGCAAACAGTGTCTGTTGCCGAAGTTTGGGGCGTTGAAAGGCACATCTTGAGGCACAATATCTGTACAAAAAATAAACAAATGATAAAAATAAAATACTGAGTTAGTCTCATATCTCATAATTCGTCTGTGGTAAGGTGCTAATTAACTTTTATAATATTTAAACACTGATATTGTTGTTAAGCATATAAATTTTAGATTTGTAAATTTTATACGTTTATAAGCGAAGATGTTGTCATAATTGTTAATGTTATGTTATTTAAATATTCAAAAATAGCAAGATAACAGAAGAGTCATTATATCATGCGTGACCCATTTCAAAGAATTGAATGTGAATCACTAGACTATTAAAAATGCAAATATTTTTATGAAGTTTGAAAAAATATAAAAATTGGTGGCACAGCATTTTACAGAATTGATAATTTGTCTCAAAAATATTGTTCAATGTGGAAAATTGTTCATCATAGAGATCACGAAATGATTTAATACATTTCTTTCCCCATACATTTGACTATTTTTGGCTGTTAAACAGTACATTATTAGATCTTTTAGATCTTCCATTATAGAGAGAGTGCGAAAACATTTTCAGACTACCTAACGAGAAGGTCTTAAAAAAGTCTTACAATCGTCTTGAAGTAAGATCAAAAGAGCTTTTCTTAACTCTCTTAAAAATTCTATTAACAGCCATTTAAGTCTCTATTAAGACGTTAACAGAGTCTTAATTTTTTTTAATAGAATTTTCTTATTTCTTAATGAAAAATTTAAAAAATAAAATTGTATTTCCTAGCAAAAGAGCAACTTTGTCTTCTAATAATTTTTGTCGTAATATTAAAAACAAGATAGAATTATATCTTCGGTTTAACGAAACGTTTTACATTTTTGGTGTTTCATGTTATATATGCCAGTCCTACAACCCTTTGCTCGTCAATTTTAAACGAATGTCTTGAGCATAAACATAGAAAATACTGCAGAAGCTTGCATCCACCATTTAACCCTTTTAAAAGTGTCAAGGCCTTTGCCATAATAGGTTACTAAATTTCAAATATTACATTTCACCTAGTCGCTGCTATCATCATCATGCGTTAATTTTTCCGCACTATATTTTAGGTCTAAAATTGAAGGACTAATTTGAATAACAACAGAAGAACAGACAGACGAATTGACATGACTTAATAGATTCTCATTTATGCGGTGCCTCTGATGCACGGTTCTTAACGCAGCAAACTTGATTTTATTCATATTAATAATAATATCATAAAGTTTCGATTACATTAAGCGAGTTTACAATCTACTAGTCTAGTAAAATTCATTATCTGCTAATAAACTCGCCCAGTGTAACCATAGTCACTGGTTACTAGAAGATAGTAAACAATCTACTGAGAAAAACTGAAAGCCGGCCAGCTTTGCTTGCTACTTGTCAACAGAATTAGTTCACGCCGAAGTCCTTGTTTTAGCTTTTGCTATAAAAAAAAAAGAATGAAAAAGGAAAGGAAAACGACACAGAAAAGTGTGTTTGAGATCCTGGATTGATGGTTTTGATAAGCATGGTGCATTTACCAATATTTTAAAAGAGTTGAAATGCGAAGATCCGTTGGCTCATCTTAACTACCAATTTCGTTTGTTTTGATTTGCAGCAGATGGTCGACGGAATTAAAAAAAAAAAACCGATACCAAAATGAGAATAGCAATCCCAGTTATCACAGAACTGGAACTAACACTACGTTGTTTGGAAACTGGCGGATCTGTCAAGTCTCTGGGATACATGTTTCGAGTTCCAGAATCAACAATAGCGAAATTGTTGTTGTTGAAGTTGCTCACGGCGATTTCTTAGATTACAACAAGTGTTTTAATTTGCTATTTTGTTGGTTACTGAACGAGGTGAAAGTTTTGTGTGTCATCATCACTATGCACTCACCAACTCGCTCTTGTCAACTCGATGGTTAGCAGATTGTAAACTCGCTCAGTGTAATCATAGCTTTATATTTATTGATTCCATATGTGGATAGTAAAAAATATTTTGTTAATTAAATCGAAAATACTAGTAAGTATATTCAATCCTAGCACATATAGTAAGTATAGTAGTAGTAAGTTTATTTTTATACCTAGGTCTTCTGGGTAAAACTCACGTACGGTTGTTTAAATGATATTTCAGTGTTCTGTAAATCGTCTTAATATCCCCAATAAAATAGTTATAGTTACTATAGCTCATGTAATAATTATTACCCGAATAAAACTGTCATATGTTAAGATAATATAGTCATAGTCATGGTACTAATATTTCCGTTACATTTGTAGATTAAGCTTAGGACCCTTAATAACTAAATACAAAATACTACATACATACAAAATGTGTTAAAGTTAAATCTAGATTTTGTTCAATTCTAGAGAAATTTTTCCCTTCTAATAATCATGAATTAATATCAAAAACAATATTTTTCACAAAATTACAATTAATGGAAAACGTGAAATTGCGATTTCGTAAAAGATAAACCCACCAACCACCAGAAAAAAAAAAAAACAAACCAAATTATGAATGGACTGTGTTTCTGATATAATAATAAATAAATAGTCCACCTGTGGCCTAAAGTTTTTTTTTTTTCTTTTTATTGTCAATGTGATTATTGAGCAATCAATCCCAGTAAATTTACTCCTCTCATACAAGTATGCTTATCAAACCACGTACAATAGACGCACCTGGTTATCAGCACACACACTTCTGTTAATGTTTCTAATGAAATTAGGCTAGAAATTGCAAAGAAAAACCATTTTTTATTGTTTAGTCAATCAACGAATTTACGTAAACTTTTCAAATGTTCTAAAGTTTAAAATACAATAGATATGTCATAATTTGATAACATACAATACTAACCATACCATAATATATACAATTCTTAAATAACAGAAGAAAGTCTACATATGTATTGTACAAATGTGTGTATATTGTTTTGATCGATTTAAATTAATAATTTATAAACATTTTTCGAGGCGTGAGTCTTCTTTTTTACTTTTTGATTGATTTTTATGAGTAAAAGTCAATGGTATCTGTTCAAATTATGAGTAATAATTGATTGGTGTCAGAGTCTATAAGTAATCCTTGAATTAAATTCACGAACGCTCAAAGTATGCAACAAGCCCCAAATAATCTCAAAAATTTCAATTACGCATGTAAAACAAGGCGTATGAGTAATAATGGCGAGTAGTGTCTAAGTCGATTTGACTGTACAATGTTCGCACCAACTCATTTAATGCTTACAAGTGTTCACACTCAATGAATGCAATTATCAGTATTCTAAGAATTATTAGAAATATACATAACTTTTGCTATAAAATATAGGGTTTCTAATCATACAAATAGAAATGCATTTATGTAATGTACACACAAGCTAAAGCAATACTAACTTATGGGATTGGTTTATATGCAAAATTATAAATAAATATGTGGTATTATGTAACTAACTAAACATGCAACAGAAGTGTTGATTGTAAAAACTTTTCGTTAAGAGATAACAAGTAATATAAATGATCAAACTCAATAAAATGATAGCGAAATGCCTCCCACTTACTAAGAATGAATTTGTTCATCTTGATTAGAATTTGATACGCGTAATCTTAGACTTAAGTATGCATTAAACAATGGTTATTTATTCCCATAAGTAGAATTTTTTTTCCCAAACATAATATGGACAAGAAATAAAAACAAACGTAGCCACGAGACTACAATGGTATAACCTACATGATTATCTTTTTGATAATCAAAAAGTAAACGAAATCCTAGAGCCCTTAAAATCTAAACAAAATTAATTAATAAGAACACAGAAATCACATTTTTTTTCATTAAATGATTAACTTTACAATGCCCTACAGCAAAATTTGAAATGTATGCGCATTTTTTAAATCAAAATGTAATACTAAGTATGTATTATACTTGCATTTATAATGAGTAGAATTGTAAAGATTACTGACAAGTTGAGGAAGAACTTGCACAAATCCGGTTTTGCCAATATTGATATACATACATGGGTCATCTGAAAAGTTGTGTGCCGCACCAAAACCAATTAAGACTATTGTAAGTAGAAATATATACACATATAGACTAGCGTTGCTTGGCTCGCATTCCAACGCCCCCGAAGTGATGTCAGTGGGTGATTTTGGTAGTCATTGATGATGTCATAATACAATAGTTTCCCACCAACATTAAATCAGTTCTTTTTATGAAACAGTTAAACGTAATCGGGCGGAGCAATTTAGGTCGAAGAACTCGAAATGCTAGAAACTGTCATAAATGTTTAATTGATACCAATCTCATATCACATATAGCTAAGAACCAGTCAGGTAGCCCCATAAATAAATAAAAAATTATAATAATATTGTAATAATTAAAATTGGGCTAGTAATATATTTTTATTATATGTTGTAGTTACCAAAAAAAAAAAAAAAAAAGGAAAATTTGGCAAACAAAAAAATAGGACAACATTGGCTCCTACGCTCCTGAGGTTATACTAAGCATACAGAAATATTTCATCATTGATTTGACTTATGCGTAGTTTAGAGTACTGAATCTCTCTACAATGAGACCGAAATATTTGTATGGGAGCTATACTATCTATATGTATGGGAGCTATAATCCTAAAATCTTGAAATTGGGATTCCCGATGTCTCTTTTTATCCTTTAGAAACTTCATGACAAATTTTTAATACATTTAACTGCGTGAAGAAGAGTATAATAAATAATGTATAATATATCAAGTGATTGACAAATTCTAAGGCATTTTGATTCAATGACTTCAAAACAACTTTGGAAATACATCTTAGCAAGCATTTTGGTCCAGAACGGTTGTGTCGAGCAACATCAAATGCCAATCTGCTTCAAGCTCCATGAAGATTCTATGATTTTGCATGGCACACACTGACGCCTATGATTCTAATGAAAATTTTAATTGATGAAAAAATCATTTAAAAAATATTTTTGTTTACTGAAATATCATTTCATAAAGTATACAAGTATTCTCATAATACTCAACCACTCAAATACATACATTTTAAAAGTAAGTGTGTGTGTGTGTATGTATGTGTTTGTCTGTATATAGTAAATAACAAAACAAAACAAAACAAAAACATACATATGTAGATATTTCTACAAAATTCATAAAGGCTTCAAACAAAAATTCAACAAATAAGAAAAACGACTTGTAGAAATTTCACTAATGAAATTTAAAAAAAAAAAACTACTTTGATGAAATTGACTTTTCTTATTTTCATTATTACACCCTACACTTGCGTTGGATCATATAGAGAATATTACAATTCATTGCAACTATGCAGATTTATGTAGACAAACCCAAAAAAATGATCAAATCCAAGTATTTCTGTTTTAGAACATGTATTTTGAAATGTCAACGATGCTTGTTGCAACTGTTGCATTTGTTTACTTTTATCGCTGATAAGCTGAGCCATTAAGACCCTTTTAGGTGGTCAGTTCAGTCTCAGTCTCAGTCCATTATCCACTCGAAATCCGCACTGACAACCGAAACGATAACAAAAAATGGTCTGATAGCCTAGCTTACTTGTCAGTCCATTTCGATGACATATCGATAAAAGTATTCAAATGCAACAGGCACAACAAATGTCGTTGACTTCTCAAAATGCATGCAGATATGGCGAACCACGATTTTACTGTGGAACTCATTGAAATACCTATTTCCATCAGTTATTATATTACCACTTTTAAATAGATAAAAATGAACAATATGTAAACAAATAGTGTTCAGTGTTGTACAAAAACTCTAAAACGATTGACAACACAAACTTTTGGACTGATCGTGTAAAAACAAGCATTAGTCAGTCCATTTCGATTTCTGAAGCGATAACATGGACTGAGACTGAGACTGGGACTGAACTGACTGTCTAAAAGAGACTTTAGTCCATTTTTTGTTATTGTTTCGCTTCTCGGTGCGCATTTCTAGTCGATAATGGACTGAGACTGAACTTACTGTTTAAAAGGCCTCTAAATAATAATAGTAATAATATGTTTCATTACAATATGTAAATTAAAGCTCTAACAAACTTAAATCTGGAAATCATAAATTTGTTGTTTGAGTAAACTATTTTCTATACACCGAAACAAGTCATGTTCTAAAATTTAGGATATTTAAAGGTTGTGCACGCCTAATTAAAGCACTCCTACATGTTTTTCTCTCTGTCTATACTATACTAAGTATAATGAATCGAATATTTTGGTCGTAAGTTTTTTTTTTTTTTTTATGATATATGAACGAAGAGTATTTGTTGGTGGGTGTGTGCCAAGTTAGTGTCATAAAAATTGATCAACATTTTAATTTAGGTAAAGCACGCGACACTCATCATAGGAAAGAACAGACCAGACCAGACTAGACCAGACCAGAACAGAACAAAGCAGAGAGAATCTTTTCAGCACAAAGTAAAAATAGTTTGATGAATAAATTATACGGGCGAGCATCGCAATATACCAAATCGAACAACAAAATGAAACGAATCGGATCGGATCGATTCTCTCTTGGAATCTAATTTGATTAGTAATAGAAACAATGCTTTCATTTAATGTCATTAATTAAAAACAAGAGCAACTTTTTCGTGCCATTACTTATTTAATAAACTTGTAGTATGTAAGTTTTATAAGCAACAATGAGTTGAGTTCCCATTCCCAGGCGCCAATGTTCATTGTGTTATAGTCGGCACGTGTAATTCGTTAATATAATATTTCTAAGTATGCCTACGCAGCCAATTGATTAAGCTCAAACTACTTTTCCTGAAAAGACCAAAAGCAAAACATTTTGTTTACAAATTTTCCATAAGAAGAGTGAGGCGTGACCGTACTATATTATAATAGATATTAGATATCCTGCACCTATGTACCTATGGGTTTGGGAATATATACATACATACATATACAAAGATGACGTGAATAAGGGGCGTCTTATAAAAAGAAATTTGTGCGTTTTGCTTTTTAGATAAGCACCACTGATTTATTATCAGGAAAGGAAAAAATTAAATTTTGATATAGATTTTTGTTTTGAAAATAATACATACAATACAAGATTAAGATTTCGTTAAGGAATTCTAAATTCTCAGACAAATGCGTGAAATACATGCCATTGCACAATAGATCGATCGGTCTCAAGTGAACTTATGAATTCTGATCAAATAAAGGGGCTGGCTGACATACCAATGAAATGACTGATAGACAGAGAAAGATGGATGGGAATGTTCATTACTTATAATCTATGTTAAGTAATTTATAAAAGTATATTTCACATAAGCATGAAAAAGGTCTTACGATGTTATGTCAATAATAAAGGGTAGGTCTAAAACCCTTCTTTAAAGCTATTCCCATGTAGAGCATGTTATCTTTAACATCAATCAATCAAGTCTTTGCCTTACGCAGTTGTCGACATAAAAGCATTTTTCATTACTACACATTTTACTATTCATGTTGGCAAACCACAAATTTACTAGTTAATAATAATAGAGGCAACAAACCCTTAATCACTTTCTCTAAATATAATAATAATAATATAGGGACTTTGTTCCTATTTCTTTCTTCTTTCAGATCTTCTGTTAAAACTTTCCCATACAATTTATTTAAGTATGCAAATGATTGACAGATATTCTGATATGTTTCCTTATTGAAATGGTCATAAGAAGAACTTTAAATATACAATACATCAAGTTTTTGCTTCTTATGAAACCATAGAATTACAGTTTGATCAATCCATGATTGAATAAGGCATTATAAGATTTCTTTTCATAGGCGTTAGTGATTTGCTTATTTGTTTATTGTTGATTGTGGTTTTAGATGGCTTAGTTTTTTTTTTTTTTTTTTTCTTAAAAGATTTGTGTGGCACACATTTTTTTATCTTCTCTTTGTATTTGTGTGCTGATTTGACATTCTTGTGGCATTTTTATTTCAGCAATAAAGAGTTCCATGCAAATATTGTATACAAATGTATACATCAGAGCATTTGTTTCTCATAAATCATGAATGTGTTTGAAAAGTAAATGATTACTAAGTAACAATAAAATTTTGTTGTTTTAAGATTTAATAGTAAAGGCTATAGGAAATAGCTTTTCTTATAAAGAATTGTGTACAAAGTTTATCTTATCTTCCTTCTGAACAAATCAATCTTTTCCAAAAAGAATTTGCAGCGATAGCTTCGTCATTCACGAGAAATAATTGCAAAAAAGGGAGCCGAATGACAGCTTTATGGGATGACTCTAATTGAATAGTTGGGCTTCTCTCTAGATTTTGTTAACGAGAGATTATGAGAATTTTTTCGCTCGAATTTTCCATATTTTACTAAATAAATAGTGGTGTTCTAGCTCCTAGAAATCTCTTTTATGTATAGAAAGTAACCCATATTCAATACAATTTAAACTACTTCATATTGTTGAATGTCATAAGTAAGATATTTATTTGCAAGATGCAAAGAAAATAATTTACAGAATGCAACAAATTTCTGCCACCCATAAAATTCTGTATTTCTGTAAAGTTCGATTTCAAGTCATAAAATTTATCAAATGAATGAATTCACAGTTTTATTTATACACATACATATTTTCTAAATAAACAAATGACTTTACAAAATAACTTTTGCCTTGAAAAAAATCTCTTTCATTGGCAACTGGTTTTTAAGTATTTGTAATACACTCGTATGTAAGTAAGTGTGTATATTTTATTGTTTTGTAGACAGAACTTGCTTCATTTCCAATCGAGAAAAACTTAATGTCTGAGGTACGCGTATTTTTTCAATGGTTGATTGTGGAATTTCAATTCGATTGAAGCTTATTCACCTTGATAAAAACGTATCTTTTGTAATGGGTTATCTTTTTTTTTCTTGTTTGATCAGTTTTCAAGATAATATTACAGTCGAATCGCGATAATTCGTACCTCGATAAATCGAAAACCTCTATAATTCGTAACAAACTGCTGGTCCCTTGAAAAAACCTCGATAATTCGTAAAACTTTCATACGTTTTGGTCCCCTCGTTAATTCGTATTTTTATTTGGAATACAATGAACATAAAATCTCTTATAATTCGTAATTTTTTTCTAAAACCTCTTATAATTCGTAATGTAAACGTAAAAAAAACAAACACATCGGGATTCAGTTTACCGTTTTGTCGCCTTCATGTCGGCTAACTGACTTTGTTTGTTTTGTTTGTTTTTTCTTAGTGCTTCTTTCATTCAAAACAATAAGCTGTAACGTCAAGATGCCAAACAAACGCACGCATAAAACCTTAACAATTTCTCAAAAACAAAAAATTATTGCAGCAATTGACAATGGAGCAAAAAAAAAGGAGGTGGCGAAACAATTCGAAATCGCAGCATCAACACTCACATCAATTCTACAAAAAAAGGAATTTATTATGGGAGCATCTTCGTTCAGTAAAATAAAGCGTCAGAAGCAATCTGAATATCCAGATTTAGAAAAGTGTCTACTTTTGTGGCTAACACAATGCCGGCAAAGCAACGTTCCTATTGGCGGCCAGTTATTGACCGAAAAGGCTTTGTGTTTTGCTAATGCAATGAAGATCAATAACTTTAAAGCGAGCAGTGGTTGGCTTGAAAAGTTCAAAAATCGACACAACATCACATTTAAAAAATTGTGCGGTGAAAGTTCTGCTGTTGATAAAGAAGTTTGTGTAGGGTGGAAAGAAAAGTTGAGTGATTTGATTAAAGATTACGATGCTAAAGACATCTTTAATGCAGATGAAACTGGCTTGTTTTATAAATGCTTGCCAGATCGAACCTATTGCTTCAGAAATGAAAAATGTCATGGTGGTAAGCATAGTAAAGAACGAGTTACCTTATTATTTGTTGTAAACATGGAGATGGTACCGAAAAACTTGAACCACTATTAATTGGAAAGCCTGCAAAACCAAGGTGCTTCAAAAACATTCGCAGCTTTCCAATGCTTTACCGACATAATAAAAAGGCGTGGATGACAATGGATCTTTTTAACGAATGGCTTCAAATGTTGAATGACACCATGAAAAGTGCAAATCGAAAGATATTGCTATTCATGGACAATTGTACGGCGCATAATGGGTCCCCTGATCCAAGCCACATAGAAATAAAGTTTTTACCAGCAAACACCACTTCCAAACTGCAGCCGCTTGACCAGGGTATTATAAAAACTTTTAAATCATTATACCGCAAGGAAATGGTTATTAATCTGGTTAATAGCATTGAGGACAAAAAAGAGTTTAAATGTACGCTATTTACGGCAATGCAAATTGCTTATAAAGCATGGAATAGTGTCAACGCAGCTTGTATTCAAAACTGCTTCCGTGCTTGCGGTTTTCATAAAGATAGCAACGAAAAGTTAATTCAAGACGAGCAATTGAATATAGATCATCTATGGAATCGTTTATCTGAGAACTCTGAAAATGTTGGTCTTTTCGATGATTACGTGACTGTTGATAATGACGTGGCTGTATCCGGTATGTTGACAGACAACGATATTTTGGAAGAAGTTACTGTTATTAATAATGAAAGTGATGACGATGATAGCGCCGATGAAGAAATTCTTATAACGAATAAACAAGCTAAATCGGCCATTCAACAAATTCGATATTATGTTTCAAATCATGATGTCCAAAAAAATGTTTTTGATTGCTTAATAAAGTTGGAAAATTCAATTGAAGAGATAGGTGAAAAGAACCTCAAGCAATCAAAAATTACAAACTTTTTTAGACCTTAGTCTTTCTCTTTGAAAATATTTTAGGTTTCTGTTTTTATTTTTCTATTAAATTAATAGTATGTAAGATGTAAATACATATGTAAATGGAGTTATTATCTCCTAATAAATTTAAAAAATAGATGAAAATCAACTGAAATGTAAAAGCCCCTTTAATTCGTATTTTTCTCTTTTTAATCTCGATAAATCGAAACCTCGATAATTCGAAAACCTCGATAATTCGTAGAAAATGCTGGTCCCTTGCAATTACGAATTATCGCGATTCGACTGTATATTGTATTTCACCATCAATTGCAGTTGTGATAAGCCATTAAATAAAGATAGATAATATTTACAAAAGAAGATTGCATGCAATTCAATATTAAATCTTGTATTATTTTACTAATAAAAACAAGTATACGAGGTATATCAGAGGTCTGTTAGATTCATCTGTAACAAAGTCCTTGAAATCATACAATCCCTTACATAATCCTGGTTATAAACGAGTACGACTGTACATGTATGTATATGTATATGGTAAAGATCACAACATCGAATAGAATCGATTAAGCTATGCTAGTCTTTTAGTTTTTTAGGTATAAAACTGAAATTTCATACAGACACGTTTTATTGTATATCAAAACCCCGATAAATGGGTGAGACAGTCCTTATACAATATGTATCTCCAATTTTGAATTGTTGTTGTTGTTATATTCCCTCATTGCCTATTACCAAAAAAGTAAAATTATGTGCTTTTTAAACCCATGAATATTTAACAAAATTACCATATAAACTTCTGAGTATTTATGAGTTTTTCTACATACAAAAATTGGGGGTGAATGACATTTAAGTTTCGATTTTCCAAAGTTAATGTTCTACAATTTCTTATTATGGTTTTCGATTTTATTAATTAGAAATGAAATGAAATATTTTCTCGAAATTATCATTAAATTAATGAAGTATTTTAACTTATAATTTATATTAATGAGTTCATCGTATATCCACCAATTACATCACTATTATTATTTTTTTATTGTAGGTATATACTTTCAACTTCAATACGGACGGGTTTTCCCTGATCCAACCAAACTCTTTCTATTGCCTTCTAATGAATCCCAAGGGGGTTTAGGACATACCTATGTAAGTATGCGTGCGTGCACGATTTCACTCCTACATTAATGATTGTTATTATTGTTTGGTGTCGCCGTTGACATTGTTGGGGACCGTGCAGATCCTTAGATAAACATAATGTGTGTTTACCTTAAATGTAAGTCAATTGTCAAGGATAATAAACACATTTACATACATGCATACATAAATAAAAACAATGAAACAGGCGACCGACTGAAAGCATGTGTTTATTCATGTGCACAGAAAACGGAAGGGCGAATGTAAGCTAATTGCCCGGACAGGACTCAAGTCCATATTGGCTAAGAGTTTATGGTTGGTATGAGTATAGGGGTGTGTGTATATTTTGATTATATTATGTATTGTAAAAGGAATAAAACAGCAAGCAGGATTACAAAGTAATTGAGCAGCAGAGATGCTCATATTATGTGTTGTCAAATTAATCCAATTAAGTTTACTATATTTCTAATTAATGAACTCGCAAAGAACAAAAACATTTTTCAGTGACACACACCAGTTGATCAATAAAAAACAACAAACAAAAAAAAAAAAATAAATAAAATAAAATAGAAATTTTGTCTAGACCAAAGTTGTCGTTCAATTCTTAAAAAAATGCCACCATTTAATGGAAAGTTTTTGGGTGTAAATGAAAAAACAAATCGAAAACAAAAAAAAAAACACCGGAAATCTTGTGCTAACTTAAAATGAGTCACTAGTAGGGAGCCTCGAAATGGCGAAAAATCCTTTAAAAACAAATCTCATACACATCTAAAATTTATTCAGGGGTACCTTGAGAATCCACTCACAGAACTCAATGGTAAAAAAATACAAATACAATCAAATTTTTCTTAAATTAATCATCCTTTTCTAGAAATTTAAAAAAAAATATTTTTTAAATTTTAAAAAAGGTACCATGATGAAAGAAAAGTTGAGAACCATTGATCTATAAAAAATTGTATCAATTTTCAAGATTTGTTTTAAGAATAAATATTTTAATTTTTTTTTTTTTTTTGTATTATTTATTTCTCTTAAAAATTTTATATTTAAAAATCAAATTTACGCACTTGTTTTTGGTTTAACACTTTGCGCTCTCTCTCTCTCTCTGTAATTCTTAATGTTTCCCTTAAGGATCACTTTTGTTTATTAAATGAGAGATTTTCTTAAAATGTTTTCCTATTCCCACTTTTGTTTTTAATTACAACAAAAACCGTTCGTTTTGTTTGACTCGGTTCAGTTAACACGGTTCGGCGACAAATGGCGACTGGCGGCATCGACTTTTCTTCTGTGTATCAACGCAATGAACTCGCTCAAATGACTAACGGCAACGACTACAACTGATGGCGATGAATGGCCATCTATAAGCTATGGATGGCTATGGCCCTACTGCCTCAGTCGATGTTGTTGTCGATGGCTCTGCTGCCGGTTGCCGACGTTTTTACAACCAAGTGTGGCGCTCTTAACTCACAAGCAAACAAACAGTCAAACACTCAGACACTCATACACTCAAGCAAACAAATCTAACTTACTTATACAACTACTACTACACTGACACACACACACACTTCCGTACCTACCCACATACCTACCCACTAAACATACTACATATGTATGTATGTACATGTATGAGTGACACAATAAAAGAAATAATAATAATAATAATAATAATAAACAAACAACATCAAGCGGTATGTAGTAGAATGTACACAGAATGCGCAGCGTTTCGTTCCACTCTCATCTTCTACCCTACACTACTCTTTACTACACTCTACTCCCCTATCAATTTCGGATTGTGTTCCATGCTCCATGTTTGTGCTGCTGCTGCTGCTGCTGCTGCTCCACGGTTTGACTAATTTGTTGAGCGACGAAAGCAACAAGAATAGCCGCGAAAGCTTTCAATTTTTATTTTATTATTGTTTCTTTACTAATTCATTTACTCACAACTTCATTTTTACGTTTCTACTCACCGTTCTTTATTCTCTTCAATTTTCTGTTTTGTTCATTTATTCCGTAAACATAAACAACAACAAAAACAACAACAACAACAACAGTCTGCACCCAAACATTGAAAGCAAAAACAAAAACTTGTAATAGTAGTTCAAAGTCAATGGCTTCATGCGAGCCACGCAACACGTCCGACGCTTTCCTAATATTTTTGTTTAAGTGTGCGTGTATCTGGTAAATGCGTTGGTGTTTTAAATGTAGGGGCGAAAGAGCAGCCAGTGTACGTACGCATCATCACCTTTAACGCTGTTGCTTCACACTGTTATTTTCTGTTGTATGAGTTGTTGGTTAAAAGCAATGGTCAAGAAGAACAACATGAAGACAGAAGTGGAAAAACATTCCGTCATCGTCAAAGTTTAACCCAGTTTTATCTGAACAATTTGCCTTAGTGTTTTGGCTCATTGAACATATAAAATACTCAGTTCCACCGAAACTTACATGCCCTTCACACATATAGAAATATTAAAATCAAGATCAGTGTGGCATTTTCACTTCTGGAGACCCTGGGCACAATAGAATGAAATTCAAAGATCTTAAGCGCAAGTAGATTTTCACTTTGAAAGAAATAACCCAACTGTTAAAGCTTCTGCATATTCGGAATCCCGGAATTTCTTATAAATTTATACATCCGTATAGGTGAAGGTTTTCTATTAAATTTTAGATTTGTATTGTTTTTGTTCAAGTCCCTCAGCATTTGCCTAAGTTACCCCAAGGAAAATGCATCCTAACCATGATACAAAACTTAAAAAAAAGCCATGATCAAATGATTTGATTTGTTTTTAATAATAATTACTTAGTAAAGTGTGGATTACCTAGCTAAAGAATTGGGACAGTTGCCCGGTTGGTTTATATGTTAGCTGCAGTCAGTCATCAATGTCTCCTTAAATGCGTTACAAACCTTATGTAAAAATGTTATAAGCCTCTACCCATATGTGTTTAGTGATAAGAGAGGAACATACATGCATAAAATATATTGTTTGTATTCTTCCGCTTTTTTTTTTTTTTTATCTGTTAACACTTTTCCTTCTAAATTTTCGTAGATTGTGTGAATTCACTTGCCTTACAACTTATAGTATTTCTACTCTACACTGTAATTCCGCATAATCATTGTGGACGCTTTTAATAAGTAAATAGTAACAGTGACAGCAATCCAAAGCATGAGGCCATTCAGAAATATTTTAACAAAACAAATATATTTGCATGAGATACATTTATTTATCTATTTCGCTACGAAGTTTTTGAAAGAAAAGCGCGCGCCCAATTTTACCGAAGAATTATTTTGACAAATTTAGTTCATATTAAGTATATATTTTTTTTTTAGCTTTTAGAATCACATTTATATACAGATACCTAAAAGTATCTATGAATTACAAATTGGTGTATGTAATTATTTTTGATTTCTTCCTAATTCCAATGGTTTGATGGTTGAAAATATTCCTAACTTACATTCTTTCTCACCTCATCCAATTTATCCGAATCATGAAATTCAGAAAGGCGAGGCATTGAAACTTTAAGTTTTCCCCCTTCAAAAAGTACAATGTTTGGTTAATTTTATACAGTAAAATGACTGCATTTGTTTTCCAGACCGGTTTTATCAGTTTTACTCTCTTACTTATTCTCCCTATTTTTTTTTTTTGTGTTTTGTTTTGATCGCTCTGGGAACGAATGATGATGCAATGCATAAAATACGAGAAAATTAGAGTAAATAAATGCTGAGAATTGAAAGAAAAATGCTGAGAAATAAAAGTCTAAATAGAGTGAAAAAGAGAGAGCAGGCAGAGCATGATGTTCAATGAATACATTAAGCTGCGGAAGAAAAGTAAAAAAACTAAAAGCATCGTCTCTCTAAAAGATACAATACAATACATATGCAAAACTCTTATATGGAAAATCATATAAGGACTTACCTAGAAATTATCGGAACCAATTATAGGTTAGGCTTATGAAATGAAAATTTAGTGGCCAATTTATTGATTACGAAAACTGTTGGAATTGTGTACCTAAAATTGTATCTTTCAGAGTAAATTCATTTAAAATTAAATAAGATTTCGAAGACTCAGCCATGTGCAATAGCTTTTACACATCATGAATGCTTCGAATAGACATATGTTTAAATTAATCTTTCAATCCATAGGTATAGTATAGTATATAGGTTATACGGACCGTTCGCCACAAAGACGATACCTGAAGGCTCATAGTGATGCATGTTGAGTATCCTTAATTGGATTTCCCCAGTGGTAAATTTACCAAACTGTCCAAATTTTGGAAGAAAAGTTTCCAAAGAAGACTGGTCCAAGAAGAACAAGGCATATGTGGCCTCTCCACAGCTCCGAAAGAAGCCTTTGCCCCATTAGCCCACATTGCCTCATTAAGATTCCAGCCATCATCCGAATCATATTCTTATTAAAGTTTAAGAGCTCCCAAGTCCGCTTCGGTTAGTAGCAACACCAGAGTATCCTGACTCTTTTAAAAAGAAGAAGTTTCGGATGATGAGGGGAGTTTTAACAGGATGCGGCATATTTCGACTGATGGCCCAACGGCTGCGCGTTCTTTACCAAGACTTCTGTCCGGATGAGGAAGAACCAGAGAGCGTTCAACGCTTTCATTGTGACTGCCTGCTCTACTTGGTAAATGAGCCCGTTTTCTTGGGAAACCGTTTTATGATGATTTGGGCAGTTTTGCAAAAGTTCCCTTACTAAAGTTATTAGTCTTTAGACCACCCTTACTTTTTTTTTAATATTTATATTGTGAATTTAATATTGTTTAGTATGTCACATCTTGTTTGAAAATGTTATTGAGTGTATTGAATTATTCATTACTTGTAAATGTTTAACTCATTTATGGTGTTTAGGGAAAACAGTTAGTGTTTCAAATTTCTTAGAAAAACGGCAGTTATCAGTCAAAAAGATATGAGAAACAAATAGTTTAATTAGGAAACTAAAAGCAATTTACATGCATTGTCACTCTAGAGGGCCTTAAAAATACTACAAAACTCAAGAATAACAAATTATATTTATTTAACCAGCACTTAATTGCAATTCACCTTATTAAAGTAATTTCAGGGTCTTTGCATGACGATTTCATCAATCTGTCTATATCTGTTTATGATAGCATATCAGTGCCTGAATTTTTCAAATTTCGAATAATCAATACTTACAAAAAATAAACTTTCTTAGAGTCATTAAAGAATTATTATTATTATTATTATTAAAATAATATTAAAGAATCCTCACTAAAACAGGTGTGTAGTTAGTTGTTATTGAACTTGTGCACAGATGTACACGTATGACTCCTCTCATGAAGAAAGAATACGTCAATATGGTATGTTATTGACATAGCTGATTTCGTTATCGCTAAAAAAAAATTTTTTTTTTTTTTGTTCGTTTCATTTTTATAACATGTTCGTAGAAAATTACATTGAACGTTGTATGGTATGATGACTACAATATGTGGCGAATATATGTAGCTGGTAACCTTCTTTTTAGAAGATCATTAGTTTGGACCCTCATCGACGTAGCCTCACGCCATGGGTGTGAGCCATGGACAGGCTGTTTGGATGGTTTTGCAGCCTCTGTTGGTGACGGTTGCTATTTTGGAGGATTTCTTCATGCACCGTGGGCATTCTTCTGTGCAAAATGGGGTTGCGCACAAATCAACAGGCACAAGTTATATGGCGGGGTTGAGTTTTCTGAAAATTGCTTTTACTCAGACTTTTATCACTTAGCGCCAAACAGAGCCAAATACTTGTCTGTCTTGGTATTGAGTAATAATTTAGTGAATGTGGGTTCGCCACCGAGCCCGAGGTTGCGGCCTTGATCCACCTGAAGAATGATTCTGGAGTCATAGGTAGTTGACAACAGGACAAGTGGCGACTTCTCAGCGTTTATACCGATGTTCCAACGCTTAGTCTGGAGAAATCCTGTAGAGACTGTGTAGCTTTTAGGGTTTAGTAAGATTTTACTATGTCATCCACATACATAGCGATGGAGGAAAAATTGTAGTCATAATATCAATAGAAAGAGCGAAAGGGTAGAATTCTTTTTGTCGAGCAACGATAAGCAGTAGAAAAATGAACTGACTTAAAATAAAAGTTGTGGAATAGTTTTAGTTTTATTAGTGTTTATTGTAAGTTAAAGCGTGTGACTCACATATACTATATATCCACAATTTCTGATATCAATGCCAGTAAATAAGGACAAAATTCAATTCATTCTCCATCGAGTCGATGCGATGACATAATCTTGGTTGGCAATCAACGGAAAAACGACAATTGAATTTCTATGCGAATCGCCTAAGTAATAGTAGGGGGATGAATAGGAAATGAGATCAGGATAATAAACCACGCAACTGTGGAGCTTTAAGATAGAATATATATACATATATGTATGTATGAGTGTTTGTGAGACAAATTAAATTTCTTAGTCATAAAATTTACATACAAATTGCCACTACATTTTAAGCACAACATGAAAACTTCCCACTTTTTTCTTATCCTCCTTGGCACAGTAACGCTTAATTTCTATGAATTTCTTAAGCTTCTCATGCCTAGTTGGAATTGGCGGCGCCATCTCTTAGTCAGATTATTATTTATTTGTTCACGGCTTCGCTATTTTGTAAAGAAATATGCTCAGCAATTCGAGCGAAGACTTTTTGTTTATCACTCTCTGATTTCATATTCCCGAGATATACAATATTTAGTTAAAATTGATTGACTTCAATTCCGCCATGCAAGACAATTGAAACAACAATCAGAAACTGAAGTTCAAGGTTAAATTCATAAACTTTTAAGTGAATGACTGAGTGAGTGAGTGATTAAATGTTCAAATAAATGCATTCATAAAACTTGATTATTATTTTTCTTTTTTTTTTTATTGAAAAGTCTGTCGTACGACAAGCAACTTGTGTAAACAATAAGCGCTATTTCATTCAAAGTAATAGACGCAACCAGACAATACTATAATATAATAGAATAGATATATTGACGCCAGCTGACTTTAAGCATATTGTATTAGTGCGACACGATATTGTTCGCTTCAAGTTTAAAAGAATACTAAAATTTTTGTGATAAAACAAACAATTTATCTGAGTATGGCAAAGTCAAAATTGCTATGCTTTTTAAATGTGCTTAAAGTTATTATGTAAATAAAAACGAGAAAAAAGACGGTTAACTTCGGCTATTCCGAAATTGTCATACTCTTCACGGACCCCTAGAAAACTTTTGTCGCCAACGCCAACGTACCTTGATTGAGCATACAGAGTCAGTACCCATATAGCATTTCAACGCTGAAACGAAAATATTTGTATGGGAGCTATACGACCCAGTAATCCCAGGTTTTTGAAATTGACATGGTTGCCGGAGATTGAATTAGCAATTTTTAGCGATTTAATTTCAGTGCGATACTACAAAAACAAAAATAAGAACATGAATTCAAGTGTACAAAACACAAAAAAGTTTTTCTAATAAGAACCTGAATTTTAAGTCTCCAAAACGGGCGCTGGACACTTGTCGGAATCAGCCGAATCGGACTACTAGGAGGGGTACCTCCCATACAACCCACCTATTTAATTTCAGGTTCTTATGAGAAAAACTTTTTTTGTTTTTTGTGCTATTTAACTAAAATTTGGATACTATAAGTATGCGTAAATATCAAGACTTAGGATTACTAGATCGTATAGCTCCCATACATACCCAAAATCATATTTAAGTTTTTATTAGAAAAACTTTTTTGTTTTTTGTGTTATCGAACTGAAACTTGAACATTATAAGTGTCTGACCCATAATCAACAACCGTGTAGATTTTAACACTCTAGGATTACTGGATCGTAAAACTTCCATACAAATATTTCTGTCTTAATGTTGAAATGCTCTAAGTGTACTGACTATAAACATTAGTCAAATCAATAATAAAATATTTCTGAATGCTCTATCACAGAGTGTTGGCACAAACTTTTGTTAGAGGGTGCGTGAAGAGTATATCATATATTTTGGTTTGTTACGCGCTAACAAGAGATAATGATTTTAGTAAATTTCAAATTGCAACAAGAATTAAAAAGGGAACTATTTGTATTCATTGCAAATTGAGTGAAATTTTGTTGTTAGATATCCCCAGATTACACAGAATTTGTTGTTGGGTCAACAAACAAAGACGGAGCTCTATCTTTATGAGCGATTTGCCCAGTCTACATCGTTTCATAGCCTTTGCTAAGTATAACTTCGAAGACCCCTATAAGAGTTGATCTAGTCATTTTTTATTTAGTATTTGGAATGGAATGCAAATAATCTTTCAAATTTAACTTTCCTACACATTTTCATGGGTAAATCCAATAATACATACACATTTAATGGACGGTAAAGTAATAGTAGTGGTCATGGTGTATGATGTGTCTCTTATAACCTCTCTACACAAATGCTAACCTCAACCTTCTCGTGGTGTCCACCGTTTTCCACAAATGAGGCAATGGCGACCGAGTGTTCAGCGGTCTATCTGTTCCTCTTTAGCAGTACTGTAGAGGAAATATTACGGTACACTTAGCAAAGCTGGCAAGTTCGGAGGCCTGCTTGAATTAAATTACCTTGGGTCCAAGCCAGCAACCCTGCCACCGAACTAGGACGCTCTGGTTTAATCTTCCATTGCGTCTGAAAATTCATCGATTCGTGTATTTACAATCCTTTGTTAATTAACTTTGTAAATAGACTATGTTTATAATTTCTTTAAATTGTGAATACGTCATAAATAATAATAATAAAATAATAGTGGAAATAATTTAAATATATTATTATATTATTTGTAACAATGAATTAATATTAATATTTAATATTATTTACAGTCCCTAAACTTAGATGCGGTTAAAATTAACTTTTAATAGAGATTCGTCAGAGGGAACCTTAAACTTGATCAAGTCAAAAGTGATAATTCTCTTCCACTGAAGGGGAAGTGTGTCAACACAAGTATCTCAAAAACTTAACTGCAGTTCAATAAACTACAAGAGTGTATTTAATTTTCAATATTGTCTATATCATTAAAAGTAAAGTATTTTTAAATAATTGAAGTAAGTACATTCATATGGATGGATATCTATCTATCTATCAAGATAAATTGTCCTGTTTACCACAATGTGCATGTTGTACGTACTATTTTCATATTCATCATACTTTTGTTACTGAATTTCATTTGAACTTTATGACAAATAAACACACATTAATTTCTAGTTTTGACGTGTTTTGTGGTTTTGTTTTTCTTTTTCTCTTTGTTTTGTTGTTGAGGTTGCCTCTCTATGAATTTAAAATTATATTTTTGCGTGTTCTAATGTTGACATTAATTGTTCAACCGCATTTTCACAAAATATTGAAAATACTTAAAGAATAACAAAAACATATCTTATTTTATTGATTAATTTAATCAAAAATGTTAACACTTAAATAAAATAAATATGTGTACCTATTTCCTATTTTTGTATCTACCTAGCCTAAGTATTTAATTATCTATCAATTAACACATATGCAAAATTTTTTCGCTTGCTTATCATCTATGCATTCAGAATCATTTGCATATGAATTGAGGCGACTAATGGTTGCTAGATTAACGTTAATATCATTTAAGATTGGATCATAGCTAACTGTAGCTTCAAAACTCGCGCTCTTCGGATAAGTGTCAAATGTGATTCTATACACTTGATTCTTTTCATCCTTTAAACTTAATTTCTGACTTGCTTCATTTACAGTTTTCAAAGTGTGAATCGCGCACTTACTTAGCCAATCATTGTTGGTTAAATAATTGTTCAAAGTGTCTACAACCCATTTTGCAATTTTATTAATTATTTCAAGGCTCGTGGGGACTTTGCTATATGAATTGCAACTACACCAATGTTCCGAAATTCCGGAATCGTTACAGGTACGATTCTCTGGTATTACATAGAAAATACTTTGACACTTTGGACAACCTTGTGGTTGTGGATATTTCTCTGGTGTAGGACCTTGGTTTAGTTCCAAAATATGATTAAGTGTGATATGTAAGTCATACATTGATACTAAACGATTCCGATTCACTTTGAGTGCCGTAACAAATTCACTATGCGCATCTTGAAACCATTTGGGTAGTGATATATGAAACATGGGCCAACGTTCCTCCAGAAAGCCGGTCGGCAAGTTTCGAATAGCTCCATAACGCATGCCATGATCGCCTAACAATATAACAATAGACTTGTCAAAAACACCGTTGGCTTCCATTTGTTGAAAATATTGCAACATGCGTGTATCCATGCTTGACGGCAAAGCAAAGTCATCATGACTAAATGTGTTTGTCCAAAAAAATCCAAAGTAGGATTCATTCTTATAGTACTCAGTGAATTGCATGGCATAGTCATAGATGTATTCCGCATTGTGACGTTGACCATAGCAATTAGGTACACCTTGTTTTGGCTCAGGTAAAAGCTTTTCTATGGCGATTATTAGTGGTCGAAGGTAGTGATCTGTTGGTTGCTTCTTGAAACCTTTCTTTAAGTAGTTAAATGAAGATGCCCAATACCAATCCTCGGCATAAGCGGTTCGATATCCTTGTTGCTTATAATAGTTCCACGTAAAGTTGCATTTGTCTAAACCACCAACAGTTTTCGGTTGACAGATTTCTTCTGCCGCTGTTAAGTTATAACCGGTAAATAATGCCATCAAATTTGGAAAGGTATTGTCACCCATCTATGTATATAAAGTAGCATACATGCAATTATCGTGAGCATAGAAGTAAACAAAACCTTACCTTGTTTAGGCCTTCTAGCTCAAAGAAGTTTTTATCCGTTACATATTTGTACAACTGTGGCATTGTTCGGCGAAAGTTAACACGCGACATAGAATCGATGCCTAAAATTAAGACACTTGGACTTGGCTGTAGTGCGGTCGCCAAAGTAGTATTGGTGTCCTGAACGAAGGAGAAGGCGGTCATTTGGGTTACGTTATCTGTGGTCAAGTTCCGACATTCTACAAGACTTCCGCTGAAGTGAGTTGGCACTAAGAATTCCTGTTCGAATTTAATGCAAGGTAAAGCTCTAAAAAAAACAAAAAAATTTAGTATGATAGTGATAGACTCACTGAAGTAATTACTTGAAACTATTGTCGGCATCATTGCCGCTACCCGATCTCAGAATCTCCTGATAACAACAACTAATGTTGGCTGTAACGTTGCTGATGTTATTGATAAGAAGTTTATATCGTCGTTGATTTTTATCAAATTCAGAAGAAACAATATCTGCTTCATTTGTACAATTTTGATAGGATTTGACTTTGAAAACTTTTAGTGCATCTTCAGAAAATGGATCCACATATGGCATATGACAACCTGAGGTATATACAAAGGCTCGTTTTTGCGGAGGCTCTGTGTTCACAGTGACTTTAATGAAGAATTTTTTTTAATACTTGTATGTTTTGCAATATACTAAATCGTTCTTACCTGGACTTGTATTCACTGTTTGAAATGTACTCATAGTAATTTCACTTTCATTTGCACGCCAATAGGTTTCTTCGACTTGAATGGAGAATATGAAGTAAAATAGTAAAAGTGATGCTAAAAATGGTAGTACCCAGCGTTGCAAGGACAACAACAGGTTTTGTTTATTAGAAGTATGCATTTTTCGTAAAGAACAAATACGTGAAGAAATTTCAATAGCAAACTTTTATTTTATACTTGACAACCAAAAAGTTTTAGTTGTGAAAGAATTTATCAATTTCCACTAATTAAAAATGTTTCATATCTAGAAATAAAATGCAGAAAAAATAATATACAAGAAGATAAATAAATAATTATTTAAGAAATGCATCAATTAGTGATAAGTACAATATTTATTATAGTAGCATGGTGAAGTTGAATAAAAATCTCATAGCAACATTCATTTATTTACGTTACGTTATAATAATTGACACTGAAGCTATTAGCAGTTAATTAAGAAACTATTCTTTTGACCTAGGTACCACAGTTCTAAATAAAAGGAAGATTACTTTTGTCACTTTATTCCTCCCAAAAAACTGGACCAATTTTGATAAAATTTTGTGTGCGTTCTTTTTTCTTATTTTTATTTTGATTAAGCAATTTCGGCAGCGGTAAATATTCGGATGATTGACCAACTGATAACCACGTCGGTTTGTTACATTTATCTTCTTCTTATTTTTGTAAATACAGCATTTCCAAATAAATAAATGGATAGAAGAAAGTATGTGAGCGATGAACTCCGAGACCGTTTCACCAATGGTCATACAAGTTGACAAAGATGCGTGTATTTTTCATGGAGAAGGTTTTTATGCTATCGACTTTGTTCTATTTCGCCAGTGTTTTTACAATTGCATATATTTTAAGTAAGACATACATCCATTTTTACTCTTCTGTAAGTTTCATAATGGCTGACAGCTGACAGTCATTTAAAGCTACTTGCTATAGAAATCAGTTGTTATTTGCTTCGTTCATTTCGAATTTCTCAATTCATTAGACGCATCTGGAATGCTACCGCATAAGCTACCATTGAAAATTGGCTCACCAATAATGATCCTTCGGAAACAGAGCACGCCAAAGTTGTCCAACTGAACCATACTTTCCGTGAAAAAACTAATGCAGAATTGAATAATTAACGGCACAGGTAAAGGACAAAACGTGATAATTCCGCGCATTCCAATAATTCCCACCGATTCGCGCAACACATTTGAACAACTGCAGTTTTCTGTGCGTCTTACTTTCGCGATGATAATGATGAAAAAAAATTAGACATTAACATTATGTCGGGGGCGTAGCGCACGGAATGGTAAATAATCAACATATTAAAAATGAATTTTTTTTTTATCTTTTAGTTGTACATATGGGGTCAACTTGATTGATATTTTAGCTACACTTGGACCCGGTAGGTGGCGCTGCTATCGAGATACGGACATTTTTTTTACCATTTCTTTTTTTCGATTGGTATGAATTTTATATTGTATGTATGCTGTTTCTAACATTTCGAGTTCTTCGACCGATCACGTTTCACTGATTCAAGACGTTGGACCGATTTAATTTAGGTGGGAAACAAATATGGCAACAACGATTGGGACGTAACAACGTGCTTCAGGCAACGCTGGAATCATGTTCCTTGTGAGACTTACATACCTTTAGAAGATTCGGTAAATGTAAAATTTATAATTTATACAATATCCGGTCAAGATGCTGATTTTAAAAATATTTGAATTTTAGTGCAGTTTTATTAATTTTTCTATTCCTTTTGAGTTCGCTTTACGATACACGTTTAAGCTTTCTAGTCTTACTTCATGCATTGTTGCTACTTAAATACTGGAAAAGGTTACTGAATTCTACGTTTTTCTTAAACGCGTGTAAACATATTTTAAGCAGTGAGTTATTTTTTACCTATTGTATTTGTCAACAATTTGTTTTATTGTCTTATGATAAATAATTTTAAAAGAACAGAAGGCAAACATTTTTTTTTTAAATAATTATTTACATTTTTTTTTCTTTGTTTCAAGAAACAAAAACATTACTTGTCTCTAAGCCCATTATTTAATTGCAATATCTTGCTTCGTGAACACACGTTTCTTTCACCAGTGCAGTATTGTGCAATATACATATTCTCGGATAATGAAATATTCTAAAAAAAAAAAATTATATTAATTACGCTTCATGTAATCAACTTCTAACTCAAACAGATGGCCATAAATATTGATATTTTGACAATGTAATCTTGAAAGTGTTGTCATGACTTTCAAGAAGAAGTTGATGCCAATTGGTATCAGAATTCACACTCCGCAGCTGGAACCAACCCGAAGCATCAAAGAACAGATCCTGGGACCTTAACCAAACTGCCTAAATCATCGAAGAAAGATTACCCGAGAAGCCGAGTCCTTTTAAGCCAATAGCGCAATGTCCCGGTAAGATTCCAGTCATATTTCTTTCCTTATTTTTGTTAAAGTGTAGAAGCTCGGAAGTCGGTTTCGGTTGGTAGCAAGGCCAGAATCTCTGGTCGACATTTCAGCATAGCTCATTGGCCCACCGTATGCCTGCGAGTTCCCTTGTTTTTGCTTCTAGGGCTTAATTGATATCTTGTAGAGATCTGTAAATACCAATAACCAGTAGAGAAACTGACTGCGCCGATACCCACCAATTCTAGGAAATCAGAATGGCCAGGTACACAGAAAATCGTTATTGTTTGCTGACGGACTTGGATCAAGAAAAAAATCGCATTTACCAAGCAAGAAAGTGCACACACATTTACACTATTAATTCCATTAGTACACGAATAAAGCTACACATTTCCCCAGATTTGGGCCCCTGCAACTATTATTTGTTTTTAATCATGAAAAACTGGCTCGGGGTTAAGAGATTAACTGTAATAAGGAAGTTGAATAGAAACTATGGCCTATATTAGATTCTTTGAGAAAGTTTATTTTTCGTAATGCTCATTTTTTAATAGGCAAGCTTCTATTTTCAGAATAGAAAAAATTAAAGAAAAGTAAAGTTTTTTCCTTGGTATTTAACTAAACAAATAATAAAGTTTTTTTTTTTTTTTTTTCATTTTTCTTCGTATTTATAAAAATAAAAATCTTTGTGTTATTCTTATCCAAAGTTTAAAAGAAATCAATTTTAACCCTTCGGAGAAGTAGAGCCATAAAATATGGATCATATTTGCAAAAAAGAAGAAATTTCCAAAATGCAGGCTATAAGTAAAGAAGAAAATAAATTTTTGTTGAAGGAAGATTATTATCTCAAAACCACAGTATGAACGCAAATAAAAGGAATATTATAATGATACCAATTTCAGTAAAAATTTGAAATTATTAAATAAAACTTCTTCTACAATTTCTAAGAAAGCAACAATTTTATACACCATGTATTAACTTGATGGACTGATAATTGTAAATCACTACAAGGCTCATGTAAAGATATAATCATCGTTAAAAGGAGAATTGATTGGGCCAAAATCATTTAACTGTCCCTGCCATATGTAGTCGGCTAAAATTTGCTTAATTTTTCAACCTTGTTACCAAATTTCTGCTCATATAGAAAGGCATAAGCTTTAGGGGAACTTCTTTTTGGGTGTTACTTTCGCACACTGTTTCCTGAATTAACCTGGTCAGCATTTCTTGGATACAATATATGAAATGTAGAATTCACTTCTCGTACAATTATTTTATTTAAAAAGTCTATATATATGTACATATATCGTTTTGTTAAAGCGAAGCTCTCTTCTACGCGTTTTAGAGGCGTAAATTTCCAAAATCATCATCGCTTTTTTTAAGGATCTTGTTATAAGACCACGAAAATTAAGCAAACATAAGGCGCTGTTTTTCAATAATCACTTGTTTCGCGATCACGTAAATGAAGCAAATATCCTGCAGATATGTAAGAGAAGTAAACCCGATCTATGTTAGGAAAGACAAGTATTGGGGAGATATACTCCGCAACATGAAGGACGGAAAACGGATTTGAATATTGAGTAATAATATTTCAGAGGGACAAAACTTTCATAAACTTCCATTCATTTTGGCCGGTCAATGTAAATTTTGCTGAAATAAATATTAGAACCACTAATGATTTTTTTTTTATTTTTTTTTTATTATTTTTTTAAATATCTTTTTGTAAAAATATCTTTGTGATTAAAGTTTCTATACTACGATTCCCAATTATATAAATATTTAATTAAATCATATCCTTTACCCAACAAAAAAGCTTTTCTCTAGAGGGGTTTTCCGCGACACTTCTATCTGTTTTAACGTTCAAAGGGTACCAAATGGAACCCTATTACTAAGAATACGCTGTCCATCTATCCGTCCGTCCTCGGATCATATCTCATGAACCGTAATATCTAGAGAGTTGAAATTTTCACAGAATGTGTAGTTCTATCGAGGCTGCAGCAATAAATACTAAAACTAAAATAAAATTAAAAATTTAAAGAGGTACAAGAAACGTGCAAGCAATACGATCCACTAACCCTAGGGTCTTAAAATATACATGGTTGGTGGAAATGGATTGGAAAGTTATAGTGTCCAAATTTCAGTATGATCGGACCACTAAGGGTACAAAACCCCCATTTGGTACGGAATCCTTGTGCGAGTCTGACTCGCACTTGAGCATATTTTCTTTATGGATATATGTACTCATCTTCATATATTAGCTAAAACAACTGCAAAATTTTTTCCCAATATTATCATCAATGCATTGGGAATCTTTTCCATACGCATTGAGACGACTAATGGTTGCCATATCAACGGTAAAGTCATTTGAGATCGGATCGTAACCAATCGTAGCTTCGTAGCTTGCGCTCTTCGGATAAGTATCAAATTTAATCCTATATTTTTCATTTTGATCATGTTTTAAAGATTTTCTTTGGCTGGCTTCATTTATAGTTTTCAAAGTGTGTGCTGCGCACTTAGTTAGCCATTCATTATTGGCTAAATATTTATTTATAGTGTCGACAACCCATTTTGCAATTTTATTAACTATTTCAAGACTCGTGGGGACAATACTATATGAATTACAACAACACCAATGTTCCGAAATTCCGGAATCGTTACAAGTACGATTCTCTGGTATTACATAGAAAATACTTTGACACTTTGGACAACCTTGTGATTGTGGAATATTTTTTTGTTTTGTTGCTTAGTTCCAAAATATGATTAAGTGTGATGTATAAGTCATACATTGAAACTAAACGATTCCGATTCACTTTGAGTGCCGTAACAAAGTCGCTATGCGCATCTTGAAACCATTTGGGTAGTGACATATGAAACATAGGCAAACGTTCCTCCACAAAGCCGGTCGACAATTTACGAAGAGCTCCAAAACGCATGCCATGATCGCCTAACAATATAACAATAGACTTGTCAAAAACACCGTTGGCTTCCATTTGTTGAAAATATTGCAACATGCGTGTATCCATGCTTGACGGCAAAGCAAAGTCATCATGACTAAATGTATTTGTCCAAAACCATCCAAAGTATGATTCATTCTTATAGTACTCAGTGAATTGCATGGCATAGTCATAGATGTATTCCGCATTGTGACGTTGACCATAGCAACGAGGTACACCTTGTTTTGACTCAGGTAAAAGCTTTTCTATGGCGATTATTAATGGTCGAAGGTAGTGATCTGTTGGTTGCTTCTCGAAACCTTTCTTTAAGAAGTTAAATGTAGCTGCCCAATACCAATCCTCAGCATAAGCGGTTCGATATCCTTGTTGCTTATAATAGTTCCACGTAAAGTTGCATTTGTCTAAGCCACCAGCAGTTTTCGGTTGACAGATTTCTTCTGCCGCTGTTAAGTTATAACCGGTAAATAATGCCATTAAATTTGGAAAGGTATTGTCACCCACCTATGTATTTAAAGTAGCATACATAAGTTATTGTGTGCATAAGAGTTATACAAAAACTTACCTTGTTTAGGCCTTCCAACTCAAAGAAGTTTTTATCCGTTACGTATTTGTACAGCTGCGGCATTGTTCGGCGAAAGTTGATACGCGAAATAGAATCGATGCCCAAAATTAAGACACTTGGACTTGGCTGTAGTGCGGTCACCAAAGAAGTATTGGTGTCCTGAACGAAGGAAAAGGCGTTCATTTGGATTACTTTGCCTGTGGTTAAGTTCCGACATTCTACGAGAATTCCGCTGATGTTAGTTGGTACTAAGAATTCCTGTTTGAATTTGATGCAAGGCAAAGCTCTACAAATAAAAATGGAAGTATGAAGCTGTTGAATGCACTGAATTGAAATAATCTGAGTATTTACTGGAAGCTTCTATCTACGCGATCTCCGCTACCTGATCTCAAAATCTCCTGATAACAACAACTAATGTTGCTGATGTTATTGATAAGAAGTTTATATCGTCGTTTACTTTTATCAAATTCAGAAGTAACAATATCGGCTTCGTCTGAACAATTTCGATAGGACTTAGCTTTGAATATTTTCATTGTATCTTCAGAAAATGGATCTACATAGGGCATGTGGCAACCTGAGGTGTACACAAAGGCGCGCCCTGGTGGAGGCTCAGTGGTACCTTTAATATCGAATAAATTTGTAATATTTTTATTATTTGCAATGTCAAGTCGTGGAAAATCATTCTTACCTGGACTTGTACTCTCTGTTACAAATTCAGTGATTTCAATTTCATTTTCATTTTCACGCCAATAAGTTTTCTCAACTTGAATAAAGTATATGAAGTAAAAACCAAAAAGTGTTCCTAAAAACGGCAATACCCAGCGTACCAAACCCAACGGCGTACTATGTTTTTTGTGTAAGGTTTCATATTGAATTTTAGGCAAATTTATCTTTGTCATTGTTTAATGCGTTTAGAATATTTCGATATCATAAAGGTTATCTGGTTTACAGGTTTTTCAGGTTTCAGTATAGTTTTCGAGCTTGAAGAGAAAAGAGTAAAAGTGCTTAAAGAAATTAACATTTTGAAAATGGTATATACTTGTACATAATGTCTATTTAATATTTTTTTTTTCACTGAAATGATTTTAATTTAAAATTTCAACTCTGCGATTATGATAAAACCTATTTCTAAACCACGACAGTCACATAATAAGTACCTCAAACTTCTTTTAAAGAAAATCCATATAAATAATCCTTTGCTGAATTGATGATCAAACCGGACCAAGGCTTTTGAATTAAATACAAACCATTAGAAACAAAATTTTTAAAATTAAAATGCTTTTGGACCCAAACGATTCGTGCATTGATGTGCTTTTGAGAAACATCAATATGAAATGTCGATTCAGATCTAAGAACTCAATTTTTTTTTTCTAATGGTATGTATACAAGTTTAAAATTAATAAAGACTTTGGCCTCACCCAAGAAGAAACGAAACACTTGTGTTTGAAGAAATTTAAAAATTTTTGCTCTTTGTTCACGTGGAACCCATACAAAATGATATTTCTTGTTCATGATGAGGTATGTTTATTTTAGAAACTCTAAGCTCTGAGATCTATTTTATGATATTTGCGTCATTTTAAAAATAAGTATATACTATTTTCAGATTTGAATTACACTCTATACGTTTTGTAAGACACTTAAAGTTTACGGGACGTTTAAGCTTTGATTTAAAAAAAAGCCAACAACCATATTGAATCTCGATTTTGAATATGAATGGTTTTGCAACAATGATTTATTAACTATTGTTTTTAATAATGTTCAATCTCTTTTGAGGATTAGAAGAAAATGGGAAACAAAGCTGGTCAAACGGAATCAATTGTACTGTCTTTTTATTCGGCCAAATATTTCGATTGAAAATAATAGTCTAGTCTCACAAAGTGAATTTTGGGGTTGTTGCGGGCATTTCATATGTCGGAATAGTATTTTTGAGGACTATTTTCGTTACATACGGACGAACATCGCTTAATCAGCTCTTTAACTGCGTAAAGAGTATAAAACTGCGAGATACAGTTCTGCAGCAGAGTCGGTGCGTCTATTAGCTGCATTGTTTGCTTGTAGTAAAACGGTTGCCATATGAGAGAAGCAGCAAAATATACAATAAAATGAAAACAATGGACTAATCGCTCACGAAATCGTGTCTCCTAAATTTCAATTCTCGATATTCCAAACAACAAATTGTGAGTTAATATACTTTTTGAATGACCTTGGTTAAAATTTTCCGTGCCATTCTTTGCAAATATACTCTCCGAAGTTCTTTGGCGCGTCTGATCAATGACAACAAAATAATTGTCATAATAAACCAGATGAATAAACTTAGTATTTAACTTGTCTACATATGCACTTAAATGTTTATATTTGCTTTAGTGTGTTTACTGTGATCACAAAAAAAAGAAAAAAAAAAACAATTGATTTCGATTCGTTTACATAGCCATGATATATACATATTGGTAGCGACCGCTTTATCAAATATTTGGTTGCAAGTCATCATTTGTCTTTTGTTTGAAAAAGTCAAAATGAAATAGTATCACACCTGTCGTACCTAATCATTTTTGAGAAACGTTCACCAAGTAAGTGCAAGTACTTATAGTTATTTTTTTAATCTCATTGATGTAACAGAAATCGATCTAAAATTGTTTCGATTCAAACAATTAAAATATTTGTTATAATAATATCAATAATTATTTTTACAGTAAATTTATTTATTTATTTATTTATTGTACAATAGAAAACTTAATTCTAAAATACAATATTAAAACTGAAGCAACAAAGGCCTTGAGCTATTTTACAGTAAATTTTTTCAATTGTTGTTTTAATTTATTATATTTTTTTATTCAGAGATAAGCAGATATTTAGCTATTTTACAATTTACACAAGTATAGCGTTTTTTAAAAGGGTTCCACAGCCATGTTAAAATAAAACGCTTCGTCACATTAAAACGGTTTTGGTTTTGCCAATACTTTTAATATATCTCGTAACGCAAAAGCCGTAGAGCCTAGTAATTTATATATTCTGAAAATAGAAGAATGTACGTTGCTTATAAGACTCTTTTTATCATTGCACGCTTGCTTCATCAAGTGGGGCGGGACGTTGATAATGATGAAAAAATTATAATTCCATAATGATGAAAATGCTGTTATCTTGAGAATGGCTTGATCTTTTTTTTTTTGTTACTTTATCTGAAGTTGAAAAAAAAAAAAAAACAATATCAACAACTGCACCTTATTGATTTCCTCAGTAAACTGCATTGAAAGAATTCAACATGTCAGTTGTTTTGGTAGAAATTAGCATTTTACACAAATCGATTTGCTCTTCAAAGCATCTCAAACGCAATAACTCTTGCAAGTGGATTTTTGTTTCATTCCAATATTATTAAATTAATTATTAATTTAATTAATAATAAAATAATCATAATTAAATTAATTATTAATTAACTAATAAATATTTTCACTTTCAAAGTAACTTTTGAACCTTGATTTGCAACCTGTTTGCATATCACATGTTTGGCAATCGCACAACATCGCAAACATTCTTCCATCAGCTGTTTATTGAAACATCATTGTTCGAATAACAAAACCGCCCAAAATGCTAGCACACCTACGATTTTATTCGAACGATTTTGAAATCGCCCCACCTCAACACGTCGGGCAATTTTTGCACATGTTTATATTTCTTTATTGCTTTCGAAAACGACAAACTATTTACACTTTCATTGTATGGAGTTGTGATTTGCTTTGCTCATCGCGTCTATTTTAATTCGTTGTTTAAATAAATAGTAAATAATAAATAATAGTTATAATTCTAAATAAGTCACGAGAAACGTTTTCACACAAAAAATATTACAGCGATACTAGCTACACCGATTTTAACAATTTTTTAAGTACTTCAACATATCATAATATTGTAATAAGTTAGAAAAATTGCTTGTAGCTTCAAATATATTAAATCAAAGGTTGGCAGATATTTTTTTTTCTGTTCAACACCGATTATGTGTATGTTTTAGTCAAACTCTCGTACTGGAAACTCTATTGGAAGAAAGTTTCTATACAATTGAAAATCTCCAATTTGAAAATTAACTAATTTAAACGACAAAAGTGAAAGAGGAAGATGTCTGGCCCCTCTTACTAGCAACCCCTACTTTGCTCAGTCATTTGAAAGAAACATTATATATTGTACATAATGGTTTATATTTAGGATATCTCTGGGTCTCTGAGATCAATATATACCCCTGTCATGACTAAGAGTAACTTCACATTTAACAGAATATTCTAGATTTCTTCGCGAAGATGTGTTTGGTTTTTCATGGGACAGCCTGATTTCATTTTCTACGCCCATTATTTGAACGATTTCATGGCAGAATTCATTTAAAAATATGTTTATATTCTTTACACAGTGAATAGTATTATATGTAAGTTTGTAATTGACAAAAGGAGAGGAGACACATAATGTATATATTTTTGATCAGCTCGACGAGACGAGTTGGTTAGGTATGCAAAGAAGTCCATTAGTTTTTGAGCTAAAGATCAGAATCTGCATAAAGATATAATTTCACAAGACGCTCAACATTCGTCGGAATCAGCCGAATTAGAGCATTACAGGGGTACCTCCCATACAAAACCCACATTTGCAGGCTCTTAATAGAAAATTATTTTGTTTTTGTACTATCATAGTGATCTAATTTGGATACTATACATCATCATCACAAAGCATCTTAATTTCAAAACAGATGCGAGTGATTACAGAAAAATGGCCGGAATAGGCAACCAAACATGAGCCATTCATCTTTTACCACGACAACGCTAAACCGCATGTCGCAAACGTTCTCAAACCCTATCTCGATGCTACTGGATGAGAAGTCCTCATCCACCCGCCTTGTAGTCCAGACCTTGCACCATCAGACTACAAATTATTCCTATCGTTGCAGAACGCCGTACGAGAATACGCTCCACTTCAGTTGAAGGTGTCAAAAATTGGCTTAACGCTTTTTTGGCCTCTAAAGGCGAACAGTTTTATTGGCGCGGAATCCATGCATTGCCAGAAAATGCTTTCAATAAAATGCCGTGTACAAATTTTACACATAAATCTTTAAAAAAAAAAAAAATCATTTAAAACTTACTTGTACCGTTGTTGCCGGCGGTTTGTTCGAAAGTCTAGATCCAAATGTGTACCAGAAGCTAGTTGCTGCGTAACGCAAATATATTTAAAAATTTAAATGATTTATGTGCCCAATGAATAAACGATAGCATACGACAAATCAATATTTAAGTTTGCAACCAATGTGTGGAAGCACTTCTTAGCAGCATGGCAGTACTGAAATAAATTTGTTGTTAAATTAAATTTTAAATATAAAGTATTTTTCCACTCACAATATACCAATTTCAAGGCTTTGACACTACTCAGGTGGTAATTTTGCTTCTATTAGGAGTAATATTTTTGAAAGAAATTTCATACTACTTCTATATTTTTAGTATCGCAATATTTTACTCAGTCTTAATAATGTTTCCCACTACAAGTACGAGTCTGCAGACGGGATTCAATAATACCTCCACTTTTAAGAGACTTGGGCAAACCGGTAGAATTTGCGAATAAATAGCTCCAAACGCGCTAACGGGGGCTTTCGTCTGAGGAAGAATGTCCCACCGGCTGTACATCTCTGCTGGACACCATCACTCAATCATGAAGGTGAAATACCTAGTTCTCATTTTGGATAAAATGCTTTCTTTCGGACAGCACATCACGTCGGTGTTACTCAGCTGCAGAAACAAATTAAATATGCTTTTGGAGAAGCTTAATCTTTCTCGGGAATAAGCGCACAGTCCACGCCCAAATCATTGCCCCTGTATGACATGAACATACATAGAGAATCTGCCGGTAGTTGAGGACAAGGTCGCCTTTCCCATTAGCCGATATAATGATCGTCTGTTGGTCATACCACTGAACGATACAATCCCAATCCGGATCCTCAAAAGTATACATTTTGGTTCTTTATTGCAATGGAGCAGGCGCATCAGGCGGCTGCTCGGCCTCCCCAAGACTTAAGTGACTTGAAACTTTTATTTTTTAAAAAAAGAAAGGTTTTTCGCGATCTTAATGTAAAAACCTGTCGATATTTTTACACAGAAAATAAGCCCTGATTGGCGCTTAATAAATACAATATAAAAAATATTACAATATATTAATTGTTATATATTGTACATAATATATATATTTGTATGATGTATATATATTTTGTGCTTTGGAGATTCCCAAGCAAAATCTGATTGATTACTTAAAGCGAAACAAGCTTTTTGAATATTGATAATGACAATTCAACACTCTTTACAATGTTAATCTTATAATTTTTAATCAATTTAAACCATTTGATTAGTTTCAGATGAGATTTCAAAGATATTGTCTTTAAAAAATATACATAAAATGCTAAAACTGTGTTAAAGAAGAAGAAGATTTCAAAGAGAATCCACTAACTTTATATGTAATTCTTCGATATAAGTTAGTGCTCTCTTCCAACCTGTTTTCTTTGTATATAAATACAATTTTGTAATACAATACTTATTCTGAACCCATTGTAGGGTATTTATTTCTTATAAATGCTTATCTACGTCATTTATAATTCTCACTAAAACATATTAAAGCTTTGAAAGAAATTCAATTTTATTTTATAAATCTCTTTAGTACCAACAGAAATTTAAACCGAAACGGATGACTTTTTTTTTGGCGTGATTCATAAGGAATAGAAATTCATAGTGTAACAATGAGGTATTTGCAAATTTGTTGGATTTTTATTGCAATTTTGTTATTATTTGGTTGCGATTCAATGGTTATGGCTGGCAAAAGAAAACCAAAACCTAAACCCAAGCCAAAGCCTAAACCTTCTATACATATCCATGTGCATAATAGTAAGTTACTGGCAAAACTAAAATACATTAAATATAACAAAATTTAAAAAAAAATATATATATATATTTAATTAATCTATTCTATTTAGCGATAAACATTGGATGAGCTTAACATATGCTGTTGGAAATGAAATAAAAAGATGACTAGTAATATTCTATATTAAAAAATCAGCTAACATGGCACTCAGTCACTCATATACTTGATAGCCTGAATTACATATTTTATTTATACTTGTATATATTTGTTAAGGATTCATTCAATAAACCCAAATTCTGAAAATTTAGAATAGTGTTTTTTGTTTTAAACATGTGTCGCTCTAAGAAATTCGAAATAAACTTCAAACGTGAAAAAATGATACTTTTAAATCAACATACATTTGGAATTAATTCTAACGAACAAGGATATCCATCCTAATGATATGCCATGCTAACAACGACGATGTAGTATGTTTGATTATGTAAATTTGGCTTAATTACATTCACACTCACACGTGTGGGCATGACGATAAGATTATAAGTGAACAACATCATAATGTTAACGAGATCACTTTAACCCCCCAGCCGCATGCAGATTAACCCCTTTTCACACATGTTTACATTGTTTTATTACTTCATAGGAAGTATGATGATACATATGTATGTTCATACGAGTACATATATCAAACCAATCTATGGAGGGGGAAGTTTATTTGATTCATGCTTCGCTACCGCAAAAGTTTTTATAACAAAGAAACAAATTACAAAATAACGAAAGGAAGTTCTACTACTACATAAAAGAAATACTTTCAAAAGAAAAGCCAACACAAATGCGCATTTCTTTTTTAATTAAGCGCATGAAGTCGCCTTTCACCCGAGGTTTGGTGAGGGTAGTATAATATTTTTTAATAGGATTGTTATACAGGTTTCCTTCCTCCACATCATGTGTGTTTTACGCTTCGACAGCTTTTCATTTCGGTAGTTCAATTAATCAAAAACGTCTTTATTCCACAACAAAAGTATTCTGGGTTTAAACATGTGAGTAATTTTGTTAACTGGTGGAGATTAAAGTCAAAGAAGAAACACTTTATACTTTGTCTTAAGGCTTATTCTGGTATCTAGGGAAATTAATATAAGAAAACGAAATATTAATTGTTATTAATTTATATTGTCGTAAAAAAGTTTATCCATTTTTTATGTTCAATGTTACATTGAATTAATAGACAATTTAGTGTGTGTAATTACAATTTTAATAGGATTGCAAGAACATTTTCAGGGTTTCGGGTAATGGCATGACATGATTCCTTCTTACAGTGAACACAAAGAAAGAAACTTGAATTTGTATTCATAAGTCATTAAACATATCTTCCGTGTACCTACAACTAAAAAAAAAAAAAAAAGTTTATTTTAAAAATTACAAAATGCAATCTATTTATAAGATTTAGATAAAAAAAAAAAACTTATACATAAACTAAGCGAATATTATTCAAAGAATATTCCTTTAAAAGCTCTGGTGGTTTAATGATTTTAAAACGTGTGGCCCTAGCTCTCCCAAAGCTTGGACAGACACCAACAATGTGGTCGACGCAGGCCGTGGCTCCCCAGAATCAGAATTGAGGCTCTGCGAAGGTGATTTGTATATTGAGTATGCAAAAATTAGATTTAATCAAATATTATTTTCGTTAAGTTTAGAATGCCTAAATGAAGGAATTAAGAAGTCTACACAAATACTATCTTTATAATTTTATGTGCGAAAAGATACTGTTCCGCAATACCAGTTTATTTTTTGGGATCAAAATAAGTTCCATCTACTTTGGTAAACATATAAATAATGTTCATCATTTGCAGAAATATCCATCCGACCACAACTCTTTTTTCAGTATAAAGACTGTTATTTTTCTAGGGATTTAACTCATTAATTTATGGTGTGCCACTTACGCGCCAAAAGTCCGCCACCGGTAGTGTACAGTTATACAGACATAAAAGTCCCAAAAGCATGGATAAAAAAAATCCGGTTATTTCGTTTCTTTGTACAGGGACTCAGATCTTCCAGTAATTGGTTACATCATATAAGAATAAAGCATTAATGTACCAAATTTTAACTCGATAGATAAAGAACTAATTTGCAAAGAAACGAACAAACAAACTGAAATGGTTAATCGATTCTCCTCATCATACTAGTTTCTAGGGTCCTCGATGCACTGTTATATGCTTTATTTTGATCAGTATGAGGAACTATTACTATACTTTGCCATTTATTGCATTAATAAATTTGAATTAAAAAACCTTTCAGAAGTTGAAGTTTATCGACAACCAACATATGAGCTATTAGTTTATATGGGATCCTTAAATAACAACTTAGTACTGATATTTTTTCGTTTTAATGCATACATCGTTTCATTTCAGGTATTGCGAGAAGACAGAGAGAAATTCACCTTCTTAGTTCTTGTTTCAGAGACAAACACTTTGGATATTATTCGTTTCCACCGACTGACACTTCAGAAAGTAAACGTTTGCAGAGACTAAGAGTACAGATAAATAGTATCCTTTAGGGACAGTATGAAACGAAGCAGTACTTTTCTGTATATAGTTGCGCATTGTATGTTGACTATAGATTATAAAAAATATAGAGTACTACTGCATGGAATACACATACTGAAGTGAAGTATTGCGAATGTATACGCTCAGGCATGGCCTACTCCGCTTTGACGTGTTGATCAAATGAATGCAATATAGTTCACTGAAGTAGAAAAATGTCTACCAAATAAAAATTATAGCTACCATTAACCAAGGACCGGGTATATTTCGCACCAACACATCACATCACACAAACAACTTTTGCAAAACCCAAAAAGGATAGTGGCAAGTAATTTTAATACGATTTTGATTTCAGTGAAATTGATTTGAATTCACAATTTTCGTAGTGCAATAATCGGTTAATATATAGATATAAGAAGATATTTGCATACTTGTGAAGTTCATTACAGATTATCCGAGTATCAGCAAGTTTGATAAAAACGATACACCCATTTAATTTTATTCAGAGACTATTTGACTAGTCTCCCTGCCAATGTCTCCTTGATTTGATCATTTTTCTATTATTACATTTGGCATACAAATTAATATAGAAATTTCTTTCTTTATAGTCCCAAATCCTAAAATTTATAAAAATGTTTGTTGATTTCAAAATTTACGTTTCTTTTTTGTTTTTCTTTTATTTTTTTCTTCTTGTTATATTATTATTTTTTTTTTAGACACCACGCCACATTGCTAGTTTCCTCAGTTTCCTCTCTAGACAGTCAGGAAGTTGTCGGGGAATTCGAAGGTCACATCGCGACCAGTGAGTTTCTTATAGACCGAGGTGAATGTGTCAACCTGAACATGAAGAAAAATAAATAATAATTAATATAAATTACAAATAAAATAAAATGTGAAAACTTAAAACAAAACGAAAATTGTAAGCTAAAACGCCACTTGCAATTTCTGTAAAAGAAACTACAACTCAAGCGTAGATAGATTTTTATTCTACCGAGAATTGGAAGTTTCGAAACGCTAGAAACAAACGCGTTCGAAAGGCAAATTGACGGTATAGAAATTGCAGCAGCAGCAGAAGTGGCTTTGGAATATTTGTTGAGTATTTCTTAAGTAGTTTTCTATTTGTATAACAACCATTGAATCTTATTCAAAGGACCAAACTATTTTACAATTCACATGTTTGATATTTACTTTACATTCTTTTTGACAATCATTTTACTTGGTTTTTTATACACAATAAATAACAAAAACAGAATTTAATTTTTGTGTAGTCAACACATTTTGTCTGGACACCATTTTAAACAGGAGACCAAATATGAATGTAAATGTTGACCTGGTTTTCACTGTACGTTCTGTTTGACAATCATTGAATCTGGGTGGATTTTAGCAATGAATAACACAAGAACGGTAATGGTAATTAAAGTCCTTAAAGAAATCGTATTGTTGTTAATAATGTCGTCAATATATGGAGATGCACACCGGCAATGTAAGCACTTTTGGTGGGCAATAACGAGTTATTGACTTTTAATTTGTGTCCCTTTCGACAATTACTGTACTAGAATAGCGTTCAGTAAATAACACAGGGACAGAAACAAAAAAAAAAAAAAAAAAAAAACATAGATACACACGCGCACTCATACACACTTGCTGCCTGCTGCTTTTCACGAAACAAAGGAATTAGAATTATCCTTTTTGTTCATCACTTTTTCTATCTTTGTTTCACTTACTTTGTGTTCAATTGTGGTCTGTTGATTTTTGTCCAAATGGACCTTGATGAGTTGCGAGCCATCCAACTTGACGCGGATGCGCTTACCAACAATCTCAGCGGGAAAGACGACATCTTCTAGGATGGCATCATACACAGCGGTCAGGGTACGAGAGCGTGGGCGCTTTTGTTTCAATGGGTTGCGTGCCTTGCGTGTTGGCTTGGGCAGAATTTTACGCTCTCCAATGACAACGACGTGCTTGCCAGAGAATTTCTTCTCCAGCTCACGGACCAGAATGATTTGGATCTTCTGGAACACCTTCTGCTGTGGAATGGGCACGTAGATGATGACGGCCTATTCACACAAACAATATAAGAAACGAAAATAAGTAAACAATCACATAATTAAGGTTATGTGAACCCACCTTTTTGCTTCCAAACTCAATTTCACGGGCGCGAGTAATGTGCAAATCCCGCAGGTAGGGCTTCAGATCGCTGTTGGCCTCCAGCTCAACGAGCGCCTGGGCAATGGACTTCTCGAACTCATCGGGCGAAGCGCCGCCTGGCTTGATAATCTTAGAGCCAATAGCCATCTGCAAACCAATCAAAGAAAAAAATGTATTAGATTTCTTCAATTTCTTAATTTGCAAAACACATCAAATAAAAGCAAGTTTTGTTTCTTTGAACAAAACACTTTATAACATCCACGAAAACAAATCCGCTTAAATCTGCACAGTTTGAGTGGAAACCATTATTTGTCTAATGTGAAATCAGGAGATCATAATGTGCCTTGTTCTTATTTACATTGCTTTCAGTTGTTTCTAATGCATTTTCTATATATTTTTCAACTTTTATTTACACTATCTAAAATTTAACACCAACCTTAGTCAACTATTTTGACAGAAAAGGAAGTCGCTGCGTGGCACTGAACTGTAATTTGACAACCGGTGAAACATATGTGAAATGCAACCCTGTGTTGCGAACACAGTGCCCTCTGTTGATTAAAGAAATAATAATGCAGAGTTGCATTTATTTTTTTTATCGATTTTTATATTTGTTTTTAATTTCAACATAAGATGACGCTTTCCATATTTTGATTTCTTGTATGAATTTTTTTTTTTTTTTGTAAAAAATATTTTGTTTCAAAATTATATTAATTAGAAATAATTATTATTTATTTATTTATTAAATGCAGTAATTTATATTAAATTACTGACTAAAAGTTTGTGTGTAGTATTATTATTGCATATTACTGAGGAACAATATTTAATTACTGAGAAAAATTTCTTTGACAGACAACTTTGGATTTTTCGTTCAATATAGTTCGGATCATCATTTCGCTGGATAATCTCATTTCCCTTGAAAGTAAAGTCAATTGTAGAATGCATATGTAAATTATCTGTTTCCCGCATCAAATTTAAGAGTTTATTGGTCGTGGTGTTTTTGATTTCCTTAACATGCATCTAATGTAGATAAGTGGAAACACATCAGTTGGTCTTATGAATATAAGTTTAACCGATTTCATTCTGTTAGGAAGTAATAAATCCTGGTGAGAAGACTGCAAATCATCATTTCCAGTAGACTCTGAAATTGCTTGGAAGGGTTGAAAGTCTGAAAATATCATTATACATACATCACATGAAATCTTGGGTAACTTCAAATTTCCATTCTTACAATAATAAAATTGGAGACACTCGGTATACCATTCAAGGAATTTTGCCAAGAGAGAAAGTAATAAAATTCAGAATCCGCATTGTCTGGACTATGTATGTGATAATTGTGATAAAACATTCCAGTATTCTTAGGATTACCGAGCTTAAGACGTTTCTGAACAATGGAATCACTTAATTTCTATAAACATCGGAATGAATCAGTTCGTCCCATTGAAGAAGTTCAGAGAAAACTGATCCTATCCACTGTCACCTGGTTGATATCATGATCAACTTTTGCTCTTTGTCAGTCTTTGTCAGGTTTTTCATTGCTCCGATATATTTTTTGGCTGAAATTTATCATGTCACCTTAACCTTTGCTTCAAGATTGAATTGTTTTATTTTCGATGAGTGAGTTGATCGATCAGCCGGTGTCCAGTGGGACACTGTTACAGTGTCCTTTTTTATAGCAAATTTTACACGATTTTCTTACCACGAGGTGCTTATATTATTGCGCGAATGTGACCCAAGAGATGTCCAAGTTCAAGCCCCATTTGCATATATTAAACTCAAGTGAATCGCATAAAATGTAGCCTCATTTTTAGCTCAAGATGGCAGCTGTAAACCGCATTTAAAAGTTTTACATTTATTGGACTTTTTCATGTAAATAAATAGTCACAACAAAATCACCTAAAAAACTACCTTACTTAAGAATCAACACAATTAGAATTAATCTCCATTGCTGTTTGTTTCTATTATGCGTTCATTACAAGTGACTTTAATTTGTATTTTTATAAAATTTCTTCATAATTTGTTGGTCCATAAAAAAGAAAAGCAGGATTCACTCTGCACAGCTGCCGGTAATTTAAAATTCTTCTATATAATCATTAATATTTTCGATCTGCACCTATTATGCATTGCAATATCCACAAAGACCGTGCAACAGCCTAAAGGGCGATCTATCGAAATTTAAGTTTTTAGCTTTTAAAGATTACTCACGGACAGTTAGACATAGAGGATCAAATATATGTGGTCTTTTTGGAATCTCACTATTGTTTTCTATACAGAAACCGGAAAGATAAGAAAGGAAAGGAAATGATAAAATAAGGACATCTATTCATCTTCGAACTTACCGGCATGGGAGACTCTACCGATAGACCGGTATCACTCGTAGGGCCCTTACATCTACCTAGCCCCATCATCAAGACAAAGTGGCAATAAGGCAAGTGGATTATGAACTGGTATTTGCAGAAACTGTTTACACTCCACAGGCTCCCTTTCTCATCTAAACTAAAAATGATTTAAAATATATGTTCTAGAAATAGCCGTTTTACATTCTAAGTGAACAACTAACTAGTTTGGATTGAATACTGTATTGATAACAACAAGGCGTCTAAATGAAGCCATTGACACAGTGACTTAGTGATTAGAAATGGTTTGTATTGACTATCTCCACCAGAAAGCAAATTGTAGCCAGTTCTCCAGTATCATCAACTGTATATTCCAACTATATCATTATGCTCCTCAGATACTCTTGTCAGTAGTCACTATAGGTTGAGTCGTGAAGAGCTGCTATACATCAGAGTAGTGTTAGTGTTGCTGATGAGCTGATTTTTTTTTATCTTCCAGTGGTACAGGCAAGGAATTAATCTCTCTGATAACAACTGACCCAATTCACCGTCATGAATTTGTGGTTACGTTCTATTGTGTAGGCTAACCTTCTACGGCTTTCTATCAGTTTATATCTTCTGTTGCAAAGAAATCTCCATTTCCCCATTTCTCATTTATTAATTGAGTATTTTTATTTGCAGGGCCATTGCTGTTATAGCAACAAGAGCAGGAAATATGCATTTATTAGTCATGAGGAATCTGTAAAAATAGATTTTACTATTTAAAAATGCAAAAAATTCTTTGAAAAATATTTACAATACTTATATTTTTAATTCCAACATGATTAATATTCACAATTAATAAATAAGAATATCGAATGACTCTGATAGACCAAAGCTATTGTAAATGGCTTAGTACAAAGAAATCTGAACCTAAGTATAAAAGTCTAGTTCAGTAGGAATAATGGTATCAGTTTGAAAGCATTAAGCATTAAAGAAACAATCTACAATGAATTTCTACAAGATTTTAATCTGCATTGTTGTGATTTTGGCTTTTGCCTCCATGCAAACAGAAGCAGCCCCTGGAAGTGTTGGACAACTCATAGTAAGAAAAACAAAGGAAATTAAAAATAAGTTAAAAAATTATATTAATGAAATCATTTTTTTTTTTGTTTAAAGAAACTTGCACCAAAAATAATAGAAACTGCTGTTGAAGTTCAAAAAGGGATTGATAAAGGCGAGGATGTTGGTAAAAAAGTCCTTGATATGGTTGGCGACATGTTTGACATAGCTTTGTAATACATGTCAAACTGGAAAATCTATTTCCATCTAGCCCTGGCGTTTCGACATCTGTCAACATCATAAATATTTTTTTTTTGTGTGTGAGCAAAGTTTACAACTAAGCAAAAAAAAAAAATAAAAAATTAATTGAAAAAAAAATTTATATTGTAAAATGTTCTTCGCAATTTATACAGAGTGCAAAGGGCCTTTTGTCTTGTATGCTGGCTCCATAGCGGCAAATGGAAAGTTAGAAGAGACTAATAATGAGAAAGGTCTGGTAAGTCCAATTGTTCAAGAATCAAGTGTAAATCATGATTACGTCGATAATTTTGTCTTTCAAAACGAAAATTGTGCCCTTCTCTGCATGGAAAGCTTACCAACTGTTACTCTAAAGATTGTTAATAACTTCAAAGAGGCCAGAGCATTTGCCATTCTTGGCCCTGACTTTATGACATCGGAGCGGAAGGAGCAGTCAATAGATTTCTTTGAGCCATCACTTGGACAACTGAACATGTTGCGCAATCATATTGAAGCTGGTGCATATGAAAATGTTAAATCTATGATAAGGGATAATCCGAAAATATTAATATCTTTTGGAGGGATACCTACAAATCTATCACCTGGCTTAAACCATAATGCGATCCATATTTGTGCCATTTACAATCAGCCCAAGATTGCCGAATTAATTCTGCTCATTATTTGTAGCCCTCGTTTTATCAATCCCTACCTAAATCGAATGAAGTCAGCAAGTTATACAGAGATAAGCGAATATTTCTTAGAAATGTTCCTAAATTCACAGGATAAAATACAAGGAGACACACCGCTACATATTGCCTCAAAATATGGTTATGTGGAGGTTGTTAAGGTTCTGACATTGTTTTCGGCATGGACATCACAGCCCAATTTCAATGGTCATTTGCCTGTGGATATTATTTGCATGTTCGCTAAAGATTCTACACGGGATGTTTTCAAAAATATAAAACAATTGCTTATGGAATCTTACCAATCACCAAGATTATATACAATTAATGAAATACCTTCACGAAATACTGAGGATGATTTAAATAGCGCAATGAAAGAAAATATGTTTCCAGATAAAGTTGTACCTTCATCGTATCATAGAGCATTAGAGAATTCCGGATTCCCAAGTGAACAAAAAGAGAAATCGACTAATGTACGTCGTTCTCTTTTCAGTCCGAAATCAGACGACCTGAACTGCAGTGATAGTTACAATCACGATTCTGCTGAGCCTAATATAGAAGTAAAGCAACATGATGGTAATATCAACATTAAAGTACTTAAATTATTATCCACACCACTTCAAAATTCAAAAGATTCATCTTCGTCCGATACAATGACATCGCCAAACGCATCTAAACTTGAGATATCATTAACAGCTCCATTGGATCTCTTCCCTGATCTAAATAACCCAATCGATGTCAGCTCTACATCACTTGCGGTTAACGTATCATACCACAACCCTTGGCTTTGCATTGAGTCAGCGCTCCAAGGAAGTATTAATCTTATAGCGATGTTAATAATCAGAAAACTCCGGAACATGTCCTCATCTAATAGCCTTTTAGTCTATGAGATGAGAAAACTAGAAATGATAACATGCGATTTTCATAAAGATGAACACTTTAGTGAAGTTGCTTTCGAAAAGATACATTCTCGTATCGGCAGCCTCTTGGCTTCTGCCTTGGAAAAATCGCCTGATATAATCGACATAAAGGCAGATATAGAAAACAATATTTCGGATGTATTCTTTCAATGTCCTGGTCTTCAACAAGGGTTTACTAAATGCATCAGTGAACACATGTTGAAAAAGCTACGTGAACCACCAAACCCAAATTCTATAAAAAATAAAAAATTGTGTGCAATTGTTATGTGGATGGCGGAAGCATCATGCAATTGCCAATGGCAAGATATTAATTTTAATATTTCTGAAATACTAATTGAATCTTCCTCGGAAATCAAACTCTTGAACGAAGATACCACTGAGAAGGAGATGCTCTTTATTTCTGATAATGAGTCATCTGATAATGATATCCAAGTTGAACAAGCAGTGAAAGAAAATGCCCACCTGGAAGTGCTAGGGGATGTGAAGAGTATAATTGTCTCTGAAGAAGACAAAGGTGAAATTGTTTCTGAAACATTCAGAGGCAATGCTAACGCAGATGAGCTCATGAATGCAATAGTAACACTACCAATATCAATTGAAGTCTCTATAAAGACTAAGTCAACTCCACCCAAGATTCCTAATAAAAGTGATAAACTCTTCATTGAAAGCACCACTGGAACAAAGAATTCAGGACTTTTCTCTATGAACTGTCAAAAACTTGAATGTGATAAAAAGGACAATTCATTGATAGAAACGAAAAATGTTGGTCCCGTAACAACAAAGCGTGTTTTCACAACGCCTCGTTCAAAGAAACCTGGACTTTATTCAAAGTATCGTGAAAAGCCACAAAGCGACAATGATGATACTATTACGACATATGACATATCTCAGTTATCAGATGAATGAATGATTTTTAACTAACAAATACGAAAAGAAGTCATGATGGAAAACTGGCGCCTCAATGTTCTTTCAATAGCTTAAGCCTTAAGAATTTTGTCTCAAAACATCACAAAAAAAACTGTTTTAATACATTTTTTTTATATCAATAAAATGTTTTCACATGAAAAAAAAAAATTGAGTTTATCTTTTTGTAATAAGTTTTTTTGTTTTTTCTCTTGCAATTTTGGACTTTTATATCATATTAACTTTTATAGAGGCGGAAGATAATTCTGTTCAAAATGAGAAGACTTTTAAGGAGATTCAAAAACATTTATTACATACATATATTATAACTGATGTTCCCCACTGAAAGGTTAACTTTCTTGCTAATTAGGAGTATCAACTGTATAGTTAATTGTTGCATCCCGAGTCTTAAATTTAATGTCTTAAATTTGTGTGATTCGTTAAAAAAAAAAAAAATTAATTGAAACTTACGATTTTCTTGGCAATTTTCTTAAGCCAACCAGCCTCTGACTATCCACCAAAACTGCCAAAAAGCAAATAAATGAAGATGAAGACTTTGTAGAAGTTAATGAGTGAAATATAATCTTTCTGCTCAATAATTTCTTTGTGACTGATGGCTTTCTTGATCTTACATTGTACTTCTATACCTCAATGAAATATAAGAGTATAGATCGAGGGAATTTCGATGTAATCATAATTTCTTCAAGAGTAAAAAATCCCCTTGTAAGTAAAAAATTCATAATAATAAATCAAACAAAAAATTTTTTTTTTTTAATGATGTAATGTGAATCACATCAGCTTGCGAACATATGTATTTAATAAGTGACATGTCTTGAGAGCATTCCGAATGCAGAGCAGTACACTACATTTGTAAAGGTATCACATAAAATTAAATAAATTTCGTACGAAACAAAACAATGTTGACTCAGTTGTTGTATCTCTGAGCAATTAATATTTGTGCTCTTATAGAAAGTAAAAAACCAGTTTAAAAGAAATGTTATCATATATGCTAAATTTATTATTTATTTATTTTATTTCACATTATTAAATTTTATATACGTATAAAACTAGACCTAATACTAAACGAGTAACTGTCTGCTGGGACCTTCGACTAATTATCTTAAACGTATAATTTGTAAATATAGGTAAATTTACATATTTGTTGATACAGGTATGTATGTACTTGCATTTAAATGGGAAGGGTATAAAAAATCTGTTGATAACAACTGCAAGCTAAACTGATAACACATAATCAGCTAATTTTTTCACTTGCTATATTCATGCTTCAATATCAAAAGGGGATTTTTTACTGATGAGACAATTATTTTCGCAATGTTTATTAAAATCCCCTCAATCTTTAAACATTTATTTCATGAAGGTATAAAAATGCGATGTAGCATCAAGAAGAACATCAGTCGCAAAGCATCATCGAGTTGTACGACAACTTCAAAGTTCAAAAATACTCTTTCATAAATCCGAGAAAATAGTCCAACCATGAACTTCTACAAAGTCTTCATCTTCGTTGCTTTCATTTTTGCCATTTTTGCTGGACAGTCAGAGGCTGGTTGGCTTAAGAAAATTGGCAAGAAAATCGTAAGTTACAATTAAATATTTTGAGAACGAATCACTCAACCTAAACATATTTTCTTTAAAAATAAATTTTAGGAGCGCGTTGGCCAACACACTCGGGATGCAACAATTCAAACAATTGCAGTAGCTCAACAAGCAGCGAATGTGGCAGCCACAGCCAGAGGCTAATCTATGGCTTCTATGGGTTATTTCTAAATTTACTATAAATCCCAAACTTTGTTAATAATTTCGTAAACTATAAGTATTTATTTATTTAAAAAACTACCATATGTAAAATTATGAAAAATAATGAATATAAATGAACTGAACAAAATAAATATGAAAATATAAATTTTTAATATTTCGCAAATTTTCATTTTGGATTTAACATTTTTTTATAATTTTTTAATTCGACTTTTGGTATTATTCCTTTATTTTAGTAGTCTAATCATGTATTTTGAATATTTAATGCTGCAACTAAAGTCACTCTCCACTCTATTAAAGGAAGATCCATGAAGAAGATTGGCATTTTATACAGATTGGGATATGAAAAACGTGAATTAATTTATTCTGCCAAGTCCAAAAAAAAATCACTTTGACTTCTTCCATACTCATATACAATATCTGAACTTTGTTGCAGTCCACCTTACAAATCTACATTTCCAGCAACAATATATTCTACCATATCTGACCTCCGATTTACAGATCCATGTGTCACATTAGTGTGATATCTATAAAAAAGGATTTGCTGCTGCATTTATTAATTTATTGAAAATACATAAAGTGGAACATGGGTTTTAAAATCTGTTGAGTGATCTTGACTTTTACCTTTGACAGCAATTTCTTATTATCGGTTATAAGGACCTTAATATTTCTTCCCATCTGCTGCTGCATTATAAATTTCGATCAAAGGATCTTGGGTTTCTCCAAATCTCTCAATTTTTATTTCGTCTTTATTTTCACGAAAGAAGCTTCAGGATTTTTAGAGACTCTTTAGAGAATTGTTTTTCCATGGCATATGGAACATACAATTTTAATCGAAAAAGTAATTGATTTACTACAAATTTAACAAAAACAAAATATCGTAAAAGAATGTCACAATCATGCAACATTTTGCATGAATTCCCCAATTTTAGTCGTCGTTTAAATTTTAATGAATTTGTCTGTCATCATATAAATAAATTGGAATGACAAGCAAAAACGTATTGTATTTCAAATAAAATACTATTGGGAACTTGCATATTCTCTTTTGAAATGTATTATTTTCAAACACAGAATCATTGGAGACTTCATTTTAAAAGAAAGGCTATTTAATTTTGTATTATATGCAAAATATTAAGTGGTGTCTTTATCTTGAAGCTTTTCTCAATTCAAAGTCGTCTTGTCTGCGCCACTAAGTACGCTGTGTGTTCGGCATTTCGTGGTTTTTTCATAATACACTAATCATTTAAAAAAGCGGATATAATTTTTCGCCTTCTTTCGTTCTAATCTCTGATATATTTGACACATGTGCCAGCATCCTTTTCAGATTTTATTTTGCCTCTTTGTTCTATGCCACTGAAAAAACTGATCTCACAGTTTAAAATTTACATAAAAGTCCTCTTTAATTGCGGTGGTAATTGGCCACGGTTGAAGCAAGTGGAGGATTAGTAACAATGAGTGAGTGATTGTGGAAAAATTGGAGGAACCGTAGCGGAAACAGTAGGTGAAACCCGTTGTGTTAATTGACCTCAAAGGATAACAAATTACAAGAAATGAACTCCATGAATCAACGATTATCAATTTCATGCATAAATTAAATTGTTTATTATATTTATTAAAATGTAATGAATCTAAATTATTCTTCCTCATTTGAATCTGGATCCAATTGTCTCAGAATGTGACCTATTTTATAGACATTCTTGGAGATCGCATCGATTTTCGCGCCATGCTCATTGACTGTCGATAACAAACGATTCTGTAATTAAACAAATTTCATTGTACTTAGAAGAATACTTCGAGATGAGTTTTTCGACTATTGTAACTTACCGTGCCATCATTTAAGTCATCTAACCAATCGGCACTGGTGAATCCCACAGTCATCAGGCCCAGCAATAAACCAAGTGTTAAGCATAAGAACAACGATCTGGAAGCCATCTTTTGTTGCAAAATGCTCGTAATACTGAATATCGAAAAAACTGAAGTGAATTCAATGAAGTTAAAGATGCAAAAGTTTGATTTTTGCATTCATTTGAGTCTTTTATAGTTACAATCTTTTCTATAAACCGAAACCAAAAAACAAAAAAAAAAAAATAATAAATAATTTCGATCTGTTGAATGAACATGACGATAAAGCAAATGGGATTTTTTTCGTGCTCCAAACAAAAGAAATTTTATTGTTGAATGGGATTCACACTGCGATACTCAATTAATCTTATAAGAGAGTGAACTGATAAGAAACATCTGAGAAATGAATGAAGTATCAAGTACTTCTTGTTTTAAAATAAGAAAAATAAATAATTTCACTTGCGGAGAGAAACTAAAAAATGCTTTCATTCATAAATCTCATAATTTTTCGCATAGAAGTGAGTGACACGTTTGATAAAGTAAATGTTTGTACTTTTTTTTTCATTCAAGGAGACTTAATATGCTTCAAGGTAAAAATGGGTGATAGCTAATATAAAGATTCGAATGATTACAATATATATTTTTGTGCAAATCAACTATTAAGCTAAGATTTTACTCATAAATACATCATTATATCATAAAATTCCAATTAATTTATCTAATTTTGTTTTGTTTCTTCTTTTTTTTTTTTTTTGTTATTCAAATTTTGTAAATTTGTGACGATTGTAAGACAAAGAGAAAAACCAAAAACAAAATTTATTCGCATTTATGATTCATGCAATTAAATCCAATATCAAATGAACTACAATAAATATTTTTGTAGGTTTTTATTTTATCATAAAATTATTAAAATACATAGGTACTTCAAAAAAGTACAAACACAGGTACAACACAATAAGAATATTAGATATAAACGATTATCCTCACATTCCAAGAATATTCTCAAGAAAGAACCGCGAGAAATGCATCAATAAAAGAATAGAAATGTAAATTACTCTAGAAGTTAATTACGATTGTGTTTTCCATTACTCTAATACACTGAGCTAGAAAAAATCTGCTCTTTCAGTGAGTCATTAGATTATTCGAATTAAATAATTAATTATTATACCATTGTCACAAAAAAGTTTGACGAAGTTTCTTTAAGAATATTTCATTGTTTTGGGGGAAATACAATTAAATGTCTTGACAAACATATGAAGTAGCCTCACCTACGTTTATTTTGATAACCTCACTTGGCAGTGATGGCCAAACAAACATAATACGGGAAATGAATTTGTAGATTTCAACAAGACTTTTGTTTCGTTGATTTAAAGGGGATTTTAATTTTCATAAAAATTTATAGAGCGCGACGCTTAATAAAATTCCCCTACTACTAAATGATTTTTATCAAATTCATTGAACTAAGTATAAAAACCAGCTGCAGCATCATTGAAAGTATCAGTTGCAGAGTAAACCTAAAGCAATCCAAGTGGTTTAATATCTAATTCAAAGCCTTCATCCAATTTAAATTCAAAAAGAAAACATAAAAATTATTTAGTACCATGAATTTCTATAAAGTCTTCATATTTGTTGCTTTGATTTTGGCTATCTTTGCTGGTCAATCAGATGCTGGATGGCTTAAAAAGATTGGAAAGAAACTTGTAAGTTAGAAACAAATATTTTCTAGTAAACATTTCACTAAAAATTAAATGGTTTTTTTTTCAAATTTTAGGAGCGCGTAGTCCAACACACTCGGGATGCAACAATTCAGACAATTGCGGTAGCTCAACAAGCGGCAAATGTGGCAGCCACAGCCAGAGGCTAAAAGACTTGGATCATTTAAGTGTAAAAACTGTAAATTCAATTCATATTTCATTATTCATTTAATTTAAGTATTTATTTTATTATGTTAATTTGCACATACAATAATATAGGAAATACAAAAAACTAAAAAAAAAATATGAATATGTTTCTTGTTATTACGAGTATTCGGAGCCCTGGTCTTTCTTAAAGATACAATTCCTCTGTAATCTTTAAGCGAGACTCTATGAATCAAAAATGTCAGACTAAACAACACAACTTTTATAATGAAGTGTACAACAAATACAGTACGATTTAATACTCCTTCTGAATATTTTAAATAAGACACATAGATTTGATTTTACTGTAGTAGTGACATTCCAATTTGTTAAAATATTATTTTCGTATCACTTTTTTGCTACATAAATATTCTAGCACAAAAAATTTCATACTGAATTCTACATACAACTGTTAAAATATGGATCGAATAATGAATGTCTGCATATTTTTAATAACAGATTTAGTGACATGTGTCCTTGAGCAAATCGTTTGGATTACTGTAGACATTATTTTTGAAAATTGTCTTAAAATGATATTGAGTGTAAGCAAAGTTTTCACAGGAAAAAGTGAATTAAATCAAGATTGGGAAAATGATATTCTGTATGTGACAGTTGATTGTGATTTTCTATTGCAAAACTTTAGATTTATGCAAATACTTCTTAATTGCAAGGACGGAAACTATCGTGGGGTACAATTTTTTGTACCATACAAATTAGACGAAGAATTTTCAAAACAATCTCTCACTGCTGATGAAGAAAAACAGGTGTTAATTGAAAATATGAAGAACTTCTTCCGAAAAAATGTAAACAAATTGAAAATCGAGAGTTTAGAAGAATCACGAGATCATATCATCCCAATTGTCCATGCACCAGAAGATGGAATAATAAATGCGATATTAAAGGTGCTTAAAAAAAATAAAGAAGTCAAGATAGTCGTAATAACCCACAATGAACTGTTACGTTCAAAGGCAATATCCAATAACATTGTCACATTTGGATTCAACCGTCATCGTTCTTAAATGCGATTACATATTTCAAAATCTAAAGTTTGTTTGCATATGTTACACTATAAATATATGTTTTAGACAAATAAAAACAACACCAAATATTGATGAATGCAATTTGTTTTGCTTTATAACTTACATCCATAACAATGGATTTATTTATTTTTCGCAGCTAAAGATATAGAAGGGAATCTCTCATGAAAAAGTCATTACGTCTGTATGAGGTCGAGACTATACATCATATATACATCACATCATACATACACAGTGTTCTTCAGGCAGAGATATATGAAGTCTGGCATAAAGCACAGTTGATAGACATCATAGGTTAGAGCTAAATCTATGTTGTCATCCGGGTTGCTATCAAGACGTTGTCGGTCGACAGCAACACAAGCAAATAAATTCGTTACATGGTGCCGGCCTTTAACCAAATTTATAACATAAACAGTACGATTATTCTAAAAGTCAAAATGATTTCATACAAATCAAAATCTATGTTACAACTGTTGAAATCGTGGATCCAAAAATGAATGTCTGCAAACAGACAAAATTGCAATCAATGGCATGTGTCTTTAAGCAACCCCTTTTTTTTTGGGTCTTAAAGTGAAATTGAGTGCAAGCAAAGTTTTCACAGAAAAAAATGAAAACATGAAAACTTGGAATCATATACCTATCTTCATACTCCCGTGTCTAAATACTTTAAAATAATACTGACGGCTCAAAGCTCCCATCGAACAGAAACACTCAGGAATGATTGAAATAGTGATCAAACCACTTTTAACGAAAACTTGGACTTAAAATTTAAATTTAGCATAATGCACCGAGAAGATGTCAAATCAATGCTTTGTTAAATGTGCTTCATATAAATGAAAACGTGAAATTTTTTCTTCAACTTAATAATATAATAATTTAAATAAAAATAGAATAAAATATTTTAATATTATGACTAGAAGCAGTTCAAGGTGACCCAAGCTAATTAATGATAAATTTATGAATAAGTTTTGCTGACTCTGAATTATTGTACAATATTATTCGGGCAATATTTTCCCAAGAACTTTATTTTCTTGAATTGTCTAAAATATACATTTTTTTTTTGTTCATTAATATGATGAGATTGTGCATATCTATTATATTGGAAAGTGGCAGAGATAATCTCTTTAAAGTATTGAGTGAATATGAGGTTCGATGATTTTCTCTCCATACAATTGGGAGAGTCAGAGATTTGTCAGGTCTATCTATTGTATTTTCTTAGTCTTTGCATACTAATTGATTATTTTCACAGCTCATAAAATAGGAGAAAATTTTAAAAATTAACACAAATCACGTATAAAGACGATTTGCCGATTATGAAGCTGCCGTGACGTTTAGTATAAAAGCAGACTTAAACATCTTAGAAATCATCAGTCAGAGAGAATTCAGACAATTGTGAAAAATAAAAAACCTAAAAACTTTATAAAAATGAACTTCTACAATATCTTCGCCTTAGCCGCTTTACTTTTGGCAGGCTTCACTGGTCAAACGAAGGCTCAAGTTGATGTGACTCTCGTAAGTCTCCTAATATCAAAATATCACAATTTTAAATAGCAATTTAATGAAGTTTTACAAATATATTTGTATATTGTTAGAAACCTGAAGTAACCGTTGGTGTGAAGGTATGAGAGCAGAGATGATATTATCATTAATGATCAGAATTTATTACTTGTTGATTTTATTGAAATAAAATTGCATATGTTCTGATAAGAAACGAACAAAACAAAACAAGATTAAATTTCTTGCATTTTTTTTTTTACAGTTACAATAGGCCCACATCTAATCTACAGTAGAAAGAATTAAAAAAAGAAGCCACAGTGGCAAGAAAATCACAAAAAACGCATTGGTCAACTAAAAAGAATATTTTAGTTTGTTCAAAATTTAAATGACTTCTAGTTATTGGTAGGTTATATAAGAAATTGCTCGAAAGTGCGAAAGGGTTAAATTTATGAATATATTTTTATTCAGAAATTCCAACATAATTTACAAATTAAAATATTGTAATAAATTTATGTTTTCAAATGCAAAACAAATTTTCCACTAACAAAATTATATAAAATACTATCATTTAAAAAGAATAAAACTGATCGTGTGGAATTATTAATATTATATATAATACATATGTATATAATAACTGTATCTGGATGTGATTGCAATATGAATCTTGTTTTGGTAGTGATAGAACTATTGGACTTTATAGTCATTGAGATGCAATCATTAGATTCATTCAGGTTGATATAGACTCTCGACTGCGGATGCTAACTTTGCCATTCCTTGAGCTATCTGATTTGTTCCATCTCGAATATGTTGTTCCATGCGCTCCTTGAACCAAATGATGTATACATATATTAATTGAAAAGTGTTGTATGAAAATTAAATAACAATATCTTAATTGAGACTTACGATATCTTTGCTCAAATGCTGCAACCAATTGGCCTTTGACTGACCGACAATGATTGTCAAAATCAAAGCAACAAAGATAAAGACTTCGTAAAACTTCATGATTGGACGATAATTTAGAATTTAAATGTTTTTATTTTCAACTTAGAACTTGTCTTGCCGCCTAAGTACTTTGTGACTAATGTCTTTCATAATACTATAACTTACTTTTATATTTAAATAAGTTTTCCATTGAGAGAATTTTAAACTAATTTTATTTTTGAGTGGAAAATTAAATTAGGAGAATGAACTGATAAGAAACATTTGGAGAATTTAGGGTTTTGATAAACATGTAAAATCAATTCTTTCCAGAATATTTAGTTTACTACTTCCCCTTTTAGAGAAAAACTTCAAATTGCCTTCGTTTATAAATTGCTCATTATTTGCAGAGAGGCTTGTGACATTTAAAACTAAAAGGGGAAAAACAAATTTTGAGATCTAAAAATGCCAAATACTAAAGTTAGTAAATTGAATACGTGAGTTTATGTAAAAGACACCTATAAATATTTTTTTTATTTTTTTCGTCATTCCAACTTGCTCTTCACAATAGAAAACACCTACTTAACTTCCCTGTCTCCTCAGTGTCCCACAACAAAAAAACAATTACATATAACTGAAATATACTACATTTGCAGTATCTCCTAAATTTGGAATAAATGAAATTGATTAATCTCCAAAAGAATCTAAGCAGAGAAATGAGCGTGAATTACTTTTTTTTTTTATATTCAGAGCCAGAAATATAGGAAATGCACTGAGTTCTATTTCAGTGTTAATGCAACCTGAAAGCAATGTTTTCTGATTCTGAGTTTGATCTAGTTGACTCATATCAACCGCATAAGCCACCACCTACATATTAAAAGTAACCGAATGTCCTGGTTTTTTGGAGGTTGCGAAATGATTGACTACAATTCTGGTGAAAATGTTACATTAAATGGGATATGTTTTCTTAAATGTTCTTGTACTTAGAAATTGTGTATATTTTGAATTAATAAAAAATCAAACAATCCAAACTGACGAAAAATCACCGGTTTAATTTTTTATTGCAATATTATTCTAAATGACTCCATCAATGAATCACTAGTTTTTTTGTTTTTTTTTTATTCCTACAAATCGTCATAAATTTCAAGACAATTAATGCCAATCAAGTTGAATGAATACAAAAACATGTTTGTAGTAAAACAACACACACGACGCCTTCTTATGAATAATGAGCGATTTATGAATGAAAACGATTTGTAGTTTTATTGCACTGTGAGTATCGTAGATAAGCGGAAATATTTATACTAGAAAGAAGTGATCACCTTTACTTAACAATACAGAGGTATATTGATACTTTACAATTCTCTAAAGTGCCTTAGCAATTAGCACTTATTGATTTAAATCTCACATGGTCAATCCAACAGTTCTGATTGGTTAAATAACTTAAATGGCCGCATGGCATGATAATTAAATATTTTACCAAATGTTTATTCTTCTATAGTGGAACTTGTTCAATTTTGTTTGATGATCTTCTGTAAATCTTCTATTTGATGATTAAGTATATCAATGTGTTCTTTGTGATAAAAGAAAAAACTGTCCGATTTTTGTAGGTAAAATTTTTTTTATCCGAAAACTTTGATTTTTTCACAATTCTTATTCCTTGGAAGAAGTGACTCAAGTTGTTATCAATGAAATCTTAATTTACTAGAAGAGATACTTAACCAAAGTCAAAAATAAATTCGGTTAAATGTACTGCAATCTACTGGGGTCACCCGACAATCCAAAAATTCTATAAATCTTACAGAAGAGGGTTTCCATACAAGTATTTTTTTGTACAAGAAATTTAAGATCGCATTTAAAAATTGTTGTGTTTGTGTTTCTAGTCAAACTTATTTATTTAAATAAAATCAAAAAGTAATTATAAATTGACGATCTCTCCTCACATAGATCCACAACAACGGTTACATCAGGTTTCTAGCAAAAAAGAAATATATGTGTAAAAGATTTCATTAAAGTGCAATTTAAAATATACTCAATCAATCAATTAATATGGAAAGACTAGGAAAATACTAATAAGTCACTCACTTTCCAAATATTCTGCAGAGAATATTAACAACACTCATATTCACTTAATTATTTTCTGGTGAATATACATATAAATATACTAAATCATGATAGGATTGATTCTAATATGGCAAAAGTTATTCCTTGAAAGGCAGTACATAAACCAAATTTGTACTTATGACAGCAATGTAACAGCTGTCAGTCGGCCCACTTGCTGAACCCATCCAGAAACTGTTAGGTGAACTCAGGTGCCTCGTTAGCAGTGGATCAGCTGACAATGAAAGCAGTGTCATCAGCGTATGTGAAGAAATAATCAAACAAATATTTATTTCATTATATATTTGTTCTTGCAAGCTACAAGTTTATTGGTGTTCCTATATTTACAACTTTGTATTTTTTAATTAATATAATAATTAAATTAAAAACAAATAAACCACACTTAAAAAAATATATATGGCTGAAATTTTTATTGCAATATTAAATCTTGACTTCCTCCATACACGAACAATGAATCAGTAGTATTTTTCTTTATTCATGCAAATCGTCATAAATTTAGAGGCAATCAAGTTGAATGAATACAAAAACACGTTATGCCTTCTTATGAATTATGAGTGATTTATGAATGAAAGCAATTTGTAGTCTTATTGCACTGTGAGTATCGTAAATAAGTAAAAATATTTATAATAGAAAGAAGTGATTGTGATTTAACAATATACATATTTGATAGTCTATAATTAATTTGCACTTTTATTAGAATTTCTTTATTTGAATCTCACTCACATTGTTAATCCACCAGTTCTGATTGATTAAATGACTTTATAATAATATATCATCTGAAGATTATTCTTCATAATGGAATTTGTTCCATTTTGTTTGGCAATCTTCATTGAATTTTGGCAAACTTATAACACCGCATTTATAAAACTTTTTACCTTTCCATTGCGAGAATTTTTTTATTTGATTATGTCTTCAAAAGTAAACTAAACCACTGCTTCCTTATAGCATACTTATGTAGCTGAAAACTTTGATTTTTTTATAATTCTTATAATACTTTTCCTTTAATTGCATTAAAATCTACAATTAAGAATAAATACTGATCATTTATGTTTGTTCATTAAGGAATTCGCGTCGACAGTAATGGTTATATTAGGTAACTAACGATAAACAAATATATTTGTAAGATTTCATAAAATATAGTTTGACATAAGGAAACTCACTTTAACGTCAGCCGTCGTTTCTCCAAAAAAGCTTCCCAAAATTAAACCGGTTAAGGCGAAGATGTTGTAGAAGTTCATTTTCGTTTTTTGGATTTTTTTAATTTGTCAGCAAATAACAATTAGTCTTTAGTTAACTGAGTTCTCTCGTTGATTGTTTCTGAATTCTGCTTTTATACCAGATGTCATGGTAGATCCATAATCTTAAAACGTGGTTTGTATTACTTGAAAACAATCAATTAGTATGGACAAAAAATTAGATTTGATATGCCTCTCACAATTGCATGGAGCGCAAAGTAAAATAATAAAGTAAAATATAAAACAAAAAATTTACTCATTTAAGAAAGTTCTTAGGCAAGTGGTTTTAAATATTATACTAAATATTAGAATATAATTTCGGTAAGGTATTCCTAGTTAGACTCAGAGGTCACACTCACCCTCAGCCTCTAAAACCAACACAAAATGTCAACAAACAAAGCCAGGTCCGCCAGTGCCAATATCGCTAAAATGCTGATATCATTGGAACAAGGTTCCTGAGAAGACGGTCCAGTCCTTCAAGAAGAGCAGCGCAATAACGTATAAAGTGTTGAATTTCCACAGCTGCGAGAGTAGTGTTCCATCATTAACCGAATCCCATTCTTATTAAAGTCTACGAACTCCATTTCGATTGATTACAAGTCCAGAGTGTATGGAAGACAATACAACATGGCTCATTTACCCACCACATGTCTGCTAGCTTCTAGGCTGATGTTAACTAGTAAAGATCTAAGTAGCAGCAATAGAAACTGGCAGTGCCGAATCCCTTCGAGCGCACTCATCCACCATCTTGTTACCTCGGAAACCAGAATGCCCAGGTATCCTTATTAGTGTAATTGAAACCTACCGGATTTGGTTAAATGCCGGCACCAAGTAAGGAATTATTTTGCTTTTGTTACTGTGGACCGACAGCGTCTTGATAGCAACCTGGCTGTCAACATATATTTAGCTCTACCCTATGATGTTTATCAACTGTGCTTCATGCCAGACTACATAGAATCATCAGTCTGACATATTGACTGATGCTTGAATTGCTAGTTTCTCTGAAAAGATGCCAGCACGAGTACCATCTACGTCTTATACAAGGCTAAGGCTAAAAATGTTCAGTGGTTTGTGATTAGAACTTTGAGATCCAGTTATGCCTAAATAAACTGATCTTTGCATTTAAGGGTTGTTATATACTTGTGATTTGGTGTTAGCCGCCTCTTACCAGACTAACAAGCTCCTTAGATAAACCAGCGTTTAACAATCGTAGTAAACAACCAATAGGTAATGTACGGCTATAGTCTCGACTTTTTTCCAGAAGTCCTAATACAGACGTAATGACTTTTTCATGAGAGATTCCTTTCTATATCTTTAGCTGCGAAAAATAAATAAATCCACTGTTATGGATGTAAGTTATAAAGCAAAACAAATTGCATTCATCAATATTTGGTGTTGTTTTTATTTGTCTAAAACATATATTTATAGTGTAACATATGCAAACAAACTTTAGATTTTGAAATATGTAATCGCATTTAAGAACGATGACGGTTGAATCCAAATGTGACAATGTTATTGGATATTGCCTTTGAACGTAACAGTTCATTGTGGGTTATTACGACTATCTTGACTTCTTTATTTTTTTTAAGCACCTTAAATATCGCATTAATTATACCATCTTCTGGTGCATGGACAATTGGGATGATATGATCTCGTGATTCTTCTAAACTCTCGATTTTCAATTTGTTTACCTTTTTTCGGAAGAATTTCTTCATATTTTCAATTAACACCTGTTTTTCTTCATCAGCAGTGAGAGATTGTTTTGAAAATTCTTCGTCTAATTTGTATGGTACAAAAAATTGTACCCCACGATAGTCTCCGTCCTTGCAATTAAGAAGTATTTGCATAAATCTAAAGTTTTGCAATAGAAAATCACAATCAACTGTCACATACAGAATATCATTTTCCCAATCTTGATTTAATTCACTTTTTCCTGTGAAAACTTTGCTTACACTCAATATCATTTTAAGACAATTTTCAAAAATAATGTCTACAGTAACCCAAACGATTTGCTCAAGGACACATGTCACTAAATCTGTTATTAAAAATATACAGACATTCATTATTCGATCCATATTTTAACAGTTGTATGTAGAATTTAGTATGAAAATTTTTTGTGCTAGAATATTTATGTAGCAAAAAAGTGACACGAAAATAATATTTTAACAAATTGGAATGTCACTACTACAGTAAAATGAAATCTAGGTGTCTTATTTAAAATATTCAGAAGGAGTATTAAATCGTACTGTTTTTGTTATACACTTCATTACAAAAGTTATGTTGTTTAGTCTGTTGTATCTGTAAGAAAGACCAGAGCTCCGAATAATCGTAATAACAAGAAACAGATTCATATTTTTTTTGTTTTTGTTTTTTGTATTTTCTATATTATTGTATGTGCAAGTTAACATAATAAAATAAATACTTACAATTAAATGAATAATGAATTATTAATTGAATTTACAGTTTTTACACTTAAACGTGATCCAATGAGTATTTTAGCCTCTGGCTGTGGCTGCCACATTTGCCGCTTGTTGAGCTACCGCAATTGTCTGAATTGTTGCATCCCGAGTGTGTTGGACTACGCGCTCCTAAAATTTGAAAAAAAACCATTTAATTTTTAGTGAAATGTTTACTAGAAAATATTTGTTTCTAACTTACAAGTTTCTTTCCAATCTTTTTAAGCCATCCAGCATCTGATTGACCAGCAAAGATAGCCAAAATCAAAGCAACAAATATGAAGACTTTATAGAAATTCATGGTAATAAATAATTTGTATGTTTTCTTTTTGAATTTAAATTGGATAAAGAATTTGAATTTGATATTAAACCACTTGGATTGCTTTAGGCTTACTCTGCAACTGATACTTTCAATGATGCTGCAGCTGGTTTTTATACTTAGTTCAATGAATTTGATAAAAGTCATTTAATATTAGGGGAATTTTATTAAGCGTCGCGCTCTACAAATTTTTATGAAAATGAAAATCCCCTTTAAATCAACGAAACAAAAGTTTTGTTGAAATCTACAAATTCATTTCCCGTATTATGTTTGTTTGGCCATCACTGCCAGGTGAGGTTATCAAAATAAGCGTAGGTGAGGCTACTTCATATGTTTGTCAAGACATTTAATTGTATTTCCCCTTAAAACAATGACATTTTCTTAAAGAGACTTCGTCAAACTTTTTGACAATGCGAAGACTATTCGATAATAATTAATTATTTACTATGCCCTACATGATTTCTTTCAAGTTTTGTGCACTTTTTATAATAAATAGAACTGTCGTCCTCTCGCCTGAGATCTCGTCCTCTGCGCTTAATATCATCGTTGCCTTTGGGAGTTGGAACAATCTGCGACTAAATAAACTAGACGTTGCTAGTTGGTTCACCCATCCCTTCTGTCCAGCTCGATTATATGTCTCTGACCACTAATGTCTTTGATCGCAAATGTAGATAGCTTGGAAATAAAAGTCCTCCAACGGGTCTTATATGTATACAATATTATTTTAAGATTAATTTTTGCTTAAGTTTTTCATTAATTAAATAAGCTTAATTCGAATTATTATTATTTTTTTATTTTGAATTTCCTGTACTATGTTAATAATCATCATCAACCTTTTAGTGGTGATAATTTGTCATAGATAAATAAATAAATAAAATAATTCGAATGTCTAATGACTCAGTTTAAGATCATATTTTTTGCACAATGGGATATAAAACATAATATTACAATAATTGACTTTTGCAAGTATAAAATTTAAAATTTCAATTATTGATGCATTTGTCGCGGTTCTTTCTTGACAATTTCATTGAATGTGAAGATACTTTTTCATATCTAATTTCTATTTTATATCTTTTTGTCTTGTTCTTGTGTTCGCACTGTTTTTCAAATATACATAATAATAATTTTATAAATTGAATAAAAAACCTACAAAACTGTTTATTCCAACTAAGCTGATAATTGATTTAGTTGCATGAATCATAAATGCGAATAAATTTTGTGTTTGGTTTTCATAAACAAAGTGAATTTCTTGAAGCTTGTTAAAGTCCCTCGTTGAAAGAAAAAAAAAAAAAAAAGATAAAAATAATACAAACATTTACTTTATACAAAATGTCACACACACTTCTGTGCGAAAAATGAAGAGATTTATGAATGAAAGCATTTTGTAGTTTTTCACCACAAGCTTAAATATTGTATTTATTCTTCTTATTGTTAAACAAGAACTTCTTGATACTGTTCACTTCTCAGATGTTTCTTATCATTTCACTCTCTTATAAGCATTTCTCTAATTGAGTATCGCAGTGTGAATCCCATTCAGCAATAAAATAATATTTGCTTTAGCGTCATGTGCATTCGAAAATATTTTTCTTTGGGTTTCAATTTAAAGAAAACGTTGTATAAAAGAATCAAATGAAAAAAAAAAAATTCATGTAAATTTTAAAATAGTTTAAAGCACAAAGGAAGCAAAAACAATCTGTTGTGAGTCAAATACAAAACAATTTATGATATGCGTCTTAAAGTTTATTGGTTGGGTTATTTATTACATTCTGTGCTCAGTTGTAAATTTAAATTGACACAATAAAAGTTTTCACCGGAAAGAATGGAGATCAATTTTAAAGCCACTCCATAACATAAATTTGGACATAGAGGATGATTGGGAAAATGAAACTGCGTCTGTTACAGTTGACTGAGACATTCGATTATGACATTTAGATTTTGTTAAATTTGTAGTAAATCAAATATTTTTGCAACTAAAATTGTATGTGTGCCGTGGATAAGCAATTCTCTAAAGAGTCTCTAACTAATGTTAATTGAATTAATTAAAAACTTCTTCCGAGAACGTAAGGAAAAAATAAAAATTGTAAGAAGAAGTTTCATTGTACCAAATAAGCGTCTCTGGTGAAAGCATGATGTATTGTATTGTATTGTATTGTATTGTATAAAAGCACACTCGATCTAGCTTCGTACGGCCAACCGAATAAGCGTGAGCTATGCTATGAGTGAGGATTGCCGCCAAGTGGTTTGGATGGCTTTGTTGATTTAATATTGATATATTATTCACAGACAGGCGAGCACGTAAAACACTGGTACTTCATTATTATAAACTCCATCAACCCAACTTGCGACAAAATCGATCTTTCTACAATCTCATCGAGACGGGCATGCGCAGTTTTCATTCGTCTGCGTATTGGACACACACAAATCACGCACCAACATCTCCTCAAAGCTTCAGTTCGTCCACCATGACCTTTTTGCGGAATCGATCTCACCGCAAAACATCTCCTGGCAACATTTGGAGAGCCTAAGGGTCTCCCTTTTTGGTTCCATATCCCCATCCCAATTTTTAAATACTCCTTCATCATTAAATATCTCCAACATACATAATTTCTGCAAAAAATCAAGCCTTACAATTTAATCACTGTACATTAAATCCTTTACAAAGTATTATAAAATCGCGAGTCGTAGGCCCCAGCAGCTAGTTACTCGTTAAAATTAGTATTAAGTTTAGTATTATTGTATTTATTAGATTTAATTATGATAAATAAATAATTAAATAAATATTTCATAAACACTATTTGATTGATTTTAAATGTTTCCAACTTTTATTAGAAAATTTCTCAATAACAGTATCCTAGATTGGAAGCTGAAACCAACCATACACATACATAAAATTTCATTTGAACAAACAAATATTGATTGTTATTATATTAGATTATTTTTTAATATAATAAATAAATAAATTTTTATTACAAGAATTAATTTTTCAATATTATTAAAATTCTATTTATCGGCACCATCAACCTTTCACTGTGGCTGCCACATTCGCCGCTTGTTGGGCTACCGCAATTGTTTGAATTGTTGCATCCCGAGTGTGTTGACCAACGCGCTCCTATAATACAATTAAAAATGTGTTTAATTGTATGTAAATTGTATACCAAATATTTGACTGAGACTAACGATTTTCTTGCCAATCTTTTTAAGCCAACCAGCCTCTGACTGTCCAGCAGTAATGGCCAAAACCAAAGCAATGAAGATGAAGACTTTGTAAAAGTTCATGATTGAGATATTGGCTTATTGCTCAATGAGTTCTTTGTTACTGATGCATTTCGTGATGTTACATGGAACTTTTATACCTCAATGAAATATGGGATTACACATAGGTAGATCGAGGGAATTTTGATAAACAATGTAAACATAAATATCTTCAATTCTTCAACAGTAAAAAATCCCCTTGAAAATAAAAAACTCAAGATAATAAATCAACCAAGTTTCTGTTGATGTGTGAATCCCATCAGCTTTCGAACATATTTTTAATTTAAAATTACTTATATTGTAATTTCTAAATCTATTTGGTGGTATGTGGGTGTAGAGTACAGAAAATCTTCATCTTCGAACTATTTTCATGTCAGCTCACTTAATGATAACAACTGCAAGCTGAACTGATAACACATAATCAGCTATTTTGTTCAGTTGTTATAATCATGCTTCAATATCAAAAGGGGATTTTTTTTCTGATGAGACAATTATTTTCGCAATGTTTATTAAAATCCACTCAATCTTTAAACATTTATTTCATGAAGGTATAAAAGTGCGATGTAGCATCAAGAACAACATCAGTCGCAAAGCATCATCGAGTTGTACGACAACTTCAAAGTTAAAATATAAATACTCTTTCATAAATCCAAGAAAATAGTCCAACCATGAACTTCTACAAAGTCTTCATATTCGTTGCTTTTATTTTTGCCATTTTTGCTGGACAGTCAGAGGCAGGTTGGCTTAAGAAAATTGGCAAGAAAATCGTAAGTTTTAATTAAATATCTTGTGAACGAATCACTCAAACTAAACATATTACCTTAAAAAATAAATTTTAGGAGCGCGTTGGCCAACACACTCGGGATGCAACAATTCAAACAATCGCAGTAGCTCAACAAGCAGCGAATGTGGCAGCCACAGCCAGGGGCTAATCACTTCTATGGGTTATTTCTAAATTTACTATAAATCCCAAACTTTGTTAATAATTCCGTTAAATATAAGTATTTATTTATTTAAAAACTACTATTTGTAAAACTCAACGAAATAAATATGTAAATATAAATTTTTAATATTTAATATAAATCCTATTATTTTATGCTATTTCTTCATTGTACTTTTATCTTTATACATATTTTTTGAGAACACACGCATGTATTTTGTATACCTCATGCTGCCACTAGAGACATTCTTCACTCTATTTAACAGATCCATCAACAAGATTGACATTACATCAAATCCAAATTTTTAGAAATTCATATTCAAATAGAAAACAACATGCATCTACACAAATACTCAATAATTTATACTTTTTACAAATTTTAATGTTTAACAATCAAGTTTACATACGAAATTTGTCCAAGCAATTGAAGTTTTTAAATAACAGGCACCTTAATAGATGAACATGACTGTAGGGTGTTAATCACTTCCTTGCGTGGGTTACAGAGATTACGATTCTGTAATAACAAAATTTTTTATTTTCACCCATTTTAAAAGCACAGGAAATGAAAACCAGAAAATCATCATCTCTAGCAATTTTATAGACGGACATTTCCATCGACATGCTGATCATGCAAGCAAATTTACAAAGACATTTTTATAATACTTTTCTAACAAACAATACACTTGTTATTAAATTTATAAAAAGAGGAGAATATTAATTAGATCTGACTTTACTGTAGTAGACGATTTGACATTTGTCAAAGTATAATTTTCGTGTTGTTTTTGTTATAAAAACATTCTAGACCAAATAAATTTCATACTAAATTCAACAACAGTTAAAATCATGGATCCAGAAATTAATGTCTGCAAACCGACAATAGTACAATCAATGATAATTGACCTTAAGGAAATCATTTGGATGACTTTATTCCTATTGTTTGAAATTTGTTTTATAGTCATGTTGAGTATAAGAAAACTTTTCACAGGAAAAAGTGAATCAAATCAATATATTGCGTATTTCACAGTTGATTGTGATTATCTCTTGCAAAACTTTAATTGTGTACAAATGATTCTAACTCAGAATAGCGATGACAATGGATGGATAAAATTTTTTGTACCGTACGTCCTCGATGAACATTTTTCAAATCAATCTCTCACTGAAGATGAAGACAAACGGATGGACATTGAAAATATGAAGAACTTCTTCCGAAAAAATGTAAACCAATTGAAAATCGAGAGTTTGGAAGAACTCGATCATATCATCCCTATTGTTAACACCCCAGAAGATGGTATAATTAATGCGATATTACAGGAGATGAAAAAAAATAACAATGTCATGATATTCGTACTAACCGACAATGAACTGTTACATTCAAAGGCATTATCCAATAACATTACCACAGTTGGAAATTACCATGATCGTTCGTAAATGCGACTACATATTTCAAAATCTAAAGTTTGTTTGTACTATGTTACACTATAAATATATGTTTTAGACAAATAAAAACAACACCAAATATTGATTAATGCAATTTGTGTTGCTTTATAACTTAGATCCATAACAATGGATTTATCTATTTTCGTAGCTAAAGATATAGAAGGGGCCAAATAACTTGAAATAATTCTATGGACTCAAATATCTCATAAAAAAGGCATTACTTTTGTATGAGGACGTCTCGAAAAAGTTGGAGACTATAACCGTACATTATCTATTGTTTTGATACCATATTGTTAGACCCATCTGTATCTATGAAGCCTCAGTCATGTCGGAGCTGGCCAAAACCAAATCACAACACTATAACTACCATAAGATGCAAGAGCAGATTTAAGCAAAACTGGATCTCTACGATCTTACCACAAAATTAACGCCACGGGGACATTCACTTCTCTGATCACGTAGCTACAGACAGACTTCTGGAATTGAACTAAAGAAGTCCTTGTGTAAGACGATCTTTCAATTTACATTGCTGGTTCTACGACGGAAGAAGGTACTGACTAGAGAAATGCACCACTTTTCTGGATAGTGTCAAAGTCCCGTGACATGAGACAACACACGGTCAAAGACCCACGACGACCGCCAAAGCAGCAAGTGCGGTTTAACTCAAACTCGAATTAAAAAATCATTGTTTTGGGACTGTGAGCTATGGTTGCCAGTTATAAACTTATTACCCATAGTCTTCTTATTTCGTCTAGACATGTTTTTGTGTACATGACCTTTTACATAAAAAATCGTTACAATTTCGTCATGGGATAAAAGACAAACACAAAAAGAAAAAGAAAAATCTCGACCGTATTGTAAATCTACATCTTAAAATTTTTGTTGAGTTCAAGAGCTGTTTCTTAAACTTTTATTATTATTTTGTGATATTCGCATGACAGTGTTAAATTAATAGAAAAAATTTAATCTACCGTGAGCTAGGTTCGAACCTGCGCTGTGCGTGCCGAAATTATGTAATAAACGCACCAGTTCTACAGATATTCTGCGATAGAACTCACAAAAGGTAAACATCAGGATCGTGCTGTAGAGAGAGTTCTGCGTAGAACATTGGCAGAACTGGTGCGTGTAATACCCATTAAAGCTGTTACACTAACACAGAAGCCATGCTGCAATTTAATCTTTCTCGCTTATGCTATGTTATATAATGAAACGAGGACGATAACTCCGCATTGTGGGAAGAGACGTACAGTTGACGAACTTTGAATCGAATATGATAAAACCTGGAATAATTTCTTTAATATAAAATTGTTAAACTCGTATAAATTGATAATAAATAAAAGTAAGTAAAATTTGTAGATAAAATGATATGGGAAGTGTATTTAATAGTTGACAAAACCTAATTTTACTCATTTACCATATATTTATGAACATTTTTTGTATTTGTTTTGCTTTCTTTTATTACTTAACATTTTGAAACTTGTGACGTTTTTAAGACAAAAGTAAATTAAAAAAAAAAGAAAATAGCTAATTCGCATTCGTGATTAATGATCTCTCAATATAAAAGTTGATTTGGAATAAACATTCTTTGGATTTTATTTGGTTTATAAAATTAGTAAAAAACTTGTATATCAAAAAGTACCAACAAAAAGGAAGAACACAAAAGCATGAATGGATACTCGTATAAATGAATGTGTCACATTCCAAGAAATTTAAAAGAAAAAAAAAATTATTATAATTAAATTTTTTAGTTTTTGTATGTAAAAAGGAGAAGTCAATTAAGTTTAAGCATTATAAAATTAAAATCCATTGAGCTTGAAGAAATCTCATTTGGGAGTGACTCATACTTACTTTACTTAATACAACTAATAATTTAATCATTGATAATTTTTTGAACTGTCGAAAATGTTTGTCGAAGTCTCTTTAAGAAAATTTCTTTCTTTGGGGGGAAATACATAAAATTAAATGTCTTGGCAAACATATGAAGTTGCCTCACCTATGCTTATTTCGATAACCTTACATGGCAGATACACGAGTATGTAGGAAACAAACATAACATGAAAAATAAATTTGAGAAATTTAAAAAATCATTTGTTTCGTTGATTCAAAGGGGATTTTAATTATTATAAAAATTTGTAGAGCGATACGCTTAATAAAATTCCCCTATTTCTAAATGATTCTTATCATTTTGATTGAACTAAGTATAAAACCAGCTGCAGCCTCATTGAAAGTATCAGTTGCAGAGTAAACCTAAAGCAATTCAAGTGCTTTAATACCAAATTCAAAACCATCAAATCCAATTCAAATTAAAAAAAAAAGATATTACAATTTATTTATAACCATGAATTTCTATAAAGTCTTGATTTTTGTTGCTTTGATTTTGGCTGTCTTTGCTGGTCAATCAGAGGCTGGGTGGCTTAAAAAGATTGGAAAGAAACTTGTAAGTTAAAAATAAAATATTTTCTTGTCAATGTATCACTAAGAATCCAATGATTTTTTTTAAATTTCAGGAGCGCACAGTCCAACACACTCGGGATGCAACAATTCAAACAATTGCGGTAGCTCAACAAGCGGCAAATGTGGCAGCCACAGTGAAAGGTTGATTTGCCGATTGAATAATATTTAATTGTAAACTAAAGTAGTATTTATTAATTTATTTATTAAAAAATATACAATATCATTACAATCATTATATTTTGTTAGATTGTTTTCACTTATGAGTATCATGACACATTGAACTTAAAAAATGCAAGGGTGTTTCTTTTAGTTCCCACACTATCCATTGTATTTTGACCCCTTTTTTGTACTGCTTTCGAGTCTAAAACTGCTTACATCATCTTCTTGATACATTTGTGCAAGTGTAAGAGGTCCCTTGATATTTCTACAAAACTGTTCATTTTCATAAGTATATGTATTCATACTGATTACATGAAAACTGTAACCACACAAATGTCAAAACACTTGTAAAGTTGTTAGTTACATCATGTGTGTAAGCATATGAGTGTGTGTTTGTCGTGCTTTGGAGAGTTTTCCTGTTGCATGGACTAGTGTGGGCCACGTGCCCATAAGTTTACATTAAATTATAATTTCATTGTGTAAACAGGTTTGTGGAAACAAACAAATTTTATCTTACAACTTTTTGTGGGAACATTCTTAGTTCTTCAATTTCAATTGTAATCTCGGAATTCATTGAAAATTTATTATACTTGGACATATGTAAAAATCAAAGTGTTTTGGTAAATGAGGGAAAAAGTTGTGGCTTTTATAATTTACAATTGTTTTAAATTTTTGAGATCATAAAATTGATAATTTTATCCAAAATGCAACTAAGAGAAATTTCATCTTTAAGACATTTTAAATTAAAAAAAAATTTTTTTTCTTCCAAAAAATGTTTGGCGATTTCTTAGACAAAATAGTCGCCTTTACTTAAAGCTACTCTGCACTCTCTCCAAGTTAGTCTTATGGCATAACAATAACGTAACATAAAATAATAAATAACATTAACCGTTCACATAATTTGTTATTAAATCGAATAATAAATCGCTGATTAAATATGATAAATCGCCTGTAAAGTTTCCTTAAACCAAATTATGTCTTTCCATTTGAGTGTGAAGAATCAAAACAGAAAAAAAGAAGGGAATAAATGTGCAAATTTTAAAGCCTGAAGGCAACACAAGCCACAGATACTCCTTCATAGACGATATACAGAAAGAATAAGGCAACGAATGCAGAAAGTGAAAGTGCTTGACACTAAATTTGCCACAGACAATGTTTGTGACACTTTCTAATGGTGGCGCATGGCTTTGTCTAGTGTCTCTGGGTTCTTTAGTCGGCACGGTCGGCCGGGGTAGGGCGGATTTAAACTATGAATTGAATTTAAATTTGCTCATTACGTTGTAATCATCATTTTCTCTTTTGGTTTGGTAATTTTTAGTATCAAGTTCTGTGTGTTGTTGTTAAGTAAGTAGTGCAAATAATGTTCTTGAACTGCCATAAAAGAAATTAAGTCAAACATTATTTCTTGTCTTTTTATATTCTATTGACTAGGAAATTATGCACCCCAATCCAGTGACATTAGACATTACATTCACCACCTTTGAACCGAAACAGATTTTAAAGTGTGCGTCGCACTCCAAGGCAACTGGAAAATTTTATTATTCTCAATTTTCAATAGGGGAAAAGTATCGAAAATTTAACAATTTTTCACAATCATAGTATGACAAAGACTGTATGCTTGCGGCGTGAAAATCGCTTCAAATATTATATTAAACTCCTACTGTGTCTTCCTATCCTGGGGCGCAACAGGGTGCCATATACTAAGTACTTATAAGTGTATTTTTTATCATATGTAGTAAGGTCGGTTGTACTCGTATATGCTGGCGTCTTCAACAATAATAACAAAAATTCGTGGCATATTAAAATTTCTGACATATTTTCAAGTGTTGTTCAATAATAATAATAATGATGATAACGACAATGGTGGTGATAATGATGATGATGACGATGATCAAGATTTTTGTGATGCGATGAGTTTGAAAGCACTCCTGTTGCTTGAAGGATTACAAATGATTTTCTAGGATTTCATTCAATGCTTTTCTCTTTTTTTCACATTTTTGAACAAAACTTTTTCATTCATTTGCCGGAAGTTGTAAAATTAGATTCTTTCCATTCGCTTTTCGTGACTTGTGACATTTTAGTAAATTTGCTTATGCTTTTATTACCGAATTGTAACCGAATCAATGCATAAATTATAAAGTTTATCTTTATTATTATTTAAATTTTGAGTTTTTATTATTTCATTTTTATTTTGATTGCGCTTTGCTTACAAATCCCTGCCTGCGGCAACAATCTTCGATGGCCCTCCCTCATTATTTCTGATGCTATTCATTCACATTTATTCAAAGAATTTAAATTTTAATCATTCATTCGCGTCTTCCGTTTCATATCTTTGGGCTCATTGATTGATTGACTGATTGTCTGTTCATCGCGTCACTTGCTCAACTTAAGCTGTCAATAATGCGTGGAATATGTTTGCATTTTCCACCAACTACAACTTTCCGCGAGTGTTTTATTGCCTTATGTTTATGCTTTAGGCATAATTCCTGGGACAAATCTCGCGTACTTAAAATGCAGCAGCAACCTGTCAATTTCCCAGGAGGCAACCAAATGTCGCCTTGTCACTCGGTTACTTGTTCTACATTTCAAATGAATACTAACAGTTAAGACATCTCAATCTCAAATGACTAATGCCAGCTTATTGATGGATTTTTGCCATAATTAGGTTGGTAGCTGTTGTGTTTCTCATTAGAAATGAGTAAAACCTAACAGAATATAAAGATTTAAAACTAATCAGAGGGGAGGTTTTTTTTTTTAAAGAATCAGAAAATGCTTAAGAATTGAGAAAATTAAATTTTATTTAGAAATAATGAAAAATGTAATTTGATAAGAATTGAAGAAGAAAATGACTTAGCTTCCAAAGTTAACAGCCATAGAAATGACTAACTAACTTTTCAAAATAGTCAGTTATCAATAAAGTAAAGTAAAAGTCATCTAGTATTGCTTGACCTAAGGTAAGCTGGTCAAATAACAAGTCATATGAATCTTAGCATTTCATGAAAATCATATAATTAAATGTGACCTTATGTCATCTAAGCCGAGCATATTTGGCATGTAGGTTGGCATATCTTTTCTTATGAACAAAAATTTAACTTGGATTTGGGTCAGCTAAGGCGGACTTTTTACGCTCGTCTACATGGTGGAAGATCAGTAATGATATTGGCTACATTTTGTTACAATGGAGAAGCTCCAATATATTCCATGTCAACAAATATGAATGTACAGATGTATGTATCTAGAACTACTGGGCTACGAATTACTAGAATTTTTATTATTTTGTGGCATAGAAAAATATATGAAAGTTTCATTTAACAAAGAAGTTTTCCTCAAACTGGGGTAAATACATTCATAGCTTTGTTCCAAGGGGCACTACAGGAAGTACATTACATACGAATTGCATCATTTTTCAAGTGACTTTTCATCAAATGTCACAAACACGATGTGCAACAATATAAAGATAAACATAACGATACAATCAATGAAAAAACGAACAAACGAACGAACGAACAACATATTGACGAAATCGTTATTGAAATGTTTAAATAAAAATTTGCATTCATTTGGAATGTTTCAAATTTTTTCCCATTTTCGCAATTTAAATAAAGCGTGAAAATCTAAACGCCCCACAACGCACTCACAGATACTCAAACACATGCTTAATGTAAGGCATGTCAACTTCCGGCGGATGTTGATGGAATGAAGTGATTTGAAATGAAGTGTGTGGGAATGGGAATGGGAATGGGTATGGGTGTAACGCTTAAGCCCCCTTCCCCTATCCCATGTCAAGAATATTGTCGTTTGTCAGCGAAAACCGTGTAAAGTTAGCAAATTTAAAATTTGCACATAAAAAAGAAAAGATTGCAAATGTTGACAAGTAAAAGTTGTTTGAGAATACAAAAGGAGTCGTGGAAATGGCAGCCCAAGCCAAAGTGAACGACAACTGTTGACAACTAAATTCATAATAGAAAAATCATCAGCAACATCAGCCGTCTCCATTGGCAAAGGTCTTGGTTGAAGACGACATTGATGGTGATGGTGATGATGATGATGATGATTCCTGCTGACAAAAGGCAACTCCAGACACGCTTTAAATTAATGATGTCGCAGAAAGTCTGAGTCTGAGCAATAGTTTGACTTTCTTCCTTAGGCTTTATGAGAGCTCGGGAAAACCTGCACATGTGTGACTTTTTATATCCGTTTACAATTCTTAAAAAAAAAATTGAAAACGCAAAAAACTGAATCTAAAAATAATAAAAGCGAAATCAAATTGAAATTTTTAACGGCTGCTTTTTTCCGATTAGCAAATGATGCAAGAACCAAGGATATTCTTTTAAAACATTTTTCTCTTTTTAAGTAAGGATTTCATTTGGATGGTCTTTGCTTTTGCACATGTAGTATGCTTATCTGCAACCAAAGAAGTACATTAGCGAGATTAGAAAAAGAGTTTTGATTAATGACGAAGTGACAGTTTAAGATGACATTTTTTTTTTTTTTTTGGGCTCTAAAACTCTCAAATTTAAAACTGAAAAATCATATAAAATTTCATAAAAAAAGAGAGTACTCCTGCAAGTATATAAAAGTAACCCTAAGTTCACTTAGAATTTCCATTTTTAAGAACTTGATATTACTACACAGTACTTTGCTTTTCTTTGTACACTTTCTATGATGATTCGATGACTCGATGACTCTTTCAATATTTAATCAATATCAAGCGAATGAAGCAACCAATAATAAAGAACAAATGTCAGAGAGACGAAAGGCAAACAAAACAAAACAAAATATGTGAAACCTAATCAAAAAATCAAACAATTGACATTCAATATGGTCTAATTTTTTATGCTGGCATTAAACAAATTATTATTATTATTCTGATGCGTGGTCTATGCCTACATAAGGATAACAAAAGGACTAAGCAGGAAGTGGATAACAAAATGATATAACAAGCTCTAAGCAAACATTTGTTTGGAGCAACCTCAAATAGAAAAAACAAAACAAAAAGAAATTCCCTTGTGAATATGAACGATGGATGAATGAAGGATATTTTTTATCAATACAGCGTAGTTATTGAAATTTAAGATTTGATATATTTCTTTATTGATAAATAATATTGGTTGCCAAATATTTACTCATATTGAATGAATTGTTTAAAGTCGAGCAACAGCAGAAGGGACGAAATATGATTCATCTAGAGATGTTGTTTTTATTTGGAATTAATTGGAATAATTTTGGCCACTGCCATTGACACTAATCAGTAACAGACACTGAACTTTGATTCTTAAAATGCAAGCCTGAGTGAAATTATTGAAATTATAAAAATGCTTGAAAATGTAGAAGAAAAGCCAGAAAAAATATGAGAAATTTTCCGCATAATTAAGTACTCTTGAAAGGACTCTAGCGAGCGACCAAATCACACTTAGCATAATTACATAATGCATAAGCAATTCTCAATAGAAAAAGGAAAGAAGTTTGAGTAGACAAAGCATCTTGCTGCATCCTGCACTTGAATGCTGCAAATTAATTCAAATAGGATGCTCATTATGAGACCCTGATAGCAGATAGAAAAGAAAATCTCATAAAAATGTGACCAAAAATTGTAGAGAAAATCAAAGAAAATCAAGGAAAGTCATGAACTCAGTACTTACATTTGAAGCATTGTGTTTAATTCTGATGGACTGAATTTCTTTTCTTTTTTTATTTTATTTCATTATTATTAAGTAATGACAGTCCGGGAGTAGTAGAAAGACGATAAGGACACAGTTCAGTTCATTTGAGTTCATTTCATTTCTTTTAATCACGACGTGTGTCACTTTTGTCTTCTATTGTGTGTGAGCAAACTGCAAACCGAGTACTTCAATTAAGAGGGAACAAAACTTTTGGGCATGGGAATGAGAATGAAACTGAACTGTCCATGATTGCGTCTAATTTTGTGCAGAACTTTGATTTACCTTGCTTGGCCCATTGTTCGTTCATTGACATTGGTCCTTATTTAGTGACAATTTTGACACCAGCAACAAGCGACTGAATGACTGAAATTTGTAGTTGTGCTGAGAAAAAAAAAACTAATTTCCCATTAATGAGGGTGTTTTTCAGCTGACTGACTGGCATAATTTTCTTAAGCTTTAACACTCACTCACATGCTTTCATTAATATAATTTTTTTTCTTTTATTTTTTTGTTGTTCCTTTTTGATGAGATTAATTCTTGTCTTACTGAAATTTGACATGCGATGTTGTCCTTTTTTCCGTTTCTGGGGCATTGAAATCTTTTATCTTCATTTGTGGTTTGCACACGCGGAAATGAGTCCGATATCCTTGTTTCTAATCACAAGTCAACAGTGCGTAAAATGATTATTAATTGAAAATATTGTAATTAGATTTTTCACTTTTATACTTATATGACTTTTTAATTAGACTAGTGGACTTGGTATGAAGTTTATACCATTAAAGTGATTTCATTTCATTATATTGCGATAAATTTAATAAACAAAAATCCAATATCATTGCTTTTGTAAAAAAAAATTACTGAAATATTATTTAAACATCAATAAATATTTTAATTCTTAAAGGTCATGTTAGGGAAGAATGGACAGTCCTACGATTCGAGTACATATTCACCCGGAGGCCTTTCGGAAGATTTTGATGCCTGAAAAGGGTAGAAAGGAAACAAATGGTAGGCGTTAGAAATATTGTGGTTATATTGAAATCATCCTGCCAAAACAACAAAAAAGGATCTCCTGGTGACAGTGTACCTCAAGGTATCTCAAAGTCTGATTTCCAAAGAAATACAAAGAATATAAGACAGTCGCAAAGAAGTTGTTAGAAGCGTTCTGCTTTGTTTTCGCGCAGTTATTACAAAAACCCGGATAGGGAAAATATTTTCTATTAACACAGAGATGAATCACCGAACGATATTGCTCTTTTTCCATTTTTGTAAAACTGACCGACACGCTCGGTTCCAAAGGCTATCAAAACAAAACTAATGAAGGGAATTGACTGAAACTTTAACAGTAGGCTACTAAAAGAATGTACTGCATGATGGTAATACTCTTTTGTAATAGCAGCACCATCGGCGGTGAGGCAAAGTACTTGTTGGTTGACCCTCATAAATAAATATTTTACTCAAGATAAGTTTAGATATTTTTAATTATATTTTCTAATCTATTCAAAGAGTAGAAAAAAATAAACAATATCACCACAAAAACTTTTGCCACTTCTTTCGTCTATCTACCGTAAAGGATATTCATGTAAAATAATATTAAACAAGAAAACATGAATTGACCTTTAACATTTTTTATAGATTATTGTATTTATTTATTGTATTTCATATTTTGTTTATACTTAAACTGCAAATGGAAATATGTATTGTACTCATAAAGTTCAACATTCAATGTTCAAATATTGAACCTAAACGAAAAAGAAAGGTGACTGAGCACAAGTTCAAATGTACAAAGAACTCAGTTCACATTCTGATATCAAAGGTACTGTGAACAATAAACATAGACATACTATTGTATTTACGACTTTGAAGATTATCGGCTTCGCACGATCTAAAATTTTTGCTGTGATATATCACACATTCTAAGCATGAATTCCATTCAAACATAACTCACACATCGACGCATCCATTTAAAGGTCCAGAGATGAATGCACTCAACTGGAAACATATGAAATTTTTAATATTTTTTCTATTCTTATTTTCACTATACATTGACATTTTTTATGCATCCCATTTTTCTGACAATGTAAAACGTTCCGAGGATAAGCTAATAAATACCAAAGGATCAAAACATTCAATAAAAGGTGATTTCAAACGCATGCACGAGCGCATTAAATGTAACCCGAACTATGAACGATTAATATTACAAAAAAAAAAAAGAAGATGATTCTATCTGAAAATGATAATAAAAGGATGCAGAATTCTATATAAAAGTAATTTTTATTAAATTGTTGCCGCACTGCGTTGCGTGGCATCACAAATTCAGAATTGGAAGGATGGGAAGAGTAAGAGTGAGTTTTCCTTTTGTGGGACATTTTCATTGCAAAAGAAAATAGTTCAAATTCAGAAAAGGGTGCGACACACACATTCAGATACAGGCATGGTGAGAGATGTACAGCGAAAGTCACCTTTATTAATTTTGACAGGATAATGCGTTGTTGTTTCATGGTAATAAATCTCAGTATAAACATTGCGAAAAAACATTCGTGGACAACAGAGGATAAGAGGAGAATAACAAAATGAAATGAAATTGAAATGGAAATGAAATGTGTAGTGAATGTGAGCCTATCCTGACAACAATAATACCAACAACCCAAAACAACAACATTTACAATGATCACGAAAATTGAATTGTATTGTATGCGAACGAGCCAAAGGATATTACACTTTCATACATACGAATATGTATGTTTCTATATACGTACCTATTCAGATAGTCAGAGATTTATTCCAGGTTCTCCATTACATGTCCTTTATATTCTTCTTTTATTTATTTTGTTTTTTTTTTTTTTCTTATTTTGCTGAAGAAAATATTTTGTAAATTGAATTGTTAGGCAGTTTGTAAAAAAAGTAAGGAAACACAGGACTATACTATCTGATATATGAGTATTCTGTGTGTGATTTATTTGGCGGCGCTTTTCGGTTTAAATTTCAATCATTTCTAAGATTTTACAAAATTGAATATTTTTTTTTCAAGTGAGAGGTCTAAAAATTTTTTTTCTCTTAAAAGCAACGGCGATAAAAGCTCAATTCTTACTGCTAATGAGATAAATGTTTTATAGGACAAAGTGTAGATTAAAGAGATTTTAAAATATTTTAATAACAATAAATGGTTTCATAAACATTTGCTCAAACTTTACTAACCGGTCAAAGAAAAAAAATAATGAAGCGATTCCATTAATATCCCAACTGGTTCATGAGCTATCAGAATATGCTATAGAGAAAAACGTAATGGTGTATGTTCATATTAAAGGCCTGCAAGAACATACAAGTATATACAATAAGCAGTGTACACAAATTTATAGAACTCTATATTCATTGTACAATGTACACTACAAACGAATATACTAACTCTGAATGAATGCTATGCATATTTTTCATTTACACATGACCACACGAAGTAAACGATAAGTATAATAAAAATGAATGAAATGAGAAGAGTACTACAGTATACAGTGTGTGGAAAGAACCGATACTACATAATTCACTCTACTCTTTTCAGTCTTTTCATTAATACATGTACCTACATAGTAACGTATAAATAGGTACTAAAGCCCAACACTAAACAGAAATGTATCATCTCTCGCTCAATAGTCACACTGTCTAGGAATTACATTCCCAAACCAACTCGTGTGGTGTTATGAATCAATGATCTAGTTGAGTTCGTTAACAAAGAGAGTGTGCTACCGAGTCATAGCACAAAACACGAGTTGACACGACAATATAGACAAAATGAGTTTAATGATTCGAATTAGATATACACTTGACTCGTTTTTCAGTATTTTTGATACTGTGAACACTATTGTTATCGCATACATGCTCTCTAATTTCCTTTCGCTCGTACTCACTCTTGCGCTGTTATTGTATTTGCTTAACTTGTGTGATACTAAGTCATGCCGAACCATACCCGAAGAAACGAGCCATACCAAGTCACACCGAGTCACATCAAATCACACCGAGTCATTCGCGAAGACAAGAGTCAACCGAATTTCTTCTTTGTGTTAATCCGAACGCTGATTACTCAAAAGCAATGAAGAACCGAGAGGATACACAGAACAGCAAATGTCAGAGGTAAACAAAATGTATCCAATGCCCAATATAGAAATTTCCAACTAGGCAGTGGAGTTCTACGGATTTAAACTGGATGTCTTATCGCCATCTATGGCCTCTGTTATTATCTTGTTATTGTCTTCAGAAGCCAGTAGACATTTTTTACTAATATCCTGCAATCACCCAAATAGAACCGCAGTTCAGATTATATCAACTTTTCCTCAACTGTAACATAGTCAATCATAATAGACCTTTATGTATCGTAGTACATGACATCATTTAGCACATAAACAAAGAGAAAGTGTTTATAAGAAAATGTAAGAAAGGAAATAAACCATCAGAAATTTTAATGAAAAATTAATGGTTTTCATATTCTGATTTTGGGGTTTTAAAATACAAAATCGTTTGTTTGTTTCACAAACGTTAATCTCTTTCAGTTTTATTGTGTTTTTTTTTTTTTTTTCTTTATTATTTATACTCCCCATAACTTATCATGACTTATATTTCAAATTAATGATCTGAAACCACCAAAATGGAAATGGAAATAAAAAAAAATACATAGACAAAAAAAAAAAATTATTAATGAATTACAATCAAATGAATAATTTCCTCAATTGAAAATGCGTAGTTTTCCATTTAAAAAATTATGATCGCGTGCAGCGTTGATATTAAAAATGACAAAAACAAATCATTAATCAAAGACGAGACATGATGTTGTTGCCAACTGTTCGCGGTTAAATTCTAATTTTCTAGTAAATACTTCATCACATGAAACAGTTGCAAAGCCTCAGGGACTAAATAACATTAGAAACTACTAAGGAATAAACAAAAAGGACCTGACTCCTCTGTCTATGGAGATGAAAATGGTGATGGCTTTCCTGTTGCTGACACATGCGAAACACTTATATTTTTTATGGTATGTGAACTAGAAAAAAATGAAGAACAAGAAGGAATACTCAGAATAAACTTTCACACATTGTCAGGATGTACGAGAAACACCACGGGATACAAGCTGTAGATATACAAGTATATCCACCCTTCCCCAGGCACACATGTGCTTGAGTTTGAAGTACAGAAAAATAGACAGTAAAAAACGATTTGCAACGATTTGTGTCATGACTGGGCGATGTACACACACACGTCACCCTTGGACGCCCTCTTCTTCACAGACACACGTCGCGCCTCATGACGCGCCATCCTCATCATCATCATCATAATCATCGTCGTCATTCATCGATATCATCGATGATAGATACTTTGTCAATGTGTAAATTACATGGAATTCCGCTTTGAAAATCACATAAAATGCGATTTATTTTCACGAGCACCAACAACATCAGTATATAAAAATATGTGTGACATGCAAATTTTCCCTGAATTTAAAATGAAAATAAAAGAGTTTTCCATTCTTCAACACAAGAGACACTCATTCGCGTGAAAATTTGCACGCGGCATCATTACTCAAAGAATATCACCGAAACTGAATATTGTGACATGGATAGGGAAATTGAAGCTACTGAATCCCAAAGGATTTTCCCAAAGACGACGTTCATTCGTTCGATTCATTTCATTTCATTTTTTTGCAAACTACTTTAAACTTTTGAACAATGATGATTTCCTTATATGAATATGTTATTCCTAACCATGGGTGGCTGCTTAACCCGTGACATGTGTGTGATTTTTGGAGGTGTAGAATATGTTGCATCGTTAGTGCATAATCACATCATCAATTCTTTCTTGATTGATTGACAGTTCGCGGCACAAAGTCAGCAAACAGTAGATTGTCCGACCGACCGACCGACTTACAATATCCGAGGAAAAGCAATCCTTGCGTAAATACAGTATTAGCCTCCTCCATGAAATGGGATATCATGTGGTTTAACTCCGCCACAGCTATTAACCTTTTGTCGTTTTAAACTCGGAAAAAAGGGGTTTGACACCCTCATCACACGTTATTCTCTTTAACTGTTACTGATATACGACTTTGTACATATTTTTTTAAAGTTATTTTTCATAACAATTTCTCTGCATAATGATGTTTTTCTTCACACTTTTGATTTATTATTTTGAAGTATGTAAATTTTGACAGCTGAAAATTCTATGTAATATGTTAGGGTTAAGAAATATGTCAGTATGCGATTTGTGGGTTAAGTGAAGAAATACAATATTATTTCATTTGACGACCTAATAAGGACACAAGCTTAGGGTGATCACCTAGATGTGCATGTGCATAAATGCCTTTTGAATCTCATAGTATGAGTATAGCAGAAGGCTATGACATTCATTAATAAATTGTGTTTTTTTTTAAGTAGTAAGAAGAAAATGTGGAGAACATCCTAAGAAAAACTGAGACACATAGCCATATGAAGAAAAAAACATAATGAATATTGAAGCGTTTCTGTTTTCTATGAAAAATAAAACACGGACTTATATTGACATATCTATACCTCTGATATAATCCTTTTCCTTTCACTGTAATGACACACTATTTTCTTGGAAGTTGTAAAAATTTAGAACGCCAAATTATATATATGTATGTAATGTAAGTATTTAAAATGAAATGGGTAACATAAGAGGTTTGATAACCTTTATTTTTATAGCTACATTGTGAGTACAATACTCGGATTACCTGGTTCGGAAAAAAGTAACTTTATTGCTTAAAGTAATTCCTATCGCTTCAATACAATTTTGCATTAAGTCAAATGAGTGGTTTCCCTTGTTTTGTGAAATAGCCATCAAAGCATACGATGAACCTTTTTGGATGCTCTGAATGTCTTCTAAAAACATCCTTTATTTTAAACTTTAAAAACAAAGAGAAGTCTGAAGATGCTAAATCGGGTGAATGATTTAAAACATGCATAGACTTTGTTTTGGGCCAAAATTTGCTACATAATTTTCGATGTTTGACTTGCGTATTACCGTCAACGAACTTCATCTCCATCTGTCGGGATTACGATATTCAGGCCAAATGCAACGAATTCTTTGCATTATTCGTTTCACGACTTAAATATAAATAATAGTTCTTAGTGACAGTTTGACTAGTTACAAATATGTTTTAATAGATCTCGTCTTTGCTATAGAAGAATGTGATTATGTGTTGATTTTTGAAGCTATTTTTAGGGTTCCGGACCCAAAGGATACCAAAAGGAACGCTAATGCAGAGACTTCGTTGTCCGTCCGTCCATCCGTCCGTCCTCCGGTCATATCTCATAAGCCTCAATAGCTAGAGAGTTGAAATTATCACAGAATTTGTAGTTATATCCGGGCATCAGCAACAACTACTAAAACTAAAATATTTTCAAAAACTTAAAAGGGTCTACATACAAGAAACATTTTGGTTTGTATGGCAGCTATACGATCCAGTAATCCGGAGATTTTGATATTTGGATAGTTGGTGGCTATACATTAGAAATTTATATTGTGGAAATTTCAATTTGATCGGACCACTAAGGAAGGAATCTCCCATACAAACCCCCATTAAAACTCAGGTTCTTATTAGAAAAAATTTTTTGTTTTTTATTCTATGCAACTGAAATTTAGGCACTATAAGCTTTTGATATAGGCACTGCACATCTGTTGGAATCAGCCAAATTGGCCAACTAGGAGGGGTACCTTCCATACAAACCCTTCATTAAAATTCAGGCACCTATTCAAAAAACTTTTTTGTTTTTTGGGCTATTGAACTGAAATTTAGACACTATAAGTTTCTAATATAGGCGCAGTATATTTTTTGGAATCAGTCAAATCAGAGAACTAGGGGAAGTACCTCCCATACAAACCCCAATCTGGTACGGAACCCTCCGTGTACGAGTCTGACAAGCACTTGGCCCATTTTTCAATTTTATTTGCCTGTTTACAAAATTTCATTCCTCGTGCCAATCGTTTTCAGGAAGTTTTGATAATTTTTCACACCTTCGACGATAACTCTGGGCCACACTTTTCGCAAATGTCTGTTTTATTCAAATCCTCATTGAAGAATGAATCGAATTGTTTTTTTGCAAATATTCAACGCCACTTCTTTTGTTATCAGTGAAAGCGTTGCGTTCATTTGTGGCAAAATTACGAACTTTTTCCATCTTTCATTTGCGGATTATGTATTTCAAATGCTAATCTACATCTGATGCACAAAGAATCCTGTAAAAGAACAAGAGATCATTCTTCGTCGGCAACAATATTCAGACTTGGCTTCAGAAATAATAATTTTAATGTTATCGATAAAGAATGGCAAGGCAAATATGGCAGAATAAATGGAAATAATTAGTAAATTTAGTTAAAGTTGACGCGAGGCATTGACTGATAACCAATTGGATCAGAACATATCACTTCTATTATTATAGGTAAGTATGTACTATCAATATTGAGAAACTCAAAGATGCCTCCTCACCATTCAATGATGATTAATGGTTATTTCTTATTTTTCTAAAACAAGCTAAGAATTTAAATAATTTAAATTGCTGCTTTCAATTGTGAATAGTAAATTTAACTCATCACGCTTAGCTATGACAACACCACATCTGTTTAACTTGTGTCCACTTTCAATTTCACTTCATGCAGACTATGTGTGGATGATTTGCAGATACTGATATGTACGTGTGTGTACTATTGTAGGTAAATAATTGCGCACTCATGTGCAACAATTGACCAACACCAACCATTCGTTGTTGACCAAAGGCGAGTGAGTATCCATAACAGTGACTCTGTTTCCATTTGTCACATTTGACATTTGCATTCAGTTGGCAACGTTGCATTAAAACCAAAACGCAGCTGTTTAACCTGTTTCTAACTGACAGAAAGGCAACGTTCATTGAGTTTGTTACAAATGTTTACAAATCCAAGTTATTCACACCCAATGACTTTCAATTATGTCATTTTACATGAAGAAAAGTGTGGAAATTTCCACGCTTTGGTCAAGTGTTGCAACTAGTTGACTGGTTGTTAGTGGAGGCAATGGTACTCGTAATTCCGTGGGGTTGTTTGTTAATTGATGTGAGTGCGTACGCCTAAAGGGTTAAACGTTGGTCAGTCACTCTAACAAACTGGTCCCGGGATCAAAGTACAATAAAATTCAATTATCATCTGACGATGTGTGTGTGTGTGATGTATGTAAGTAAGTACATATAATACATGTTAGTTGTTGTTATTGTTAGTGAAAATCAAAAAGTATTTTACGCTTGTTAGTCTTTTTCAAATTTTAATTTATTTTGACAGTTGTGCAAAAGATACTTTCTTTTCTTTTGTTTGTTTTGGTATGATGAGAATAGGCCTTCAATGGGGTTGCTCTACTATGTAGAAAGTTGTTATTGTGCTTAGTCATGTTTGGTTGAATCAACACACATGATGAGCAGAAAATTATTGATACAGTGGTACATCAAATTATTCTAATCTAGAAAACAGTTTCAAGAGAATATCAAAACAATGATTTTACAATAGAAACTAGTATCTTAAAACGTTGCTTCAATTGTTTTAAAAGAAAGCAGTTGCCTAGAAATAAAAATAGAAAGCAAAGAGATCTTAGGGTATCCAACACAATGCAGTAATTCATACATATTCTCGTCGTTTATTCAAAATAACTGAAGCGTGTCTGCTTCAAATCATGTCACACACATGCACAACAACACCACATCATCATTATTATCTTCATCATCATGACAAACATGGCTAATGTGCAACCAGCAAACTTCAAAAAGGCACACACTCATTCACCCATGCCAGGATCCAGTCACATATCCTTTGTATGTCCTTCCTTACGCAACCAGCAAAAAAGCATTAAGCGGAACCAGTCAAAATAAAAGGAGAAAAACCAAATTTGCAAACTTTTAAGTTCTGAAGTCTATGGAAAATATTGTCAAATGAAGGCGACCATTGACAAACTGACAACGAACGTCGCTCGCCTTTATTGAGCATTGACAAAATGATTGCTCGATAGGCAATACAAGCGTCCATATTGGAAAACAAGAGGGTCATTCCATAGTTAAAAAGAAAAACAAAACCGGAGAAAAAAATTTGTATTAAAAACAAAAAATTTAATTTATATCATATTTTTCAACATTTCATTCATGTCACACACAGGAAAGGTTTTTTGATCTCTGTTTACCTTTATCAGAGGTCCAAAAAAATGAAAATCAATAGGAGCCAAATCTGAACTACAGACTAGTTTCTTAAAAAAACTGAACCATGAGAGGGGGAACATTGTCGTGTTGAGAATTTTGCCTATTTTTTTAAAATCCATGAAGATTTTTCCTTAGTGCTGACTTTACTTTGTTCATCAGCATATTTGAATAGTACACACTGTTCCTCAATTCTCACAAGTCTAGAATCACTTCAGAAAAGATTTTCATTTTTAGAAAGCAAAAAATAAATGACTAATTTTCAAACTTGAGGTGGATACGGCAAAGGCTAATTTAAGGATATAAGAACACACTATTTATTTTATCTATTATCTATTTATTGATCCTAATCCTAATTCATAAATCAGCTCAAAACTGACTACTTTTTTCTAAAATTATTGAATGACCCTCGTACATTCGATCTATGAGTACTGGGAACTTTTAACGAGTTGAGTTGGGAATTCAAAAGGTTTGGTTGGCTTTCCGCTTTATTGGTTCCATTTGGCATAGGCATAAAGGCTCAGGAGCAACGCAACGCATGTCAGTGGCTAATTTGCAAATAATATGTGTGTGTATTTGATGCATGTCCTGTGAGTCACATACACATATGTATGCATATGTAAATTTATGAAAGAATCCCTTTATCCTTATCCTTTGCTGGTTTCTGTTGCTAGTGCTGGTGCTGGTGCTGTTGTTATTTGTTCGTTTGGCGGTTTTCTTTTAAATTTTTAAATTAGATTTTAAAATCCTTTCTTCTCTTCGTTATCGACTTTTCTATGAATTTTTCTTATATTTTGTTATTTTCTTTTTTCGGGTATTTGCGCTTTTTTATTTACATTTGCAAATTAAGGTCACATTTTTCCGCTTTTACTTGTATGAATATTGGCCTGTGGATGTGCGCTATTCCTACGATTATCCTTGCTTGCATTACTGGTTGTCATGTATGGAATTTAAAGTGGTGAATGTAGATAGAAGGGAGCTTCTTCATTTACTTGGTTGCCTTTGTCTATTTATTTCATTATTTACCTTTGATGGTTTGTTTTTTCTACTCACGTGTCATGCGATGAACAAAAACGAAAACCAAAAGGACTCGTATAAGGATATTCATTCAATTTAATACCAAAAACAAATAAATACATTGCGAATTTGTTGAATGGATTTCAAAGAACAAGCAAATTTGTATTCGGTTTTTTGGATTTTGAAGTGATTTGATTTGTTTCTATCAAGAACTTTGATTTTATAATCAAAAGAAGAAATACAGTGATAAGATGGATGTAAACAGGATAGAGATGTATAAGGATGCATTGATCCAGAAACTAAAAATTATTACAACCAACTTTTTCCCCTAGCACTCCACTTCTTAAAAGATGAACACGTTTTCCTTAGAAACTTCTTTTTGAAGACTAAATCAGTTTTGGGAAACTTACCCCTGAAAAAGAGAACTAGAACTTTTTGTTGATTCTATGGATTCTACAAACAAATCCTCATAAATAATTTAGGCAACCCAATGGGTCGATAGACCACTGGGTTTACTTCTACTTTAGAAATAGAAATGACTGTGTGGAAAGAAGTAAATAATGCAATCAAATCATTCAAGGAGAAGTTAAGAAGGAAAGGAGGAAATTAGAAAAGTGCACAACCAGACTTGTCTTGTGCATGATATCTCGAAAACTGGGTGCCTAGTTTGCATAACCATACATATAATACAATAATAAGCACAATATGGAAGTTAAATTTCTTTAGCGGAGGAGGGAGGTAAATCCAAAAGCAAGTTCTACTTTCTAACCACTACGCCACGGAGATATTACAATTGAATTTGTCTAAATAGCTCCAATATAATAATAACATCGTCAAATTTTGATTTTCGTCACTTTTCATTTTCATATTTTTTTTGGATTTACTCCCCTTCGCTAAAGAAGTTTCATTTCAAAATTATGCATTAATATTATTTCGTTTCCTCCATTGAACCTCTTTGTATTCTAAATTGAATTTTAAGAAAAACCATATATAGAGTTTAAAAATAGTATCTGTTACGTCAATGAGATATTATATTATGCAAATATATTTATTTTGTAAAAGAAAAACAACCTTAATGCATTATTATTCAATGAAGAATGGTTTATGGCATTCAAAAATACTGTTTTCGAACGATAACCGCAGGTAGTCACAAAGAACAACAATAACAATTATGATTGAAAAGCGAAACGATTCAGTGGTATAGAAAAGAACTGATGGCGCAAAAGTCAATATTAGATACAATTCAATCTCAAGGGGCAGCAATAGAAGTAAATAAGTAAGGAAGTAAGTGGAGAAGTAAGCAAGCATCAAAAGCGTGTAGCTTGCCACTTAAAATTAATGGAAAATGTGAAAGCGAACAATAAAATTCAAATAAAAATTTTCAAAAACGCTCAAGAGGAAATGGTAATGAAAGCAAAGAAGCTTAGGCAGACTGAGCGACTGGCTGACTGACAGCTCGTCCAACGAACGAACGTTTGTCGAAGCGTGAAATATTATGTCATTATCAAACGCACAACAGGATAACAAGAACAAGGAACACAACAACGACGACGAACTCAATGCAATAATGTCCAACAATATTCAAATTTCAATAGTGAGAATAATAAAAAACTGTTTGAATTTACAATTAGCTTGAACATTGTGTGGTTGGATGGGATGGAATGGAATTGAATTGAATGGGATGGGATGGGATGGGATGAGATGAAGATGGGGTGGGACACACCATGGCAATGCGTAAATTGATAAAGTTGAAATTCCAATTGGGAACTCCTTGTCTTTCTACTTCTTTTACAGGTCACTGACGAGTGTCGAATGCTTTAAGCTTCGCTGAGTTCGTTGTATGCCCAGGACATGCGATGTTGCTGTTGGCCGTGTGGACCTAGACCACCGCGGCGTTATTATCTTGGATTTGGAATGCGATATGCTCAAGTCTACAAAGAAAAAAAAATCTACTTACGTATGGCATCTAATTACGTGGCATGCAGTTCTTACAAACGAAAGCGCGAAAAAAATACAATTTATTTAAATTTTTCAGTCAAGGAAACGGAAACTGTGAATGACATCCGTTGTTAGAGCGACGACTATTCGATTGCTCGACTGTCATAGCAACTCGATTCTATCGAGACATTTTCTCTTATTATGGATAATTTATTTATTGCTTACGCAACTGTACTTTGGGTGGGGCAAGTAACATTAAGTATTCATTTATGTTACAAGTCATTAAGCGACTTTAATCGCTCACAAATCGCAGTTAAAACGCACTTATCTCAATTCACTCTTAATAATTCAAGTCTCCTCTCTACTTTGCCTCAAGTCAATAACAATAAATAAGAAAATATTTTCTCCCTTTTAGTAACAATTTTTATTGCTCTAAAAAGTCAACTTAATTTGTTTGTGTCAAAACTTTCAACCCACAACACCCCACATTCACATAACACACACATAAATGTCCATCATATGTGATTCATATTTCTTCAATGCCCATTTCCGTCGCTCATAAAGGAAATGACATTTTTTCCCCAACATTTTTTTTTTCTTCTTCTACTTCATCTTAAGAAAAAAAAAAAAAATAATGGACATTTTTGTTTCCTTTCCTCTAAATTCATATATCACCTTAGTTGCAACTGTGGATTGGTATGTTGTTCTTCATCCGTTCATGAATTGTGCTTAACGTTCCAAATATCCGGTTTTGGTTTTTCCTCTTGAAGGATTTTTCCCATATACTCGTATGAGCGGGCGACAATAATCATAAGTAATTCTTGGTCTCCTTATAGTGCTATGAGTATGTAAGTCTATGGAATTCCCTGCTTGACTAAGTCGATTATGTGCGGAAATGAAAACCCATAAAAATCCTTTTCTATGCTGATTAGTTAACATATTTCTTATGTATGTTTTTCAATAGCATCAGATTCTGGGTAGAACAATTATTTATATGAAATATTATTTATTGCAAAAGAGATGATTTTATTATTTTATTGTTGTTGTATACAATTTTTTTTTTTATGGGTTTTATTGGACGATTAGGCTCATTAAACACATGTTGTGGGTATATCGAATAATGAGGGAGGCAATCTAAGAAATTGAGTTTATTACAGATTTATACAAATTTTGAATATTTTCTCATACAATGAAAATAGTTGACATTTCTTTGTAGGCATTCTGACCATCATTAATAATCTAGTGGTCATGTAAATGTGACATTATGCAACTGTGGTCAACCACACACACCATTTCCGGTTCACGGTTTGCACCAGTGAACGGAGTGATTCATGAGAAAGGTTATAGGTTTTGTATATAATTCATTAAAGTTTTGTGTAAATTAGCTGAAATATATTGTTAAAAATATCATACATAACCACGGTGTCTATGATAATGCAGTGTGCTGTGGGTTGACTGCTTTTATTTTGGTAGCATCATCAGAAATTGCCTCAACATTACTAGATGGCGGACACATAGCGCATTCAGCACTCAAGCTTCCATTGTTGTTCCTACGTCAAACATCAGAAAAAATTCTGGTATGGCCACAGTCCTTAAAATAATGCTCCAAGCACTTGACCGAGAAGGCGTAGCAACACGCGCCGGGTACCGCTAGATAATAACATATTTGTTTTCCTTTCTGCATATCGAAATACTTATCAAAACCTGATGTGAAACACTACGGCGTGTTCGTTTTCAATCTCATCCTTAATTACAAGTATAATTAGAGGTCAGCAAATCCCAGCCAACTGATAATTTTAAATTCGGTCCACAGGGACAAAACAGTCACTTGAAAGGGTACCGCAGAATGACTGCCATTTGAGTTATAGAATAGATCGGAAGTTCTTGTATAAGAGTAATTTGTATTGTAGTTAATGAATGGATTTCTAACTTTCAATTGCCAAATCTTTGGATAAAAGTTTCTCTATTCTTATTATAGCAGAAAGCGTACAAATGCAAAAGATTCTGCCTTAAAGATTATGATTATGTTATATGGCATAAGGTTGTACATTTTTTCTAATATTTATACTTATATCTTAAATAATTGAAGAATAATTAAGAAATCTACATAACATGTCTCACATGAAATATTTCTGCCTGATAGCTGCTAAGATAAATCTTTATTTTGCTAATAAAAACAAACTTAAAAAAATGATTAAAATAAATTTATTTAAAAATTTTTCAATGTAAATCCTATAAATATTATTTAAAACAAAAAAATATAACACTTAAATTATTGTAATAGCAATTATGTCATTTCCCCTTATTGTTCCAATTAAAAAACAATTACCGCTCTGTAATTTGCATATATTTCAATTTTACCTAAATGATTTTATCTTTAATATGCAAAACATTAATATACTTCAAAATTACAATTACCAAATACAAAATGTGGCCATGAACCCCGACCACAAGATGATGTCCTATGCAATCGATGAGGACTACAAAGAAGAAAAAGAGCAGGGGACTTGGAAAAAGAAACTTTACAATGACAACATTGACAAATAATTGAAATCAATCAAAATGGCAAACGAGCTCGCATAAGTCACCCTGTTGATGTCGAATTTCAAACTAATCAAAATTCAATTTAACAGCGTAAGGACAATGCACCAAGGGCTAATACTAAAAAAAAAAGGACTGTGGCTGTTGCATCATTTAAATCAAAATTCGCAAATGATGCGCGTAATAAACTTGACTAGCAGAATCGCGTGTGTCGATTGTCAGTGACAATTTCTCATGCAACGAAGCATGACAGTTTCTGTTATTTTTAAAGATTTCATATTCTAGAAACCAAAACCAAAACCCAACCACTTGATGAGTTAATACGCGCACGCATGACAGTGTGACAATTGAAAAATCGCCAGACTTTGCCCTGCGAGTAGCTCACTAAGCCGGAATGTTTGCAAACAACGTCAGACTTGCAATTTTTCAGAATTTCTCAAGCGAGCGTTACTCGAAATCCATTTAAAATTGGTTACCAGCGCGTGTCACCCGGCCAAGGTGAAGTGCATATGTCTGTCTACTTCCCATTCGTTTGTCGATATGTCATTGTGCTGTTTACGCTCTGAATTATAGATTCGTTAAAATATCGCAAATAAATTGCAATGACAGCTAAACAAAAGCGTCGACAAAAAGGTCCTGCCACTGAGGATGAGGATAATGGCGTCGTTGTCGGTGTCGGTGTCTTATGCGGTTAAACATGCGCCTTTTGTGGCCAATTGACATTGATTCTTTTTGGGTTGTTATTTTTGGAATTTCTCAACACAAAAAAATAATAATAATAAAAAAGAAAAATAAGAATATAACAACAAAGTAGAAAAAAAAGCACTCAAGAAATCCCAACTCTTAGAAAATATTAAAAAAGTAGACAAATAAGAGATAAACATAAGAAAATATTCGACTATGTATATCTTTTTTAAAGATACACTACTCTTTTGCACCAAGAGAGAATAGATTGTATGGGGAAGCTTGGAACGTATCATCCCCATTCTGTGGACAAATCAGGGAAACAGTGAGGACTCGAGGGAACCAATGTTATTCTTACGCCTATGGAGGGAATATTATAGAAACCATGACCTCCTTAATAGAAATGTTCTGAGATCAATACTGGATACCTCAGAGGTGATTGTGACATCAGGTACCATCTCATGAAAATGGGTCTTTCAAACAAAGGTTCGTAGTTTTCGGGGAGGTTACTACAATGTAAAATCAAGTCTTGTGCTTAAACCAATTAAAAGCTCCATCTCTCTTTAGGTCACTGATCAATCTAGGCCAAATTGCTAAAACAACAATAATCTCAAAAAGAGTATCAACATTCACAAACTTCGGATTAGAACTTCCTGTTAAGTAGAATGTATATTTTTTCAGGGATAAACCAATTTAAGATTTTTATTATCAAGACCTTCTATGCAATTTTCAAGAAAAATATAAAGAAAATCATTCTAAATAAAACATACAATATTTCAGTAACTTCGGCAGTTGTAAATTCTATTTGTCACCCCATGAGTAACATATTTCTTTTCATGTTACATAACCATCCACAAAATTCATATGCCTTTGCTTTGCTTTGTTTACAATAATATTTTTATTTTCAAAAAAAAAAAGAAGCTAATACCAGACAAAATATTTGAACAAAAATTGTTTATCGCACTTGTATTGTGAGTAAATAGATTTCGTCATAGGTACATATTGAGCTACTTTTGCAATAGCAGCTGAGATACTTTTAAGCACACGTTCAATGAACACATGAACATCATCATCATCCCTCATTTCTCATAATAATCTCATGTAATTTAAAATGCAAAATCAAAGTGAATCAATTTTCCTCGAAAGACGCTCAAACGCACGTTTTTCATGTTAAATCTGCTAATAAATCAAATTATTTTCCTGTTTTATACTTTTCTTTGATTTTTCTTTTTCGTTTTGGCTTTTAGGTCTCTCCATCTTTTGTTTATGTGGAAATTATGCCCATATGCGCCTAAAAATATTCTATGTCTTCTTCAGTATATCTTTCTTTATTTGTACATATTATATCACTTTATCTATGGTAAATCCTTCAAATCCTAGAATATATATCACATTCTGAAAGTAATAAATCTCGTTTGTATTGCTCACGTAGTTTATTATTTAAATTAAATGGGAAAAACGCGTTTTAAAAACGCCCCAAAATATGCCACACTTAAATTTAGTTGCATTTTTCTGCGCATAATTTGCACATTTACACTATCATTTTATGGAAAATGTATCAAAACTCAACAGTTTATGTTGTCGCGGTATATAAACTTTTATATCTTTTGTATGCTAATTTGTTTGTTTTCAGTTTCGTAAGCTGTAGGTGTCACTCATATATCATTTCTATCTTTTATCGGTATAATGAATGTAAAGTTTTATGGTTTTGAAATGGCATAGTAAAAATCACTACACACTTAAGTATGAACTGAGAAGATTGACAGAAAACCAAATGGTTTACAGTGCTCATAAATTTTATTAAAATTGTTATTTTAATTAGAAAAGATGATAAATTTGGAGTCATTTTAGATTCCAGGACTATTATTATTATAATAAACAGCAAGATTGAAGTTCAAAACTAACAATTGAGCTTATAAAATGAAGTGGTCTGCTGCTATACCATACAGTAGATTTCCTAGCATTTATTCAGTTCAAAAATGAATTAATTTTTAGGTCATCGGAAACTAAAAGTATCAATTTATCGATAAAATAGTTTTATAGATTTGTGCAACCAAAAATAAAGTATTAAAATCTTATTATTATGTATTATTTTTAACCTTGATAGCTTAAAACTAAGACAAACAAAGGCTGCTAAGGACTTCGGCTATTACTAAAATATTATATTGAAATGAATACAAGGACCAGATGGTTCAATATAATCATCTTCGATTGTCTTCGTCGTGATTCTTTCAAGTGCCGCTTTCTTTGAAACTATTGTATGTTAGTTAATATAATCTATTCATCCGGCAACATTTCTGGAGCATCGGTCTCATAACTCTATCTTGGCATGTATTGGACAAAAGCTAAAAGAATTCCTTCCCATTATTTCTTTTCATAAAAACGTCATAATTAAATCCATTTACAACTTTCATAGTTTTGGGGACTAAATATATGTCACTTCTTTCTTCTCACCTGACTATGGCACCCTTACTTGAGAATAAAATCCATAAAAGAACACAAATGACTATTTTGTATTTAAAATAATAATAATAATATAATGATTATTTTTTTTACCATTACTTTTTTTTTTTCAAGTAAATTGTTTCAATATTATTTCTTAAGGTAAATTAAATAAGTTGATAAGTTGAAAGAGACCTTAGTTCGGTCTACGATTAGCTTCTTAAATTTCATTTTTCTTAAGAGAATTTAGAAATTTATAAAAGTTTTAATGAAACATGACTTTGATTTTAATAGGTTTCTATAAAATCTTAGTTAACCATACCCTTTCCATTAATTCATCAAAATATCCCATATACTTAAATGTTCCTCATCCTCTGCTTCCTTCCATTGAATTTAAGTTCATTAAAACCAATCGCAAAATTCAACTCTACACAATTGACTCCCAATGCACTGATTAATGCCAGTAATCAATAGTTTTACTCGTCTGCAGCACACATCCAAGTAATGCCAACTATTAATGACTGTGAAATGGTGTCCAATATGTGCTCAGGCGTCCCTTTTCTGATGCGCTTGAGGGGCACTTATCGTCTTGGATTGAAAGACGTTTTGTGGTTGCATTTGCCAGTCCTTTGCGGTTATGGCCACGGGCTTTCTACGGGTGTCGTAAATGTTGCCTCACAGTTTTAGTATTTAATCCGCTTGACCAACCCACATACTCTGAATCATACTTCTTAGCCGAAAGGGCACACAAATGATGTCATGTGATACTTTATTTCTATTCTGTTCGAAGAAGTACGTACTACAAGATAAGGGCGTAAAAGGGGTGTTGATCAAATATAACTCAATACACCCTTGTTTCAATGTGTTTCGTATTTCCTGATAGATGGGTAGATAGATAGATGGATGGATGGATGGATGGACAGATAGCCGAGTATTTGGTTGCTTGGTAGAAAAGACCAAAGGATAAATAGCAGGTTACCAAGAGCAGCCGTCACCAGCGTGGCTTTGATTGACTGCCTTAAAGTCCTTTTCGCTTTGACTCTTAATTTCGTTATGACTATTTTGGGGCAAATTAATAATCATGGCAATGCTCATCTATACAGAGTTTGGATTTAGTCTTGAGATTGCGTCAAATTGCGCAAATAATTCATTCTAATTACTTTTCGAGCGCGTCACTTTGAGTTGTGCTAATTTGATTAGTGACATTAGTGGAAGGCGTAGTACATCCATTCAATGTGAGTTGAATACTTAATCAAATACTTTGTCCCATTTACAGCTGAAGAACTCAAAAACATTTGCACTTTAATATCCTTCAAATGGGTTATTTTTATTTTGTAAATGGGACATTTGTTCAATTGTACTGATCCCCTGCCTCGGGTACGCTTTATTGACCATAAATGGCCACTTTGAATGCACATTTGTTTGAGTATAAAAAGTCCATTTGGCATTACCATAATTCCATAATTTCTTGTTATGATCATCTACACTTCATAATAATGAAATTATTATTTTTATTGAAAGTAAAACCAAGCGGTTCTGCTTTACCCAATCCAAATGGAATAAACATGGCCACAAGTGACCCGAAATATACATTCCCTGATGTCAACTTGATATGTTTCCATACTTTTTACTTGACTTTGTCTGTCTTTTCAATTCTTGGACTGAGTGGATGAGACTCCTTTTAGCATGCAACATGTCACCACTATATCCTATGGGATAAAAAATCTTCAAAAAAAAAAAAAAAATAACATATTCGTCTGCGTCAATGCTTTGTCCATTATTTGCTTGGTCGTCATTTGTGCTAAGAGAATCCATTTCCGATATTAGGTGATAAAATTTTATGCATGCAATTTGCAACGATTTGTTGCTTCAACTATTTCTTCTTCTGTCATTGTCGTGGGTATTCATGTTGCTCTGAGTTTTCCTTTTTTTTTTTTTTTGGCACATGTGTTTTCTATGACTTTGAATGTCAATACGATATTGTTATTGACGATATTGGATTTTCACATTTCTATTTAAATTATTTAGATAACTTTGATAATAATCCGTCGCTAAAAAAATGGGGTTAGTTTTTGTGTTTTTTATTCGAAAATTACCAAAAATAAATACAAAAAAATAAATTCCCATTAAGTCTGGCATACAATTTCAGTTTATGTTTTCCAACAATTATTGAGATGTTGAAATGCGTCATTGATTGTAATAGGAAACTTTAAAGAAAATTTCAGCAAAGATATGTACAAGGTCTGTGACAAAGTATACGAGACTTTTTCAAAGAGTTGGAAAGGAACTTCATTTACTGACATTCTGTCAAAATTTCACAACCAGCGGACAATTAGATGCCGAAATATTCACTTATAAGTGACAGTGTGTTTACCAATATGGATGTTTACATTGAAATAGATTGAAGGCATGTAAGTATTTCTTATAAGAGGAAGAGTTTTAGTTAGTAGTAGATTATTAATTAGTATATTGTGTAAACTTGTAGAAAGTTATTTCGGCGGATGCGTAGCTCCTGTTAAGGCCTCCCAAGCGGTTAAGGTCGATGGCAAATATCGAAGCCAAAGCAATGCACAACATATGACTGTGCTTTCATCAAGCGATTCACTAAATATACATTTAATATTGGAAAATATAAACACTTCAGAAGGCAACAGAGAACTATTAAAGTTCATTGTAGAATGCATTCATTGACAGTTCAATGACAACAAAAACCCTAAGTTACCGGCAAAACGAAGGTACTAAGAATCCTCTAAAGATACATCATCAATATTCTCAATAGAATTGGTAAATAAAGAAAAAGAAATAGGATGTAAAATAAAGCGCTTGTAATTTTGAATTCAAGCCTTTCCTATACCTTCAATGTTATTTACGCTTTGACACGCCTCATAATTGGGAACAATTCCATTTATTATTTATTTAAGGAGGTTTACAAAAGCACATTTGACTCAAGGTTGCAACTACACTTGGAGCTTATGAGAGTGACTTTTACTCTTCCTCACTTCAATATTTATCTACTGTTTATTGTCATTTAGGTAATCATTCATGAACAGTCTTAAGGCGATAGTTATTTTTTCAGAAATACCATCTGAAAAACTAGAGATCTTAATTATTATAGTAGTAAAATAAATACCTACAAGAACAAGTTGGTATATATCCAAGGAATAAAAGACTTATGAAGGTGACAATTTAAGTAACCAAATCTTCGGTTTTAGTGTTCAGTGATTCCTCCTAATTACACATTCTTAAAAAACTACAGCGATTAAAAGAGAAAATATTTCTAGTACCGTCCCCGTATGCTACAAATTGTTCTATATTTTTTTAGATTTGCCAATTTATATTGTACAATGAAAATATGGATGGTGTTGACCTTCGAGGCCAAATATTACAATACTACAGCATAAATATTCGAACTAGAAAGGGACTCTTCGGGTAATAGTACTGCACTTTATTGATCTTTGGTTTCAGCTTAACTGGAGTACGAAAAGGATTGCATTGATTTCAAGGTCCCAACATAAGATATTTTAGATTCATTAAACTTTCGAGCAAGCGTACAACTTTCAAACAACTATTTTCCTTGCAAACGAAACACAAAAATCTTGTGAAAGACCTCGTTTCAATAGATCAACGTCACGTCAATCTACACCTGATCGTCCCATACACTTCATAGACCAATCATCAAATGTATGTCCTTCTGATCCATCACCTGACAAGGTTCTGCTTCTCAAAAAGGCAGAAAACTTAGCCAAGTGTAACCAAAAAAGGAGGTACGTCTATATGACGTTATGCATTTGCCGGTGTTCGTGGATGCATTAAATAATAGCACGTGTACTAAAAACATTCATGATTTGTAAAAAATGCATCGTTTAGTTATGTCATAAAAGAGAAAGCAATTGTTTTGCTAAATATAACGAAAATAATGATCAGAAAATTTATTGTAAATTTATACTAAAAAAAAGTATTTTTCCAATATTTAAAATATTTGATATCTGATTGCATTTTTGTCTGCAAAGTTTCAAATTTTCAGCATCACTTTTGGTACTGAAATGGTTAATTAAGGATGACTCTATTTAAAACTAATCTAACCCAGATTTCAAACTTATTCAGTATTATTATAAATATTATTATTTTTATTTTCTTGTACAATATATTTTCTTTTATTGGATTTAATTAATTAGGGCCCCCTTTTCAATGTCTCATTTCCTCTTCTTCAAGATCTAACAAAGCTTTAATAATCCTCAAACTACTCATACATATAAACATAGTCCAAATTTCATCAATAAATTGGCTTCATGTGTGTCAACTTCAAGGCATCAAGAATATTTTTTTTTTTTTTATATATTTTTCCACAAATCAATTTATCTTAAAAAATATTTTTCCTCTTCAAATAAGTGAAAAAATACACAACTGTTTTTAATCCATTGACAGCATCTCATGTAGCCACTTCTGATTTAACAAATTACACACTTCAGTATATTTGCCACAAATAAAGAAAATTCGAATCTATCAAAACCATAACTACCACTTACTACAATGACTCCTTCTTTCAACGGTTGCCGTCTTGCAATACTTTACAAACTGAGTGACCCCTTGCGGCAACAATAAATTATCAAAATTTGCAGCATAAATCTTGATTCTTTTTCTGTTTAGTTAGTTTGGTTTGAAAAGGGGCCCAGAATGTAAACTACAACGAGCGACCGACGAGTCGCCAGTAACATATAATTTCCAGTTTTCAATGTTTACTTAATGTCAATTGCTTGTTTTCTATCTGTTCGATTGTTCGACTGCCGGTTTGTATATCTTAGGTTGATATTGTTGTTGGCTTTTGTATTTTTATATTTGATTTGTTTGACATATTGAAGTGGTCAACCATATGAAAGTATGAAAAGCATCTTCCATATAACGTCCATATGTCAATGAATCACGCCCCGAACTAACAAAATGTATCGACATGCAACTGAGTACAAGAACCAACAAAATTAATTGATTAAACTTTTCAAATGCTTACTTACAACAACAATTTTCGTTTTGGTTCAATTTTTCAAAAAATTTCCTTTCTATTCTAAGAAAAAGGAAAATTCAATCAAAGTTCAACGTATGTTGGCCACTGTCAATTGCCAACAATAAGAAATTGATTGACATATTGGAAGCCTTGCGAATTTTTTCTTTCTATTTTATTCTTTATTGTTCGTGGCAAATTTTCCTTGACACACTGTCGCTTTTGTTGTTGTTGTTGTTGTTGTAGATGTTGTGGTAATAGTTTAATATTTGGTCTGTTGTCGTAATTTGCCCATTGTCCAGGTTAAATTGTTCATATGACAAAGTGAACTTCATGCCTCATCCATGTGTTCATGTGTCCATGGTGTCCATGGACTTGCTGGTCAACGTTTGTCGTCCATTGTAATCATCATTGTGTATTATTGATGTCATTATGTTGTCCTGATATTGTATGAATTCCTTCTTTTTTTTTATTCGAAAGAAGTGACCTTTTGTTACCAAATGATTGGAATTTCATGGCTAAGTTTCTTTTAAGGTTTCATTTTGATGAGTTGTTGATTTAAGAAGTAATGCTCTAGGGGAGAAATAATATGTGTATAATCAAATATCCAAAGATTATTAATCATCTAGAAAAGAAATTATATGAAAAGTATCATAAAACTCATATTTTGTTAACTTGTTTCAGTTTCCTAGCTCAGTTAATTGAGCATTACCTTATAACAGTTTGGATTGCATTTCATAGAAATCGAGTCCTTTTGTAGCAACTCGACTATATAATATGATAGCAACATTTTGGTCTATGCAGTGGCGCTTGAGAAATATCATAGTCCAAAAGAAGCTACATAGAGTCCCGAGTTATTAAATCTTAAACCTCACACACCAGTGCCTATTATCTCTTTTGTTTTTGAACCATCTGTGATTTTAAGAAGTTCTGAAGAGAGTCAGATATTTATTCTTTTTTGTTTCCTAGTAGTACAATATTGACATTTCTCTCAAGTTGTATTCTTTGAAGATATCGTTGAAAAGTTGTGTTCTCTCTGTTTATAACTGCATAACTTCTTTTCTTCCGATATACCTCAATATATTCCTAGGAGTGCTCCTTGAACCGGAGTGTGTTCAACGAAGTGGGGTCAAATAGTGGCTCTTTGGCTAACTTCGAATACGTTCTCATAACTTCAGTCAGTCTCTTGGTGATAGCTATGTATTAAATTTCTCCACGTTTGGAATTCACCTGATCACATTTGCTTTATTGCCATCTCTACCTAAAGTGGTCAGTAAATGTACGGATACTTGATGATGCCGGTGGTAGCTTAGGCTATCGGTAGAGTCTTCCATGCTGGAAAAGTCGGTAGCGTATACTAAAGCTAAAAGCAGTCTAAACTAGGCATCACAATGAGTTATAAGGCTTCGGGATGAACTTATCTTCTCTACTTCTCCTTTTCGTTGACATTTATCCCACTTTTTTTTTTGATATGAAAAATACCTATGATGCAGTTTTTTTTTTTATTTAAATAGCAAACCTATTGCAAATGTGAATATCCTGTAAAGAACTTATTTTTCACTCATTACTCGCAAGCAAATTCAGAGTCGCAAATCACATATGATGAAGAGCATTTTATATGTAGTAAATTTTCTATCATAAAAGACGTCATAGATGTTGGTTTACCATAACTTTCTCTTTTTTCTCTCATCCTTCCCATACATATGACCAAATTCTCCTAACATAGACTAAGCACTTAAACCTCGAAAAGAAATTTATGCCTTTTAATAAGCAATATGATACTCAATGAATTCATAAGGCGGACATCCAACTGCCATTCAAATGATTGCCATACGATACAGCTGACACTCACTAACTCACTGAACGTATGAAGCTCTCTTCGTTTTCTACAACCCAGTGATTTAGTGACTGACTGACTGACTGACGGCAGGACATGCTACACGCTAACTAAAGAAAGTGAAATACAAAGGAGCGAACGCACGCAGGATGTGCTTGATTACTTGACATTTTGCATGGTATTTCCGTGTATTAATGAAAGAAATAAATTTAATTTTGGCAATTAATGCACACAGTTTCGCTTTTAGCCATGATTATGATTATGACTGCTATGACTATGATGATGACGATGACGACGAGTCATCATCAACTGTTGGCTTCGACTGTTGACTGTCGATGATGATGATGACTATGATGTGATGCCCTTAAGCCACTCAACGACCAAACGACGCCCTCTAACATCCTGTTCTTCATTCAACCTCCGCCCTGTCAATCTGTAACTTTATGTTTATCATTATTGACTGTTCAATGGTTGCTTTCTTTCAATGTCTTTCCCCTTATTATTATTTTCTCTCTCTCTTAATGAGCAGAACCAGAATATGTACATTTTGCTGACAAACGTTGCAACGTTCAAATGTCTAGATACATTGTTTTTATACTCTTATTCCCTAGTTTCTTGGCCGCGACCGCCCCCTGTTGTCTTTTGTTATGTAATCAAATATCCTGTGCCCTTTCACTTTCACCCAAAAAAAAAGGAAAGAATTTTTGCGTAAATTGCAATAAAAAGAAAGTAACCAAACTAAATGTTACAAAAGCCTGATGACGTGTAGTCAAAGTCAAAGATGATGATATGAAACAATTGCTGTCATTTGGAAACATTTGCTCCACTTCCTTCACTGTTGCTGGGTGGATTTCGGGGTGTGGATCGGCGAATGGTTGGTTGGCATTTGTTTCGTCATCACTTGTCAGTACAAGTATATGAAGATGGAGGGGTTAGAGTTAAGGGGGCGTATAGAGTACATGCTTAGTCATCATCATCTATATCTCATCTCATCTCAGCTGCAACATGTTGAAGATTGTTTACTTTATGGCATAAGGCAACGACAAAAGCATCAGCAGCAGTAGAAAGAGCACTTCAGTTCAACTTATTGGTTTCCTTTAGTATGGCATTTTTTTTTTTTTTTTTTTGTTTTTGCTATTTATTTATGCGAGAATTTTATGCAAGTTTTGATGATTTTGATTACCTTTTAGTTATTTTTTGTTGTTGTAAGTCTTATTAAATGCATGACAATGTCTTTTTCTTCCTTATACTATGTTAAGACAATTATTTGAATTCATTTGGGAAAGTTATGAATTTTTCTATATTTTATTACAATTGTTAAGACCCATCTGCCATTGAAATAGAAACGAAGTAAAACTCATTTTGTTTGTGATACATTCTTAGGACATAAACCTTAATATTGAACATCTTTCAGAAAGATGATGACTCAGAGGCGCCTTTGACCATTGAAAAACTAGAAGTTCTGGGCCCCAAATCCTTATTTTACCATTTTCATTGATAATGAAAAAGAAAAAATATGTTGTTCTTAGCTTGAAAGAATTGTCTCACTTCTAAGTATTGTATTTATATGGCAAATGGGATAACGCGGGAATTATGGATTCAAAAAGAACTGGACGAGAGGTACTAAAAAATATTTAAGTTATGTGTCTCACCCTCAGAAGCACAATATATAAGTTAAATTTCTTTAGCGAAGGGAACTCAATCCTAAAAATATGAAAATTAAATGTGACGAAAATCAAAATGCAAAGATGATTCAGAGATGTAGTGGGGAGTCGCACAAAACAATGCGCATTGTCTTGTGTAGGCTCGTCTGCAGCGTAGAGAATGAATGCTTATGCATGAGGAAGATAGAAATAAAAAAAGCTGTACTGATTGTGTTTACTTCACGAAAGAACGTATGTACAAGTGACCGAATTACCGAAAAATAAAGTAACTCTTTTGTATTGAAACAATATAACTCAAAAATATTCTGTATTATTTCTTGACTATCTACTTTAGAAGTTTTACTTCCATATTGTATTTGCCTTACTTAATAGCTCCAATATAATAATAACATCGTCAAATTTTGATTTTAGTCACATTTCATTTTCATATTTTTTTTTTTTTTTAGATTTACTCTGCTTCGCTAAAGAAGTTTCACTTCAAAGAACTATTTGAAAACCTAATGTAGTCTGTCTGCGCTAAAACACTAAAGTAAAGTTTTGATTCTACTAGCTTTCTCTGTTATTATTATTATTGTCATTAAAGATAAACTTACATATATGTGAATATGAAAGACATAGTTTTATTTAAAATTTATTCTTTCAAATGATTTCTTCACGTTTTATCGATAAAACGCAATATGATCAAAATATTGTCAGCACCAGAGATACAATAGATTCTCTTATAAAATCTTAGGATCTACTTCACAATCACTCTTCCATTCATTCATACATTCAATTTATTCAAAAGTTACACTTCAAACCTGTCAAACCTGACGCGTCTCACAAAAAGGAGTGGATAAGAAGGGACTTCGAGTGGCATCTTTTCTTTGTTTTGTAGCACGTTGAACACGAACAAACGCAATTAGCGACAAAATGGGAAATCAAACGAAGGAACAGGACCACAGCGTGAAAAAGAAAAAAAAAAATGAAATCCCCTCGATAACTTGATTAGAGATTAAATGCGTGGCGCGAATGATGAAGAGGATAAAAAGAAAAACGGGGAAAAAAACGCAAACTTAATTAAATTCAGGAATAAAGGAAGATGAAGCCCAACAAGGCCAAAGCCGCAACACTCAAAATAATCATGTGTGTGTGTCATGCGTCATAGTTTCCAGCACAAAAAATTGGTCTACCTCATCTGAGTTTGTATAGTTTTCCCAATTTTTCCGCGCAGTTAATCGTTTTTTGTGTTTTATTTGGGGTTTGATTTCCAACGCAAAAGTAAAAAAAAAGGATAATATTACAATTTCCGTTGCCCAGCGCTCTACCGTCCATCCATCGACCAACGTCCGCAGATCCATTACACTTCAATGCCGCTGACCGTCGACAACAATGGTACCGAGGGTTGTGGAAAGCAGTCTATAATACAATATAATACAAAACCGGACGGATCGTTGTCTTATGCTTGAAATCACTCATTCAGATACATCGAACTCTGCTCGTCTCTTCAGAATAATGAACACAGAACCATTCAATCAGCGGCTGGTCGGTCTATGAAAACATAAAGAGATTTTAATTTTTTGATTATCCTTCGGATACACACATGTAGGTTGTCCTGTCCAGTTCTGTCCTGCCATGGTATAAATGTAGTCAAAATAATCACGATAATAATGATGATGATGTTATTCTGATTGTTGTTATTGCTGTCGATTTCCCTCGAGAAATCGTCTCAGCACGCATGCAACAGCATTCAATCGGTAATCAATAAAGTCACATTTGTTTGCCCTTTCCACATTTCCTTCCATGACCATCGTCTTTTCCTGGTCATTCACTCATTCCCTCACTCACTTATTTACTCATTCAGTTCATTTGCTATTTATGCAGTTTAGCATAATAAAAAAAGGGAAAAAGTATGGAAAAAGAAAGAAAACCCAGGAAAATGTTCAAGCATTAGGAAGTATCGCTACTTGATTAAATTTCAATGTTGACGTCTTTAGTCTGATTGAGCAGGGAGTCCCTTGTTCTGGTTTCTGTCAATATCAAAATCATTCGCATGTCGTAATTTCTAACGAGGATATTTCCGTTTTTTATTATGCGAGTCTGAAAACGATGAATGAATCAATTTGACGATGAAGTCTTAGTCTCAATCTCATGCCAAAAGAAAGTAATCAGTTAATTCATCATTATCCTCATCATCAAAATCATCATTGCTATGCAATCCGATAATTGAAGTTAATCATGTGCGGCTAGAGAATAAAAAAGGCATTTATGTGTGTATGTGTGTGTGTGTGTGTGTGTGTTTCGATCTTAAGGAAAAGTTTCTATAGTATTGTATTTCTGTTGTCCTTTTTCTATGGAATTTGAAATTCTGTGCTTCTGCTTAAAGGTAAAATGACAGAAAATTTGTTTAAGAGTTTTTATACAAAAGAATTCTGGTTCTTTGTGTTAAAATTTCTTCGATGATATTGAAATATTAAGATAGGAAAACGTTGTGATTTATTAGGAAGTAAACATAATAAATAAGAATATTTTTTTGGCTATGGCTGAAGTTCAGAAATATTTCAATCGCTTTTAACAATAAACAAAAAGGTGGAATATTGGCATAAACTGTGGTAAATCTGCCCATTTGTCCTACAGTTATGCTTAACAACACTGCCATTCCGCAAGTTGATCGTGTTAAATATCTGGGAATGACCCTAATCAAGCGTTTACCTGGAAAACACATATCCGACCCACAACTGCAGCTTGCTATGCATGATAAGCTAAAAGTAGTAAGAACGTTATCTTCGACTAGGTCGTGCTTTTATTTAATTAGAAAACTAGTAGGAACGTTATCTTCGATTAAACCGAAGATGAAATACTCTTCACGGTATTTGTATGGGAGGTACCCCCTAGTGGTGCGCATGGTAAAAGGAAAGGCTCGTGCAAAATTTCAGAACTCTAGCTCAAAAACTGAAGGACTAGTTTCCATACACAGAGGCGGACAGACGAACATAGCTTAATCAATTCGTCTAATCGAGCTGATCAAGAATATATCTACTTTATGTGGTCCCTTTTGTCTCTTTCTGCCTGTTACAAACATCATTAAAAACTTATGTTACTATTCAGTATAAAAACAGAAGAGAAGGAAAACGCCGATTTCACCCCATGTTCGTAATATGATTGCTTTTAGTCAAGAAATGATAAAGTCAGCTTGATTTCATTTGTTCATTGTTACATTTACATATATGTACTAGACATCCCGTGAAACATTGTTTTGCCTCTCGTTCCAGTTCCAAAAAGTTACCGGACACTGCGCAATGTATCTACTAGACGCAACCCTACGTCTCTTTTTCATTGATTTCAAATATTATTAATTCTTGCTTCTTGATTCTTTTTTTTATAATTACACATATTATTAATTAAATTTATTTCATTCTTTCTTGCTTATTTCTTGCTTCTTCTTCTATATTATATTACAAATATTATTAATTAAATTCAATTCTTTCTTGCTTATTCTTGCTTCTTCCTCTATATTACAAATATTAATTAGATTCATTCTTTCTTGCTTATTCTTGCTTATTCTTCTATATTACAAATATTATTAATTAAATTCATTTCATTCTTTCTTGCTTATTTTTGCTTATTCTATATTACAATTAATATTAAAATTCATTTAATTCATTCAGGAATAAACCCCACCGAGATTTGAACCCGAGAGCTTTTGCTCGTAAACCGAACACTCTACCACTACGCTACATGTCCGTATGAAATTATGTGATCGGATGATGAATATCAATGCTTTTAATGTAATTAGAAAAAGAGAAGAAAGAAAATGTCAATCTCAAACCAAGTATGCTTTTAGTCAAGAAAGGATGAAGTCAGATTGATTTCATTTGTTCAATGTTACATCTACATATACTAGAAATCCATAGAAACATTGTTTTGCTTCTCGTTCCAAAAAGTTACACAAAAAAAAAAAATTGCGCTATATTTACATGACCATCACGGTAAGGGATAAAGAGATCATAAAGAATAAAGAAATCATGAAATTTGTGGATAGCCCGAGACCAGAGATTGACTATTTAAGAAAATTATAAGGAGGGGAGAAACCCTCGTGCTGTCAAAGCAATGTTTGTTCAGTATAGTAGTCATATATGTATTGTAATAGTAGTCAGTATGATAGGAGCTAGAAGCGCTTGCTATGAGAACAACTTCCTTAAACATTCTTCTTCGTGGTAGTCAATAATTCAGTATAGTCGTTGGAAACTGAAAAAATAGCCTAAGATTGATTTGAAGTTAATTTCATAAGTCTAGATAAAAACAAGATCATCTTTCTTCAGAAGAATTCAGAAGTTGATTTGCAACCGATCTCGTCAGTAGTCCAAGTAGAAAGTGATCAATTAAGTACATCCAATCAAGTGAAGTCACAACCTGATTTCAAAGATTTTCTATCACGTGTCGAGAAACGTTATGTTACATAATAAAGCAGAAGAAAATGGTGATACAAAACAGGGTTGTCCTCAAAAATATAATTATATTAAATAATTTACTATTGTAGACCAATAATGTTGATCAATAGATTCTATAATCAATTCCCAATTCTTCAGTTCGTGTTAATTTCAATAGAATGAAGTCAATATTAAAATAAGAAATAATAATTTGTAGTACTAAACATTACCCCTGAGATATAATTTATTTTCTTAAGAGAAACATATGTTTGTGCATTTATCTTTTTCACCTTCCAAGATGACATTCATCACACGCCCCTTTTAATGATTTTCCACACAATTTAACAAATTATATAATATAATTTTAAACGAGTTAACAAGAAGTCATCATCATCATCATCATTGAAAGTAAGCATTATATTAAAAAGTAAAATCGTTGCTATTAATTTAAGCTGCTTCTGGAATTTTTCATTTCGTCAACCCTGCAAAATATTTTCACATTTTCCACACACACACTCACTCACACATGAACTCACACCCATACATAATCGCGAGTTCTGGTTTTCTTTTCTTATTTAATTTTTTTTTTTTTTTTTTTTTTTTTTGTTAAGGAAATCAATTGAAAGGAGTTGCCGCCGCATTAAAGCAGCATTCATATGCAAATCAAAGAAGGTTTCACTTATAACAAAAGGACGAAAGGACGAAATGGTCGCTTTCATGGCGCCAACATACGAGACCAACAGAAACATCAGAAATTAAACAAAAGTGAGCGTCTTAAAAGAAAATTTTTCATTCTTAATAATTCAAACTCATGAAATGTGAAACGCTTTGTTCTCGTCCTTTTTATTGCCTTTTGGCAATGCGCGATTAAAATTTCGTCTTTTATAATTTTCACTGAACAATAGAAAAGTCGGTTTTTGACAGAGGACGAGCCGCATATGTTCGCTTTTGGGGAATCCTACAAGTATAATAAAATTGCGAATGCGTAAATAGACGCGTTTGTTTCTTCACCTTTACACATCACTTCCAGTATTAAGAAATGAGATTTTAGAAACATATGCAAAAGACATTTTCTCTACTAAACCCGTCTGACTGTACTTTTGCTTTGGTTGTTTACTGTCCATGGACATTTGCTTCACGAATTATCTCCCATATCAATTTTAAATGAATGATTTTTCTATTCTACATATTCTTATATTGTATTATCCGCTGGGACTTCATGTGGCATTTTTCGGTAAATGCTTTATGGCTTTATAGATTTAGGGTTAGATTGCTATAGTTATTACTATATAATGCTGTTGTCGTTGTCGTTGTCGTTGTCGTAGTGAGATACTTGAAACAAACTGTAACATATAATAATATATTATACCAACATACAACAGTTTCAGAATACACGAGTACATTCATAGTACTTTGGAAATGAAATTTAACTTACACCCGCCCTTCAAACAACGAATCCCATTCAAATGATTTTTCATTTGTTTTGTTTGCCTTTAGGGCGGGTGGTTGTTCGAGCCGATTGCTTTGTAATTGCAAAACTACTGGATTCCAATCCAAATCCATTTCACCTAAAAACTACTTATCGCTACTGTTGCTGTGCTATTTGTGTTCTTCCTGTTCATTGTCCTTTCAATGCTGGTTTTGTTTTGAAAAACAATTAATTCTATTTATACAACGACGCTCATATGCAAATAAAATATTGTACAATAGTAAAGACCAAAATATGTAGTAGATACAATAACCAACTGACTCATCCAACCATTGGTCGGTTCTTTCATCCAAACATTTCACTAAGTAAGGTTACTCTTAATGCCCGTTGGCCGCATGTGGTTTCAATTGTTGTTACGGAGAGAAATTATTTCACTGCCAAGGGCTATAATCAGCAAACAAGTCTTGTGTCCTTTGTGCGTATCCCGTGTTTAGTACGAAAAGTTGATTCAAATTGTATTTGACTTTGTAAATATTTCCATTTGGTGTTGAAGTGTTCTCCTTCCTATAGATACTTGTACAATGGTACTTCAACGACTATTGTAGAATAAGGATGAATTGTCCTTGCAAATGGGTCGAGTAGCACTTCATGTTAGTGGGTTAGTTGCGCATTATCAGCAGGAAAATCCATTATTTATTATTTAACTATTTTTCTTGTTTCAATTTCTAGTACAAGTGTATTCGTACATTTTTCAACTGTCACACACATGAAGAGAATTTTATCCTTGCAGATACTTGCTCACATACTCCATCATGATCCTTCGTTGCCACTTCAATTTGTTGTACGTGTTAATGTGCCAAAAATGTTTTCGCAAATTTGAAAAAAAAAACAAATCCACTTGAAGACGAAATACTATTGCCATTCGATATATTCGAATTTGTTTCTTTAATTTGTTTTGATGTGTTAACAACTTTAATGTATGTTGTTAACTAAGTGGATGATGAATGGTTCTTATTCAAAAATCCTCACTCGATGAAGAACAAAGATACAATTCTTTTAAAAAGATTTCAATAATTTTAAATGTTTATCTAAAATCCAAATACCATGGAATGGAATGGAATCCTTACATAACCAAATAAACCTATTGGGACAGGTAACGCCCTACCAATAAATAAGGAACGACGTCTTCTAGGCATGCCGTATGAAACTTGCAATTTTCCCATTTCATATGATGGCCTCAGCTATCTTTATTCAAAGCTGCTTGGGTTTTATAGCCAGAAAAGGAATGTGAACCATGTAATCTACAAAATATGTCAACTTCTCTGCTCCTGAGGAGCTTTCTTGAGAAAAAGTTTCATACTTTTTCACTAATCTTAAAGTGAATATATAATGAGATTCATAAAAACTTAAGATCACTAAAATGGATTGTCAAGTTGAGAATAATGATCATTTTCAACGGCTTCTTCTTTTTACTTTTAAGGATGGAGAAAAATGAAAATTTTAATCTCAAAGACGCATATTGTTTTCGTCAAAAGTTCAATGAAGTGCATTTGTAAGAAAATTTCCGTCAAACAAGAAGGGAACTTGCGGAGAAAATTGTATGTTCCCACTCTGTTTTAAAGAATGATCTTCACTTACTGAGAAAGTTTCACAAGTGTGGAGTGACAACAACAACAATCAACGAAACACAATCTCCGTTGATTTGCTTGCGTTTTACCACTCAACTTATAGACAATAGCAACTATTTCTTAATATTTAGCAAAGCAAACTGCTACTTATACATTAATATGAAGCCTCGGAAATAAAGACTTAGTCCAGGTAAAGCGGAACTTAGTTCTAAAACCAAGATAAAATGAGACACAGTGTGTCTATGGCATTACAATTGATCAAATGACTGAGAATATATTAATATTATCCCACAATAGATAAAAAAGGTAAAGGTAAAAAGTGAAGGTAAAAATTCTGATCATTCTTTATTCACAGTCCAAATAAGCAATTCCTTGTATTTAACTTTGTATGGAAAAATTCTATTGAAGTAAAGTTCAGTTTTAACTATGCAATGCATGATGAGGAAACTTTCGAATTCTTACGTATGAAGTCTTATTAATGAATCATATAGTGCTTATCAAAATTATACCAAACCAAAACAATTTTTTTATTTTTTTAAAATGTTGTTTACAATTATAGAAAAAATGAAGCGCATAATGAAAGAACATAGTATGTACATATAGTCCATAAAAATAAGGCCTGCTGTTATCAATTCGAATCTTTCCATTGACGGAGTACTAATAGTTTTTGTTGAAGCTACTGGGAGTCAATTATCCCAAATAATTGATTTAATTTGCTTTGCAAACAAAATAAAGTGAAATTTTACATTTGAAACTAAGTATTCACTTAGCGACTCTGCGGCAGAACTCTTTCTCGCAATTTTTCTTTGTTGAGAAGCACGAAGCTTACGAGTATCAGTGTCGCATGTACCAGCAACATTGCCGACATTTTTCTTTGTCTTCTTTCACAAGAAGAGACACCAAAGAAAAATCAACGATAAGTGTCGTAGAAGAATCTCTAGGTGTAAAAGGTGTATTTGTTTAAAGTTTTATTTTGAATTGATCCGTTCATTTTAAATTAAATTTAGCATTCAATTCTTACCATACGGTTTGCCATAGTAGCCATTCAGAATGAATACACACCACCCAATATAAATCTTTGCGTGAAGTGCCTTAATGTGTTCTTTCATTCTGCGTTTCAGTTTTTCTCTAATTGTAAACAACATACATAGATTTGGCGAGACTGAAAACAACATTTTTTTGTTATGGTGTCGTATAATTGTGATAAGCAACATAGCAATCAATTTTCCAGAAAACAAATTTCCACAGACAAACTCTACACATATTTTACTAGACTTCCAGCGACAAACTCTAGGACATAGTTACATCTGCTAGATAATGATGCTTAGTCAGTTCTTGCTGTCATTGACCCATTTTTTTTGCAAAATTTACTTTTGATTGTCGTCTTATCTTATACATTGAATTTCTCAAAGATCATAAACCAAATTAAATTTATTTTTAACAAAGAAGTTAATAAAGATATAATGTCTGATAAGGCAAATGTAATAGACTTTCGCTCTGATTTACTAAGTATAAAAGGTCTACCGATCAAATAAATATGCTTCAGTTGAAATCAACATATCGGAATTATGAAGACTTTATTTTGTACTTTGTGTCTTATTGGTGGTGCAGTGGTTTTTGCCATAGATTGGCAAAAAGTTAAAGAGTTGCCTTTTCAGCAGCATAGTATGAATAACCCAGAAGGAAGGATTACCAACGGCCAGGTGGCACGTCGTAGCCAATTTCTTTACCAAGCTGGACTCTTTATTGATGTTAGAGGAGGTAGATCATTTTGTGGTGGAACTTTAGTCTCTGACAGCCGCACACTGCGTGGATCAAGTACAATATAAAGTAAAGTATTTCTGGATTATTTTCCTTATACTAAAAACCTTGTTTGTCATTGCTAGTATAAAGAAATTTCGTTACGGAGCATGCATATTCGATTTATGGTTGACATGGAATATTTCTGATTCTAATGAAGTTGGCACGTACATCGTCAAGCAAGCAATTGTCAATGATATTGCGGTTATCAGGTTAAGTGAATCAGTTACCGACAATAACTATATAAAACCAGCGAAATTGCCAACAGCGTCTAATTCTTATAATGGTAAACAAGCGATTGCCTCTGGTTATGGAAAAATTTCGGACTGTATGTATCCAAATAGTTCTTATGGGTTATCTTCTTGTTGTAATAGCGTGAATATATCTTAAATATAGCGGCATCTACTATTACGAATATATTACGTTGGGTGAAGCAACCAGTTATACCAAATTGGAAATGCAACCGTAGATATTTGGGTATGATAAAGGATAGCCACATATGCACAAGTGGTGATGGTGGTGCTTCAACTTGTAATGGCGATTCTGGTGGTCCTTTAGTCTTGCACGAAGATCTTGTAACTTTCATTGGTATAGTATCGTTCGGTTCATCTTTTGGATGTGAATCTGGATGGCCTCCTGTGTTCACTCGAGTTACGTCCTATTTGGATTTTATTAAAAGTAATTGTAATATATGAAATACATATTTATGACTAAAAATAAATACTATAAGTGCATGCATTTGCAAACAAGTTTAAAATAAATATACTCCTAATAAGAAAATTTATTTGTTAATTATTTTCTTTTTGTAAACAAAATACTTTCTTTTTAGCATAAATTTATGTTGCTGTTTTGCGATATTAAAATAAACTTAGATAGATGCCATATGTTGCCTTTTAACCTTCTAATCTTATATACTTATATACTTGTATACTTGTATCTATGCATGCATAACAGGTTGTTGTTGTTTGTTTAACATTGAAAATTTTCAATTAAAATTTTTACAAATGTTACTTATTAGATTTACATATGTAAATTTCTTGTTATTTATTAATTAAGTTTGATGTTTACACAAAAAATGCTTGTGAACACAAGCAGCCTATTCAGAAAGTACAAAATTTACAAATTTCGAAAGGAAGGCAACATTTGAAGAGAAACAAAATTGTGGAAATATTTTTGTGATATTCATAGTTCTGTTAATACATAGTATAAAGCACGGTCAGTACGAAATCGCATAACTTTTAAACCACACAATGGATTTTGATACGGTTTCCGCTCTCATTTAGAGATTATTTTAAGGAAAGCTTATACATAAGTTCATAAATATATACTCTTCACGCACCCTCTAGAAAACGTTTTTGCCTACGTTCTGTCATAGAGAATTCAGAAATATTTAATTATTCATTTGACTTATGTTTAGGGAGCTTTATGACCCAGTGATCGTAGGGTCTTGAAATCTAAACGGTTGTTGAATATGGATCAGACACTTGTACAGTTCAAATTTCAGTTCGGTAGCACAATAAAAAAGTTTTCATAAAAAAAACTTAAATTTGGGTTTGGGTTTGTATTGGAACTATACGGTCCAGTAACTCTAGGGTCGTGAAATTTACACATTTTATGGACAGAATGTGTTGGACGTAACCGGCATGTAGAGTGCGCTGTATAATATGAAATGTCCTTCGGGTATTTTATAATTTCTGTTGGGAAATTTAGGGGTATTTTTCCATTTTTTATCTTTGTTGTTACTCAATACGATTTATCATTGTTTACAGGAGCAAAGTTTCTTCAAATGAGATTTTAAAAATTTGCAACAAGTACTCATTGCTTTTAAATGATGAAATCGAAGGAGAAATGGAAGTCATAATGTCTAATACAACCGTGCAAAAGCAAGGCCGGGTCTATTTTGTTATAAATTTAACTGTTCTGATCACTAGAAACGGTTTGAGACTGAAGCAATACTCTTATCTTGTATTTGGAGAAACCTTAGATGAATTTTCCTGCGTTGCTGTACAAGGTGGCAAAACAGACTTCGTGCTTTTCTGATCTTTTGATGTTAGGTATTAGTATCGCAATTCAAATTCTTGACAGAAACTTATTATCCATATATGTAATGTTGGAGATACTTAAGGTCTCCGTGACCAATAAGTAAAAGAAATGAAAGTCAATTTGTGTCATACCACTGTCAGTCGTGATGGTTGAAATTTGTTGTTGAAAATATCTTTTAAACTAATGGAGACATGCTACATATATGTGCCTTACTTTTGAGTTCCAGAAGGAAATAACTTCTTAAATCTCTAATAAATTATTTTAGCTTAACAGGAATCATTTAGTGATCAATAATATAAATGTATGTTTACCAGTTCCATCATCCCGAAGTTTCATTTGAAAATGTGTGATCAGATATTCAAAGTTAGTTAATGAAATTGACGAGTTTTATCGCAATACGGCAATCTTGCTAAAGGTAAAGGGTCCTTGAGAGTGTATGGGGTTCCCGTACCAGCACAATTAAGTGCGATTATAATAATTAGAAAAGATTAAAAATTTATTTAATCAATAGAATTGGAGGACTCAATAAATCCAAACAAATGTTTAGTTTGTTGTTTGATAAATATGAAGAGGAAAGTTTGTGTTCTTAAAGTAATCAAGAAAACATATCAGGAGTGTCTTCGAAAATTATACAATCGCTCAAGCAGTGAGGTCAGTTACTTTCATTTTATTTTATTCTAATTAATCATAACTAGAAAAATATGACAAAGTACACAACTGAGTAAAAATTTACTTAAATAAATTTAAATCCAAACTCTCATCAAACTTAAATTTGTTTACTTATTTTCAAAAACTTAAGAATCCTTAAAAATTGTAATATGTTGTATATTTTGTTGCGAATAATTATTATGGTTTCGCCTCAGAAGCATGGAACAGACATATGTATAATAAGTGTATCTTTAATCAAATTCCCCTTTTACTTATCCACAAATAATTGCACATATTAAGTAATTATTAACACTTCATTGGCCAACATGATAAAATTTTGTTGGAAATTTCTTTCAAACATACAAGACACTTTCACACATTGGGTAAAAATTATTCCAAGCGTTTGCACAAAATTATAATAATAATCTTTATCTATTTGAAAACGCGTTCAACGTTCAAAGTTTCTCAGCCAAAAATTGCAAAACAATTAATTTTACTCATAGTAAAAAGGAAATATTAAAAAGAAAATGGAAATGGAAAAGAAAAATTGTTCAAAATTATATTTCGCACGCACACAAATTGAAACATTTAAATGAGATAAACGGAAGGAAAACATGGTACGAACGGAGGAAGAAACGAATGAACGAACGAATGGAGGAAGGAAGTGACGCCGGTTGCAAAAACTTTAGCATTGTGATTCTGTATTCATGGGTGTGGTAACTCCCACTTCAGATACTACATGGCATCATCCATGGGACACACGCGTTAATATCACGTTCCACACTCCTCACTGTGTTAGCAATTTAAATACTTTCTTTTTGCAGCTTGTTGTTGCTAATTTTTAATAAATATTGAACATAATAATAAGTGTTAACAGAGAGTAGAAGAGGGTTGAAATATATTTGCTAAAAAGTATCTGAAGGAGGAAAGAGGGTAGCAACGAAGATATTTTATGCAAATTTTTTATAATTTTCAAAATTTCGCGAAAGAATATAATAATATAGATGAACTCATGAAGATGTAGAAGTAGATGAAGCCAGAAGTGGCATGGACTTTATGTGTTCGAAGTATGTGTGCCATGTTGTGATGACTATTATCAATTATTATTATTATTATTGTTGATATTGTTGTTGATATCGTTGTTATTATGGCTTTTTTCTTTTTGTTTTTGTTGCATTAGTGCCACGTGTTTCTATTGCTTGGTTCCTCGATTTTTTTGACAGAATGAATCAAACATCATCATCATCCAAACGCTTATTTACATTTTGTTTTGTGTTACTTTAGATACTTAACTGATTGATTATAATTTTCTCGTTTGTAAGTTGATTATAATGTCTTTTACACATGTTTTGAATGGTTTTACCACTTTTTCCATAGATCAGTTCATCGAAAACCTCATAACTTACATATGGAGACGGTTTGCTTTAAGATGCAGATTGGACCTAGTTGGAAATAGTCAACCATAGCGATTTGTCTCGCTATTTCTATCTCAATAAAGTTTCTGTGGTTGAGCTAAAATTTTTGGACCGATAGAATTTAGAGCTGAATAATGTGTTCTTATTTCTAACTTACTAAATTCCCTCTAACAGATATCAAATAATTGGGCTATTAGTTCTCATATGAACTAAGTCATGTAGTTGGGATCCGTTTAACTATATAACTAAATATTTTACATATCACAAAACTAAATCTCACTTTTTATTTCTATTTTACAAACTAATCAATTAAAAATGACAAACTCATCTGATGATTCAATTCGAATATTTTATTGCACAGTTCCATAGCAAAAATGAGGATATGAAAAATGTAAATAATGCTAATGAAACATTTTGAAACATCATAACTTCTGCTTTAACGTAATACAAGTATATCATGAACAGATTAATCAAATCATTTAACTGCTTTATTAACTAATATAATGACCTACACATAATAATTTTGATACATTTTCTTAATCAGTTATTAAAAATTTATAAAACATTTGAAGAACAAAAAAGAAGAACTAAAATATTAATACAATATATCGTAATTACTAACAAAAATCAGCATACTTAATGCTACAACTTGTTATGTGATCAACACTAATTTGACAAAACGAAAAAAATTGATTTAATTTACACCTATATTATATGATAGAACGACATTTAAACTCCCCAAGATCTTCTCTTCGGGGGATGAGTTGCTAAGGCCTTAGCCAGTGGATTTGGATGAGTTGATAGTTTCTCACTCTAATGGATGAATGAGAGTTCTATTAAGACAAAATTAAGTAAAAAAAAAAGAATAATAAAAATTCCCAATGCAGGATTCGAGCCCTATGCCATCGGTTTGCCAGCCCGACACTCTAACCCATAAAAAAAAACAACTGATGATTCTATTTTTCAAATCATTTTATTGAAATTGCACTCATGCCGTAACGCACATAGGTAAAAGAGCTACATTCGAAAAACTAACTTTCCAAAAGTGTTCGAAATAATTTATGTCCACTGTCATTGTATCAGAAATATATTGAATAAATGCAGTGCTGCCCAAATAATAGCTTAGGATGTTGTTGATAGAAAAAAAAAGTACTTGTTAAAAGTGCCTTTTTTATAAGAAGTTTTCAAGTGCTCAAAACTTAAGAAACCAAATATTTTGGCAAAGTATTTGTGATGGAATCTGATAAATGTGATACGTATCGTGTGTTTGTACACTTCAACTGTATAAAATTAAAGTATCCTCCTTATAATAAAGTGTTCATATAAAGGAAAAGCAATCTTAGATATTAAAAAAGAAAAAACATTAACCCGGTTGGAGTGCTAGACGTTGGAGGAAACAAGCTAAAAATTTATTAATGTCTAAAAAAACTAATGTGGTTGCTGCTCGTAAGCGAGGACATGTTATCCTTGCAGCGGTACTTAAGTTACTGATTACATGCCCGGAAAAAAGGCGAAAATGATCCGCAAAATAATAATGAAAAGCCTAAGCGCTTCTCTACGGACAAAGTATTGGCCTTGGCAATAGATCATGGATTCAGTATGGCGCTATAAGAGAAGAATGTAAAAATGCAACACTTAATTAATATATCAAGAAGTGACTGAAAGGAAAATCGATTGCAGACCCGAGGGTACAGAAATTTCCGATACAAAACGAAAATCGCCTAGATGATTTGCAAAAAGAAAATCTATTTTGAAAGTCCACGAATTTTACGGACATGTTCCTGTCAGCATGGATGATGCATCAAATCCAGTAATTTCATCGTTAAATCTGGACAGTCGCATACGAAAGCCAAAACCACCTGTTTTTCCATCAGAAGTGGTAAATTTGCAAACATGCGAAATAAATAATGCAGAAAACATTTCAGTGGTTGACCGAAGCTTTGATGAGTTAGAAAATATGCATGGATATCTATGCAACGATGAACTTGAATATAAAGAGCATGCGAGCATGGGTGCTAAGCCCATTTTTTTTTTTTTTTTCAAAATATTGCCTATTAATATGTAGAACCTAACGAAAAAAATCATGATCGAAAGTTATGAGTTATTAGCTTATTGCACACAAAGTGGTAAAGTTTCCCATAGGGCGATGTTTATCTTTAGCATGTTGTGGTTGCTTTGTATAACTTTTCATACAATTATGATTTATTTGCATCCGAGTTGATTATAATTTTATGCATGAAGTGAGTAAATGTTTTTAGCTCTCAGTTGTAACAAGAGAAATATATAATTTTTTTATTGTCAATAATTAGTCTTTTATATTTGGAAATAAATCAATTAATTTTTTTTTTTTTTTTTTTCTATTGCATAAATTAAAAGATGTCTGATTGCATTTACTTGTTGAAAACTTCAAATTGCAGCAATGGCACCAGCAACAGCAGCCCCAGCAGCAACAGCCTGGCCAGCCTTTTCAACCTTATGTGCCGCCTTATCAACCTTATGTGCCGCGTTACCTATCTTTTTAGCTGCATGATGCTGTTTAATATAATAAAAACATAATCAAATAAATAAATATTCAAAGATCATTTAGTAAAACTTACAATTTTATGTCCAAGTGAATGACGAGCTTCGACAGTTTGTTCTTGGCCAAAGAAACAAAGCATTACAATGGCCAAAATTGCAAAATATTTATAGAAATTCATTTTCTTTGCTTCCTTTGCTTTCTTTAACTTTCTTGTCGACGGTTAATGAATATTTGATTTTAGTATAAATTGCTCTGCTTATATACTAAATTTTTCATGCGATTTGTTTATAATTTTTAATATTAATCAAATTTTTGACTCGTGTCTTTTCAAATTGTCATTGCATATCGTTGATATCATGCAATGAGATATAACGCAAATTTGTTATCTTTGATCATTGATTATCAAAATAATTAATTGGCTTGCCAATCAAAATATTTAAAATATTTATAGATACAAAATATATTAACAATATGTTTGTATTTTGTTCAAATAACAATAGCACACATTTATTAAAATTTTCGAATTCTATGAAATGAATACCAGCAAATCCAGAAAATGAGCGTTAGAAATAATGGCAGATAATTGAACAAATCAACAAATTATAACTTTAAATTAAATTAATAAGCCTTAATGGATTCCAGATTTCATAGTAAAATAAGGTAAATATCTCAAGACATCGACATTTGTTACACGTACAAAGAATAAGGTGAAGAAGAACAATTAGTATGTAACCAAAATCAGATTACTGGGGGTAAACCCTTTGCATAACAACATGAACGATTACTGAAAAAGCGTTAAAAATTTAAGAAATTGAAGATAACCAGTGAATCCATGAAACGACGCAAGAACTCCACCGGATTGCGCTTACACAACGCCAAACACACCAGAGACGAATCACCGAACGATAATCCTCTTATTCCATTTTTGTAAAACTGACCGACACGCTCGTTTCCAAAGGCTATCAAAACAAATCTAATGAAGGAAATTGACTGAATCTTTGACAGTAGGCTACTAAAAGAATGTACTGCACGATGGTAACACTCTTTTGTAATAGCAGCGCCATCGAGCGGTGAGGCTAAGTACTTGTTGAGTGACCCTCGTAAGTATAAGAAAAAGTGTTTGTCAGTTTCATAATTGATAATTTAAATAGGGGAAGAACCTTTAAAAAAAAATAGATTCTTATTAAAAAATAAATAAAATGATATGATCTTTTCATTGAAAACACTTTCTTTCAAATTCACAATGAATAAATATGTTATCTATTTTTTTAATTTTTGTTCTTGTTAATGAAAATATTTTAGTTAATTTTTTTTCTATAATGCATGGCTTTGTGCGATTTAAACATATTGACTATTGATATTTTCTTAAGTACATAAATAGACTTATTGATAAGCTATACAAATGCCACTTGAACAGAAAAATATAAAAGATGAATAAATTAGTTTTCATAGAGGCTTTCTACCTTTTACTCGTATATTGCTACGTCAAATCAAATTGTAGAAATCGGCAAGATACATTATGCCATATACAGATAATGATGCATTAAATCTTGTCCTTCAAACGTTCAGATGGAATGATAGAGAAAGTAGAGAAGGAAAAAAAATTATGATGAAATATTTAAAAAAAAAAAGAAAATTATAAAGAAAAAAAAACGTCTGTGGACACTTAGAACGAAAAGGGGAAACCCCCAAGAAATTAAAGGAAGTCTTCCTTCGCTGGTACGTGTAAAGTGAAATTGCGATTCTTTTTTTTTTAATATAAAAGAAGTAAGTACATGTGTTTGAAAAACGAATTAAGCAACAATTTACGAATTTAGCAACCTCCCGGGGATGGCCAACTTAACGTCATGGGGGCTCAATAGGTATGGTGGTACCAAAGGTACGAATGTCTGAAAGGGGTCTGTACTTGCTTCAAGCGATACGCTATACACATAAATGATTAAAGATGGATAACTATATGGGGAATCAGTTGGCCAATGGAAATACTCGTATTATCTTCAAAAAGTATAGAGCAAGCGAAGTAACTATCCCTCCTCCTTTTTTATGCAATATGACAGATTTTTTTTATAATTTTTAATCTGCCCATGAAAATCTCCCTAATTCCCTTTATTTTGTAATGTGAGAATTGGGAAAATATCGATGGAACAACCCTTCCTACAAACCCACTTAAACATTTTAAAATTCTCAGCTATGTATTTCGATTTTAAGAAATATAAATAATGTATTGTATATAAATAATTTTGTAAAAACATTGAAAAATCATTTTACATGAAATTAGAAACACGACAGCAGTCACATTAATTATCTTTATTGAAGTTCTCATCATTTAAGTCAAGGAAAACATGAAATTCTTAATGTGAGTACGACGAGTAACACAAAACACGATTATTAGATTTTATATGTTTTGTATATTTTTAAAACACCAAACATGATAAACTCATACCACATAATTTATGGTAATTTACAATTAATGAACAATTAAGTGGAAAGATTACCACACATTGAGTTTATTTATACAAAAAAGAAACTTGAACTTGAAATTAATTACATTCGTAGAAAATAAAAATCTCGCATGCGATTAAATATGTGGGGCATTACGAGTTCATATATAAAATTGCAATTGCATACTTTTAAGGGCTTCATTTCAGAAAGCTTTCATTAAACTTTTGCTTTGCAAAAACAAGTTTTATTTTATAAAATTTCTCAAGATTGTTTTTATTTCATTAAATATTGTTTAATTTTCCTTTCTTGTGAACTATAACTTTGCGTTTCTTGTTGATGCGTCTTCGCATTGGAAGTGGTCTATTTCGATGATCCCTCATAATGTGACCTTTTAGAATGTACTCAGCACATGGTGCTAAAGTACTTCTTCCAATAGACTGCGAAGAAAATAAAATATTGGATTAGTAAGTTTACCTTAATTTCATATCGCAAAATACAAACATTTTCCATTATTTTTTCAATGTCATTTTTATTTTTGAAAACAATTTTTGCACAATTATTGGATGCAAAACAGAATAAAATATTCATAAGCAATATGAAAATGAACTTTACTTTTCCCGGACTCATTCTTGCAATTGTTTATTGTATAATTTTTATATTTATTTAGCGAAATCCAACAAACGCCAACCAACTGATAAATGCAACTAGAAATGAAGAAATTAAAAAGACAATAACAGAAGCGACAGATGAGTCGCAATTGTCAGTTCATTAATCTGAGGAAGTGTAGAAATAAACAATAAGAAGTTGAAGCATTAAATTACAGATATGTGTGTTTCTGACAATAATTCATTCATTCACTTATTACACTCCTCTATTAATCTTAATCAAGTACAGTGCAGTCTCACTAAAACCAATTCCATTGTGTATGACGGAAAATATATCCCACTTATTCAATTCCATTATCTTATGAAACACATTATTCGAACTTATTCGAAGTCAACCCCTTCTTTTTCTTCAATTTTATTAAACATTTTGCGATATTTTATTTTTTATTTATGTCGCACCAAACAAAAGAGAGGCCCATTTAAATTTCATTGAATTTGCCAAGAATTTCACCCAAATAATGACAAAATCCCAATTTAACCCCCGTCATTCAACCTTTAGTTAAAGGTTTATCGTTCTTTATGCGCGAATTCATTGAAAGCCGATAGTCAATTGTACATTTGTCACATTTGTCGATACATTTTATGACATGTCAATGTTGTTTGTTGTATTCTCTAATGATGCTGCAACATTTATTGTTATGTCAAACATGAAAATTAAAAGCAACAGATAAAATTGTCTGTTTTGTCAATTGAATTGACAAAAATAAAAGGTACATATTTTATTTGGGGTGGTAATGCTAGACAACAATTGAGAGTTTGCTTTGTTGTTTACCATGTATGAATGTTATTGAGTGTCTAAAAAGAAAAGTTTATACGAAACCAGGTACATCCGAGGGTCAATCAATAAGTCCTTTGCAAAAGATAGAGAAATATTTTCATTTCCGTAATTTGCTTTTTATTTTTTTCAATAGGTGTTTGCTTCAGTGATGACCTTCATTCGACCCAAATCTCTTATCTTCGGGCTAGAGAACAGGAAATATTTGCATAGGGCTAAATTTTGAGAATATACTGGATGGGGTAGCAGTTTAATTTATAGATTTTTTCCATGGTGACCTACATGTATTTTCATGTTGAAAAATCACTTTTTTCTTCGATATTTACGGTCGTTTTTGCTTCAAATAATAATCGAATGACCACATAGAGCTCTGAATATAATTCGTTGGTAATTATTTTACCTTTTAAAAGTCATGCGATGAAATAGCACCTTGTGTATCCACAAAAAACTGTCTCCATAGCCTTGTTGGACGACAGATCCACTTTCACCACGAGAAATTCACTGCTTTGAGTTTTCCTTGGTCTATGGTGTTTTCTGACAAATCAATGTTTCATCCACGGTGCAAAAACTTTTTCGGATTTCGGTCATCACTGAACGCTCCTTTGAAATGACTACATAGTTGCGCTTATGGTCGAGTGCGGCGGCAGCCATCGCACGGATAGCTTTTTCAAGTGAAAAAAAATGTGATGTACCCACTTAGTTAAGACGCCTACAGTCTCAACCACCTCACGCACTTTCAATTTCCGATGGCCCAATATCTTTCCATGGATTTCAAGAACGTTTCCTGGAGTGACCCCCTTTTTTTCGGCGAACTGAACGTTTGGCTTCACATGTGCTGGTACGAATACAATGAATCCAGGAAACCTCTTTTCAAGCATTAAAATTGACGGTGCACAGCCCTCATAGTATTTATAAAGTCTTTCCTTTGTTTCGTGGATGGTTTTTTATAACGCTTGAAGAGACACAAAATTCAACTTTTTCTATTTTTTTTTCAATACACAAAAGTTTGTTGCTTTAATTGGAAATAAAAATGAAACCATATAATCAATATTATTGAGACTTCAACAACAGACTATTGATGAAATGAATTTTGAAAGATAAAAGTTATCATTACTAAGAGCGCCATTTCTCGGATTTTCTAAGGACTTACTTATCGACCGTCGCATGAATGTATTCTAAATTCATGCAGTGCAATAGTCATTTAAAAAAATAATAAAATTTTAAATTAACAGAGACAAAGCATTGATATTTTCTTTTATACACACAAGATCACTACAATGAATACCATATTTTTTTTTTTTTTTTTTTTTAAACGCCAGAGTCCGTTGTCCTTTAACAACTGTTCTTTTCTTTCTAAGCTTCACTCTCTTTTGCCGAATGATTATAGCAAAAAAAAAAATAAAAAGGAAGAAGAAGGGGAATAATTGATGGCGACAAGCAGGAAAACAACAAAGGGGAAGATCAACAGAAAATTTAGTAAAATTACACAGTGATATTGTTTATTTTCTGTTTGTGTTCTCGTCTATGTGATATTTCTAGCGCCAATCAACGTTTAGATTAATTAATTATTTATCCCCATCAATAAAAACCTTATTATTATATTATTCTCCTGAACAAGGCAAATATTTTTCATAAATTATTTAACTCGATTTAATTTATCAGCAATCGAAACAAGTGAAACCAACAATTAACCTGCTTCAACAAACAAATGTCAAAATATAAATAAGAGAAAATAATTTAATTTTGAAATGCAATTATCGAATCAACAACCCCCACCGCCTAAAAGCTAACTATGGACTTCCGGTTTATTTCAATTCATGTGACCTACTTTTTAATACAAATTTTTTCTTTAAATTTTTCACAAAAGAAATTAGCTTTCTGAAATATACCAAGGGCGGTCATCAAAGGCAAGTTTTCCATTAAACAAACTAATCAGATCTTTGTAAATGATTGGCTTTGTTCGGTTCATTTTAAAATTGAGGCGGTGAGTATTCCATATGCCCATTTAGTTATTTTTTATTTTCATTTCTGTGGTCACTATTGTTATTGAAAATTTGATTGACATTTAAAGGCAAAGGGAATAAAAATAAAATAGTGACAGATGTGTAAATTAATAAACAACCAAAGACTATCCAACTGGAAAAATTTCAAACAATTTGCAACAAATTGAATTGAAGTAGATCCATGAGATTATTTTAAATGTATTTCAATGTCAAAGATTATTTCATTTTTAGAGAAATAAAACATATTTTATTTTCTCTTATTTCTTGTGCAAAAATATAGTTCAAGGTCGTTGAACAAACAAAGAAGCAACTCATCATCATCCTCTCTTCGTCAATTACACATCATATTCATAATGAACTAAACAAATATTCAAACTAATGCGAAATGCTAAGACAGAACTATTGTATGTTGTACTAATCAAGAGTCTTTTGATAATGATGAACCTGGATAAGCAGACTAAATGCCTAAACAGGTAAAGGTAAAGAGGATGATCGGAATGAAAGGAAATGGAGAAGAAATGTTAACGATATGCTAAGCATAAATGCAGCGATGTTACTTGTCAGTAACATCAATGAGGTTTTTTTTATAAGTCAGTCAAGTTCACTTTCACTTTCGTTAGCCAAAAGCCAATCCAATCTCAAGCAAATTAATGCGACGAGTCAAGTCAGGTAAAGTCAACTCAAATCGATCTGAACGACACACATCGATGACGTCGCAGCTCATCATCCATTGAAATGAAATGAATTGAATTGCTCTAAATTTAGTCAAGTTTCGTTGGCCAAGACTAATTTTGGTCAGTAGCGCAACAAAGTTTTTGGTCTATGGGCTCAAAAGTAATGAACAATAATAAAGAGAAGGCGAAGACGAAGAAGCCAAAATTCAAATTAATATGCGTGTGTAGGTTTCTTTTACCTGTCATCTCAGACGATATATCAATGGTTCAAGTCTTGAGACCATTAATCAATCAAAGCAAACCAAATACAATAGAAGAAAAACCGGCATGAATGAAGTGCAAAAGCGACACCTATTGCTTATTTAGTCACTACAGGTTTCTTGATGTTGATAGTTTTATTGCATCATTTATTGTTAAAAATTTATTTATTTTTGTTAGCAGTTTTTACCATAAATCGATGCTTGATTGCGTTTTATTACCTTCTTCTTTTTCACCTTTTTGCTTTCTCAAGTTGTTCCAGTAACATTTTTTTTTATATTTGTATATATATTTTATTTGTTTCGAATTTCTTTATGGATGTTTTTGTTTTATTTTTTTTTTTTTGTTTTTTGTTGGTTGGGTTAGTTCGTGCGAATGTTCAGTGAAAGCAAAGTGTGGCAATCAATGACGACATCAATACCAATAATACTGAATAACAACAATAAGAAATAGTATGTATTGACAATAAACAAAACAATATAAACTGCAATAACAAGTTTTACCAGCTGCAATTCAATATTATTTTGTCTGGCCTTCTTCAGCGAAGTCGTCGTCTGGGTCCTCCTCACTTTGTGATAATAATAAAATACAATGCAATAAAGGCAAGCGTTAAACAGCTGATATACAATATTACTTATCTGACATAGCTGATATCGGTGAAGCTGCACTCGCCGCTTGCATTAATGAGCTTTGCCTTTGGAATTGAGGGGCAGACCGGCTTTTACGTAAAGATCTTGAAAAAAAATTTTTTTTTTATTTTTGTTATCATTTAAATTATATTAAATAATAAAACCTAAAACTGAAGAAGCAAGGGATTTTTGTGAAATATTGAAATTTTAAATATATATTATTATTATTTATTTATTTATTTATTTATATAATGCTAACCTAAAGTTAAAACTAGAAGTTAACAGAGTTAATAAAAATAGCCATGGCTACCAGGGCCTTCAGCTTATTAATTATTTATTTCCCTAAATCATATATATTTTTTTTATAGTTGTAAAACAATATGTATTTGAACACAAACTAATATATCGAAGATAAGATTATTAGTAAAAATTTGAATTGAATTATTTCCTCAGGAAATGAAAGCTTTTCAGGGTGGCACTTTGCAAGGGGAAACCCACAGCAAACAAAAATTTCTATATGATATCAATCCTTGAAAATAAAGCAAAGTCTCAATAACAACCAACAGCCTGGTTATGCTGTTTTAAGATTTCTACCCATAAAATATGTTAAGTTTCCATAAATAATGTTAACCCAAGGAGAATGTAATTTTCATCATCCATCCTCCTTAACAATAGTTCATAGAATATTTTTACACTTCTGACCTCTCTAGAATGATTGTCATAAGTGCGTGGGGACAAATGATGTGCAGACCTTTTTAACTTGTGAAAAATTATTTGAAATGTTTCTCTGCAATATTCAAAGCCTCTTCTATAATGTTATTATTGATGAAGCATCGCGGTCATTGAACTCTTAAACTCTTATTATCATTTCGAAAGAGCAAACGTCACGTTTTCAATCCTCCAGCGACACTCTGCCATCAAAAAAGACAACAAAAACGTTTAAATTCCTCTACTTAAACGTTATCACTTATTCTAAATAGGTGATTTTCCGGATGTTTGGAAAAGGGCTAAAATAGTTGTGATCCACAAGCCTGGTAAAAATCCAGCCCATTTGGACTCCTACAGGCCTATCAGACTATTGCCTTCGTTTAGTAAAATATTGGAAAGATGTACAATATATTAAGGAGGATTCCAATTCGGGTTCCGAAAGAAATACGGCCCTCCGGAGCAATCAAACAGGCTGGTTAATTTTATTCTGGAAACTTTTTGAAGCAAAGGAATATACAGTCGCTGTCTTTGTCGACGTAAAATAAGCTTTTGACAGAGTTTGGCATGAGAAACTACTTTTTTGGTTGAGATTATCATAAGTTTCTTGAACAAGAGATTCTTTTCTGTGGTGCAAGATAGTGTATGCTCATCATCGCGGACTTTCAATTCTGAAGTCCCTCAAGGGAATTGCCTTTCTCCAACTTTTTACTAGCTTTTTTACTCACTACATCATGTAATTTAAGCAACTCAGAGTTTATGATTGCAACGAATGCGGATCACATAGCTATGCTATCGAAGGATACCTGAATGTCGAGTGTGTCAACTTCCATGCAGGATTTTCTACATCAATTCGATGAATGGACTCGGAAACGTCGCAAAAAGGGGTTTGCGTAACATTCACCCTGAGGAGAGACGTTTGCCCTTCCCTTTATTCGTTCCTACTCCCGTCCTATTATCTCTTTCACTTTTTCTCCTCTAACAGGCATCACATTGGGCAGTAAGGAATCTGGGTGATCTCGCGTGTGTTCGCGGCCTGTATAACCTAACCTAACCTAACCTTTTTAGACTAAAACAGTTTGAGTACTCTGAAATCAATATTTTATCTTTAGGTTAAAAAAAAAAAACTGCTTAAACCATCCTCGTCGGAATCTTTCTGCCAAAATTTTAGGAGATTGACATTAAATTTTATAACTGGTCTGTTTTTGTTCCACGATTGTATTTGTATATTAAAATTGTTTGGTTTATAAACAATACAAATCACCTAATCAAGACAAAATGGTGTTGGTTAGGTCAAGGAGAATTAAAACTTTGAAACCTTGAATTATAGGAGCCTTCTGTGGCAACTCTTTTTACCACAATATTGCTATATTTACTTTTATTGAGTAATCAATACCACCTTCCTTCTGATTCCGCTCTGATTCTCTACTAATCTTCAAATCAGTAAAATCTTTTTATAAAATTTCGTTTGCCGCCTTCACTTATTCTATTTTTGAATAAAATAAACAAATTTGAATATATGTACTTACAATAATGTATTTTTACTCTATGTAAGCAACGGAAGGTGATTTACACCTTTTCATAATATTTACTTTGTTATTGCTATTGATCTAATGAATTCCATCTCTGTTTCTGTGACTGTTATTATGAATAGAATTCACGGAATTCGTCATCACAGAACATTACACATGGCCTACAAATGAGTTCAACAGAAAACAATTAAATATTGTATATTGTCATTTTATTGCTTCACAGGCTTGAATAATCGACACAATTCATACAAAACATGGAATTATCTTGTAAAATGGAATGTAGGACTGAAAATGGTATAAAAGGCCAAAAAACAAGATAAAAGAGATACATTTAATTGGCGATATTACAACGAGAAAAAGAATATTGTTGTTTTCCAAAAAAAAAAGGTAAATTCACCAGTAGATACAAGGGAATTTATATCTTTTGCAAATCAAATACAGATGTTTATATTAAATACTTTCAACCTGAATAATTAGGTTTACATATCGAAGAATGTTATTTATCAACTTAGTATTTTTTGTACTTACAAAAAGAAAAAGTCAAAATATGAAATAAAAGTTTTTAGATTGAATGCAGTCCTTAAATTAAATAAAGAAGTTGCAATTTGTGAGTGATGTAGTGTCCGTCTTATATTGATTATGCTGCACAGTTTTTGAAAGCATTTAAACTTTTATTTTTTATTTTATAAAATGTTTTGTTCAAGATCTATTAAGTCTACATTTTAGAATGCATAATACGCTAGAATTTATGAAGTTCATTATATTCACATATCACAGACACAGACAGGCAGGCCTACAAATGAGTCAAGTAAAAATCAATTAATTTTATTGTCATTTTATTGCTTTTTGGGCATGAGTAATCGACACAATTCAGACAAAACATGCACGTAGATTTAAAAAAAATGAATGTAGGACTGGAAATGATATAAAAAGGTAAAGAAAACATAGAAGAGCCGCAATTGTTGATTGTTTATTTTACAGAGAGTACAAGACTTTTGCGGTTTCGTAGAATTGAATCATAAACAAGTGTGAACATCATCAGAAGTAGAAGCAAGTAAACTCAAATGTATTGCAAGTCAAATACAAATATGTTTATTAAATTCTTTCAATCAGAATAATTTGGTTTATACATGTGAAATCTAAATATTCAATGTTTTGATGCAAAAATTAGTATTCCTTTTTGGTGATTGGTGGTGTCCTCTTGAAACACTTCCAAATCTATAGATAACAATGAATTTCTACACAATCTATATTTTTGTTACTTTAATATTGGCATTTTTATCAGTACAAATGGATGCAGCTCCCACCTTGAATAAATTACAGGGATTAAAGGTAACCGTAGTTTAAGTTACAGATTACAAATAAAACTAATAAAAATTTAATTTTTAGGATAAAGCAATACAATTTAGCAGAAATAACCAAGACACAATTAAAAAGGGTATCAATACTTTGGCTAATAAAATAAAAAAAGGATAATTCCAAACTGAAATATCATTAAAATTTTTAAAAAGATATTGTATATACTAGTAAAATAAAACTTTGTTTCACCAATGTTTATATAAATTTTACATTAAATTTTCGTAGTCCTGAATAGTGCAGCTTCAGAGTATTCACTGGCGACAGCACTCACTCAATATGCGACACGAAGAGGACGAAAGGACTCCACCCAAACGACCCTTTACAAAGTAGAAGGTGATCCACACAATTTCAAAATTTTTTTTCTATGGCAGAAACCACAAATCTTTTAAAACTTAAGTTTAAAATTTGACGGCGCTATGTTGGTCCGTAGCTATGTGATACAATACTCTCATTCACCAGTCCAAACAATATCAGAACGAAGTTAAATTCTATTCTTGTTAAGATTATTCCTTCTTTTTTTCTTCTACTTAATTTGCCAATTCGATTCAATCATAAAATTTTACAATTTTCCAGATATTTTACAATACATTTAATTTATATTTGTGACTGACTGGCTCGTTGGCCTAGAGGTTAGTGCGCTGGCTGACATCCCAAGAGTCGCGGGTTCGATTCCTGCTCAAGGCAAGTCTGGGCCTGCACTTTTCTAATTTCCTCCTTCCCTTCTTAACTTCCCCATGACCAGAAGGCCTCTGTCACTATTTTTTTTTACTATAGTAAAAATACTAGGTTATTATTTGTAATTATAATCTTAGTTCTAATAAATAAATAAATATATTTGTAATAATTTCATGATGCGATTCTCTATTTCATACTGTCGTTAAATGATTTTCGTAGGATAATACTGAAGTGGTTTCGGGTTGCTTTCTGAAGGGTCTAATAATTTAGTTTTCCATCTCCGTGAGCAGTCGTTTACTTTGTATTAATTGATGTTTATTTTAAGATGACATTACCTCGCCTCGTCGGTGTAGTAGTCGGTATTGTAATTAAGGCATTACAGTGCCTGCTTTGTGATGTTCTACCCCGCTAATTGTCCGGGACTGCTTACACGTACATGTAACGAATTCGCAGCCAACCTTAATATCTAAAGGCCGTTCATTATCCGCAACCTGTGACCAATATTAGCTTCCATCGGAAAGCCTTCAGCTAGGCTCTCGCAGAATCCCAAACGACGAACTGTCACGGCATTGAAACCTAGTTTTTGTGTCGATTCATAACCATGGATGAAACCTGGATCCATTACTTCAAACTAAGATAAAGGAACAGTTAAAACAATTTCAAAAAAAAGGCTAAGACACTTTCATCTGCATGGCGTCCGTGTTTTGTATGAGAATGGAAAAATTTTCATTGATTATATACAGAAATGAAAAACAATCAATCTCGAGTATTGCATCGTTTGTGTGATAAAACCGAGAAAAAAAAATGTGTTTCAGCTTTTATTTTTTAATTTATTACATATTGCATAATTGCAACATAATGCATAATTGCATAATGGGCTAGAATTCACAAAGTTCAACTTAGCATAACATCAGACAAACAATCAGGCCTCCAAATAAATTAAGTAAAAACAATGAATTTATTTATAATTTTATTGCTTTTGGAGCATAAATCGACACCATATACGTAGAACTTATAAGACTCAATGTAGGACTAGAAATGGTACTAAAAGGCAAAGAACCACAATTTATTGTTGATTTTAAAAACTGTGAGAAGAATTTTACGATTTCGCAGAATTGTATCGTAAACAAGAGTGAAAATCATCAGCAGTATAGTCAAGTGAATTCATATCTCTTCCAAGTCAAATACAGATATTTTTATTAAATACTTTTAATCTGAATCTCAGAAAGTGATCTAATCAAAAAATTTTACTCTTATTGGAGTAGAAGTCTATTTATTGTTTTTACTATTATTGGATGTATGCTTGTATTTATTTCATTTATATTTTTATTTTTTTTTTTTTTCTTAATCGGAAGAATATGCTAACCAGAAGTGCGGGACTTTAACCTTGATAAAACCCTCCCTCCTTGATGAAATTTTCAGAGAAAATCTAGCACAGTCTGGGGAGTGTATCTGATGAATCTAATTTTGCGTAGCAAAACGCACCGGGATAGACGGTGATTTATTAAAATTTGATTTTATACAGTATATTCTTATAATTGTATTAACAGTTTATCCCACTTCCGATACGCCATTAAAGTTTAATGCGTTAAGCCATGACCAAATGCAGCGTATTCTTACTTTATTCGCGTATGGTAAAGTAATATAAAATCTATTATCACTTAGAGAAAAAGCATCATACGATAACAATGAATTTCTTCACAATTTTTATTTTTACCATTTTGATATTGACATTTGTATCAATTCCAACTTATGCAGATGATGTTGATGACGTAATGGACTGGAAGGGCTTGAAGGTAAGGAAAGATTAATTAACAAATTACAAATAAAACTAATAATACAATTCAACTGTTAGAACAAAGCTAAGGATTTTGCTGGCAAAGGTATACAAAAAATTAAGGATGGAGTTAAAGCATTACCTACAACAATAATGGAAGCATTCAAGAAACTAAACAAAACTAAAAATCAATAAAATATATATAAAAATCTATATAATAAAACATGATGGAGTTTTAAACTGTTTTCACCAATGTTTCTATAAATTTTATTTTACATTTTCGTAGTACTGGAAAGTGCAGCTTCAGAGTTTTTTGCCCCTTACTTAACACTAGCGACAGCACTCAATAAGATGCGACACGACAAAACGTTTTATAAAGAAAAAGGTGATCCACACAATTTCAAAATTTTCTCTATGGTAGAAACGACAAACTTTATAAAACTTAAGTCTAAAATTTGATGACGTTACGTCGTTAATTTATTGTATATTCGTGACAAAATCATGATGCAATTCTCTATTTCTTAAGGCCGTCTCCGTCTCATTGAAGGATTTCGTAGGAGAATACTGAAGTGGTTTCTCGTTGCTATCTGAAAGGCTTAATAATTTAGATTTCTATTTCTCGGCACAACCTGTTATTTTGTAATAATATTGAACTTGATGTTTATTTTAAGGTGAAGGCTTTACAGTGCGTCCTGTCATCCAACCATAATTAAATTGAAGTAGAAGTCAACTTATTGATTTCTTGAGTAATTTGTTTAATTTTTTCTATCATACCTATGATAGAAACCATAGACGTAAAGGGAATTGACATGAATAGTCGTGACCAACATTGACTTCACAAATATTGTCTTGACTCATTATACTCATGAGCTGTCGGGCCCCTGAGCTAGCGCATGTTCTTGGTTTGGAACAAAATTAGCAAATTTTGCTTCACAAATTCCGACTTTCCGGTGGTTTTTCCAATAATTTCCTATTATTATTGTTTGCACTTTTATGAACACAACACAAAAAAAAAAAATCATCTAAATTGGTCGGGCCAGTCTCAAGTGAGGTTCAACCAGGATCCACATATTTCAGAGATGCCAGTCGGCACAGGTTCACAGTAACAGAATTACCTGAAGTTTTTACTGGGAGTATGTAAACATATAACAAGTAAAATTAGAGGGTATGCGTTCGAAAAATTAAAAATCCTTAAATTTTGGGACACCTTAATCTATATATACTAGAGATGGGCCGAGTACTCGGTTGATACTCGGTACTCGGCGTACTCGGCGGGTTTTTTTGATACTCGTACTCGGCCGAATAACTCGGTTTGAATGCCGAATAACTCGGTTTGAATGCCGAGTATACTTTGTTTAAGAAAAGCAATATATTTAGTTGCCAAACTATAATATTTGTCTTTTTTCGGTAATTTTAGTAATTTCTTTGAACGGTTTGAGTAATGTAATGCACTCCCGTAGGATCTCCCATTGACGTTCAGTTAATTGTTGTAGATTGGCTGTACTTGGGTTGTCCGTGATGTAGAGAAATATTGCCCTTTTTTGCTCTAATAATCTGTTTATCATGTAAAAAGTACTGTTCCATCTTATGGTAACATCTTGCACGAGTTTGTGCTCTGGCAGTTTTAGTTCTTTTTGTATCAGGGTCAGTTTTTCTTGTGCCATTGCAGAATGGTGAAAGTGACCTACAATTTTTCTAGCTGAGGCAATAACGTTGATTACATTTTCTTTCTTCAACGAAGCTTTTACGGCTAATTGCAGCGTATGTATATAGCAATCTTTGCCAACATATTGACTATCATTTATGGCTTTCCCCACATTGGGTCCATTGTCTCTCAAGACAAAATGAATGCGAGTATTAATATCCCAGATCACGGATAAATCTGAAAGCACTGAATCAAATATTGTCCGCCGTGTGGGGTCCTCTAAAATGTGACATCTGCAACACTCTGTGCGGAAGCTTAATTTCCTATTCTAGCCAGTGAGCGGTGTAGCTTAAGAATTCGAGTAAGTTATTCATGCAGGTCCAAATGTCAGTAGTTATTGATATAGCTTTAGCTTTTGCAAGTTCCGCTCTTCCCCTCGCGAACCTGTTTGTACTTGCTTACGCGTGCGAAATGGAAATTTGATAGAACCGAGTTACTCGGCCGAGTACTCGGTTGAAAAAAAATTGAGCCGAGTAAAACTCGGTACTCGTTACTCGGCAAAAGTGTTACTCGGCGCATCCCTAATATATACCATATAAAATATGATTGGATATATGGTTGTATGTTTTCTTCTTTAATCTGAAGGATATCATGAAAGCCTAACCAGTTTACAACTGAAGTGGGAACTTTAACGTCGCTAAAACCTTCCTTTCCTTATATATTACGTCAGGGGTTTGTTGGAATGTATGTCTGTTGCATATGGACTATTAGATCGATTTTTATGAAATTTATAGAGAAAATCTAGCACAGTCTGGAGAGTGTTTCTGATGGATCAAATTTTGCATAGCAAATCGCACCGGGATAGCTGGGGATTTATTAAAATTGAGAAAATTCCTTCCTGCATTCCTTTTTTTAAACTGTATATTCTTATTATAGTATCAACAGTTTATCATATTCCCAATACGCCATTTAATTTTGAAGCGTTAAGCCGTGACCAAATGCAGCGTTAAATAAAATTTAATTGTTCTATCGCGTTATAGCAAAACCGTATATACGAAGTTTCTCTTATGGTGAAGTAGTATAAATACTAGTATCAGTTGGAAATAAAGTATCTAACGATAACAATGAATTTCTTTACAATTTTTATTTTTACCATTTTGGTATTGACATTTGCATCAATTCCAACTAATGCGGATGTTACTGATAACGTGAAGAACTTGCAGGTAAAGGAAGATTAATTTACAAATTACAAATAAAACTAATAATACAATTTAATTGTTAGAACAAAGCTATAGATTTAGCTGGCAAAGGGATAAAACTTGTTAAGGATGGAGTTAAATCTATAGGCAGTAAGCTTAGTAAATAATATGAATAAAATTTAAGAAAATACATACTTGTATAATAAAATATGATGGAGCAATAAATTTGGTTTACCAAAATCTATATAAAATTTACACCTCAATTTTCATAATACTGGAAAAGATTCTTGCCAAAAACTAAACAACGGGATGCAAGATTCGACCGTAAACAGGAGCAACATTGATTAGCCTTGATGAAACCAATTCACAATGACGGGACATAAGCAGATGTGTTCATTTTTAGTGTTCCCAAGATTCCGAAATATATATCACTACCAGCCCGCCCCGGCTTCAAATGGGTGGAGTACCTATCTTCCATCTATCTATTTTCTATCTACTTATCTCTTCATCTATATAAATATAACAACAAATGAATGATAATGAAGCAAGTTGCATATTATCTCTCGCCTGGTTACACGATTGATGGCACAGCGTTGATTCACTTCAGCTTCAGAATTTCCAAGGAAATAAATTTGAAGGAATTTATATTCCATATATATTGGCAATAATGCTCCAGCGAAATGGTGAATTTGTCCTTGAATCTTTAATATAGAAATTCATTTATGAAGTTTTCATATTCGTGGTTATATGTTGGAACGAATGTGTATGATCTGTGTTACAGAAGAAAAAAATACCCTAGAAGTTGGATTGAAACCCTGTTCCTAAATTATATTTGCACCAAATGATGTCATTTGGGACACACTGTTGTAACTTTGAATGTGTAAAAAAGAATTTGACAGAAGTTCTTGGCTCGAAAGTAATGAATTCTGAGGTTCAGATGGCGTTGTCAGTTGTTCAAGGCGAAACCTCAAAGCACTGCATTATTGACAACTTGTTCCAATCTGCACGGTATTATAGCCAACGTAATCGACAGTTGCATCATACCTAAACGTCAAACGTTCATAGAGAATTGGAACGTTTGCTCGCCTATTTTATCGCCTCTCGCCTAATCTCAACGGAATGGATTGTTACGGAGCCGTAAGTGATCTCACTCGAGAAATTTTCACTCTCTCTGTCTCCAAACGTTGGCTACGTTCTTCTTCCGACACATTGCTTCGAAGATTATAAAGTCGAGTTCCATTTCGTTTTCTCCGACCGACGGTTTGACGAAATTTTTTCTTATAATTTGATCTAGACTTGTCGCGACACTATGAACGAATTTTATGTGTATCGCTCTCCTGCATAACTTTATTTGTTTCCAAGAAGAAAATGATCAAAATTGGTTTAGCCGTTTTCAATTGATGATTGTTCGTACAGATTTCGACAATCATTTTGATATATAAAGATTTCTAGTCAGTTTAAAATCACATCAATCGCAAAGAAAGTAATACCAGTCTGGGAAAATTTTGATTAATTTTTTTAAATTAAATTTCTTGTATCTATAAGTAAAATGAGTGAATTTTTGAAGATAACTTTAGGTTTAATTTATGTTGAAATTATTAACTGAATGGGTATAGTAATATTGTATTATCTTATCCATATAAATGTCTTTGGAGTTTAATTTTTTTCTTTTTAAAAGAGTATTATAGTTTTGTACTGGTCATTGTTTAGCGATATTTAAATAGAAGTCAAGTAATGTAATGATGAAATGATTCTTCAAGCAGATTACAGTTAAAACACTTTTTGTAATGAAGTTAGTCACAGTTTCTTGGATTCTTAATGTTATTCCAGATCTCTAAATAGTCGTTTTCTGATGAATAAAGGTTAAAGGTCAACAAAAGTATTGCAAGGTCAAGATATTCTTTAACTGGTTCTATTTATCTGAGTTTTGTTTGAATGCACATATTGTACAATAGATCACACCAACTAATCCCAGCAGAAAAAATATCAGTCAGTTTGACGTGCAAGAAAAATATGTTTTTGTATATAATTTTTAATACAAAAAAAATGCATTACAGCTTTTATTTTTTAATTTAATGGGCTAGAATTCACAAAGTTAAAAAAAAATAAACTATTAATTTTATTATCATTTTATTGCTTTTAGGGCACAAATCAATACAAATGATACAAAACATGCACGTAGAATTTATAAAATGAATGTAGGACTGGAAATGGTACTAAAAGGTAAAGAACCGCAATTTATTGTTGATTTTAAAAACTGTGAGAAGAATTTTACGGTTTCGCAGAATTGAATCATAAACAAGAGTGAAAATCATCAGCAGTATAGTCAAGTGAATTCATATCTCTTCCAAGTCAAATACAGATGTTTTTATAAAATGCTTTCAATCTGAGTCTCACAAAGTGATCTAATCAAAAAATTTTACTCTTAATTGAAATATTGTAGAAATCAACTTATTAATTTTTTGAGTAATTTGTTTATTTTTTTCTATAATGCCTATGATAGAAACCATAGACGTAAAGGGAATTGACAAGAATAGTCGTGACCAACATTGACTTCACAAAAATTGTCTTGACTTATTATACTCATGAGCTGTCGGGCCCCTGAGCTAGCGCATGTTCTTGGATTGCAAGAAATGTAGCAAATTATTTATCCACAAATTCCGTCTTCTGGTGGATTTTCCAATAATTTCCTATTATTATTGTTTGTCGGGCCGGTCTCAAGTGATGTTCAACCAGGTTGCACATGTTTTAGAGATGCCAGTCGGCATGGGTTTACAGTAACAGAATTACCTGAAGTTTTTAATGGGAGTATACAAACATATAACAAGTAAAAGAGTAGTAGAGGATATGCGTTCCAAAAATTAAAAACCCGTAAATTTTGGGACACCTTAATCTATATATACCACATACAATATGCCTGGATGTATGTTTGTATGTTTTCTTCTTTAATCTGAAGGATATCATGCCTAACCAGTTTACAATTGAAGTGAATATAACGTCAGGAGGGTTTATTTGAATGTATGTTTGTCTGTTGCCTATGGACTCTGAGACTATTGGATCGATGAAATGACTATGAGATTTTCAGGAAAATCTAGCATAGTCTGGAATATATTTCTGATGGATCAAATTTTGCATAGCAAATCGCACCGGGATAGCTGTAGATTTATTAAAATTGAGAAAATTCCTTCTTGGATTCATTTTTTTAGACTGTATATTCTTAATATTGCATTAACAGATACGCCATTTAATTTTGAAGCGTTAAGCCGTGACCAAATGCAGCGTTAAATAAAATTTAATTGTTCTATCGCGTTATAGCAAAACCGTAGATACGAAGTTTCTCTTATGGTGAAGTAATAAAAACACTAGTATCAATTGGAAATAAAGTATCAAACGATAACAATGAATTTCTTCACAATTTTTATTTTTACCATTTTGATATTGACATTTGTTTCAATTCCAACTAATGCGGATGTTGCTGATGACGTGAAGGAATTGCGGGTAAAGGAAGATTAATTTACAAATTACAAATAGAACTAATAATACAATTCAATTGTTAGAACGAAGCTGTAGCTATAGCTGGCGATTTAATTAGTCATGGATGGAAAACTTTAACCAATATGCTTAGTACATAATATGAATAAAATTTAAGAAAATGCATACTTGTATAATAAAATATGATGGAGCAATAAATTTGGTTTACCGAAATCTATATAAAATTTACACCTCAATTTTCGTAATACTGGAAAAGTTTCTTGCCAAATACTAAACAACGGGATGCAAGATTCGATCGTAAACAGGAGCAACATTGATTGGCCTTGATGAAACCAATTCACAATGACGAGTCGTAAAGAGCAGATGTGTTCATTTTTAGTGTTTCCATGATTCCGAAATATATATCATTGAGAGTTTGCAGTTTCCGGTACGAGTTGCATTTATCATTATCATTGTTACAAGTTTTTTAACTAAATTTATGTTAAAATTCCATGTTTCTTATATGTAAAGACAAAGCTGATTGTGGCCTGCTAAAATTTCTGAAAATTTATTGATTTTATTATTTTATTTATTTACAGTTTTTGATTGTTTACTCGTATGTTGTATGTAGTTACTTATAATATATAATCCAAATTAAGTTTTATGAATGTCAGTTTCAAGGGCATCGACAAGTCTTTCTCAAAAAAAAGAAGAAATGAAATATTAAGATTTTACGGCTTAATGAAAGAGTATATTTTGTGAATATTATTGAGATTTGGAAACTTGATTAATGTGGAAGGCAAATTCTGCCCGAAAAGTTGTGTTTGATTGACAAATTATTACCACATAATGGATGAGTGTTGATTGATTTAACTTTTGTCCCGTTGCCAATTGGACAAAAGTTATACAAACTCAAAGATCGCAAGAGCCAGGGAAGTGAATGGAAGTTTTGAAATTGAATAGAGTTTTCTTGTATGCTTCCAATTTAATAGTCAGAGCTCTGTAAATTTCTCTTATTATCTAAGCTTAAATAAGAATAATTTAAATCTTTTTCTTTTTAGTGTTAACACATCATGGATAGGTAAGGTAAGGTAAGGGGACGACAAAAAACCATAATAAATAACAAGAAAATAATTGTAAAAAAAAATGCTAATTAAAATAAGACTTCATTAAGATTGCTTTTATTTTTTTTTTTTATTTGCAAATAATTTTTGAGGTCTATTCATCTATAAAAAATATGTTTTTTCAGACTTTGAGCGATGTACATACATACATACATACATCGTACATTTAATCACATACCCACTTTTTTTCAATACACACTAACTCACTTACACAAATATACTCACACACACTGTTTCACAATTAATTAAGAAATTGTTGGCGCACGAATTCTTAAATAAATATGAGTTCTATTAGATGCTAATCCAATCTAAAATATATACAAAACTATGAGATATGTACAAATATTTCTATCATTTTCTGCTTTAATTCAACTTATTCTATTGGCAAAGACAAATAGTTGACTGAAGTAAGGCAGCGGCGCATCGGTTAAGTAAACACAATTTCATAAATTTTGATGTAAGTGGGACTAGCGGTTAGGTTGCTAATAGAATGCTGCGGATCCAGTTTGTGTATGCAGCCACATTGGTGTACACTGCCGGATGCCCAGCCATGCCACATTGGGTGAAACCATAACTGACAATGCCATAAGCCACCCAGCGTGAATGCTTGCGATCGAAGAACATGAGAGGACCACCGCTATCACCGGCACAAGTATCTTTCGCAATTTCGCCTCCAGCACAGATCTGCTTGGGTCCCAGCTTCACACCAAACATATCCAAAATATGTGTACAGTTGTCACGTGGCACATAAGGAATGCGAAGTTTGAGCTTAATGGGACTATGTACATTGATAAAGTATTTGTTGACTAGTTAAAACAAAAAAATAATCTCAAAATCATCATTCAAATTAAGAAAATTAAAATTAAACTTACATAAATCTGTGCGTCCCCAACCAGAAACAGAAAACATTTGACCCGCTTCGAAGGGCAGTGACTTATCATCACTTCCTCCTGTTATGTTTGGTAGACAAATGGGCATTACGAAGTGAGTAAAGGAGACTGCATGCTTAAGTCTGATGATTGCAATGTCATTGAACTTATTAACAGCATGTTCTTTGTAATCGGGATGCACATGTATCTGCTCGTGGGCTATGTCTAGAGCAGCATCGGCACAACTTAGATAGTTCGGTTCCTCGATGCAATCGGGTTCAGTCTTCACATTAAATTCACCCAGGCGCACATGTTTGCTGCAAATGTTTTCACTATGAATTGAAGTCTTTTTGTTCGATTTGTTCCCACTCACAGTCCATGCTTTTCGCGAACCCGCTCACCCTGCACACAATGGGCGGCAGTCAGAATGTGTCGATCATCGATCAGGGCACCACTGCAGCCATAATCATCTACACAATAAAGTACAGTAAGGTACATAAAAACATACTTTGTATCAAGTACTATTTCATTAATAAATCACAAACTTGTATTGTAGATGAGCAATGCCAGCCAAGGAAACTCATCGAGTTCAGCAATTTCACCACCATAAATCCGATTTGTCACCTGCTTGCCACATTCATTTGACAAATTGAATCCCCTGCTCGGTTCCACAGTTTGTATGCGACGCTTGAGCTTCTTTTTTTTAAAGCGTGCCGTCACATCCAAGAAGCGCCGGAACTCGAATTTCGTAAATTCAATGGCGGGATTAAGATAATCCTGTCCATTAGCCGGACAACACACAAGAGGAATATAATTTAGCCCGTAATCTAGTTCCATATCACATTGGACTTTTTTCAAGAAATTAACACGTTCCGCAGGCAAAGTGGTAACATTACGCACCTTTAAATAGGCCCCACAATTACCCACTTCAAGGCAGACCCCGAGTTCTGTTTCATTTGGTATCTCACAGGATTGACGTGGTAGTTTTTTACCCACACGCTCGGAGTTTACTTTTGAATTCTCACTTAGGTAAAAAATATAAAACAAAATCACATACAAAGATACCATCGATGGCTGAGGCCACTTCAATTTTGGAGCAGCGACCATCTCCAAGCTAAGCAGACAATTTGGTAATATTGATTTATGCGTTTAACGTGCCGCGAACTACTAGTTTGCACAAGTTTTTTAAATAACAACAATCAAGCGCACATTTAAATCAATCAACAGATCAATCTGTATTTCACCTGATCATTCATAGATTTATTTTGTAAAAAAGACACTCAATTAAAGTCGACGCGACGTATACGCAATAACAAAAAAAATAAACTAAGCCAGAAAGAATATCGATCGACTCTCACACGACGTGACGTTCGAACGATCACCTTTGAATTAAACTAAATGACAGACCCAGCGAACACCGTAAGCTAACTCACCCGAGACCCAGAGTGATTGAGTCTCATAACAGCTGCGGTGGAAATGAGAGAGTGAGAGTAAGTGAGGCCCATACAATAAATAGTAGACAGGAAAAAAGTGAATGGGGTACGGCGAACGAAACAAGTGTCAAAAATAAAGCACAAACTTAACACAAAAAACCAATGACAACAAAAACAAGATGAAACGAAAACAACTTCGTCATCAACTTAAGCGTCGTCGTCAGCGTGAGCAGCATCGTCGCTCGTGACACCTTTTCCACGATAGCGTAACGAGTCCAAAACTGCACTTAAAACGAGATCAGACAAGGTAACCGTTGTTGCCCGCAGCTGACAATACTGCAAACGGTCATTTACACTAACAAAGTGGCGTCTGCGCTGTGTTTCGGAAACTTGTCACGTTATGCAATCGCCATTGTCGCCTCTCCAAATTGGATTATGATGACGGCTAAGCAAAACAAAAATGGTTTCACTTTCGTTTGGCGGCACTCTTAATGGAAATTTATCATTAACACTTTTTCGTCGTGTAAGATGAACGTGATAAGATAAACCTTAAATTTCATATTTCAGATAAAAAACAATTCATAATTTTTAATTATTTTTCTTTATTTAATTTATTTTCTGTCAATAAGAGAAAAATTTCCTTAATTATTTGGATTCATAATTTTATATTCAAATTAAAAATATAATTGATATGAATTACGAAATTTCAAGCGGGCTATGGGGAACTTAGAGCACATATTTCTAATTTGGTCATGTTAGTCAGTCATGTTGTCGTATAATTTCGTGACAATTTTTTATCGAAAATGTTTAAAGAAAAAATTTTGTAACAACAATATGAAATTTGTTGTAATACGTACCCCGTTTCTCCATTTTGATGACTTTATTAAAATGACCAAAATGATAAAGGCGTAAAGACTAAGCAAGCCCTTGTGACATAAAGCAAAATAGAATAGATTGGAATTGTTAAAAGATCATTGCATACTTCGCTTCATTAGTTTTATCATTTTGGTCATGGACACGTTTCTTGGTCATGGTGTGGTAATTTTCGCTCAAAGTTCATGCAAAATGGAAAAACGGGCTACGTATTACAACAATTTTCATATTGTTGTAAAATTTTTTCTTAAAAATTGCCACGGAACTATACGACAACACTTTGTGTACGAGTCTGACTTCGCTGATTTTTATTTGCCTCAAATTTGGTATCGAGAAGGAGAAGATGGAGATTTTAAAGAAACGAAAGAATGACGGAAGTTATTTCTTTGTGGTTTTCAAAAAAAAAAAAAAAATCATCGATTTATCACCGTAAGCGGCTACCAATGTCAATGGCAAATATTTTCGGTGGAGGAATATCCAAAAATCTAACACGTGTTGAACCAATAAATGATTTGATTTTAATTTGATTAATGTCAATGAACTGTTATTCTCTATTTAAGCAGCATTATTGAACTTGCGATTAATTAACGCTCGGAACATTTTATATATATTTTTATATATATATATTTTTATTGATTTCACTGAAGGTTTACAAGAAAACGAAATATGAGAACTACAACTCATAGTAAAAATATGACTTTTCGAATTCAAGAAGTTTGCCACACATAAACGGAAACTTTCAGGCTGTTTATTTGTGATAGTTCCATCTGATGGTTCACATAAACATTAAGAATATACTTATTTTAATATTTCCATATCTTCCCCTCTTAAATTTACCATTTACAAGTTTTTTGTGTCTCATATTTCTCCCTTAACTACTTCACAATAGACTGTAAACCTTTTGAGTGAACTCGCCTTGTAATGAGTGACCTTCGTAAACTAATCTAATATTAGATAAATAGCTACCACGGACCTTCTGTAACTATTGCACTATCCAAGTACAATTTTCGAGGTCTTGGCTTTTATTTCACAAATTATAGGTATAACAAAATTTGGTCTTTAATTCATGTCAGTTTTCAGTTCAGTTTTTATTACACTCTTCACGCAGACAATAAGTTTGTCGAAATATGGCACAATTGATCGATTTTAAGATGTAGGATAGCTACATCATTGAAAACATACCTATATATTGTTTCAGTCATGGTCATTCTTTAAGAAGTAAAGTTCATTGGTCTCAATTACCTAGAAAACACAACAAATTATTAATTTCTATGGATATAATGCTCTGTTTAAATTTGCTTTACTTCAAATGCGTCAGTTTTGTTTATCCATTCAACGAAAAACTTCATGACTAAATCAAAAACTATGATGATTTCTCAATAAAACTCTGATTCAGTTTCCACTGATGCCAATAAAAATTGCTATGAGCAATTAGTATTTTCATGATAAATTGAAAGAAAGTATTCAAATTTAAAGGTTATCGAAAAATTAACAGGGCTAACATCTGTTTTGATTAAATGTTAAATCACCTATTTACCATAATGTTACGTCAGGTTGGTAGCTGGTACCGAGACCAACTCACTTAGGTCAATAAAGACCCATTAAGATGCTATAAACATAGTGTTTCATAGTCGCTGGAGATTCAATCCGAATATTAAAAGAACCTTTTGAATAATCTTGACATTCAATTCTTACAGACCATCAAAGTGTATTGAATAAAAAGGAATCCAGCGTTCCACAGTTTCTTTCTGATAATGCATGTCATGAGCGGAGAAAGTGACTGATTGTTTCCTCCTCCACTTCATCCCCACTGCTTCAGTATACATAGCATGCGGAAAACTCCAGCCAAGTAGCATGTCTACCGATAAGACAGTGCTCAGCGTAAGCTGCCTCTCCTATCTTCTTCCGTATTTATCACTAATTTATAAGTTGTCAGTGGCGGCCCTTATGATCTACGTTCTTTATTGATCTGTAGGGTGGTGCTTGTCTTAGCAAACTCATCTGCATGGTAGTTGCCGAAGATTCCAAAATAACACTTAATAACCCTTAAGGTTAAGGTTCTTCACACAAAATTCGTTTTTTTTTTTGGGCTAATTGGGGACTATGTGATGCATTTATCCCATGATTATTTAAAGATATTTTTGGAAGTTTGTATACTATTTTCTGTTGTATGACGCGGTCTATGCATCTATAAAATATTCTAAACTTCCATAATTGCACAATTATTGTTGTTTGAATTGCATTAATAGTTCAGTTTATAAATAACGATAACACACAAGAGGAAAGCAATAGTTGTTTATTCTTAGATTAAAAATTCCAATGATCCAGTACAGTATGAGTTAATCTCTAGTATATATTTATTTATATATAACTTTGTATTTAGTAATGAAAACCCACAGATGACGTTCGTTTATGGTAATTGGCGTCTTGTTGAAACACTATAAAACGTATAATCATTTGAAGAAAAGGCATCAGTTGCAGTTCAATCGACAAGAAATACATCATCAACAAATATCCTCTTAAGCCACCATGAATTTGTACAAAATCTTCATTTGCATTGCTTTGATATTGGCCTTTGCATCTACACAAACTGATGCGGCTCCTGATTTCAAATGGATCAAGGTAAGAAGATTCTAAGTTAAAAATTACATATAAAACTAAACAAAAACATAATTCTAGGATACAGCAAAAAAAACTATTAATTTTGGCAAAAACATTCACGACAAACTTGAGAAAGGCGTGGAAGTAACTAAAAAAGTTGTTAATGTGGCAAATGAAGTAATGAAGACGGGACAGGATAAAATAAAGTTGTAGACATAGTTGATATAAGCAACATTAATAAAATTAAGGAAAATATAAGAAAATATTTTATAATTTACTTTATAATACAATAAAATGTATTTAATTCAAATTTATTATAAAAATCAAACAAATAAATAATATCAAAAATTGTAATATTACAAAATAACAAAGCTTTTTCTGTTTATCATCTTACTTTAACACAAAAAACCCAAATTATTTAAAACAATAATTTTAACAGCTTAATGCGATCATCAATTATCAACCGATTAAAAAGACTTTAAACGAAAATTTCTCTTCTTTTTGGAAAAATCAAAAATTGTACTTGAGCCCAGCTCAGCCTTCTGTTGCAATAATCAAATCCATAGCCGATTTCTCGTATGTACAACTTGCGCCAAATGGAGTCTCAAAAGCAAATCAAAATTATAAATATAAAAACCATTCAGTCGTCGACTAACACTCAACCAACCCTTCCAAAACACCTATCCACTTCCCTGACTCCTGCGATCGTCCAACATGTTCCTTGTTAGTACGATTGAGAACGGGGCACAGTCAACTCACTCACCAACATCTCCTCGAAGGCAAAAGCCAACCTCCTTGTCCATTCTGTGGTGACTACTCGTCAATAAGACACCTGCTAGATGTTTGCATAAATCATCACATCACTAGAACACAACTCTTCGGAGACATTCTATCTTCCACATTAATTCAATTTTCTTCCCTCTATAATATAGCAAAAAAGTATCCTTCATCAAATCATGTAACCTTAGTAATTTAACCTAATCTTTTTTACATAAGACAGACGAGTAAGTAAGTAAATTTATTGTATATAATTTAATCCTGTAAATAAATAAATAATAAAAACCCTTAGATATACTGACTTTTAAATTTATAAGCAGATCGGCGACATTAAATTTGCATATGCTTTTCCCATTGTGGTATTTTTAGTAAAGTGGACATTTGAGTAGAATTATGAACATCGAAATTCTGTTTTGCCCAAGTTGAATGCTGTGGAAATGTAAATGATTATATAACAGACCGATAAATTGGTAACAAATTGTTTTGTAAAATACTCGATAGCCATCCCATTCTCATAAAATTTTAATCATTAAAGGAAACAACTTTGGGAATTTGAAATAGAAATTGTATTTAGGAAAAATTTTTAATATTCCTATACTCTTCTGCTTTTTACAAAGACCACTTAAATAATAGTGCTCCATATTTAAAAATGTTACGGTTCTTTGTAAATGAAACACAGCTTTTATATTTTACTACCTCAAGTTATATTCAGTAATCTTCTCTTTGGTTAAGTTCCCGCCGTTCCTAGGCTACATCATTTTTTGCGCTGTTTCGATGAGTAGAGCGGTAACGAGCAAGCAAACCAATGGAGATTGTAGCTCGTTGATTTTTCTTATTATCACTTAAAGCATACGAAAAATATGCTCCACACTTTTGATCCATTCCCACCAAGTATGAGAACATTCCATATTCTCAGTCAGTTCCCTTGTATGCGGTATGGTAAGCCCCATACTTGATTGACACCTTGGCGGAAACATATTAATTTATGTTGACAAGCCACTGCCAGCCCATAGCATTATTAGCATATAAAATATCTGTAGTACGGTGGCGGCTTTTAACTAATTTGGGTGCTTGAACGGTTTGGTTTTTCAGGTAACGAGATGGCGGATGTGTGTGCTAGAAAGGGATCGGCACTGCCTGTTTCTCTAGCAGTTGCTGTTACATACAACAACGAAGAAGATAGCTGGCATGAAGTAACCAAATGATCCTGGTTGCACTGTGGCTAGGACCCTACTAACCAAAACGGACTTTCGAGCACTGCACAATTGGGCTGATGACCCAAAGGTTGCCAGTTCCACAAGACTTCTGTCGTAGCTGTCAAGATGGGAAGGTCGAGAGAGCCTCGCTTTTCGTGGGAAGTTTGTGCAAAGGTTTCACTAGAGGACCTAGTTGTTTTTTCGGATTCTGCAAGTTGGTTTTAGGGAGCTTAAAATTAATTGTGGACAAATTGCCTTTTTTTTCTCTGACTACCCCTATCCTCTCTCCCCATACACCCCTCCTTTCGTTGTGATCTGGCACCACAATGAGCCGCATGGCTTCTGGATGAACTCGCGTCTCCTATCGAACGGTCTGTGTAACCTAGCCTTACTTCCTTTTTCGTTTGACGAGAAAATAAGTTTAGTATTATCACTACTCATCGAACTCAACTGTAAGGCCAGTGTGAGCACGGATAGAAGATAAAATCCTGAAAACAATAAAAAGAATCCCATAAATTAATGTAGTAGCATGTTTAGCAATACATTTAATTTATTGCTGTTATGATTCATGAATACAAAGAAATATTGTTTAACTCATTTACAATAAAGTAATAACTCATCGCCTTCTGAGGAACTAGAACTATTGTATACCCATATGTATTTATAACTGCATAATTATAATAAAGCATTATAGATAAATGTAAGGTAGACCAGAGCTACAATTCTCATTAAACAAATCTCCTCTCTCCTCTTAACAGCAATCGTAAGTTTGATCTACGGCATAGAGCATCACTTTTTGTAATCTAAATATAGATCTTATTTGTTCGATGAATACCTGCGATTATTTTATTCACTCTTGAATAGGATTTTAATGCCAAGTACTTGTTATACCTCTGAATAATTAACAAATTCAGTCTGCAGTTTAATTAATTATTTTATTTATTAATTAAAATATGGAGTAACAATAAATTCCTATACTACTTAATACAACATAGAGGCCACAATATATCACGTCATGACTTTCAATTGATGTAATATTGTGGAAAAGTCAGGTTAAACAATTTGATCTATTTGGCTCATTAAAATGAATCATTTCATGTCAATTTCGATCAATAAAATAATTCTTTTGTGAAAACAAATTGTTTCTCTATTAATAATCGTAAGTGATTTATAAATAAATTTATAAATAAAAACTTAAATTCAAATGAATTTCATTGAATTACTATGAGTTAATCTAAAGAATTATGATAACAAAAGAAGCGACCAAATCACATTTCATGTTTTTTTTTTCTCCTACTTCGCCTCTTATTTCTTATTTCTAAAGTCTTAAGCTCCATTTCATTTATCCTTGCATATTTTGCTGAATCCAGTGATCATAAGAAGCCACATTTGTATAAACTCCCGGCCAACCACTAAGGCCACACTTTAAGCCAAAGGAAACAATGCCTTCCAGCACCCAACCACCATTACGATAACGCATAAGTGGACCACCCGAATCTCCATCACAACTATCCTCACGGAACTTGCCTCCGGCACACATCTGTGTTGGTGCAATATTTATTTTCCGGTTACTGAATCGACTTTTACAATCTTCTGGCTCTACAAACTCGACATCCAATTTTTGTTTCACAGCACTACGTGATGCCTGCAGTGTGCGCCCCCAACCAGCTACAGTGAACATTTGTCCGGCACGCCTCTGATCGAAGGGCATAACCGATGGCAGGCAAATTGGTCTTATGCTGTCTGTGAAGTGACATTGCGCTCTAGACGAACTAGAGCAATATCATGCAATTGATTTGCCGAATTCTCTTTATAGAGCTCATGGGGACGAGCCTCACCAATACCCAGACGAAGCGTTGCGTCGGCGCAAGAGCGTGAATTGCAGTCTATCTGACGTGTGGTGTCGTGTTCGCCGAGACGCACAGAGATGCTGAAGAGAGAAATGAACAGAACAGAAACGATTATTATAATGATGAGTCGAAATAATTATAGTAATAATAATTAAGTTCTCATTATGAGTTACTAGATTTTGTTTAAAAGTTTTAAAGCAAGAAGGCATCTTATTTCAACTGATTCACAGCAATTAACCGGCTAAAATGACACGTCACTAAACGCTGTAAACTGGTTTTGTGAACTGTTAAACAGATTAAATACTTTCATAAGACGGGGGTTTCCAGTACACGAAAGATGCGTAGTTAGGCGAAACGCTTCTTGAATGAATCTCTCTCTGAATGCGTTTTAGGAAATTGAATCAATAGGTATATGACTATTGCAGTACAATATTGTAAATCAACTTACAGTGGTCCAATTTCACGTTCAATGCGTCCAGTGACACAATGTGCAGCAGTCAGTATATATCTCTGATTGATCAGAGACCCCGCGCAATTTGTGCCAAGGCGTCCATCCTTGCGACGGTATTCCATTAATGCCATCCAAGGAAACTCATTGAGTTCAGCATCATCACCACCATAAATCTTATTCTGTATGGTTACACCACCACAACTGGGTGGTTGAGGTAAGCTATTATCACTACTGCCCCCAGTACTCGCAGCGCTTATACTTGGACGTTGACTATTAAAATCATTGAAGTTGTTACCACCACCATAACCGAAGTCTTGATTTTGATTGAAACCCCCCCATGGCAATGCAATTGGACCAGCAAAACCTCTGGAAGATGGTGATGGAAAGCTCACTGGTCGATTATGTGATTGCCTTGCAATTGCATTTGGCCGGGAATCCCAGCCAAAGTTCCCATCAAAATCATCATATTGTGGAGTGACGCGTCGGGTGCGAGTGTAGCCAGTATCGCTAGAGCAACAAACAAACGGACGCGAGTCATAGTCATTTTGACCACAGCTTGAGTCTCTTATGAAATCCTTGGTACTCTGCTTCAGATTTGGTTGCTTTAATACTGAATAAAGTGTCTGGCATTCAGTGATTTGTACACAAAGACCTGATCGCTTATTGGGATTTATACAACGTGCATCTGTGGGGAAAAGAGAAAAACATGTTTTAAGTTCTTGCAACTTTGAGTTCTTTTTATGTTTAATTGCATAAATTCTGGTTTTGTTGTTTGGGGAATCACACAGCACGCGTCAATAAGCCTTTGAATTTGACATTCTGCGGTTTCTTTTCTTTTCACTTCTGTTCTGTTCATGTTATATTTATTATTTTCATATTTCTTATTTTTGTTTTATTATTCTTTGGTATGTTGACAAAATTTTTATTACAAATTATAATAATTTAGTGGTTTTTGTGCTTGTCACAGTTAACTCAATACAAATTGTGAAATCCAAATGGGGAAGCCTACAAATTAATTTGTTAAACGCACAACTTGATCTTGTTTTAATTAATACAATAACAACAACAACAACAACAAAATAATACACAATAATCTTTTACATATTAGTATTGTACAATATAAACTCGTTTTGTATTTATTGTAGTAATTTGATTGCGTATTTAATGAAGATGAGTGAGTAACTTGGAAAGAAAACAATATAAAAAAATACATAGAATGTAAACTGGTTTTGGTTAAACAGATTTTTATACAAAATTGGAAAATTTTGATATAATTTCCCTTGAAGTTCAATAAAGTTTTCTATTTCTTTTACTATTACCATATTTTTCTTTACCAAATCAAATCAAAGCTCCAAGACCTAATAAATGTAATACAAAGTTAATAAAACTACAATAATTAATTATATATATATATATTTTTTTTTTTTTTCTATTACTTTAACTTGCACCGGTCGTCAGTTGAGATTTAAAATGTTTAAACCGGCTTGGACAATAATTTTCTTTTGTCACTCAATTGATTGCAAACGGTAAGTGAAATCTCTTATTTATTCTTCTCCAGAAGTATGATTTGAATTTCTCAATTAATTGATGGAAATACTTTGATTTTTTTAAAACCTTAAAACCTTCTCAATTATAATGCCGATTGTTAATATTGTGTATTGGTATATTGTATTACACAATAGTTCAGACAAAGCTGTGCTAGTAGCTTTGCTTGTTGCATCAATTGATCAAGTTATCTAATATTCCTTACCAAAAATTACGACTTTATCCTGTTATTATCATCTTTTCATTGAGATCTTTTGATCATGATGTTTAAATATGAAATCAAATGATACAAACGAAGTTATAGAATTCTAATAGACGCTCAACTCAATGATCTTGTAAAAGTCCTTCCACATCATATTAAATATATACAGTGACTTAAAACGAGTCACCTTTTAGACTTTCTACTCCTATTTGCCGCTTTTTTAGTAGATCTTCTGAAATACTTATCATTTATTGTTATTCTCGTTTGATTAAAACTTCTAATCCATTTTTATTAAATTTCCTTGATTGTCCATGTCAATATTGTAAAATTTAAGAATAGACTTCTTCAAAGTACTATAAAATAAATAATGTTATGCCGGTAGAGCTTTTTAACGAATTTTACTCCCACAGAAGAAATAAATTCTAACTTTTCTTGTTCTCATAATTCAAGTTCGTTGCTTGAATCTTTAGTTTCGAACTCACGAATATGTACTCGTATATTTTTAACTTAAAAGTTGGTTTATAAAATTGTAATACAATAATAAATTTTATATTCATTTAATAATTTAACACTGGAAAACTTGTTAATAGTTTAACAAAATTTTAATGCCAATAAATAATAAATTTGGAGTTTAAAAAAGAAATCAAATAAGTTTATTCCGATTTTGCAAATAATAAAACTTAAAATTGTGAGATTTACTCTTTCAAATTTATCCTTATTTTTATGTAATGTTTATTATATTTTCAATTGTTTTTTTTTTTTTTTTTTTTTCTAATAAAAATAAATTTAATTTGTCCTAAATATTTAAGTTTAGTTTTCTAAGGTCTGTCCTTGTTTTCAATGTAAACATACTGACTACATAAACTAAATAAGATTTCAGTAAAAACAATCGACCTAGTTTTATTATAAATAATTAATTTATATTTTGTAACAATTCAATTTTGAAATTCTCTTAATGCATTAATTTAAAAACAATAATAATAATAACAAATAAATTAAAAATACATAATGATTGTGTATTTGTAAATCAAAAATCATTTATTTTATTATTATATTTTAATTTTCAATTTTGAGTTTTAACCAATTTTTTTTGTATATTTTTTTTTATTTTGTTTTCAATTCATTTAACTTTTTGAATCAAACTTACATTGCGCTTCCGCATATTTGGCGCCTAAAACGCGCATAAATACCAACAATAAAAACACCGAAAACACTTTCATATCCATTTTCAATAATAATAATAATAATATTAATAAGAAGAACTCAACCGAAATTCACAAAAATTGGGTATAGAAACCAACAACAAAAAACGCACGTGGCCTTGTTGCTTTTGGCACAAGAAAACACAAGAAAAAAATCCAAAATAAAATTAGTTAATTGTTTTATGTCTTTTATTGTTAAATATGTTTTGTCTTATCCGTTTAAATACAATAATAACTTTTTTAAATTTAGTACATTGACACTTAACAATGGACAATCGATTCGACTGTTCAACGCGGTTTAACTTTCAATCTCAAACTGAATTCTCGTCTTAAATGTTGCCAGTCTTTTATACTAAAGTAGTAGTAGCTCTACTGACGATCGAACAAGAATTTTTTGTGGCTTTTTGCATGAATTAAAAATAAATATGCAATATAGAGAGAATTATTGTAAATAAATTTAAGTTGCTAAACAAGTAAAGAGAGTAAAGAGAGCTCGAACTTAAATGTTCTGACTAACTCTGATGAGGGCACGTCACTGGGTCAAAACTTTAGACTTGATTCAATAAATAAAACAAAAAATGCTTTTATTTAGTTCATTAAACTTTAATCTCTCTCATTCTCTCTTTTTGCTATTTTTGTGGTCAAATTGTTTTTAATGAATTTTCTCGCAGGCACTTCCGATTCGGAACTAGTTTAGTCTAGACAATTAGTAAAACAGTTTAAGGGAAGCCACCACATCATGATTACTCATAATTACCGGACTAATTCAAATGAATTCCATACACTAAGCAATGCACATTCATTAAGATCTTTGACAGCTTTTTTAAATCAGATTCTCTTTTATCCAAAATATTTTATACAATAATTAAAACAAACAAATAAGAAATACGTCATTAATAATAAAAAATAAATTTCAAAATAGTCTAATGAAGCGCCACATTTGTTTTTAGAACCTCATCTGATTGCTTCAAAAGTTTCCATTAGTAAATGGAAATATTCTCTATAAAATTTGTGGTTTACTGGGATGTGATGCCAACGATTTGATTTGCTTTCATTTCGAAATATTTAGAAAAGCAGTCTTTTTACAACACAAAAACTCAAAAGTGTGATTTCCCGCCGATTGATGATGAACAGCACAAATATTAAATTTAAGAAAAAAAATCACAAAATTTTGTTTTTATTTTTATTTTTTGTTTTTATTTGTTTTAATTTTTTATTTTACATTTGCATATTTGTTTAATCTCTGATTTGACAACATATTAAATCAAAAATAATAACAATAGAACTTGTTCATTATTTTTGATGTTTATTAGCAATTAAATTTCATTTATTATTACATTTATTGTATTATTCATACTTTATAACTATCGATGACATTTTCATGGATCCATGTGACATAGCTACGTACGCGTGTATAAATTGCTGGTGTTTCAAGACCACAAGATTTTCCAAACGACACCAGTCCCTCTAAAACCCAATTGTAGTCTTTATTAATTGCCATTAGTGGTCCTCCAGAATCACCACGGCAACTATCTTCACCAAAGTTTCCGCCAGCACAAAATTGCCCATCTGCCGGTACAAGATAATTTGCATATGACTCACGGCATTTTGCTCGATCCACTAATGGCAAATTCACCTTTTTTAAAAGCGAACTTCGTTTGGCTGTGAAATTAAAAGGAAATCATAAAAACTACTAGTACTAAAGAAGATTCTTTGTCACTGAACAGTTTTAAAAAAAAAACATATTAAGGGTTTTAACATTTGTAAGTAGTTTAAATAAACATGAACAACGAAATCTCTTATAACTATTTTTTCTGAAATTATTTTCATTTTGAATGATTATTTTTAAATAGAGAGAAAACTCTTACAAGGTCACAGAATAGATTTCAAACTTTTGTTCAGCGATTTACTAATTATAATGATCTGTTGAAATAGTTGCCAAGTCTTTTAACTATCCTCATCTAGGCAATTAGCAATCTCCATGTGTAGAAAACAGAAAAATCATTGCTTCTTCTAATCATATGTCGTATGGAGTTTCTTTTCATTCGAAACCCTTGATTTCTTACTGTTGCAAACACATTTTCACTTTTAAATAATTTCGAATAGCATAGTCCAACGAGAGTATTCGAAAGCCTGACTTATCCAACTTAGGAAACATCTTCAAAGTTCAAACTAGTTTCTATTATTTGTAAACTAATACCTAATAGCTAATATCCATGATTATTCCGATTAAAGATTTTTCTGTGTACACCTACAATCATAATTATCATAAAATTTTTAAACCTTTCAGTATCATTATTCGTATTATGCTATTATATTAAAGACAGGTAAAAAACCATCGAAAGCCTAGACGGTCTAATACTAGCCCACTAAAAACTACCGCCCATGTCCTATTGTCTCCCCGGAACTGTCGTTTGATGTTTCGTTGGGAGGATAGTAAAGACAGGTGTTCTTATTGAATTGTAGAGGGACCTGGGCAGAACAGAATTTCGGGTACTTAAGTTTCAAATTACAAAAGTGTTAAATCAAATGTGAAACTTGTATTTTGGCTTGTGTTTGGGTCTTCTTTTACTCGGTGCCCTACGCATGTGGGCAAGTTGTTCCTAATAATACATTCCTATGACTATGGAATCATTTCGAAGGTTCTTTCATAATGATTTATTATATCCTACTATATAGGATTATTGTATTATTTAGTTCTCTGATAGTCTTGTCGAAAAGGTGGCTGTACTTTACTTACAATTACCAGTGTGTCCCCAACCAGCCGCCGTCAGACTCATCCCGACTTGTAGTGGTCGCGTTTCATCTTCATTTGCGCTTGGCAAACATATTGGTTGTAGAAACTGTGTCAACTCCACTATATCACGTAAGCGTATAAGCGCAATATCATGTTCCTCACGAGGATGTGTCATATCGTTGGTCAATCTATATTTTGGATACACGATAACACGCTCAACATAATTACGCTGATAACGTGGTATGCAGTCTTCAGCATTGCAATCATCGTCAGAATCTAAATTGTAATCACCAAGACGTACAGATTCCCTAGAAAAGTTCTCTGAACGAATTAAATAGTTGACAAGAGCAACTGAAACAATCAACTTACACTTTACCCACTTTTCTTTCAATTTCACCGCGAACACAATGCGCAGCCGTCACTACATAACGCACGTTAATCAGTGAGCCTCCGCACGAGATTACCAGAGAGCCTTTAGCTTAAAAAAATAATGAGAGAAAAAATAAGTTAAGCTTATAATTTCTCTTTAAACAAAGATTTGTTCTCACAATTACGATACTCCAACGCTGCTATCCATGAGAATTCATTTAGCATTGCTACTTCACCGCCTATAATACGCCCCTCTAACATGTTTCTTAGTCCACAAACAAGCGGAAATTCACTCTTAGCACGATTATCCGGTTCTGGATCGTTATCTAAGTCAATTGTAGCTGGCGCCTCATCTGTTGTTGTAGTTGTTGGTCTTGATGTTGTAGTTGTCGATGTTGTTGTTGATGTTGTAGTTGTATATTGGCTACTATCAGAGGGAAATACGACACGCTCTCGATATTCTTCATTATTATCGATAAATCGCGTGTCTCGCGTACAACAAACTTTAGGGGTTTTCCCAATATCACCGCTAATACTACATTGGCACTTACGCACAAACTCGTAACGTTCAACTAGACGCTTACGTAAAATATACGTAAGAGGTTCACACGCTTTTAAGTCGATGCACTCACCCACACGCCCATTTGGATTAATGCATGTCAAAGGTTTATCTGTAACAGGTTCATCTATAAAAGGTTCATAAGTAACAGGTTCTTCTCTTGTTGTGCCATCTGTATAAAGATTATAAAATTAATAAAACAATTTACTTTCTTAAGTTCTGCCTTTCTAATTTACCATTAAATATGAGCTTATTTATTACTTTTGGCATAGATTTATCTGTAAAGAGATCATCCGTCACCGGGGTCGTTGTGCCACCTATGAACATAAAATTTATGGAATTAAGATAAGAATTTCCTTTTATTAATGTTGTTCCTTTCTAATTTACCACTAAAAATGAGCTCATCTGTTCCTTTTACTTGCATTTGCATATCGAATGTAACCAATAATATAAATATGAATATTATAATGTAATACATTTTTAAATTATATTTTATTTTTATTCTTTTTAGCTATGAGCATTTAGTTCCGTTTCGAAAGCTTGCTTTGCTGTTGCTCAGAACGCAATTGTAAGACGCTATTCACATGCTAGCGAACGACTGAAGTACTCAATTATCTGAGACTGGAATTTTATATCTACAACTAAAATTTACCTATACTTTTATATTTCTAAACGTCATTACCAAGCCTCACTTCACACTCTTGACATCGTTGTCTTCATTCAAGAGTATCAATCAATACATAGAATTTAATTTGTTTGATTTAGTTTCAATCCCAACATTCTCTGATTCATATCTAGAGATCTTCATACAAATGTATTTATTTTTTATCGTGAGAATGTGAGTAATAAATGCTACAAACTATTAAAAATGTAATATATACTTATAATTATTTCTTTAGCTGTTCGGTATATTAATTTTTAGGGTACCAATTGGTTTGTATGGGTGCATGATTCAATAACCCTACGGTCTTGAAATTTACATGGCTAGTGGAAATGGATTAGAAACTTATAGTAACCAAATTACAATTTAATTGAACCATCAAAATAGTTTATATAAATGAAATGGTGATAGCATATACAGAAATTTATAACAAAATATTTACAAAGATAATTGCACAGGGTATTCAAAAGTCACACTCCCCTAGAGAATTCTCTATTTAAATTAAATATAAGTTTATTTATTAACAATTCATAAACTTGTTAGAATTTTGTGGTTGTTTTAAAACAAGTCAACTTTTACAGTCTTTTAATATATAATAATATAATTATTACACATTGTAAAAGTAAATTTTATTATTATTGTAAGCATGCATTACAATGTTTCAGAATATCAATTCATTTATCACGCCCGCATAAAAATTATGATGAAAAATATTCTCGTACTATGTATTCAAGTTTTGTTCTACTCGCTGTCAAATATGATATTCAATGGTGATGGTGTTGACCATATTCTAATTCATATTCAAACTCTCTTTCAATCTGCTGTTTCACATCCCGGATGAGAGATTCACCAATGATTTTTGGCCACAAAGGCTGACTATATCAAGCTACTTTATCAAATCATATGTTCCTTTCAAGTTGTGTCATTTTTATCAATTTGTTAGTTTTGCTTTGAATAAAAGACGTCGGCCAGTTCATGATGTTACAACATTCCAATTTCGCTTACTGTCGCTTTTGACTCTTTGAAAGGATCACGTTTGGACAAAATTACGAAGTATCTTTTGATTACTGCTGATGTTTTTTTTTTTTTAATGCTAAACAAACAAAACTCTGGGATTGTCCCAATGATGTAGCAATAAATTGTATGGTTATTTCTTTTATTTCGGAGCTCATGTTCAAGTCTTCTCTCGGTTTTATGAATCAGTTAACTCTTCATTTAGCTAGAAATTTTCAATTTCTTACCTTTTCGAAATAATTAAAACTTTAATCTTGTGCTGCCTTAAATTTTAACAAATTTTTCACACTAATTTCAAGATAACATAAAAATAACAATTATTTTTCACTTATAAACAGTTCCTATAAAGGGTTCCCCATTTTTATTTGTAAGCTATGTTGCATATTGTGCAAAATGCTATTTTGTGGGTGTATGTCAATAATATTATTTGTAAGGACTTAATAGCCTGTAGTGAAATGTTAAATGCCATAGATTGTCGATAAAGAATAATAGAATAAATAGAGCGGCGATTTATATGACAGTAACTAAGAGATCTGTCAGTTTTTAGCATGTAAGTTTTTCTGATCAAAAAGATAATCAAGGATGTCTAATCAAAAATGAAGTCTCAAGGTAAATTCAACGATAAAATGCTATGTAGGACGTTGCTGTGTTAGCGTACACAGTTGTGTATCTAGAGCTGAGAAATGGTTTCTTAAGTTTAACAGCACAGAACCCTTCACAATAGTTGTCTGCCTAAGCAAAATTGAACTAAACAATATTACATGGGACCTTTCAAGAAAACCTAATCTATAGAAGAAACCAAAACTAAATTATTTCTTTTTTCGCCATGTGAACTTTTTTCTTGAACTCAATGTAGTTCCTTTTTTCTTAATGTAAGAAGTATTCAAATCTTCATTCAATTCTGCAAGAACCCAAAGAAGAATTAGTTAGGAAGGCAAAAAATCTAAAAAATTTAATATAAAAAAAAACTCCTCTTACCAAATTTCGTAAACATTCTTGCTCTCTTGTTTCACATGAACTGGATTAGGAAGTGGTATCGGATCGTTTCTTTCTGATGAAAAACGCTTTTAGTTGCATGGAGCAGATGGCTTTATCTATTACTTGAATGACTTATAAAAGGATAAACCCTGTTTGTCATTATTTTCGAAAGGATGTATATAAAAGTTGCCACACAGAATTTTTAATGAAGCTTAAAACATTAACAGTAAGTTGTTGGAAGATTTTGTCAATTATATTAATTTTTAAGTCCTTAAGTCTATTTGATGATTTAATAAAAAAAGGTCCATTCACCCACAAATAAATAAATATACTTATATATCTATATAATCAACAAGCTTTTACTTAGAATGCTAATTTTTGTTTGATTTATTTAGAAATTGACTACTGAGTCCATTTGATTGATAAGAAGTGTATGCATATGATAAAACTAAACATTCAACTGCAATAGTAAGAATATTTATTCATTCCAAAAATCATTACAATATATTTTAGAAACATCATTCAAATCGAAACAAAATTTACTTCTATCAAAATAAACTAGCCCCCTTTGATGCGCATCATTGCTAAGTGACACAACCCTTTTTCCATTCTCAGATAATGACAAAACTGTTAACAATTGAAATCTGCTTGAAATTTGATACTTTTTTGGTAAATTAGAAAACCTGAAAACCTCAAATGTCACTCAAAGATAAAAAACTTAAACCGCAATTAAGTCGCGGAAACACAAAAATTTCAAATATTTGAGATTTTCATTAGATTTTTATATTGACTTGTGCGAGTTTCATAGAAAGAAGACAGTTTCTCTTAAAATAAAAGGATAAAGGGTTGCATTCAAAATTAGGCCACGTTGCTTTAATTTCCTCACATTTCCGTTTTGATTTGCTCGACGGGTGCGCAACAAATGACCGATTTTCCTTTTCTTTTTTTTTTTTTTCTTTGGTTTGTTTTGTTTTTCCTTTTAATTTGTTGTTGTAAAGAAAACGAAGCTTAACAAGATCAACATGTTCAAATTAGTTGCCAAAGGGTTAAAGACTTAAAGCGAATGGAAAGAGAAAATCGCAGAAAAATGTCAAATGCAGATAAAAGTTACTTAAGCAGATGTCGGTGTGGGATACGTACATCTTAATGCGAGATGTGTCTCAAAAGTATCCAATATGTGTTAATAATTCCTCGCCAGAGTGTTTGGGAAACTATTGTAGGGTAGAAGAGTGAGTAATCAGTGACGCCTCAGGAACTCATCGACTTCCACAATTAATCATAGGACGTGTTATATCGGACGCCACAATAGCATAATATAAGTGTCTTGTGTCCTGTTTTATTTTCTGCATGCCATGCATGACATGAGCCTGCTGTACTTTGATCGTTCACTATTAACATTCTGTTAAGTTCACTGTTAAATAACAGAGATACAATAAAACTGTTGATGGCATACTAATTGATAGATATTAAATATGAAGCATATTTTCAGGGGTTGGTGAATTTACTACTACTATTTAGTACAATTTAAACATTTCCATACTACAATTTAACCCATCTTGCTGTGCTACAACGTAAAAATCTAGAAAATATTCAAAATATCTTCATGGCATTTTCACATTAACTCATTGTGTGTTAAACCCTTCGCACTCTATGAAAACTATTAAATAAATGTCACTTTCCGCTTTATAAAACATTAAACGCTAAAGAAGATTAAATGAAAAGTGGAAGAAGAAAATCAACATTAACAAAAGAACAAGTCATAAAACCTCAGAAATTGTTTTTTATACAAATAAAATAAAATAGATTGCGCAGTAAAAGTAGAACAAAAACAAAACGAACCGAAATAAAAAAGTAACTGAGAATTATTATCCTTAAAGGCGACGGCGATTCAAATTCATTGACATACGCATTTGATTTTAGGATAATGAGGGTTGTACCCAGGACACCTTTTATTGTGTATTGTGACATTAGTGAAATTTTGCTTGTCGCTTTTTTTATGATTTTTTGCAACTGCTAAAAAGTATTTGAGTGTAAGGAAAATATTGTAAAAAATCGGTAGCAACGCATTTTATTGCAATTTTATGGCGCCATAGTTGGGTTGAATTCTTATTTTATGATTTTTTTATAACTTGTTTACATTAGTAAAATAACCTTTTCCTTTGTGGGAAAATTTTTATGCAAAAATATATAAAAATGCTTGCGGGATGCATAAAAATCACAATAATTCTGCTCTTAAACAAAAATTGTTCAAAGGTTATTTAGAAATTGGGGAAAATTCAAGTTCTGATACAGTTTCGCAAGCTATGAGATCATGTACTAAGTATATTAAAACTTTATTAGATTTCTATTAAGCGAAGAATGAATAATATGTATGTATATCATTTTATTTATTATCTAATTTAATATACTGTGATTACAGTGTACAATACTATGTATATAAACGATGACTTGAAAATTTCCAATTGTTGTATTAAGCATCTTTCAATATTTGAAACAATCAGTCCTTAACATAAGAGGTTCCTTGGCAGTATGAAGAAGATGTCAATTGACCGCCGAGATAGTAAAATTAAAACTCTTATATCTTCGAAACGCTTGCTTACACAAATGCCTATAGTATATTTAAAAGTCTAAACGACACAATTTGGCGCAAAAAGCGAGAGAAGAATTGTGTTAATATCAACATTTGAGCAAAAAGTGTTAAGACCACCAAATGAAATAATGTCATACTTCGTTCTATTTTATTTTCAAACTATTTACAATGTTGCATATAGAAAACCCTAAGTTCTTAAATTGTGATGATTTTAATCTACTAAGTCTAAGTCAATAGACAACATAATGACAAATGTCTTGCAATTTATAGATTTTTAAAGAAAATTTTAAACTAGTCTATCAGATAAGATAAGAAAAGATTAAGGGCGAGATCTATTCATCTCGTTAATGCGGCCTCAAATTGGAGTATCGTGACCATAATTACAAAATTCTCGTATTCATCAAGAATTTTAAGATATTCTTAGGAAGTAAATTTGTTATTTCAATTGATAATGGAACCAAATTGCAGAGTCTAGTACAAGTTAAGTCCTCACATTGACAAAGCAATATCTCTGCTGTTTCCTCTTCTTTACTACATAGTCTCCATGGGTCATTTCGATTTTAGAACTCTGTAATGTCCCGGATTCATTACCGAATCAGTTCTATTACTTTTTGCATGAAGATTTCCGCTACTATTATTTTTTTTTTTTTTCGTTTCATTCTTATTTTTATTTATTTATTTAATTAAGACAATTTATTGTCACTTCAAAGTAACTAAATAATGTGGAACTCCAACGCAGCTTGCAGAAGAATGGTTCTGGTCGAATGAGGACGTTGGCTGTTTCTTTTGTAGTAGGTTCCTATACTTGCTTGTTACCAAGATACACACTGTACCCAGATAAACACCCTCTGGGAAATTTTTGGAGTTCTACAAGTCTTGATGCCTAGAACTCATATTCCTGGAGGGAACATCTTTTTTCACTTATAATTTGTGATCCAGGTTATCCTCTATAATTTGGATTTCTTGGCTACTACATAGGTAAAGATGATGATGAATACCCAATTGCGGGTAGAGTATTTACTCGACGTGGAGTTGCGTTATACAACCTTGTGCTGCGACCCAGAAAGCAGCAGAGGTTTCACTGGTTTGCATTTGCAGTTATTCATTTTTTGTAATATTTGATTTTGGGACAGATATACTTTTGTGAGTCCTCTTAACAGACTAATCAAACTAATTAAGAACTACATACTATATATTGGGGAAACCAAAGGAGGCTAGCTAAACAATCGAATATTATTTAATTTCATTAACCTTTTATTGTTGTTGGTGTGTTAACTTATAAGTATAAAGCAACAATAACATTTTTGGATTCAGTCCCCAGAGTTTGTCCACTAATCTTTTGCTGGTCCATATTGTGGCCGTGGCCTTGTGAATTATGGATTGTAATTGGCTGTTGCAAAGCAATATTTCATCAAGTGTGTTACCTAGGAATTTCTTTCTTTCTTTCTCATACTAAAAATTATGAAATATTTTGAGTGCAATGAGTATTTTAAATGTTTTGCATTGTTTCTATTGTTATTTTATTTTTTATTGTAATTATTGTATTCTTCATAAACTCACCTTTCTATGGTGATGATTTGTTTTTTGTACATTTACATATCATATACTCGTATGTATGTACGTATAAATCTTATCTTGGCACACCTTCCTATAAATCAAATTGGTTTTTAGTCAAGTTGCATTTTAACGGTACAAATACAAAAGACTTTCTCAGGCTTTCAGTTAAAGGAATTTCAAATATTTCCCTAAATCTTAGTTTAGTACTGACAATACTTAAGTTAGTGACTTAGACTCTTCCTAAACTGTTACGAACTTAATTGAGAAATTTAGTGTGAAAATATTTATTATTTAGCCATTTTTTTTTGATGGCAAAAGCAAAACTAATGTTATTAAGACCAAAACGAATCACTTTAAAGATTTGTAAAAATTTACTACAATAACTCACAGTTTATCATTTTCCGTGTTACAAAGTGGGTGAAAGACCTAAAATGTGGAAGGTTTATTTGATTCTTCTGTTTATAACTTCAAATGCAAAAATATTGAAATCAATGAATTCAGCTGAATTTCGTAATATGCAAGAAAACTTTGAAGATATGGCAAGAGAAATGGTAAGTAAATTGAAAGAATGCAAAAATAATATTAATTTATCAAAATTTTCTGTTCTTCTTCGCAGAAAAAACAAGAAAGGAGAAATGTGAGTAGATATTTTATTTTCAAATTTATATTTTTAATGAAAGAGATTTTATTCTTAAAATTTATTTATAGGCACAAGAAGAGAATACCCCACGTAGACCTCAAGGTGGTTACTACACCAAAACTGCAAAACACAGTTTCGTTTCAAAACCCAACGAAAAGGTTTACATGTCTTTTCAATTCAACCAACCTGAATTAAGACGGAAACGGCCACGAATACTTTATACCCGAAAACCTAAGACATGGATTCCAAGGTGATAGGATTGATAAAATTTGTGAATTTAAGTAGATCAATTAATCACTTATCTAAAAGAGTTAGACTATTTATAAGCTTAGATGGAAATTTTCTGTTAATCAATTTGAAAAACAATAAAGCAGTTCTTTGTTCTATACATCTGGACCTTATCTTTCAATCCATTCCTATTTTGATATTTGACGATGTTCAAAAGCTAATTAAACCAATAATCACACTGACGGGAAGGCAAAACTGAATGAGGTTCCCAAAGCAGATTTAGAAATCTTTTTCTTGCTACTATTAAGTAAAGATGAAACAAAAGTATATTTCGAGGAAATCTGTTTTAAGATTTATATGCATTGAATACACTTTGTTCAGAGTTGAAATGTCTCCAAATGATTTTATTGCTCGACTTGAGGCTTTGCAGATTTAATGCTTCTCGGAATTTTTAGACTTTATGATGAACATTTTAGTCTTGTTTGAGATTTTTAGATTACACATATTAAGAGATTGGGACACCCCCTTTTCATGGTGCTAAAGACACTGAGCAAGAATATAGAATCTATACATACAGTTTTTTATACAGTTAAACTGCGCAGTTAAAATATAAAGTTTTATAGGAAGAGGATTCTTTGTGTTGATATAAATTGTTGTGTGATTGAATGCATTAAATATTGATGACTGCAAACCGGTTGAAAGTGAGAAGAAATGAGTTTTTATATTGTTAGTTTTAATATTTATTTTTTAAATCGTAAACTCTGTTTGATATAAAAAGTGCACACTAAATAAAACAAAATAAAATGTAACATCTTCACACGTCTTTCAATTGGCCACATCTCCTCCACACTTATTTACTCAATGGGGATACACACCTGTCTTGTCATTTATGCGGACATGCAGAGGCATAATCAAAGTATCAGAAATGCCCTCTTTTCTATATCCAACCCCTCATCATCCCCTGTCACAGTTTTCAAATCAAATATAGAAATACATTTAATTAAGCACTACAAATAATTTAAGCGTTACAAACTAAATTAAACCATATAAATTTTGTTTTCTATCTTTAAAATCTCAGCAATTCAGTATCTTTATGGCAGTAGTTGACAACTGTAGCATTTATTTCTTTCTTCAATGTTAATGGGATTTAAAAAAATATATTGCATTTGCCTACTATGGGTTGGAGATCAAAGTCCAAAAGGTTCTTTGGTTAGTTTAGGTGAACTGAAAATTTTCTGAAATAAAACTTCTTTTAATAGATTCTTATGTACTCGTATCAGGCAAATCAAAACTTTTCAGAGTGGAGCTCAACAATTGTCAAAGAAAACTTTCATGCAAAAATGTTGCAAGGAAAATTATCACCTTTAAGGAAACCTGAAGATGAACCGAATGTTTCAACAAACTGTCCATGGAATAGAAGAGAAATTATGAGTAATGTAAGCTTTTTTTTTCGATAAGACAAATTATAAAATAAACATTCTTACATTTAACTTTGTCATTATGTAACAGTTTCTGCGTCTTCAAAACAAAGGTCTGGGTGATCCACAACCCATTAATCTTGCTTATAAACTTGAAAAAGCATCTGAAGATGCGGTAAGTTGTTCTTTCCATTAAAATCGTAAATTTTAATTCAATTTCATATTTACACAGTTGAAACTTAGTCACCTTTTGAAGGACATTGCTAATGAATATCGCAACTCGCAAAGAATCAGTAAAGTGAGTTTATGCCTCATTAATTTTTATTTATAAGTTTTCTATAAAATGTAATTCTCATATTTCTTTCTTTTTTCCAAAATCGTCCTAAAGTAAGAGTGGAAGTACATTCATAAAACATTTAAAGGAGCTTTATCAACATGACGCCCATTTTTTCTGAAAGACTTTTACATTTTATTGTAAATTTGAAAAATGAATGAAAAATTATAAAGTTTAATTTCAAATTATATAAAACAATCATTATTAGTCACTTCTACTATCAATTCTATTGTACTTTTTTTTTATTATGAGAATATTAATATCAATAAAGCCCTTAAGATAACAAATTATCAACATTCGTCTAGTCTTGTTTCATTAGTAAGTGGACATTTTTTTTTTTATTCTGTATAAGCATAATTGTGAAAAGTATTCGAGACTAGTTTTTATGATTTTTATATTCGTTGTTTCGGTATAGTATAATTAAATAACTTTGAAAAAAGAACAACCGATTTTTATTTCACAACATTAAATGGCGACCTGAAACTTGGCCACTATTAGTTTCCAAGACAGGTGCAGGATATTTGTCGGAACCAGCCGAATCGTACCACTAGGGTGGGTCCTCCCATACAAACGACCCATTTGAATATTACAATGAAACATTCACTGCGTGAAGAGTATTCCATCCCCGGCAGAGTCGAAGATAACGTTCTTCTAACTTTTTTTTTTTTGTCGTTAGCACAAAATACAATATAACAGCCAAAATTAAACCTTTCTCAATGATTAGATACAAATCAAATAAAATAAATGAAAGAGTAGAAGCAATGTTTTAGTCATCACCATATCAAAAGTTCATTACTTTACCGACAACAACAATTCACACAAAACAAAATCATCAGCAATATTGATTGACCGAATTTGTTTAGATATGTCAATACCATGCACTTTATAACAATTTGTAATCTATTATTGACTATTGAATAGATTTTCTTCATTCCCAGAATTTTTTAATTGTTTTCCAAAAAATACTATATATTATACAATATTTTGACTCACGCCAAAGATAATTTTTCCAAAAAGTGGAAATGATTTTAAAATTTTTTGGTATTGTATTTTTTTGATAACACAAAAGAAAAAACAAACAAAATTCAATAATACACGGTTCAATCGAAGTTGTTTTACCCTTCATTTCATTAATGAATTGTGAATCTGAAATTATTCTCACTTATTCTTACTTCTAATAAAATGAAAGCATAGATACATGGAATCAACTATTACTATATACACAGTTAATCCAATTTTAGAATTGAGTAAGCAAAGAAAATTCTAACAAAAATTAATGAAGAAAGGATATTCCCAGAAAAAATAAAGCTCCTTTTCATCAAATTGAAATTTTTCCTTTTCATCAAATTGAAATTTTCTACGATTTATATTTTCTACATAATTTTTTTTAACCTTCACAACTAAATTGGGATTAACCTAAATCGCTACAATCGCAAAAAAAAAACCATACATTTGATTTCAAAATTTCAAAAACTGCGTAACTTGACAACCGTTTAGCTTAAATTAACACATCACTTAATAAGTTCATAGGATGACAAATCCATAAGATTTTTAGGAATAATCAACTTTCAAAAGATACGTGTCAAAATTGTATGACAATCTGAAATTAACTTTAAAAGTTACAGATGTTTTAGTGAAGCAACTTTTCTCCTTTTCAAAACAATGGAAAAATCTGAATTTCTTGTGATGATAAAAATACAGTTCAAGCAAAGCAATGGCTTGACAAGTGTTATTCGGATTATGCTTCATCGAAACAAATGGTAGAGAAGTGGATTGCTTATTTTAAATGCGGCCGTTGATGAGGCTGAATGCTCTGGCCGGCCAAATTCGGCAGTTGTTCCAGAAAACATAGAAAAAGTTCACAAAATGGTTTGTTTCAGCATAATAAAACAATTTTTTCGTTCGGTATGTGATAATGGATGTAACATGGATCCATCACTACACTCCAGAGTCGAATCGTCAGTCAGATGAGTGGACAGCAAAGGATGAAAACCGTCCAAAGCGATTAAAAATGCAAATCTCATCTGGTAAAGTTTTGACCTCTGTATTTTGGGATAAGCACGGTATTTTATTCATCGATTGCCTTGAGAAAGGAATAACGAATAGTATATGGTGCCTATCGGTTTATTTGAAGGAAGCTATTACGAATAAAACGACCCCAAATGAAGAAGAAAAAAGTGCTCTTTAACCAAAACAATGCACCCTGTCACAAGTCGATGGCAACAATGGCAACATTGCACGAATTACGCTTTAAATTACTTCTCCATACACCTTATTTTCCGGAGCTAGCTCCCAGAGACTACTACCTGTTTACAGACCTAAAAAGAATACTCCAGGATAAGAGATGTAACTGAAGGGTATTTTGAGGCCAAAAGGCCCCTCGCTATGCTATTTGCTATAGAATTTCCAATTCACGAATGAAAGCAGTTTATGTTACAAATATCATACCAAAGTTATAAAGCACAAGTGTTGTGGCTTATAAAACAAAAAATAAAAAATTGTATATCAGTAAATAATGATACCTACTCGCTCATATACTATAACCATGATATCTAAAGTTCAAATCATAATACCCTAATTATGGAATTATGGGAATATTTTACCAATATTTTTTTTCCATATAAATAGTCACAAAATATCAGAATAAAAATTAGTAGCAAAACATCAATCGTCGGAAATAGTTTAAAAAAAAAGAAAAGTAAACGAAAAGAAAAAATGAAGTCCTATCTTGTAATCCTCTGTGCGGCAGCTCTTCTATTGAGTCCACTAGCAAATGCGAAAAGTGTGCTAGGAAATATTGACAATGATGTCGTGAGTAAAAAAAATTTAGTAGAAACGTTAGTAATTCTTGAATATATTTTGTAATACATTTTTTTTTCTTTACTATATTAGAGCGATTTCGGTAATGATATCATCAATGCAGCTAATAACTTATCCAATGATATAACAAAAGTAGCCGTAAGTCAAAATTGAATACTGATAATGCAAATGTTTCTTTGAAAAATCTAAATTGATCCATTCTAGGATAAACTCGCTTCCCTTATAGCTAATTTGGGTCAGTCTATTGAGCAAGATGCTAATGAAGCTAGCGATAAAATCACACAAGTTGCGGTACGTTTATAAAATGATTTAATCTTCAGCACTCTAATTGTAATTTTATCATAGGCAATGCTTGCCCAAGCAATTGCTGAAGCTGGACAAAAAATTGGACAGGAAGCTGAAATTTCCGCCAATACTATAGGTCTCATAATTGATCTTCTATCTGGTTCGGAAGAAAAAGCCGAGGATGCCATTGACCAAATTGTTGCACAAAATGCCAACAATCTGAATCAGATAACAAATGAAGCTGTTGAAAAGATTAATCAGACTACCATCGGAATCCTTGCGAATATTAATGAAGCTGCAGCTCAACCAGGTGAAACTGCTTCGCAAATTGGAAAAATTGCTCTCAACACTGGACTATTAATTGGCTCAATGGCTGAGCAAGATGCTTTCGATATTGCCAATGCTACCAAAAAGGCGGGTATAACAATTGGACTCTTCACAGTGAGCTTTATAAAATTTATAATGGCTTCAATAAGTCAGTGACTGACTGTTTTTTTTTTTTGTTTTGTATGGTAGTCTATCTTTTGCTACAAAGCAAATACAAGTGATTGTCAAGCCTTAAGCCAAAAGGCTGCAGAAGCTGGTAAAACTTTGGGACAACAAGCTTCCACTGCTTCCTCTGAATTAACTGCAGCCGCCACCAGCGCCGGAGAGGCAATAGAACTTGAAGTTGAAAAAGTTACCGAGGGTCTTACATATGGTAATTTTAATACAGATGTAAGTTGAAAGTAAATTACAATAAGAGATTTAATTCAATAGATGACTCTACTTATAGGTGCTAACAGATCGTATGACATCAAGAGGTTTGGCTAGCAATGTTGTAGGAACTGGTGCTCAGGTAGCCCATGATATTGCTGCTCGTGCATCAAAAATTGCCAAAAAGGTTGCTAATGGTGCAGTTCATGTTGCAGATGAAGTTGCTTCCGGTGCTGCAAATGCTGCACAGTAATATTGTAAATTAGAATATACATGTAAAACTTTAAAATCGAGCTTTCAGTAAGGGAAATCTCTTAATTGAAAAGGAACTTTAAATTGATTCATTTGCAAAAATTTCTATTGAATTTCCCATTTTTAATGTGATTTTTAAATCTTTCATTCCCAAATAAATTTTAAAATATAATAAACAACTGCAATATAAACTTGAAATTATCTTGATGAAACTCCTTATAATCTGAAGTTTAGTTATTAAGTAACATTAGTTTTGGGTGCAAAGTAAGAAGTACCAGAGGCCTTCATTCATCATGTGTATTTAGAACTAAGTGTTACTGTGTTTACTGAATTTCGCACCTCTACAGAATGAAAAATACATAATAAAAGCCCTCATTGTCAACATTTAGCATTATAGCGTATCGTGAGACGAATGGCTTTTCCAATGGGACAATAAAATATAATCTTCTAGTTCGAAATCTATGCCACTGGGTTTGAACCCAAATAATTCAACAAAAAAAAAACAATAATAATACAATAATAATATGGGTACCACCTTTTTAGTTAATTGCGGGAAATACACTGAGGAGCATGAAACATCGATGTGTGTTCCCTGTAAATTCCCTGGTTTCAACAGAGGGAGACTTCTCCAAATAGGGGCTACAATCTTAGTGCCAAGACGTGGAACTAAAGATGCTAAAACAAATTAAATGCGTAAATATTGAAAACGAAGACTTGCACAACAAATAAACCTTTTCACGACCGACCGAGGTTTAGTTCCGGAATCTCCCAATATTAGTCGGCCAAATACCACTTATCATAGATTCGACAATACAAAATTGATGAATTAATTGCGATGCTCAATAGCTTTGCAATAATAATAATAATAATAATTACTATTAACTAAAGTAAACACTTTAGTGAGGTACTTCCCAAATATGTATGTTCTTCGTTCCTGAAAATTGGTACTACTCAGCTGTTTAAGCTAATAATATTTTAACTCTTTGTTTATTCAAACTATCTAACTAAAAATAAAGTGTGATAATGAATACAAAGTTACATACTGAAGAATTTACAAATACTTGTAATTTATTAAAATTAATCTTCCAGTTTTTTTTTTATATTTTGATTACCTGAAGAGCCTCTCAATAAGCATTTATTCTAATTGATAAGCAACTTATCAAAATCTTGTCTAGCTCACTTGACAAACCTATAATTCCGATCTAAAGTATAAAATGCACAGGTTAATTTATAGTGAATTTAGTTTTAAACTAAAATCTGCATTATGAAAGTCTTTTTTGCTCTTCTGGCCATTGTGGTGGCGAATCAAGCCAGCGCTGGTACCATCAATAATCTTGGTGGTGATATATCAAAAGTGGCTGTGAGTAATTCGGAAGGATAATTCATATACTAGAAGGATATAAAAAAGAATAGTTAAAATAATGAAAATATCATTTCCTTGAAGGTTGCCGGTCATGAAGCTATTCAAAATATAATTCATCGCTTTGAAAACGTTGATGATGGTGTTCAACCTGAACCTTTCGCTGAAGAAGAACTTGAGGAGCTAAAACATAAGCATAAGCATCATCATCGTGATCTTGCAGTTGAGGAAATTAATCGTAACGAATTTTCCAATGGCCTTAATAAAATTAATGGCATTTTTGTGGAAAGTCAGCCTTTCGAAGAGGTGGCCGAGGAACAGAAACATAAGCATCACAAACATCACCGTCGGGATTTCGATGTGATTTCAGTTGTAAGTTAATAAACTTTCTAATTAGTAAAAAATCAAAAAATTGAAGTTGCATTTAGGAATCCGTTGAGTTGCAATCTGACAACATACAACCTGAAACTGGATTCCAATTCAATGGACTTTTCGTAGAACCCAAACCCTTCGACGAGGAGGCCGAAGAACAGAAGCACAAACACCACAAACACCACCGTCGTAGTTTTGATGGCATCTCGGATGTAAGTTAATCTAAATTATTCTGAAGTTTTCAACCAAATACAATACAATTCTCCTCCATTCAAAAACCCACTTTATTTTAGTATTCCAATGGCTATAAATTTAATGTGAAATTCCAAAAACCACAACCTATTGTAGAGGATGCTGATGACCAAAAGCATAAACATCATATTGGTAATTTTATTGATCAAGTTTATAAAATTCAAAACGAGGTGAACCAAATCAAAGATGATATACATGATGCTATTGTAAGTAAAAAATTTATTTAAGTTTTGTAAGTTTAAAAGTTCCTAACTGTCCTATAAAATATATAGAACACAGCTCATGAATTGGTAAATAATGTGCATAATATTATTCATCCACGTGACGATGCCGAATCCAAAAATTTGATCACTGATGGGGCTACAATCATCCCTGAATTGGCACATATGGGTGAAGAAGTTATCGTAAGTTTATTGATGAACGAAGTATTTTACAATAAAAGTTTTTAATGATTTATCTACATTATAAATTCCAGAAAGCTCTTCAAAACTTCGTGAACAATTTGGCTGCAAGTCAAAGCCTCATCATGGTGAGTTAAAGAAGTTTAAAGAATTTCCTAACTATTAATGAAGCTATTTTCTATATAATTCCTAGGCTGATGTTGTAGAAGCTGATTTTGTAAGTTACTTCAACATAATTTAATACTTTCAGAATATTTTTTCTTATACAAGTTTACTTTAATTAACAGCTGTAAAATGAGGAAAATTTGGTGTCATTCCGACAAATGAATTCTGGAAATCTTTTGATTAAAAAAATAAAGAAAATATGAGCATTTAGATAAGTCAACGACTTTTTGAATAAAAGATATTTGATTCGTCAAAAAAGTCATTTTATTTCTCCATGTTTTTTTATGCCTTCCGAATAATAGATTAAAACGTTGCGAAACACAGTCCTTTAAAAAGGCATTTGTTTCAGTGATGACCTCTTCATTAGACACAAATCCTTTACCGCCAAGTCATTTCTTCAAATTTGGAAACAGGAAATATTTGCACCCGTGTATTATCATGGTGGTCTTTTTTCTTCGGTAAATGCTATAGTTTTTACTTCAAGCCAGTGTCGAATCGGTTTAATAGCTCTGAATAATACTTAGGGTCCAGTGATCATTTTACTCTTTCCAAGTTAATCGATGTTAGTGACACCACCTACATACCAAAAAACTGTCGCCATGACCTTGTTGGTCAATAGACCCATCTTGGAATTCTTTGGTGCACGAGCACCCGCAGAAGTTTACTGGATCCTTAGGCTCTGATGTGTTGTGATGTCTACGGTTACGAACCGTTCCAAAAACTAGTTCCGATTGCTTTTGAAGATCGCCAAAGACTCCTTTGAAGACGGTTGTGCTTATTGTCGAATTTATGGAATTGCGGCACCCATCTTTCGGATAGCTTTTTGCATGATCAAATATTCTTCTGTTTTCCTATAATTCAGCATCTGTGGTGTGAACATAAGATGTCAATTTCACTATATTAATTTATAGCAACTTGACCAGAGTAAATGGAAGTGGAAATGACATTTCCGAAATCAAATTACTAGTTTTTGTACTCCCCATCAACCTTAAATGTATTATTATGAAGAACAATTGATTGATTAAACTTCAAAAATCCATTTGACCTTTAGCAATCTTATTATTTGTGACGTAAGATACTTAATAAGAATTCTAGAAATGAAGAAGTGCTCATTTCCTATGTTTAAATAAAAGATTTCTTTATGGCTTCTTTTAAAGCAATTTAAATAGTTTATCTCTTTCAATGAACCTCAATTTGTTTTCAAATGAACACAAATTATTAACCAATTATGTGCTGAGATCAAAACAGGAACAGATTGTTTTGAAATTTGAGAACTACAAACAAGGTCAGACCGAAATTCTTCGTAGTTGTTTATTTTGATCCCATTTGTTTATGCAATCAAGCCATAGCAGCAGCATTGCCAAGTAAAAGGGGTCGAGAGAGAGCACCGTAAATCAAAATCGAAACACGTGATTATATACTGAATTAGGGGATCATATTTCGGTAAACAAACAATATGATAAAGAGGAATCAAAAACAAAGATACGAGTATACCAAAGAGTACTCAGAACTAATAATAACAACAGCAACAGCATAATTTTTCCGTCTGTCAGTCTGTCACTCACTCACTCACTCACTCAGTTCATCATCCAAGAAATTAGGTCAGCATATTGAGGGTGAGCTGAACTCAAAACTAAGTATTTACGAGTAAACTGGACGTTCTTTGTTTTTGAAGAATTTCGAACAGAAGAAGAACAACAAGCGGAAACTCGTCGCTTGTCTGTGTGTGTGTACGATATCTGTGTTATTAAGTTACTTTATGGAGCGGTAAAAGAAAAGTATCTAAACAACTCCTACACATTTGATCGTGTAACTTTTTTTAGCTTCATATCCAAATCGTGAGCGTCAACAAAAAAAATAAAGAAAAATATAAATAAATAAAAAACAAATAATTCAAAAATCAACAGCGCACAACTTGTAATTATGAAAAATTAACAAAAAAAAAAACAACAACAACATTTTGTTAATTAATTTCTGAAACAAAGACAAAAAGAAGAAAACACAAAATAAAAAATTGGATATGCTTCCTGATTTCAATCTAACATTAAATGTTAGTGTGCTTATTATTATAAATATATATAATTAATATTCATTTATATGCAACATTGCCACCGTCGTCATCAACATAGTCAACAAAAACAAAAAAAAAAATAAATAAATAAAACAAATTCACGACTTCTTACTTACTAACTCACTCACTGAATTGTGGGGTTTAATCTATGTACCCAGTACCCACAATGGATACATGTAACCAAATGCCTAAGGCTGCCGCCTTTGCCTAAAACCAATGGGAAAACATGATTTCCAAAATAACAAGAAATTGAATAACACCAAAATTTTCTATGTATAAAATTGTTAAGCGTGACAAAGCACCATTAATTGCTTTGACAGTTTAACTGAGCGCGTGAAAATTGAAAAAATATGATATAAAAAACTTCAATTTTGAAAAATGGCGTTAAATATTTATTATTGTATTATACTTCATTATTTTTTTCATTTTTATATTTTTGATTAAATTATTTACTTGGCTTTGGTTGGTAGCTAAGCATTAAATTATTATGCTTTATGCTAAATTTGAATTTGTTAAATTAATTGCAATAAATTAAATAATAAGGTTCAAAGTTTACTCTAAACGATAATCAAATAAAATAATGGGTATTTTATTTTAAAAAAAATTATATAAATTCTGTTGGGTTTAACAAATATTCTTTATTTATTACCAATTGATTTCATTTTCTATAATAAACTCAATATATTTTTGTTATGATTTAGTTTTATAAATGATAAAAATAAATAATCGATGGAAGTTAATTGGAAAATATTTAACAAAATATAACCCCAAGGCAATTTGGATTTCCTTTCTATGCAAATGTCAAACTTAAAAGTAAAAGGTTATTAACAGATATTGAAAAAAAAGAACAGCATAATTAATAATAATAATAAAAGATTAAATTTAGTCTTAAAACAAATTTAATTAATTAAAATTAAACGTAAACGTCTCTGACACGTTGGAGGTATTTTTTCAAGCTGTGCCCCCCTACTCACAGCCAATGTTGGTCAGAGACAGAAGGGATGTGTGAGCCAATGAGCGATAGCCACTTCGTCTAGTAGAAGTTCGTTTCAATTCCCGAATCCAACGCAGGACGATGATGTTAAGCGCAGAGGGCGAGATCTCAGGCGAGAGGACGTGGTAGGACTTATTACAAAGAATGCATAAAACTCGGAAAGGATCATGTAGGGCATAGTTAGTTGTACATGTACCTATAGCTAAGGGAACGTAATTTCTAGATGTACGACTAGGGACACAGAAACTAAGTTGGCTTAAAAGCACTGACGAATCAATATTACCAGTAATAAGTTTATGAAGAAAGCTTATACCAAGAGTTATTCGGTGATTTTGCAATGATGGGAGATCTATAAGAAAAAGCCAGCTAATGTATAAAGGCAAACGTACACTGGGATCCCAATTGACTCAATACGATCTTGATGTTTTCTATAGTGGGGGCTTCAGACACATGAACGGTATTCAAGTACAAGGCGGACTAGAGTGATGAAAAGAATCTTGGTAGTGTTGGGATCATTACATGAAAATAAAAAAGATATCCTAAATATCTCTTATTTATGGATTTTAAATCAATTTATCTCCGTAGACCGATTTGCTTTTTATAAAATGCATACAAACTTCATACAATTAAGATATTTTATTGTTTCAATTGACTGACTGACGTACTATGTATACAAAATATTGTGTGAAACATTGGATACCTTAATTTATGTTTTTACTCTTTTCCTTCACCCCTTGCCTTCTTGCTGTCCCTTCATTAAGCACTTTCCTGTATCTCTAAGATAAATCGTGCAAAAAACTGGTTCTTATGAATGCGCTTATTTAATTTGCGATATTATTTTTTCCTGCCTCAGAATTTCGCACTGAACTCATTTTTCTTTGTTTCTTTCTGTTTCTATGTTAGTGGTCAAGGTCTAAGGAGTAGACAGAAGAATGCAGTCAAAACGGAATAATGAATAACAACGAAATACAATAAAAAACCGCAAATAACAATAAAAAAAAACAAAACAAAAAACACAAAAAAAAAATAAATGAAATGAAATGAAATTAAATAATATAAAAAAAAGAAAACTTTCGTTTAACCAAATCTTACATACACTTCATAAGATGAATTTATTTTGTTATGTATTTGATTATGTTGGATAATTTCTTCATGGCTTCACGCAATTAAAGCTCATCTACGTAAATATGTGAAATGACAAACTAAAGATAGTTTTATCAATTCAATTTCATATTGGAAATTATCTGAAAATTTTAATATTTATAATTTTAAAAAGATACTTTAGTTTAAATGATGGGCTTATAAGGCAGTTAAATCTTTCAGTGATCCGGTAATCATAGCTGAAACATATAAAAAATCTATGTTCTCTCCTTTTATATAGTTGAGCGAGTGACAAATGATCTAATGGGCAACAAGAAGATCAGATGGATCTCTGGTGCATGGTTCTATGCGTCACAAACAACACACTAAAGTCATAATACATTTTACACTAGTGTAAAGTGTATAAAAATTCAATACAGAAATAATTACATAAATAAATACACTCATACATACGAAAAATGTACGTGTATACATATGTATGTAATTGTTCTTGTTGCCATTGTGATTGTATTTATTCTGTATTTTCTTTGCCTCCTTGCCACAATATAAATAAATGCAGCATGCATCTATAGCGTGATAACTACGTAGTACGTACTAGATACATTGAGTAAAAGAGAGATGGGAAAAGTATCTAAAAGAGTAAACAGGCAGCAGGCAGCTTTTATAACAAACAGAAAATGTTGCATGCAGCAAAAACACTTCACCTTTTATATACAAAAATACAATTCATACAAGTATATGCACAAACAACATACACGAGCATTTGGAGTAAATGGATATACAATATATGAGACTCAAATGAGTATCTGTGTTGGTTATTTATATATGTATGTATGTGTGACTGTGTTTATGTGCCAAAAGGGTTGTCATGCGTCGCCAGATAAAAGCGCATAAACAACAAGAACAACATCAACACATTAAAGCAACTCAACATATAAAATTTAATTATATGAATTTTGTCTGATATAAAAAAACAAGAAGCAGCAAACAAGAAGGAAAAGAAGAAGAAGGCAGTCTGTTTTTATGCAAACTGGTTTTCGATTACGTAGCCAGGCTGCACTGTTAAGAATTATTACAAGGGATATTGTTGGTATTACTAACACGAGGGTCAGATATCATGTTCATGTTAAATATTCTGTTTCAGTGTTTAGATATCTCTATTTGCTAAGATCCCAAAACCCTCATATGATGGTCCCAATGATTCAGGGTCCTTATGATTATCCCCAACAGGAAGGTTATTGTGATCACTCTACCCAAGCAATTGTTTGACAGACATATTTAATTTAAAAGTTGTAGAAATCTGATTACCAATTTTCGAAATGTAAAACGTTGAACAAAAATGAATAAAACAAGTGGTGAAATATTTGCATAGAAGCTATACGATCTAGTAATCGTAGAGTCTGAAGTTTACATGGTTGGTGAAGGTTAGTCAGGCACTTAAATGTGGCATCCAAATTTTCGTTAAATAACCCAAAAAAAATAAAAAATTTCTAATAAGAACCTAAATTTGAATTTGGGTTTGTATGGAAGCTATACGATCCAGTAATCCTAGGGTTATATGGTTCGATAGTACAAATACTAAAAAGGTTTTCTAATAACCTGAATTATAATGGGGGCTTGGGAGGTAACCCCAGTGATCTGATTCGACTGATTCATACAAATGTGCAGTGCTTTTTGAAATGAAATCTGGGTGCAAAAGTTCAGATCTCGAGCTCAAAAACTATCTCCTCCTTCAGTCTGCTTACTTTGTGAACAACATAAAAACGTATTTTGTAATGGGCAATTAACCAATTAGTTCCAAGTAGAAATAATCTGATATTATAATATGATCGAAGAGCCTATTTCTTGAAACTTTCTTGGAAACTTTGAGCCTTCAGATTAACTTACATACATACAAACATGTGATCAACTCACTTTTAATTCAATTTAGGAATATTATTCAACAAACAAACGACTAGAATCGTGGATAAAGCCTGGGGTATAAAAGTCATTAATTTCAAAATGCAACATCCAACGATCAGGTGGGATCAGAGATGTATCGTCTTATTTGGAACCAAAGTCTTGCTGGTGGTATTTGCTGACTACAAAAAAATGAGATTAAATCGAGCCCTACAAAAATAACAGCCAGAAAGGATGACAAATTTAGGTCTCATGTTTAAAAATTTGTCAGAAAATACTCAAAAGCGGATATTGCTTTTTCTGATTTGTATCTATTTTACATTATGTAAATCCAGAAGTGTTTAACCTTACATTGAAATGAAAGAACTGAAATTCTTTGTTCAAGGAAGCTTTTTATTATCTGTAATATGGGAAAAGGAGAAAAGGTATATTATTTATATACAATCATTTGTCATTGATAACTTCTAAGATAGCCCTCGCTTTTAGTCACACTAGACATCATCGGTTATCTTATCTCAAGTGCCAAAAAAAGAAACATCAAAACAAAAAGTAGTTCCATTGACTGCATTAATTCCACAAAAAAAAAAAACCAAAAATAAATACAATAATAATAAAGAAATACCACTTGACTTTGGCACTATCACGTTCAATCGCTCACTCGACCGATTCGGACAACCTGACCAACTATATAATACTTGCAGCCTTAATCTCTCCCATTAAAAAACAAAAAAAAAACTATCTGACTTCAACTGTCAACTCAATGTGTCAGTCTAAAAACCAGTGAACGGCAATATAATATAATTTTTGGCTAAATTTGTGACATTCTACATAGATAGACTCACAGATACACACAGGGGCAGTTAGCGGTGGGAGATGGAAAGACAGACAGACTGTTAGACAGACAGAAAGACACACGCACAATTAACGCCTTCATTAAAAATAATTAATTCTCAGACACGAACAACGCTGACAGGTAAACAGCGACAACGGTAACGACAAGGCGAAGGCGTTAAGGCAACAACACTGATCATGTGAGTATCTGTGTGGCAGTGTACCTGTGAGAGTGAGTGTGAAAATCATTAAAACAAAATCAATTTGAGGGTTTTTACTTAGTATAAAATGTTATTTTTATATAATTTTGTTGTTTTGTATTGTCGAAAAATCGTCGTTAAATAAACCAACTTAAATGCCATGAAACACAAAAAGGAAACACGCTCAACTGATTTTCATTTTCATACAAATAAAATAAGAGCTTTCCACTTACTCGTATCTGTATAAAAAATATATAGTATTATACAAATATGCACAATTGTTGTTGTTCGTATTGTTTTGATTGTTGATTTGAAAGTCATGATAAGCAAATTATATTGCCGAAAAGAACTGAAGAAAGGAAGCGATTTCCACAATTAGACAGTGATAAAGCATGATCTGGAACTATTGTACAAAGAATATTTTTAAATAATGATGATGTTTTTGTTGTTTCAAGAGAAATTGATTCAAAATCATCAAACAATAAACAAAAAAAAAAAAATTATAATAATAAGGAAAATACACATTTTTAGGTTTAAATTAAGTTTAAATACCTTAAAAGCGAAGAAAACCGATTCGGGGGTGGTACAAAACATGAAATTATTGTAAACATTTTCAATCATAATTATTAGTAACACCGTGACGGTCATTAACCAAATCTGGCAGCACTCAATTATGCTTATCTTGATACTAGGCTATTATGGTTTTTCTGAAACCCAATTTGCGGATTAATTTGCCAGAAAGGGTTCAGAGTTGTCAGTGTCTATTGCATTTATTGATATTTGCAGACCTCTACAAGAAATCCTTTCATGCCTGGATGTGAATATTCTGTCAATGCTACCAACCGAAAGGACCCACAGAACCCCTACACTTCAACAAGAATAGGATTCGGATGATGACGCGAGTCTGAACGGAGCACTGCACCATTAGGCCAATGGCTGAAAAGTAACATAGCCCCCTAACAAGAGTTCTGTTGTAACTATGAAGATGCACCCTACATAGGAGATGTAGATAGATGTCACTGCCTTTTTCTCCTTGAGAGAAACCTTTCTTCGATGATTTGAGCACTTTGGCAATGTTGCTACTGGAGAACATTGCTCTGTTCATTGATTCTTCGGGTTGGTTCTAGAGGCGGATGGTACTTCTGAGACCAACTAAATATCATCTAAAAACAATCAACCTCGTTCCCCTAATTTCAGAAATCACTATGCGCCATAACGATTCTAGTGAATCTATACTTATCCCCATATGTAATTTCTTTTATAATGCTACAACAATTGACAACAATTTGTATAGAAACTTTGTGATAGAAGTAGGCTGTCTTTGAGGCTTACCTTTCCGAAAATTTTGTTACTAATGTTCCCTTTTATATGTTACAAACATCACGACAGATTAAATAAGAACAGCTAACAAAATCAAAACTTATTTAAGTTTTCAATTCAAAACAGATATCACGAACACAATCGTGAGTAATTGACAACTGAATAGAAACAAAGAATTGCAAAAATAAATAAATAAATAAAGTGAAAATGAGAATTTATTTAAGAATTTACAAAGCCTGCATTTTGATGTTAAAGTTGGACAGGTCCTTCTAGAGTTTAATACACATATATATATATATTTTTTTTTTTTTATTCCAATACTTCACCGAGTATATCTGGCAAACAGAGTCTGTCTGTCTGTCAGTCAGTGTACAGATCTGTCTATGTGTCGCTTTGTCCACTAAATGACAATAATCGTCATTATTATCAACATTGTTGTCGTTGTTGCCTTATCTCTATAAATACGAGAATGGATTCATTTAATCATCATCATCATCATCGCCAACAATCACAACAACTTCGTTTTCACTGTCTGCCGCTTGTCAAATTGTCAGACAATAAAAATAAAAATGCACAAATTTTATAATAAAACATAAAAAAAGAAGAAACATTTATAAAAATTTCATATTTTCGCATACAAACTAAAAGGGAACCTGTTCTTCGGATATTAATGGTTGCATTAAAATCTTTTTGAAAATATCACAGAATCTTAATGTATATTTAAATACCCTGCAGTTATAAATTTTCTTAAAAAAGGATCCTAAAACTTATAAGCTGAATAATAGAATAGAATGGAAACAGAGATAAGAGAGTTCTATGATTTAGTACAATATTAAACTTACCTTTTTGGAGTAGTTTTGGCACAACTTGAGTTACTTACTTACAATAAGATGAGACCTTAATTCACTTGACAACAGAATATGGAGGAGTGATACATTACAGGATGAAATAATTCGGAGAATGTATTCTAAATTTGATTATTTAACAGGGGAATTTTAAAACGAATTTCTTCACCTGAATGGGTCATTTCTATCCAGTGTTTATATATTTCAAGGTGACTTCTCCTTATTTGTGTTAAATATAGGTATTGCACTTAGTATTCAATGAAAGCTTCTTCACTATATTAGGAAAGAAAATAATTGCTCCCATCTTGTATATCGAGTTTTTAAATACAAGAGACAAGAATGAAACCTGGAACAATTTGTGCAAAAAATTATTTTAATTTTTATTTCCAATTTAAATACAATAAGTTACCCGCGAACAACACAACTCGACTTTAAACTATAAAAAATCAGAAGATTTTCAAAATTATGAAAACTTTATACTTATTTCTTTTATGAATTTAAATTAAATTTAAAGATATTGAGAATCCAAATATACATGTGAACATATGTTAAAATTTTCACTTTTAGCACATACTCGTACTTACCTGAATCTCCTTAGATTTGCATGCATTGAAATTGGTTTATCATAGTCTCCTAAGCTGAACAATCTTAAACTTACATATAAAAGTAGAACTTTTAATGTGGATTTGTATCCTTCAAATGCCAGCCAAGAACGTCGCAACAAGTGTAAACCGAGTAGGCGACGTTTGTCTCATTAGTTCGTCTTGAACGGACTGACCAAACCGGTTCGAACATGTTTTGGTTTTCAAGTTCAAAACAAAATTTTTGTATATTTTCTATTTTATTTTATTTGTCCTTAATATGGTTTCGCACATATACAAAGCATTTGTGCTTATATAACTTCCTCTGTTTATTCTTTTGAAATCCTTCATTCTTTTATTATTTTTATTTATTTATTTTTTATACTTTTTATATACATATTCGTATTCTGCCTGCCTGCAAGTAATTAAGTCGATCCTTTCTAGGTCAAAGTGGTGACGCACATGTTCTATTTACAAGTTTTTCATATGAAGTCATTTGGGGTGCAATCCTAAGTATATAAAGGGACTGCACATGCCTTTTAGAAAAATAAAAATATCAGGGTTTGCAAAATTAAGAATACAAAAACGGAGCACTGGGACAAAACAAAAAATAATAATAAAATCAACCCTTAACTAAGTAAGTCAGTCATATGGTGAACAATGAATGATCTTTAACAGAAATTCTTGCACTTGAAGCTAAACACATGAGATTTTGCAAAACAAAAAACGGAATACATATGTATCTATCAAGTGTTTGCATTGCTACTGATTTAATGTATACAATCCCGCAGCAGGGAGAATGAGTGTGTGCGATATGAAAATATGTGACCATGAAAGGCTATAATCAACTGTAAACAGATTCAAGGTCTTCACATAATTCGCTGCCAAACTCCTCAAAAAAAAAAAAAAAAAATTATGGAATAATAAGAAGAAATAAATTCAGACGCAAGATTCTTGCGGCAATCGTTACCAAAAATAAAAAACTTGTATAAAAAATGCAATCTTATACTATAGTAGAAGAAGTCGGGGACATGTAGTAGTTTATTTAATACCCTACAAACATTTTAAAAATCAATATCATTTGAAATAAGATTAAAAAAAATATTCTCATTTTTGTATTGGAGCTTTCAGGATTGACAAAATTTTATTTCTGAATTTATGTGAGGCGCATTCCAGCTCCAGAAACTTAGAAAGACCCCAATAATTTTACATGCATCGTTTGAAGAATGTTTTTATACGAGCACTTGCAATGATGTCATTGGGAATCATTCTAAAAAATAAAACTGTTTGCTGTTTAAGAAAAAGAAAAAGAAAGAAAAACATTTGAGATTCATAAAAAAAGATTTCATAATATAAAAAAAGTGAATCTGAAAACAAACAAACAAACAATTGGGTCTGAGAACCATAGCATGCTTCCTCCACATACTGTAAACAAATTTCTGATACACAATTTGAAATGTGTCCAAATTAAGTACTTCCATGTAAAAAAAAAACAATTAAACTTAATTTTCATCATCCCAAAAATTCCATTTGTGCTTTCTTTAGAAGGGATCTTGTTTTCTACTATGAGATATTGTTTTACTTGAATGTTTCCAAAAGTGGGGATTACTTTGTGTACAAATATAGTAACTACCAAGCAAACATAAGATCTGCTGATCCGAAGCATAGGTTTGACTGATAATCGGTCAAATATTCTATTACTTCAGCTCAATATCTCAAAAACTGAATGATTACTTGGCATACAAGTACCAACCAAAATAAACGTAACTTAATCGTACCAGGAGAACAACCAGAATGGAGATTTGATTGATTCTTTTATATGAAATCTAAATACTATAAATCTTAATCTTGTTCATTCCAAATTCACTTAAGCTCGATAAATCAAAAACTAAGGCGTTACCTTGCAAATGAGTTTACAAACATGATCAATGGTTGTGGGTAGGTCAATCAATCTTATCAGATTAACTTCTTATATTAAAAACAAAAATAAAATAAGATTTTTTATTGAACTTATTGTTAAGTGTTTCTTCCTAAAACTAAAAAACTACAATTGATAAAAATCTATCGATAAGAAATTAGAAAGAAATTTTTATGAAAAAGTAGAAAAAATCACTTGATGGCCATTAATTTATGATCTCACCCTCGCTTTTAATGATTCTTTGCAAATTTTTAGCAAACTTTGTTTGATGATTTGAAGCAAGAAATGCAGAATTATTTTATTTATTGTTTTTCCTCTCCTTTAACTTATAAATACAAGTACATACGAGTATTTCTTTCTCCAACACACAATTCTTTGTTAAGTGCACAAATTCATATGTATATGTATATACAATATCTATAGATACAAATACTATCTGGTTTAGTACTAATGCGCCTGCGCGCATACAGATGCAGGATTGCAGCATTAACACAACACAACTCAAGGCCCCCGAGTTTAAACAAAAACAAGTTTCGCTTTTATTAAGCATTTTCTGATGATGTGCATACAAGTAAATATGTATATAGCAACAGATTCACATAGAAACAATCACAAATACATGAAAGTATAAGGCATTTGTATATAGAAAGGCAAAAAAGAAACATATCGTCAGCATTTATGTACATGACCATAAGAAGTATCTCTGCAATAACATAAAAATGGAACAGAACGATCCAACAATGTGATGATCTTCAATCACATACATATATATATATGTATTCAAGTTCCAACCATGCTTGATTCTTTTTGCTTTTTTGCTCCCGTCGCTCTGTAATGCTCCACTGATTGCACAACAATCTCGCTGCAGCATAACATCAGAAATTAAATCGCAAACAAAGACCAAAAAGGCATCCGAACACAACAAAAAAGGGTGTAGCAAAAAATATCATACAAAAGATATAAGATACAATTGTTTTGTATCTAAATGCGGCGGCAACGATGCGCTGGGCTCGAAGTCAGTGTCAGTAGGGTAGAGTATAGTAGAGTAGAGTAATGCAGAGAGGAAGTAGATGACCGGGACCGGGAACGGGAATGGGAATGGGATTGGGATTGGGATCGGGGTCGGCATATCTGTGTATATGCAGACAAGCGTGCTGCATACCGATGTGTGTCAGGCGTAAAAAGGAGTAGAAATTAAAGTAAGGCAGGAGGTTTCTCGATCTGTGGGCAACCATATGTTGCTCAGTGAAGCTCGCCTCAAGCACCTCACTTAGAGATACTCCTCCTCTAGTAGTCTTCATTGTAATAATAATAATAAGGTTTAATCGTACAGAAGTTAGTACGAGTTTCTAAGCTGCGCACAGAGTCACTTGGTCACTTGTTAAGGTCTTCCTTTCTTCCTTCCTTTCTTCCTTCCTTCCTTCTTTCATTCAATGGGCGTTTAATTATATTTTTTTTTTTATATCTTTTACTAAATGCTATTTAGCCACTGTCTACTTTTGATCTTATTAAGCCTACTAGGAGAGATACATTGTCTTTCATTGCACTTAATACTAGTAAGTATAATAAAATATAAAACTTTGTTGGATTGCAGCCGCCTCTTTTGTATTTTTGTACCATTTCTAGTCAACATGTTAGGGACGGACGCATTTACAAGAATTGCACTTGATTAATCGCAAATCGTGATCATGCTATCGCATTGGAAATCACGTTTTCAAGCTTTAAAATTGTACTCAAGTGCATTTCGTTAGATAGATTGGAAGATAGTTTTTTAACTATTATAAGTATTTTTACAAAAGCGGCAAAAACTTATTGATGAATCTTTATGGCAAACTCATTCTACCGATTAGTTTTGTTAGATAAGATTCAAGAGTTTTTTATTGCAGTCTTTTAGGATTCTCATAATTACATTATTTAAGTTAATCATTATAGTCTTTAGTATCTACTATTATTGACTATTATATAATCGGTTCCGATACATTTGTATAATTCCAACTATAATATAAACATATGATTTATTTCTTTATTTTTCTTTCTTTTGTTAAGTAAAGAAACTTCAAAGCAAAGTCGCTCGTTCGTTCTGCTTGTCCAAATGTTTATAAAAATGTGTCACACCATCACAAGCGATTCTTTATATATAGAATACAAAGATATGTATCTCAACACAACATGTGGTACACATCGGCGTCCCATCCAAACATTTCTTGTTTTGTTTTTTTCCTCACTCTGCAATGTTTTGCTTGTTCATACAATTGTTCTTATGCGAGTATTACGAGTATATTGAATCATAAAGAATGAGGCATTGAAATGATCAGAAAGTCACGACAAGTAAAGTAAAACAGTTCGTTTAAGAACGCAATAAATTTAATGGAAACTTACGACAACAACAAAAAATAGTCCAAAATAAATTATATACAATTTTTTATTTAAAAAATATACATCTAGTAGAAGAGATTATTCCCTATGAGTAAGTAGAATACCAAATACAAAAACAATAGCTTAAAATGTACAGAAGTAAAACACAGTTTAGATTGATTAGATATACGACTGTAGTCCCAAAATTTTGGAAAACATATCTTTATTTCTCTATATAACCTCCCTTTAGTGAATACATTTTTCCCAACGATGTTCTATAGCTTCCATGCCTTGCTAATAGTCCGATCCATCGAGCTCCCCAAAATAGCCATCAACCTCTTCTTTCCAATTTTCCCCTTTCATTCTGTTATTACAACTCCTCATGATGCTGTTTTTGCTCCATTGTGAGTAATCGCGGCACCCATCTTGTGCACAGGTTTCTCATATCCAACAATACTTTTTGAAAAGCCTACCATATCTGCTAGATCATGTAGTTTCCATCGACGGTCTTTCAATACCATTTAGTGAATTTTCTTAACCATTACAATTTTAGTCACCTAATTTAGTATTTATTTATTTATTTAATCTCTGCCATCCAATATATTACTATTGCAAACTAAAGAGCAAAGGCCCCAAGAGTAGAATCTGCCTCCGCTTTTATATTGCTTAGACTGAGCGTCGTCAAATTTTAAAGTTTCACTTTCTACCATAGTCATTCTTTTCAAAAATTAAGCAACAGTTCTGGTATTTCCAGTATAATCCTTATATTTTGTTCTTTTGTAAGCTCTTTAATTATATAATAAAGAGACAGAGTTCAATAAATAATTATTCCTCTATTCTCCATTGCAGGCCTGTCCCACTCGAGGCACTAGAAGTCTTACTCTATTTTCTAAAGCTTTTCATAAAATTGAAGTGTAAAATATTTATATCCTACTATAAATGGGTGTTATCATAACCTCCTTAGGCTAGACGGGTATTTACAAATTTTTACAATAATCATTTAGTTTGTATGGATATCCGGGATCTTAAACTAAGCTATTTTCTAAGATCTTTTAGTAAAAACCTACAAAGTATTGTAAAAAATGAAAAAATAAGTATACAACTCATTTTATTAGCATTCATTTGTAATTTAAAAACAAGTTATTGAAATCGGCTTTTCATAGTGTGCACTAGACGAAAGAATGTTAAAATTTTGGCAAAAAAGTGCCTGTATCTCAACAACAGCGCCATCTACCGGATTTAACTGCAGCATAAACTAACTTGGTGACCCCCTAAGTAAAACAAAAAAAAATTATCAAAAATGGTTTAGTCCTTAAAGAAATTAACAGTCACAAAATTTCGTACACTCGAATTTTATATATAAAGATGGCACTCATAGAAGCCAAAGACCTTTATTACATCAGCTAAGAATTCCTGAGATGTAAATAAATTTCAGTAATAAACTTAGCGTTATCAAGAAGACTGATAGTACAATACCATACTGTCGTGTCTTATCCAATAATCTTTTTGGATAAAAATTTTTAGGGAAAATTAAAAATCACACAATGGCTTTCCTAAAATGTATTGTATTTGTTTGCAATAGACTTTATCAAACAAAATCCAATTAAAATAACGCCCATTTATCCATAAAAAAGATAAATATAATTGCGCATAAGGGAAAAATATTAAAAATTTGAAAGAAAAATTAAGAACAAATATAAATAATAAGGAAATATGACACATAAATCATAAAATTGTTGCATAAGAACAAAAATTATGGGACAAGTCTTTAAAAATGATTTAAAGCAGAAGCCAAACCAAACAGCAATAAGCAGGGTATGCAACCTTTAACCCTTTTGCATGAAAAACCATTTTTCCTAATGACATCAGCACTTTCTAATTGCAAAAGCAACGAACAAAAAAAAAAAAATTGTATTTAAATAAAAACAGTTTGGCTTCTCTCAATGAAAGACAGTTTTGTTGATGATGGTGTTTTTCTTCTGTTTTTTTTTTTCTTTTTTTTTTTTTTGTATCAAAAGGCAACTCATGCCGCCAGTTCAATTTGTTCAGATTGATGTATGAGACCCTGGGGAAAACAATAACCGTGAAAAAGTGGGTGATTCGACTATATTCTATATTGTCTGTGCAAATCATTTGCATATAACAAAATAAGAGAGAAAATAAAATCGAAATGACAAAAACATTTATATTTAACCCATTTTTATTTTCGAATCGAATTTTTTCTCAATTTTTCTGTGTTGTGGTTTTCTCAAGTGGAAAATGTCCTGCATCATCGCGCCTGCCATTATAGAAGAGACACAAAAAACATTTGGTTGCCAACAGTTGCATCAAAAAACAAAAAAAAAAAAAGGATTCACTTTTTACAAGCTTTTGGCATGTGTCGCCGTTTAAATTAAGAATTTTTTTATAGAAAAATTCCAAACGAAATAAAGATGAAAAAACACCCGCAGCAAAGAAAAAAGCGTAAAAATATTAAGAAAAAAAATTAAAATTCAATTAAAAATCTCTGGATAAAAAATAGAACAAAAGTCAGCAAAAATTAGCCAAAGCTTCACCTTACGCACCCTAGGGGTTGATGCTGTCACGCTGCCTGCGTTTCAACTTCAAAGGGTTCAGAAGGTTTCAGTTTCTAAATTAGTTTTACAATTTATTACGTATAAATAAAAAAAAAAAATAGAGTAAATGAAGAGAGAATGAAAGAGTTAAAATTTTTTTTATCACTTCTTACTATAAAAAACAAAAAAAATCTGCTGCTGTGAAAAAATTATAAATTCGAATTTTTCGCGCTTTTCAATAGTCATAAAAATGATTTATTAAGATGCATATTTAATAAGCGTAATTTCTTGTGAAAATTATGCCACGCGGCAATAGCAGATTTTTTGGAAAAATATAATTTTGCTTTCTCTAGAAATAAGTAGATGGGGAAAATACCATGGGCACGCATTTTCATAAAGTTAATATATATAAGTTTTGAAATATCAGATGAATGTGTCAACAAGATTTTATATATTCTTGTCCAAAAAATATATTTAAGGAAATTTGTACGTTTTTTACTATATAGATACATGTGTATTTTATATATTATAAAAAGTTTATTTTCATTTTATTATTGTATATAAATTTTATTATCAATCCGTGTAATTCAAGACCAATAAGAAGTTTATTAAACTGACAGGATAGAATGCATTTCTTTGGTTCAAGAGATCAAACTGATAGGATTTATTTTAAGTAGGAGTTCTCATGAGTGTGCAGGGTATGCCCACTAAAATCTAATAGGATTATATTAAGATCATTGGTGTGACATGCGAGCATGTACAAATGTTAATCGCCAGTGCAAGAAGTATAAGAATTCTTCTACTATTGATCGTAGAGCAGAGGAAGGGCGAAATCTAGTTATCTCATCATTGGGGCCTAGATTACTGGCGCTACTGCTTAATCAGTCAATATTTCATTAAGGATAATCCCCATAAACGTCAAAAAAAAGATACAGAGCAAAAGAGAACAAACGCCTGAACGAGAATATGACGTGAGTGGACTTCTTGCTAAAAATCTTTAAAACATGATGGAATCCACATATCTTCCAATAAACCATTCAAAATGAACGGGTTTTTAATTTATAAAAATTAATTCTTCAGTCTCAGACTGACACGAATTTTGATATCTTTGTCTAACTAGTGAAATTTAGCCAAATTTTCATACTGATATCTCAAAAACATAGGGTCTCATCATTTATATTAAAACAAACAAACAGATGGATAGAACCAAATAGGCTAACCTCTTCGGAAATACTTACAATGCTGAGATCCCTGATGAAGTGATAAGTGACCACCATTCAAACCATGAAAATTTCTCTATGGGATAAGAGAAATCTGTTCTGCCTGAAATTGAATTTTTCACATACTTTTCCCTTGTCTAAAGTAGGCCATACCATTTATATACTATTGTTGTACCTTTGTCTAGTAACAGCATTCAATGAAGCTTGTTCATACTTACTTTCATAGTCTTTCTAGATATAATTATCACATAATTCAATGAGCCACGCAGGCACGACTTGCCTCACACAAGCCATAAAAGTTCAGATACTTTTGCTGACACCACCATCGATTCATCTCCCCACTTCGTGCTCTATCCTGTCATTCAGAATTGTTTTCCTTTTCTCTATTTGAGTTCTGGCCATAATAGTAGTTTGTTGATACATTGATACTATAAACACCATTGCCATGCAAGAGTGAACAAATGCAATGTGCAAAATATGTACAAAAGTAACTTCATTGCAACTTCGCTTGCTCCCCCACCAAAAACCTTGAAAAGTTTTGTGCAAGGAAGATCAAGCAGCGAACGAGTCAACTAAAGCAAGACAAATGATGATAAGGGCTTCAGAGATCAGCGCAGAATGAAAGACAAGAATACAATGTAAACAGACCAGACCAGACCAGACCAGACCCGCCAGTCTCGCTAGACCCGACAAGACCAGAACAGAACAGAACAGAATAGAATGGAGCAAGTAAGAGTTAAAGCAAGTCATGCAGACCAAACCAGACCAACCATACAAGGCCAACCCGGCAGACCGGGCAGGATTGGATCACATTGCTTCATTTTATGGTTTGGTATGGTATGACATGGTAAAGTTAAGACCGACAGACCGAGAGACAGACATTGAACAAACATCGTTAGCGTTTATAATGCGAATTTCTTTCCCAGTTGGGACAATATTTACACGCGAGGCACGAAGTCGTCTTCGTTTTCTTGCGTTACGTTAAGTTGTTTCTACAATACACAATATATGATTGTAGTAGTATAAAAGATACTTTTATACATCTAGACACGATCTGCGGTGATGGTGAAATGTTGACTTTGAACGTTGTTAAAAATAAGTAAACAACAAACGAACGAATAAACGAACGAAGGAACGTTGTTTCATTCGTATAGTGTACGTGTATCTAGCTTCTCTCTTCCACTACAATACATTTGTGGCCTTGAAAATCTTCAAATAACTCAAACTGGATATGGGATGTTGCTTTATGCCCCTTCCAAACGTCCACAATGTCCAAAGCCGTCTTACTTTAATGTTAAAAAAAAGCAAAAAAAAAACAAAAACAAAAAGTAAAGAAAAAAAAAAACAAAATGCAGCGCAATGTTTGACAAGCAATGAAACAAGCTGAACTCATTGAGGGTTGGGGCACATACGAGTGAATATGTACTATATACCAAGATACATTCATGTATGGTGTTGTTGGGGCCGCCAGAAATCGTCATCATAATCATTATCATCATCTGGTTCATCATCATCATCATTATTGTCGTCGTTGTCGTTGTCGTCGTCGCCGTCCAGGCTGCGTATAATTATAATTATGCATGCTTTTCATTACAATTAATTGAAGTATGTGGCGAGGCGTTGAAGAGCACAAAATGGCAAACTGTGAAATCAATTTGACGCTGGAAAAAATAAGAATGAAAAGCGAAGCATGTTGCACGTAGTTAGCAGCAGCAATTTAACTAGCAGCAGGAGCTGAAACTAAGGCGTGGGAAGTTCACTTAAATGATTTTCAGTTCTTGACTACTTGGTATCTTCTAGACTTCTAGAACAGCGGCTCTTAAACTTATGTATGTAGCTCCGGAACCCATTCTTACACAAAATTTTGTTTTCGCAGACTCAATCACAACCATATTTGATCAATGTTCCTTATTTTCTCAATTAAATTTAATCCTTTTAGTAGTCTAAACAGGTAATCATATATGACAATGATCAAACGAATGAATCTAGCCAAGTCCGAGCTCCTGTTTCTATAAGAACTTGAATCTGAGATTTGTTTTTGATTAACTTCGGAGTAGACAAAGTATATTTCACATCTTGCCACGTCTTACGCCTTACTTACACCAAATTTGGGGATCTACAAATAAAAATTAAATTTTTTTATAACCAATGCCAAAATGTTGTCAGTCAATTCTAGCACACACAATTAAAAATCACCTATAATTTTCACAATATTGGAAATACGTTTTAGTATGAAATTATAAGTAAGCATTGTTTCTGTCTTTAATACTAAGATATCCTTGACCTTTTGGAATTGAATTCGTTGTCTAATATATTAAAATTAAAATTTGTTTGTTTGCTTGTTTGAAACAAACCGTTAATCTGATTGCAATGAAATGTTGGGTATGTGTATGGTTGGTTCTAGCCATGGACATAGGATAGCTTTACGTCCGATAAGAGTAGCAGTTATCACAAAATTGGTATTGTTAAAAACCACAGGAAATATTTTATAGCCATTATCAAAGTATTCGATTCATCAGTTTTTTAATTCAAGTGTTGCGCAATGTACTATAGTTTGTTTTGAATAAATTAAAGGACTCTATAATACAATAATACTGAGGATAAGGCAAGGACACAGTGGATTAAAAGGTATCCATGACAAGCAGTTTTAGAGCCACTGCTCTAGAATATAGTTAATCAGTATCTTCAAATTGAAATAAGTACAGTGTATTTTTGAACTTTTCTGTAGCAATCCACACCAACTTACTACTCACACACATCATAAAACTTTAATTTTCTTTTCTTTTTAATTTCTTCTTGCTGGCAGCAAAATTCATTTCCATTTTAAAACAATACTAAATATATTACAAATGCACAGACGGCAATAAGTTGGCCCTGCTTGGCCTGGTCTCGTCGGGTCTGGTCTGACTTCTACGGGAACCGAACAAAAGCAGACTTTAGTATGCAATGTTGCATGAAACAAAGATAAAGACAAACAACAGCAGCAAAACAAGAAAATAACAAAAACAAAAAAAAAAGAGCAAAACCAAAATGTGTAAAGAAAAGTGCAGTAAAAAATATATTTTTATAGTAAATTTTGGTTTCTTTGCAAAAATTCTGTTAAAAGTAAACAACAAAAAGTTCTTTATCATTCTAATGAAGAAGAGACAGCAAAATTTTGTTATTATTGTTATTGTTCTTACTTATGTATCTGCCTGTCTGTCTACCTGTATATCTGTCCTATGTCAGACCTATCAGTTTGCCTCTATTATTCCTGTGTGCTTGCTATAAACTGTCTGCAGCACAGTTTTCTTGTAAACCCCCACCACCACCAGCAGTAACAATATTTTCGGTCATGGCCTTTGAAAACGCCTCAAAAGATTTATTTTTTACGTACTTAGTAGAAGAAAAGTATATACGAGTACGAGATGTATCTTGTTGTATGTTGTTGTAGCTTAAAACGCCCAAGTCTGGAACCCTGAAAGACAGACAATGCAACATTAATTTTCAAGTTCAAGGGTTCATTAAAAAGCTACAAAAACGACTTCAGCAGCAGACAATGAATGACGACGGCAAAAGCTGCTGCAATACAATAATTGCATTTGAAAAAAGGCTTGCCACGACTTGGATAAGAATGAGCCTAAAACCCTGTTTAGGCTATTTTTCCATTCCGGTTTTGTTCAACAAATTTCTTTTGTTAAAAGTCAGCAAAGCAAACTAAATGTTTGTCAAAGTAATTTCAGACTGAGTCTTGAAGTAAAATCAAAAATAATACAGTAATGGCATCTCAATTGAAGTGATAACACTAATTGAATATAACAATATTTTTTTTAAATAAATGGAATAAACATTTCAGAAGATTCTCTAAAGTTTTAGTTCATATAAAAATTATGTTAAATTAACTTCTAACACACTCATCACATTGATTATAATAATAGATAGAGAAAAGCAAGAAGTCTATTGCACAAAAGTATATCTAAATTTAGAGTATTCTGATCCTCTGCAAAAAAGGTTTATGGTACTCGTAACTAAACCACCATTGCTAACCAACCAACTACAAAAAACATTTAGTATTCTAAAGCTGAAAAGAGGTTAAAAAAGGTGAGATACTCTATGTTGTTAAACCCCGAGTTGTTTGCTGTTGTTTGGTTGTACGTAATCAAGATAAGCCCAGAATGAAGCAGAGACAAGACAAGTTTTTGAAGCGGCTTCCTCTTTTGCTTTGCTTCAAGCCTATTTGACTGGCTTCACTCTTCATTGTCTTCCTTTTAGATTTCCTTTTTTGTTTTTTGTTTTTTTCGAGGATTTTTGTTGCATATAAAATGAATTATGTTCTAAGTTTTCATTGCAGTGCCCATGGTTGCAGGGTTTACCTGAGCGTGGGCGTTTTTAACCAAACACTTTCAGCACGACTAAAGTTTGCCTGTCGCGTCGTTTAGATGATGAACTAAACTCAATTAAACGCCTGCAGAGCTGCAACCAGACCGGAATATGCCTACTGCTATTGTATTTTGTTGGAAAATAACAATAACATAAAAAAAGGGGAACACAGATTTGCAACCCATCACAGCTTCAATGTTCATTTGTATCTGAAGGTAGAAAGAAAACTATCTAAGCACTTTGGGATGGTAACAATTTACCAATTTTATTATTATTTTATTATTTTAGCAGAGATAAAAATTAGTTTATTAGTTGAAAGACTTTATCATTATTAATATGATTGTATTTAATTGAACATGTCATAATAAATTATTGTTACAAAAGACAATTATTCTGATGTTTTTTTAGCCCAAGATAATGAAGAACTTTTGGTCAATAAAAATCTTAAGAAGGTCCTAGTAACCTATCTATTTCTTGGAATTCTCGAAAATAGAATAATCCAAAAAGAAGGTTGATTATTCTTGGCCTAACTCCTTTTGCCATTTCGGAACATATATCCAATCACTATGGAAAGAGGCTGCTAAGTGAGTGAGGGATACTTAAGCACAATATCATATTAAAGGAATAAGACAAGATACAATATACAAACATTACATAAGTGTATCTCACTATAATTTGAGATTTGCATTGATACTTTGAATTTGCATCTTCAGAGCTTAATTTAATGTGCATGGATGATGATGATTCTTATAATTTCAAAAAAATTAAAAACATGTTTAGTTCAGGGAATATAAGAAAAGTATATGTGGTTTTTTTCTCTTACAAGAAGCTTACAAGCTCAGATGGAATATCGAAACAAAATTATCAAAAAAAAAAATGGGCCAAGAGCGAGTCAGACTCGTACACGGAAGGCTCCGTTCCAGATTGGAGTTTGTATGGGAAGTGGTCCCCTAGTGGTCAGATGTACCGTGCCTATATCGGAAACTTATAGTGCCTAAATTTCAGTTCAATAGTCCAAAAAACAGAATAGTTCTTCTAAAAAGAACCTTAATTTTAATGGTCGGTTTGTATGGGATGTATCCTCTCTAGTGTGCTTATCACTCACGAGCCCTTAATGTGAAACACGTTAACTATGTTATTAAATGAATTCATGAAAGTTTGATGCAAAATTTCAGTTCTAAATTTCAATTTATTTCAAATAGGCGATTATTGGTTGATGACAGCTAAAATATAATGATTCTAAATCGAGAAGACCGCATCAATTGTACTTTTGGAGTTGGTTGTTGGTATGAAGTCGACTTGTGTTCATGTTTGCACATGATACTTGGCAATACATATACTCACACATACACCTTAATTATTTTGCTTTGACTATTTCATTCTTCTCTCTTCCTCCTCTTGCAATTTTTCAATTTATAAATCTTTATTATTAAACTTTAATAATTTTATATTAGCCCAATATGAGCTTTGTTGCATTGCATTTTATTTGCTGTAGTTATAAATTTTAAGTAGGAAAAGAAAAAGAAAAAAAAAATTATTATCCTGAATGCGGGGCCGAAGCCACTCTCTGTTATTTTGAGTCATCGGCCAAGCCGGCTCTTTACACACTAGGCTATCAAGGTATTTATATTCGTCGCAGCAAAGTGCAAACTTAAAGTGTTTTAATCTCATTTTTTAAAAATTTAAAAATCACGTTTTCGGCAACTGTTTGTGATCGGTCCATCATCAAACCGCTATCCAAGCCACGCGTTGCTTAATTTCTGATCGACAAGCAAAGCGTTAACCAAAATTGCATATGACGATTTCAAATTTCACCCTACTGAAACCACAAATGTTTCATACACATCAAAAAAAAAATTTTTTTTAATTCCCAGGGCAGGACTCGAACCACACGCCCTAGGTTTGCCAGTCCTACTCCCTAACCACTACGCCATGACATTTTCAATATAAAAATAAAAACAAAAAAAATATTTCCAAAACAAAATTCGAATCCCATGCCATCGGTTTGCCAGCCCGACACTTTAACGAATAGATAAAAAATTTAATCTATTTTTAGCATCATTTTTGAAATTTCACTCATGCCGTAACGCACATAAAAGAGCTACGCTCTAATAACAAAGCACAATTTGAAATTCTTAAGTGACCGCCAAAATTTTTAAGTGTATAAAATATAATTATATAATGTACTTGATTTAAAGAATGTTGTCATTATACTCGTAACTCAAACTTCAATACTTACGATACTACAGTATGTATATTATTAAACAATAAAAAACCAATTATTGAACAAGAATCATAACCTCAATTACACCAATACATACATAAATGTCAATAATGTGCATATTTTTTTGCAAATAGAAAACGAAAACATTTGTATGTCAATAACATGGACCAAGTAACTCGCCCCCACTTCTATCTCTATATAATTTACAGACACAAAAGCCGGTTTAAAGAAAAACCAAATATAATTAATAGATAAACAGTTTTAAAGTAAAGAGTAGTCAAACAAAAAAAAAGAAAAAAAAGTTACTAATCTCCATTGTCAGAGAGCCGGGCTTGGTTTCATTGCCTGATATTGTTGACCTTAATCTGTATTGACATTTTTTGAAATTAGATAATAAAGTTGTTGTCTTTTTATCTCAGAGCGCTGTTTGTTTGTATCTTTCTTCATATTGAATACATGTCAGCGCCGCTTTGAACACGTTGCGCGGCCAATTGATGAACAACTCACGAGTTACACGAGATACAATTTAATTTACGCATGCGCAACTATGAAGCGCGCCTTTTCATAAACATACTAGATCAAACAATTCATTCACTCAGTCAGGCAGACAGTTAGTCATTCAGTCAGTCAGTGAGACACTCATTCACTCGATAAGTCAGTCGTATGTTCGATCACATCATACTACGCCCATTGTCAACACCAAAAACTTGGGCCTTTCTACTTATGTACATATGAGTGTGTACTCGTAGGTATGTTATTGTTGTTTGTTGTCATTGTTGCTTTTATTCTGGTTATATTTTTCTTTTTTTTTTTTTTGTTTTTTTACAGTAGCTAAAACTATAAAATTCTCTTTGGTTCAGACTTCAAAGATCTTTTTATGTAACTCCAGAATAAGAATTCTACTGCGCCATTGAAGCATAATTTAATCCAATTAAAGCGTAGATTTATGAAGTCTTCGTCGTTTCTGTTGACGGTGGCAGCATCACCAACACTATTATCATCATATTCATCTTCATCATCATGTTCGATGCATCTAAGTATTAAGGAATCTTTTTTGTTATTTCTCGAATTTCTCACTGCTTATTTATAGGCATTTTACTGGACAGACCAAGTTCTGTCGATTGTCGATGATATTGGATGCTCAATTCAAAGATGCCTGAGGCGAGTTTACTGGTTTAAGGCGATAACTTTGTTTTTATGACAGATTTGTAGTAACTCTGGAAATTATTTATGACTTCTTCTTCGTTTGCTTGTAATCTTTATTCTTTATGATATAAAATTAAATTATTGATGTTCCTGATAGATAGTATCCTATGTATTGTCTTACAGACACAAACAACTTCATACTCAATCTGCAACAGAAAGTAAATTTTATAACACATTTTACACAGGAGCTTAAACAATATTATGACTTTCTTATGATATATGATTTCTAACATTTCTGTGAGGTCTTATTGCAAAGTGCAATAATAAAAACTCTTCTTAAGCTACAAATATGCATGTTATTTTTTTGAAAACCATTAAAAAAGTGTAGGGAAAGAAAATGAATAAATTTTAATACTATTACTGTATGTTTTAGATCCTCAAAATATCTTTGCTAGAAAAGATCACTTCGTCCAAAAAGGCACTTAAAAGATACAAGACAGTTTTTATTGTGCACTTTAAACTTTTTCATAATGAATGCTATTTTTAGTTACGACATACTATATAGACTAGTTTTGGATAATCCTACTTCAAATTGATACTAATTTGTCAATTGAAACTTTATCGATTTGGTGGGAATATTTCAGCTGGAACCAAATAATTGAGAAAGGCCGAGGAAACAATTGTACTTAGCTTTCCACTTGAAAACATGAAAGCATTATTGGTTTGGATTATTTGATCTGATGATCTTCTATTGTTGAAATCATGACGACTGTTTTATGTGTGGACATTGAACAGAATTTCAACTATTTTCTATGTTATATACTTACATTCCGAGACAGAATACGAGTTCTGTTCAAAACGTAACGTGAATATTTATTTTTCTAGGCGATTAGCGATTTTCGATTTTTTTTTGTTTTTGTTTTGCACATATATCCCAACCATATGTTGGGCTATGGATCAGAAACTTGTATAGTTCAAATTTCAGTTCGATAACACAAAAAACAAAAAAGTTTTATTAATTAAAAACTCAAATTTGGGTTCGGGTTTCTATTGGAGCTATACGATCCAGTAACTCTAGGGTGCTTATAATTTACGCATTTTATGGACGTTAATTAGAAACTTATAGTATCAAAATTTAATGAAGTTCAATAGGCCAAGAAACAAACAGTTTTTCATGAACTTAAATGGGTGGTTTGTATGGGAGGTAAAAGTTGATCTCACACCACGTATATTTCAAGAAAGGACAAAGTCAGATTGACTGATTGATTTGTTCATTGTTTCGTTCACATATAGTAGTTCCAAAAAGTTACCGGACACTGCGCAATGGATCTTTTAGACGTACACCATACGTCTCTTAAAACTTATTAAGTTCATTACACATTATTTCTTGCTTATTCTTATATATTACAATTATTAGTTAAATTCATTCTTTCTTGCTTATTCTTGATTCTTCTTCTATATTACAAATATTATTAATTAAATTCAATATTCTTTCTTGCTTATCTTGCTTCTTCTTCTATATTACAATTATTAATTAAATTCATTCTTTCTTGCTTATTCTTCTAAATTACAAATATTATTAATTAAATTCATTTCACTCTTTCTTGCTTATTTTTGCTTATTCTATATTACAGTTAATATTAAAATTCATTTAATTCATTCAGGGATAAACCCCACCGGGATTTGAACCCGAGAGCATCCGCTTGTGAAGCGAACACTCTCCCACTACGCTACATGTCCGTATGAAATTTTGTGATCGAATGATGAATATCAATGCTCTTAATGTCAATAGAAAAAAAAATTTACGAAAATGTCAATTTAAAACCAAGTATGCTTTTAGTCAAGAAAGGATGAAGTCAGATTGATTTCATTTGTTCAATGTTACATCTAGATATACTAGAAATCCCTAGAACCATTGTTTTGCCTCTCGTTCCAGTTCCAAAAAGTTACCGGACACTGCGCAATGGATTTACTAGACGTACACCCCACGTCTCTTTCAGTGATTTCCAATAAAATTGCTTCTTGATTTTTGCTTCTTGCTTCTTCTTCTATATTACATCTACATATACTAGAAAGATAGACGCAGTACATTTGTTGGAACCAGCCGGATCGGACTACTAAAGAGGGTACCTCCCGCACAAATCCCCCATTGAAATTCAAGAAAAACTGATTTGTTATGTAAATCGTACAAATAACAAACAATAAAAAATGCCAGTAAAAAGTTAAGTTATTACAGAAACTGCAATAAGTACTTTATTATTCTTACTGTTATTTGCTGTAAGTGTAGTTTTTAAGGTTCCGGACCCAAAGGACCAAAAGAAACCCTATTGCAGAGACTTCGTTGTCCGTCCGTCAGTCGTCCGTCCGTCAGTCCGTCCGTCCTCGGGTCATATCTCAGAAGCCGCAATAGCTAGAGAGTTGAAATTCACACAGAATGTCATAATCGGAGAATTATATTTCAAAATTTCAGTTTGATCGGATTATTAGGGAGGGTACTTCCCATACAAATCCACCATTAAAATTCAGGTTCTTATTCGAAAAACTCATTTGTTTTTTGTTCTAACGAACTGAAATTTTGAAACTATAGATTTTTGATATAAGCGCGGTACATTTATAGGAATCCACTAGGGGGAGTACCTCCCATAGAAACCCCTCCGTGTACGATTCTGACTGGCGCTTGACCCATTCTTTTTAATCAGTTCGATATCGAGACTTGATTGGAGACCATCACGTCTCTCTACTACTATGAGGTTTGCTCTCTCTGTACTATGAGGTTTGCTGTAACAACTTAACATAAGCCCAACAAGTGCTTCTTTATTTCTTTGAATCTTTCTACTAGCAACAATTATTTGAAATCATATCAATATTCACTTTATTGGGCCTTTCAATAAAAACCTCAGACTAATGTGATATTGAGAGGTACAAATATCAGTCACAAAAGTACCAATCTACCTAAAACGGTTTCACCTCGCTTGGAAGGTTATTAATAATTTACGTAATTTATTAATAAAATCATCTAAATTTTTACCTACATTTCAAACCGATTAAGCAATCTACGAGTATCTGCAGATGAAACCAACAAAGCATGTTCTTGTTTAAAGTATTTACTATTACAAAATGTATATTTTAATTTCTTTTTAAATAGGAATTTTATTCTGTATCCTACGAATTCAGTCTAGATAATGTAATGCCTTCAAATCTGTCTTAAAATATTATACGAATGCATATCAGCTCCAGATTATTCTAGTACAATATTCTCGTCTGAGTATGTGTCTTTAAACTGTTGTCATTCTATTTTTGTATTGCATTGTAGCTATGAGGAGAAGATTTCACACTAAAGAAAATGCATTGAAGAAAAACACTTCTTAAGAAATCAAAATCAAATAATATCAACATCATTTTCATCATCAACATCATTTTTATCTTTATCGCGCCAAAGTCAAAGAAAACTTTCGCTTTTCATTTAAGCAAACAAAAAAAAAAAAAAAGAAATAAAAAGATTATGATGATGGTGATGGTGATGATGATGATGAACACAACGATGATGAGTGCATGGTGATGGTGATGATGATGATGATGAAAAACATGCATAAAAATGCATGAAAATGAAATGTTTATTTTTAGATAAAAAATGCAAAATAAACTCAAAGATTCCCAAATGGCTTTTGTACTTTTTTTTTTACTTTGTTTTCCTTTTTTTTTTTATTGCAATGTGTAAAGGCAAATGAAATTTCCATAGAAACGCAGTAAAATCACTTCCGTTGCTATTGCTTTTTGTTGCTGAAAGTGAATTTGCAATTATTTTTTGTGCTGCCTTTAGAAAAATACAATATACATACATATATCTACTTGTACATAATTTTCTATTTTATCGTTCACTGTTGCATCGTCGTGCAAATATGCAACATAATTTGCGGCATTGCAAATGAATTTGTACCACCTTCAGACGAGAAAGTCAAGAACTCTTCAACGCCAAGTACCAAGAAATATACTTACAATATGAAAAGAAAAATGAAAGAAAAAAAAAACAATGAAATCCATAGAAGAAGATGAATGAGATGCAGACAAAACCACGAAGAGCTCAAGAGAAAAGAACAAGAGGAGAGACCAAACGCAAGTATAATTACAACTCTAAATAGGGGCAACGAGCGCATCAAATTCGAATAATGATGATGATGATGATGATGATGATGATGGTGATGGTTACCAAGTGTCTAAAAGATGAAGGAGGCTTGAGGCTTGGGGAATATCTAAATGTTTGCAGGCATAATTCTACACCTACGGTAGCTTCTAACAAACCAACAAATGAACGAATGAACGAATGAACGCTGCGGGCATAGAATGCAAAATGCATACACAAATGCAGAGATTGCTTTTATTGTATTGGCATATACAAATACAGTCACAAACATATGCACGAGTATATAGGTATATTACATACAAGAGTTCCATTGAAGTAATTAGCATGCAGGCAAATAAAATGAGTTGCCAACAAACGTCAGATACACTTGTAGTAAGTAATAAAGTAAGGGGCATTGGTGAACATTCATATGCTGCTTATGTGGCAAGTTTATTGCGCGAGCTCATTTTAACGAGCTCCACCAAAGTCTGTTGTTTTTACTCCACGCGCATTTGCGGAATTATGAAGAAGCTACACACACACACACACACACACACTCAGATACTTAGATACTTTACTGAACACACATAGATACACACTATGTGAGTGCGAGAAGTGACTGTAAAGAATATGCTTAAGTATACGCAATGTATGCAACGTTGCGTTTCAATTTATGCGAAGTGATTCGTCATGCGGTTAACTTAAGAATCAACTCACTTTTCTCTGCCTATCCATCCATCCATCCATCCATCCATCCATCCATCCATCTATCTATCTATCTATCTATCTATCTTTTCATACTTACAATGTGTGTTTGCACTAGAAGTAATGCTATTTTGCATATGACGTGCCTTAGGCCTCTGCTGCAACAACTATGAGGGCATTGAAACATGCAACGTCGTTGATAGTATCCAAGTCCAAGGCGGATGGGGCGCGCCTGAACACACTCATAGATACAAATGTTTATATGTATCTACGCCACTCAATTGGCAACGTTGACATCGCTATTTGCCTTTGCATGCTTTTGTTTAATGTTTATTTTGTTTTGTCTTTTGTTTTTTGTCTTATTTTGTTTGTTAGCTTGCTGCTGCTGCTTGATGATATTTGTTGCAATTGCAATTACAACAATTGTTAAACGTAAAATATGCGAAGTTGACAATGTCGATGGTTGTTGTATCTTTTGTTGTTGTTGTTGTTGTTGTTGTTGTTGTTGTTGTTGCTGTCATTGACAACGATGTCTTCGTCGTCTATGTTGTTGGCGATGGATGTCGTTGTCGTTGTCGTCAACGTCATCGTCAAAGTTGACCATGAAAAAGTTTAAGCACCTCCAATGAAAAATGTTCACCCGTTCACCCGCTCACCCGTCTTCTGAACACACATAGGAAGACTATCTATGTGTCTGCCTGTCCGTCTATCTGTCCATTCCGTTTGTCCATTCTGACTAACTAACAAAATGCTGGCGGCGTCGGCGCATTGCAACTTTATTGCAATTGTTTGTTGCAACTCGGTTGGTCTTTGCACTCTCACAAAAAGGTTCCTTGTTGTATTTGCTATTGTATGTTCGTTCATCTATAGATACTCAAACTATCTATCGATCGCTTCAATTCGCCGTTGTCAGCGCACAATTTGTCAAATAGTTTCGCGCGTCCAACAAAAAAGATAAATTGCGGCGTCGTCGTCATTGTCTTTTGTGCCTGTTTGTTGTCTGTTGCTGTTGTTGCTATTGTATCTTTGTATCGTTTATAACTAACTAAATCCATTACTTCATTATATTGTAGTATAGTTAGAATAGTAAGCAACGTTAATGAACTCTTTAGTTTTGTTGAATTGCATTGCATTCGTTAAGTGACTGACTGAGTATCTTTTTTTGTCTTGGGTAGGTGTGGCCCATGCGTGTTAATCTATTTAGTTTGTGTTGTGTTTGTGTCGCTCGAAGCGATATCTTGAACATGTTTATATCTTCAGGTAAACTTAGTGAAAAAATGTGGGAAATTGTTTTATTTTATTTATTGTTATTTTTCTTCGAATAACTTAGATTTGTTTATGTTTGCACGCTTTTAGGCGCGTCTCTTAACCTATGCTAGTCCATTGAATCAGATAAAAAAAACTGCTAAAAAAAATTTAAAAAAAAACAGAAAAAAATATACAGAAAACAAACTTTGTATTAAATATTTAAAACAAATTATTTTATTATCAATCTAACTCACCTCATCTAATCCATTCCAGTGCCATGGGCCTCGGTCTTCTACTAAGGAAGGAGGTACAACGTTGAGTGACAATGTCAGTCTCAGATGATAAATAACCACATCGTTAGAATTATCAACTGAATGTTATAAATATTTATTAGGAAATATCTTCGCAGCTTGTATAAAAAACATATCAACCCATTGAACAGAACTAAGAAAATATTGACGGTTATTACCAATAAAATACATATATGAGAGTAAATTCTATCTAGTAATTAGATTCTTTGCAAATGGACTAAATGAGTGGAACCTGCACTATAATTCATCAATAAGAATTTTTCTAACAAAGACAAACAATAAATCACACAAACAAAAGATCAAATGAAAGGAATAAAAATTTCTATTAGAAATTTAAATCAATGTCATAACATCAAAGACAAATGGGCTATCATCTGGGGGCGCAAATTTTTGAATATTTGTTGGTAATTTGATAGTCTAAAGAGTCTCAGAATTGTCTAAGATTTGTTTTAGTTCTATGACCCAATTGTTCCCTGCAAATATGTTTATCGAATAAGTTAAAAAAAATATATATTTTCCCATGGATATTTTTATCCATTCATTAACAAACCATAACAATTTAGTGTCAAATATTTTAAGATGATTTCATCTTCTTCCATATACCTAAAAACATTTGATGGTGTAAACACTAATTCTACAGATAAGCCAATCATAAATTGATGTATGTCCTTCTTTTAGGTATCGCATTCAAAATCTATAAATATTTTATTGCACCTCTTTAACTAAGCATTTTCTAGACAAGAATTTCATTCAGCCTCCATCATTAAGCAGCTAAAGGTCAAATTAGTTCCGTTGTCATTAATGGATTTCATAAAATCTCACTAAAGCGCAACAAAACGCCAAACAATCAAAAACATTTCATAATAACATTTCGTAGAATTAACTTTTATTAAATAGAGCTTAGGTTTGTAAACTTATGGATAAATACTCGTGTTACCGAAAAAAACCTATAAAAATTGTTTCTGTTCATCTTAACGTTCTTAATAACAACTTTATGACTCGCAAAAGTTATTGTTATCTTCAAATTTATTTACCATACAAAATCTTTACAATTTGATTTTTGATTATACCTAAGAGTATATAATGTGCATAAAATGACCTTCCACTTATGAAAACAAAAAAAAACACAAGCAAGTAAGTAGAAATTAAAATATTGTTACGACAAATCGTGGCAATCGTCAAGTGCATCGAAAGTGTTGTTCGATGTACAGCGGTTCGCTGGAAGGAGCAGCTAAGGAGGAACTGGATGGACGATGAGGGAACAAGAAGGCGAAAAGGAACATATTGTGAGGAAAGAAGATTGACAAAAACAAAAAAAAAACCTACAAATTGCGAGATAGCTAAAGTGAAAAGAAAGTATGAATTTAGAAAATCTGGGGAACAACGTAGGTTGGTTATGATCCAGTAAATGTTGTTAAGCTGAAATATAATTCAATGTAGTAATCTCGTAAATTTGTTCTATTTTAATTAGAATCGCCAGCTGTGCTGCCAACAACAAATAAAACCCATAAATATTTCTAACGAAACAAATATTTTTGATACAAGTATTTTTGTATGCAGTCTTGTAATATCCATGGTAAAAGACTCATCGATACTCCTAGACTTCTTTGGGAATGTTAACATACATGTACATAAGGGCCAGGTTCCATAAAATAAATATCACTTTCGATAAAATTAGTTGAAATTTATACGTAACAATTTCACAAAATTCATTGAAAAAACTGGGTCCACTAAAACCAATATAGCCTTAAAACTAATTATCAGAATGTCATGCAATTTTGACATGTTTCGTTTGAAGGTTGATTCTATCCAAAAATTATATGGGCATGAGTCAGACCGGAGACTTATTGAGTGAAATGTTATACCAAGGTATACATAAATTGTTTCAACCCAAGTTTTTGATTACAAATTTAAAGTACAATTGTTACATTTAGTAATGGAATATGACATCCTTCAAACGGTCACCACGGCTCCACTGGCAGGCCTTCATACGAATCCTACAATTTTGGATGACTTGGGCGCATAATTTCGACGTCATGGTATGAATTTCGGCGCGAATGTTGTTCCTCAAGAACTTGAATCGTCCGTCACTAAATGATTGACGTAGTCGATCGACTACAAATATCCCCAAAGAATAAAGTCTAACGACGTTTAATTACAAGTTCTCGCTGGCCAATTGACATCGCCATTTACTGAGTTCATTCCATTCGGAAAGTTTGAACACAACAGATCCATTCTTACAAGACTGGTGAGACATGTTGCACGGCTTTGTTAAAAAAAATATGTGTATATTCCAGACTAGCTAAAAACACATCCTTTACCACCGTTCGATACCTCTCACTGTCAATGCCTGGCTATCCATATTCTCGAAAAAGTACGGACGAATGATACCGCCGGCCCACATTGCGCATCACAAAATTACTTTTCTCGGGTATAAAGGAACTTACAATATCTTCTGTGGATTCACGGTCCCCCAAAAACCTTGAGTTTAGTTTATTAACAATGCCATTGATCCAAATATGTGCTTCGTTACTAAAGATGATTTTATCGCCAAAATATGAATCAACAGTGATGTGCTCGAGAGCCGAAGCTGAGAATGTTCTGCGCTTCGCCATGGTCTGAAGGCTTCCGTTGCTGAGTTAACTGAATTTTATACGGGTGCATGCCGAAATCCTGATGCAAAATTCGCCATATACTGGTCGGTGAAAGGCCAAGTTCTTGAGAATATTGCGTATTCGACATTTCCAGATGTTGGCGCACACTTTCAACCGCCGCAGCGATATTATCGTCGACGCACAGACACTGGATTATTGAACACTGAACCGGTTGGCTTAAAATTTATCAATTATTATTTTCAAAAGAAAGCGTGTTTCGTTTGCTGTACGACTCCGGTATATTGTTAAGTTGTATGTATACCTTTCCATGATGAAATTGCTAAGTCTTCAGAGCATTTTTATGAAATCAGATGTTGTAGTGTAGTTCCGGGGGGACAATAGGACATGGTGCGGTAGTTTTTAGTGGGTTAAAGTCCCACACTCGGTTGTAGACCGGCTAGGCCTTCGATGCTTTTGTACCGATATAAACAAAAAAAAAAAATGTTGTAGTGTTGCCGGATGGTAGTATTTTGAAGTCAGGACATCCCCATTGAAAACCCATAGACTTAAACATTTCAAATCAATATTGAAAATAGTAGTCATAAAACAATTTTTAAATAAATTTCTTTGTTTTTGGAAGGGTTACAAATTTCATGTCACAAAATGTATGCCATTCATAATTTTATTTATTAATATTTTTTTTTTTTGAAAAATACGCGTAAAACTATTGAATAAGTTCACGCTTAGAATTCCGATTTTGTTCTTTTTTCCAATCTAACAAAAAATAGCAAGCGGCTCTTTTTGATTTCAAATAGTTTGGACTCGTCATTGGTCTTACCCAACATAATTTTAAGTCACAGAAGTGCCTCGATTGTGTTTGTGTTTGTTGTTGGATTCTTTGGTTGAGGGCTTTGTTTAATTTTCATTAATTTACAAAAATGTTTCGATTTCTTTTCTTGTTCATGGACATCTGTGTGCCAATAAAAAAAATATATATAATATATATATAGATTGTAGTCCAACAGCAGAAAGAAGAAAAAAAAGTCATTCGTTCTCATGCCTATTTGTGGGTTCCCATATGCGAGAGAATTGTAGTACATAGTAGAAAAGTATCTACTTATCTGAGCATTTCAATGTGAAACTATGTATAAGTTTGTATACGCGTCTTCGTCTTTCGTTTTTCATCTCGTTACCCAATTTTTAATTTATGCGCCGTTTAGCATATGAATGATTTATACCGAATTTTTCATATGATGACAAAATGAAAGCCAAATGCGTAAAGATCGAGCTACGCATATCTTCAGCACCACCTCCACCACCAACGCCGCCTCCTCCGATCCTCCAATTGTACGCACATTTGCTTCAATGAATCGACAAAACTTGCCACAAATTAAAGCAAAGATTTAATCATAGCGTTTTTTTTTTTTGTATTTGTATCTTTATTCTTCATTGGGGAACCAACTCCAATGGGACAACGCATCTTTTTTCATGTTTGGTCGGTTGTTTTTAATGAACAATAATAGCATTCGTTTTTATGTTATTTTATAATGAAATAGACATTTTATTTGTTTGGGTGGTTCCTGGAATTCGTTGTGTATTGTTATTTTTTGTGTGACCCTCTCTTTGGCGGATATGTTGATTTATGTTCTTTTTTTTTTTTTTTTGAGAATGTAATCAAAAATTGCGTAAGCTATAAAAAAATATTATAGTAGAACAAACAAACATAATTGAGAATTGACTCTACTGGGAAAGAATATTAACTGTTCCAATATAATAAGTGATAGTTTGTAAGCTCAAGTCCCAGACTCCTTTCATTCCTGCATTGTACGCAATGTAAACACTTCGCTTCATGGATTTCTGCTGTTGCAATAAAAACTCATCAGTCATGGTCTAATTGCAGTCTGGAGCCATCATCATCAAACATGCAACAGACCAATAAACTGACACAAAAAGTATCAAAAAAAGAAATGAAATTTAAACCAGAAGAGCAAAGTTTTTGACAAAACAGTGAGAAAGGGTAAATCAACTCAATTTGATCAATGAAAGCAGCTCAAAGGCAAAAAAAAAAAATTATCAATCGCACGCCCGCTCGGTCATTCAGGCATTTAGTCGGCCACATAGAAATCGAGGGTGGTACAAAAAAGTTGTAATTATTTTAGAAAATCATAAACAAGTGTCAATTTCAGGTCAATAGAGATGAAATATTTGATGAATTGTCAGATGTGCATAGTCCTCAATCAGAAGCCATGAGTATTTCAAGGAAACTTTCACATACAAAAGTGATATTGGTAATTGTTCATCAATGAAGATATAAAATCAATCTGTGGGCGAAAGCAAGTACTGTTTATCATTATTATATCTTAGCAATTACGATCCAGGGTTACTACCATCACAGCAGGCCAGAAATGTAATAGCAGTCTACGAAGCGCATAAGCAGTGTCTTAAAATATGTTCTGATTCTGTTTAACTGTGCTGATCATCACTAAGATTTAAAAAATAATAATATTATTACAATGCCTCTGCAATAGAGATATGAATAAAATAAATAATAGTCAACCTGGTCGCCTTAATGTCTGCGTAAGGAAGTTCCTGTAAGGCTCTTAATTATGAAGCTTGGCACGGTAGTAAGAAAAGTCGGCCTAGAAGTCGTTGTATATCTGTGATACTCCGTAAATCCAAGTTTCATAGAACCAGTATGAAAAATTTCCCAAAACATTGTGCATATAAACCACCTGGTCACTTCAATGCTTCTCAATCAGTAGGCCAAAGCTAACAAAAAAAATTGTAGCTTCAAATGATAATGAATATTGTCAAAACCCAAGTTCTTTTCATACAACCCTTGGAATTTATCCAACTGTTTTACCATCCAAATATCCAACGGATGTAACGGTTGACAAACAATTGCATTTCTACGCCATTTTACTCTGAAAACAAAAAAAATAACAAAAACTCATTTTTAGAGAAAGCAACAAAGCACAATAAAAGATACATTTATTTTTGGATTTTTTTCTTTGTAATAATGTAATTCATGTGAATTTTTTCGCAAACAAAGAATATAAAGATATATTTTTTTTATTTAAACAAAATAATTTTTGTGTATTTTTTTTCTTTTTTTTTTTTTTTTGGTTTAGCTTCAATTTTGATTGCATACTAATTAAGGCGACTATTGAGTGGAGTTGGTTGTTGGTTATTACATGCAATTCTGGTCATCATCTCTCCATGGTTTTGGTTCACATTTTGCAGATGTTGCTCATAATTAACTTGTTTAACCGCTGTGACGAAAATTGGCTACATAGCAAAATGACATTTTAACGCAATAAAAAATGTACACAAACAAAAAAAAAATGAAACTCCTTTTTTTTAAATAAAATTTAAAAAAAAAAAAATTAATTGGAAATTGACACAGTAAATCAATTTTGTTATGTCTACATACTTATTTTATTGGTGGGTTAAATTCGAAATGGATGGGATGGATGGCTTTAGGTATGAGAGGATTTTAATAAAATAAATACATTTCTATGTACAAACGCAGCATACTTTCATAGTATAGTGTAGTTGTCACTTTCACTTTCATTTGCAAAAACAATTCTTACACAAAATATTTTGATGTATGTAATTCCTCCCTTTTTGTATATAAAGGCGTCTATCAATATGTGACTGTATTGTTTATTTAAACAGCATCCTTATGTAAGATCCTTTTATATACAATATTTACACACAGAAATCAATGTAAATACTCATTTATGTTCTTTCAACACAACACACAATTTGTTCTTCTCTTGTATTATGTATTGATTTCAACAGAACAACTCCCATAATTCTGCAAACTTTTGCAGAGCTCGTATTTTATACGAACACAATGGTCGTCATGCTTTTGGTTACACGTAGTCTGAGAAACAAGTACAAATTAAAATATGCATTGAGGAACTAAAAACAATATGTTGGAATAAAGTTTAAGATAGACATTTCAATTCTTGTAAATTTAAAAAAAATTTGGCTTCTTTGTGCAACAAATTCAAATTACCAGTGAGAGCCTCACAATTCGCAGTCAATAAACATAGATGAGTCTAACAATTTTTTTTTTTAAATAATTATTAATATTGTACAATCATCATTTTATTAAAAATTCGTAGAGATTGGTTAACATTTTATTATATTAAAATTTATATTTAAAATTTTTGAAAAGTGTCCAAATTGTATCATACTTTTTGGACTCATATTGGCAATAACAATTTTTGTGAATATCAAATCACATATTTATATATGGAATGCAATGCTGATATTAACTAGTAGAACTGATGTTAACTAGTAGAGCTGACGTCCAATCTTTTTAATGGACCTAAGCCGTTTTGAAATTATTATATTATCCCATAGTATTAGAGATCTCCTGAAGACGTGCACAAATACCCAAATAAATGAGCCATGAAAATGTTTTGATTAACTGAATTCTGCACCTTATCATTTTCAAAATCTTAATGTGGTTTATTATATAACATAACGTTTCTGGGCTTTTGGAGAAAATAATGGACTTATAGGTTGTGACTTCACTTGCGAAAAAACACTGTCCAGATCAGACGCAAGTCTCGCTTATGTTAGGACTGTATCCATCATTATAGAATGCACATTAGACGCACCTAGTAAGGCCATATTACTTAAACACAACTTTATTGATAAGCTTTAAGAAGGACGCTATAGTACAACGTTCTCATAGCAAGCGCTCCTAGCCAAGACATTGAAGGACATTGTTCTCATAGCAAGCGCTCCTAGCTCTAAACTTCTTAAGTCGGCTATCTCTGATTTATAAAGAATCTTACTTGGATTCTCCCTTGCAAATCAATACAATAGGTATAGTCTTAAATTCTAATTACAGATTCTACAGAGGGAGTGCTGAAACCTGCCTCTTCCTGATAACATGATGAGGGTAAAAAATTATACAAATATTCGCTCTAAATGAGTCCTTTTAAAATAAAAGAACTCCTGAACTATGAAGGTCTTAAAAATGACATCTTGATGAAATGTCTTTTACTTAAAGAGATAAACATTGGTTTAAGTAAATATTTTAAGGGTGTTGTAGTACTTGTCACCTTTATGATAAAAATCTTAGTCATGCAACTGAACGAGATATCACGCATTTAAATTTTTTTCTCTTTTTTATTAAAAAAAAGTTCTAGTTTGCATTTGTTTGTATTGAACTGGAGTATTCGCCACGGTATCGCACGGCCAACCAAATCCCTTGAACTCGTGTGATCAGTATGATCATGTATAGGAAAGCCAAAAAGAAATGTTCTCCACTTTCAGTAGAACTTAATTGGGTCATACCTGCAGTTTCGGGTTCATTCCATTATTAATAAATTGTATTACATTTCAGATATTTCATTCTCGCTCCCGGTTTCTCTTTAATTTGGGTAAAAGGACAGACAAATAAGAAAATCCAGTGACTTACCAAATGAACAACAATGCACAATTCCCTGGCTTTGTTCTCAGTATTAAAGAGTCCTTTAATTTATTCAAAACAAACTGTCGTATATTGCACAGCATTGACGCATTGATTGATTTTAAAATTTGTCTCTAAGTTTTATATGCAAAATTTGATACACCAATTTTCTCGACAACTGCGCCACATAACGGATCTAAAACTATCCTATGTTCAAGGCAGGAATGAACCATATCTACACACATTATTTTATTGGAATCGAATGAAGAAACCGCGAATAAGACTCAAACAAACAAATTAAATTTTTTTTTTCACATAGAAATCCTATATATATTTACGACAAAAAATTATATCATTTCTCTTGCTTTATAAGTACAATATGTAAAAAGATTAATTTCACACATCTTTTCTATAGATGAATAACACAAAGTTCTTGCTACAAAGAAGTCTGCCATATATTTACATGAATTTGAGTTATTGCTATTTTATTAAAAGAAATAATATTTAGACTTAATTAACATAAATATTATTACTACAATAATAAAACTTTAAACCTGGAACAGCATGTACGAAGAATATTTTTTTTTTTTTTTTTTTTGACAAATTATGGCTTCAATATTCTTCCCTCACACCATTATGGCAAATATTAATTTCCAACACCTTCCCACCCAAAACAAAACAAAAAATAAAAACAAAAATATGAGTCACGACTTCACAAAACCAAACACACGAAATTCAATCAAATAAAACTACGCATTGGAATAAATAGAAAAATAAGCTTCTAAAATATTGGGCAGGAGATTTTCGACGACGACTCTTTCTATTCGTTATACGACGCAGTAAAAATGCGAATTTCAATATAAAAATAAAGGCGCAAAATTTATAAAAACCGAAATTACGCCATGAAAAACAGGAAAAGCATAAAAACCCAAAAACAACTAAAATTGAATTGAGTGAGGAACGAATAGGAATAGGAAAAACTCACAAGCTGTCAAGCTTCCTGAATAAGTGGGTAAAGCATCGCATCGCATCGCATCGCATCGCATCGCATATTTGCCAAAAGAAGATCCAGGCAACATACTCGTACAACCATAATACTCATAAAAACCACAGCCATTAGCAACATGCAACACCTTAACCCACACAACTTGTGGATACATATTGTGTATACATATACATACAAATAAATGGTTATAGATACATAATAGAGAAGGCAAAATGATACCCATGACCATCATCAACTGAAAAGAATAGAATAGAACTGAACTGAAATGAAATGAAATGAAAGGAAAAGAACTTCAACAAACTCCAATGTGATGCCAATGTATGATGATGATGATGATGATGATGATGAGAAGGAAGGAGCACATGGGGTACAGAAGCCAAATAACTACAACTGCGTCGTTGAGTTGAGTATTTTGTCTGTCGTCTGTCCCACTGTCCATTCATCATTGAAAAGGAAACCAAAGCGGCGGAAAATAACAACAACAACAACGTCAACAATGAAAAGTATGAAAAATGCTAAAAGAAAAACTGCAAATAAAAAGAAAGAAATGAATAAGAGAAAGAAAAAATAGAAGTCATAGTCAAGTAAACTTCTTCTATCTACGACATACTGAATACGAAACCATTAAAACTTCGTTGAATTCATTTGAGCGGTGGCTTGGCCAAGGGGGAGGCACGTGGAACAGACCCGAGAATGTGATGAGTTGTTGTGATGGAGCGCATAAAATTTCCCTTTTACTTTTGCCTTTTGCGCCGAACAAACTGACGTAATGCGGCAAATGCTGCATGCAGCAGCAAGTGAAGCGAAAACAACCCAACCAACAAACCCAAAGCCAAACTCAACCTATAATAACTAAACTCCCAACCAAAGAATACTTCGTGCATTAACGAGACGCGGTGCGATGCGACTCGACACGACTTCATTCGTTGCCATCATCGTCGTTGTGGAGTCACAATTGTATGTATAACAATTTTTCAAGGTTCCAAGGCCCAGTAGCATAGAAAATTCACGATCAAGAACATGGAAAGTTCTCGCATGTGAAAAACATGCCACGTCGCCAGCAAACGAACGAACTGTGTGAGGCTAGAACAACGCAGTGAGGCAAACTACGCCTTACCATGCCACTCCACTCGTCGCCACAACAAACTCCGTACAACTCCCTAACCACCTTCCTCAACAGAGACTACAAAAAAAGAAAACGGAAAACATAGAGAAATACAAAAAGTGAATGTGTGGATTTATACGACGAGTACATGAATTGAATAGGCACTGGGTAGTGAGTGCAGCAAGGGAAACTTGGGTTGGTTGGGCTGACTGTATTGAGTTGAGTTGGGGCCGACAAAGTACGGAGTGGGTTGGAGGAGTGCTGCTGCTGTTGCTGGTTCTGACTTATGGCGTAATTTAGAGTATGTGCAGAGTTTGGCATTGACCATGATTCTGCTCAGTTGCTACCTTCTTCTATTCTTCCCCTCCACATCCCTCTTTCTCTTTATCTGTAACTCTATGCCTCCATCCAACGAAATGAAGTTCTTTACTGTGTGTGGATTCTGTTTGCTACTGCACATGCGCAGTGAGAGTGAAGTTTCTTTTTCATTTCGTTTATATACTTGCACTTCTTTAGGCCTTTTCCTTTTTTCATTTTCCTTTTAGATTCAGTCAGTATCATCCCACCCGGTCACGAGGCGTCCCTAACCAAACCTATGGATTCGTTGTACTATGCCCGACTTGTTATGCTTTGTGGTGGGTTGGGTCATGTCATGTCGTGCGGAGTTAGTTGCTAAATCATTTGGTGTGGGAGTTTATTTGTTAACAAAGGAGGCGAAGCAGGAGAAACCAACGAAGACGAAGCGAAGGCGAAGCGCATGCCGTCAATTTGGAGTTTGAGTTTATTTATTACTCTTGCCGCACGTTCTTCAACGAACGTGTTCTGGTGTCCATGGTTTTATAGTTGGGAAATTATAAATGTGGCATAGATAATAACTTAGCGTAAACTTGCTATCGGTTTGTTCGACTCTATGTATGACTCATAGGTAAGAAGTAACTAAAATTCTCTATGCCTGACTGTCAAAATGATTTAAGCATAAAAGCATAATGATGGCAGACTAGAATGTTTCATAGTTTTTTATGGTATATTATGACCATATATAATACATACCAAATAAGTAATCGGCTATACAATTCAAATATTTACAAAAGAATATTCTCTAGACTATTAATATCTGTTTAAAAGAAAAAAATTCAAGTAGTGTGCCTCACCCTTATAAACACAATATGGAAGTGAAACTTCTTTGGCGAAGGGAGATAAATCCAAGAATTAGAAAATGAAATGTGACGAAAATCAAAGTGCGTTGATGCTTCAGAGACGTAGTGGGGAGACGCACAAAACAACAGCAATGCATATTGTCTTGTGCGGCCTCGTCTGCAGCATAAAGAATGAAAAAGATAAAAAATATTTTACTGATTGTGTTTACTGTACGAAAAAACTTACGATCCGAAAAATAAAATAACTCTTTTGTATTGAAACAATATAAAACTACAATATTCTGTATTATTGCTTGACCATCTACTTTAGAAGTTTCATTTCCATTTTGTATTTGATCCAATAACATAGTCAAATTTTGATTTTCGTCACATTTCATTTTCATATTTTATTTTTTTTTCTATTTTTGTAATGAGATTGAATACAAAACAATTTCAGTCAAGTCAATAATTTTTCTATTCTCTATTAGAAAGATCTAATTAATATTTAATATATTTCTTCCTTAAGGTTCATTTATGTATATCAAGATCTTTCAATAATAAATGAGTCTTTGAAAACTTTTATTATGTACATCTCTCTTTAAAGATTCATAGAATCTTAACCAATTAATTATTTAAAATTGTTCTAGGAAGTAAACAAAGTTATGCAGATGGAAAAGTGATAGAAAGTATCTATTATCATCTTTTGCGAATTCATGGAACACCACTCTTTGAACACCAGAGATGTCTGATAAATTTGCCATTGGGTATATAGTTGGTTCTTTATGCCATTCTAATTGAACTTAAATATTCTATTAAAAAGATCAGATCTTTTTCTAAAAACCAAATGGAAACCATTGTCAAGGATATATGAAATTCATCAAAATTTAAAGTTAAGGATCGCATAAGGAAGAAAAGAAATGGCATTGCCAATATGAAAACAACTGCTATCAAATGTTGTGTTCCAAATTGGAATTTTGTCATAAAAATCGAAAACAAGTTTTGCATTACATAAGCATGACAACAGAGCAACGCAGAAGGATAATAACAACATACAGAACACACAACACAAAAACAGGAAAGCATATAAAAACAGGAAGAACAGGAAAAAGTGGGCGAAATGAAATGAAGAACTGCAAAAACAAAAAAACAAGAAAATAAATAAAAAAAAAATATATAAAACAAACACAACACAACAGATCACAACAGAGAGGGGGGAAACGAATGAAATTTGCAATAAAAAGAAGTTAGACAACTTCTTTGCCAATGCTGCCTCAACTAAGTGCCCCCTTGGCCGAGCACTAAATATGATGATGGTGATGGATGATGATGATGATGATGATGATGTTGCATGCATTGAAGTTGCGGCATTTGCAGCCAACTGCAATACAAAAAAAAAAACAAAGAATTGTAGCAGCATGAATTTTACTATGTATATACTAAAAATGAAGTTTAGAATAGAAATGTGTATGTATTGTATATACAATATATAGTAGAGAGTGCAAGTATGTATATAACAGTGAGAGTATATACGAGGTGAAGTTGCAGCATGTTGCAGCAGGCAGTATAAGCAATGTAAGTTGTTTTCAAGGTCTGGGTCTGGTTAAGTCTGCAAAGAAAACACGAGAGAACAACTAAGTAAGTACGACAACTAACGACCCACCGACCGACGAGTTAGTGAGCAAGAGAGTATTACGTGCAGAAGCAGGTTCTGGAAAAGTTGCAAGCGAATCACAATCCAACCAAACAATAAGGCAACAACATTCCTCCTGCTATGCTTTGCAGAGTTGATGAGTTGAAGTTGCAACAACACCATTGTAGCCATGAGCAACGTGCAACGCCACCATCAACATCAACATCAACATCAAATTGCCCTTGGACTTGCACTTGAAATATTGCAAACAACATGCAGATACATAGATATCTATACATATAGCAGACAGACACTTACATAGATACAATCCGTTTTCATTGTATTGAGCTGCTGCTGCACTGCACTGCACTACGCTGCTTAGTGATGTTGAGTTTTGAAGTTGCAACGTGGCAGGCAGCTTGCGTTTCTGTGGATATCTTTTCATTGAGTCGCAGCATTGCATCGTGCTGCATGAGGCATGAGAACTAACTTGTGTATCTTTGTATGTATCTATCTAATGGCCGTTGAGTCTTTGCGCGCTTGCGTTTCAATTATGCCATTTTATGTGGCAACAAGAACAACACAACTTACGAACCTGGTTACATTTTTGGCATTTTACAAATTTCATTTTCATGCAGCAAATTTCAATTTCATGTTATAAAATCGTTGTTTCTTTTTTCATTCTTTCTTTTTTTTTTTTTAATTTTCTCTTTATTCTCCTGCTCCAAATCTTTATCTGCCTCACATTTATTTACTTCACTTCTTTTTTTTTTTTTTTTAATTTGGGTCTCTGCTGGGCAAATTGATGTTGAAGGTCAGCGTGTTACAAAATATATACAAAAACAAAAAAAAAAGAAGAAAATTGTAGTTTGAGTTTTAGATACTTAAACCTTTTTACATATATGTGCATTTAGATACTTTATTTATAAGATACATAAAGACTGTTGCTAATTGAAAGTGGTGGCTTTGAATAAAATTTAATTCAAAACATTACAAGTATCTTGTGGTATGTGGCACAAACATGAATTCTTACTTTGTATCCGATTTTAGATCCATAAGGGATGGTCATCTTACTTTATTTTTTACCATAATAAATATTTCTATTTGATTTACATATTTACTTTTTCAACTGTTTCAGGATAGTTCTATTTGTTAAGAAAGGTTTTTTGATAGAACCTTTATACCTTTTTACTAATCTTAATAATTATGATGATGATCTGTAGTCATAAATATCTGAAAAGATCCCACCTCCATACCTCTTCAAATGTGAAAATATTAGATAGTCGCATGATGTAATAAGCTAAACCATTTCTATGGAATTTTATTGAGTTTGACCATCAGTCCCAGTACATTAAGTGGATAAAGAAAGATAAGTTATTAATCGCCATTGATTGATAATCAATATAAGTATGTAATTATACAACCTTCATTCCAAAAACAAAATGTGGCCATAACTTTTCGGATCAACTGTACGGGCTTTGCTTTCTACAAAAGTCCCGATGCTGTCTATTGTTTCTGCAACAATAACGAAACCAAGAAAAACGATTGATTTGACTTACTTTTAGGGTAGAGTCGGTATACGTACAGCAATTCATCATTGAGACCGAAATATTTGATTGGGAGTTAAACTACCCTGTATTTCTAGGGTCTTGAAATTTGAATGGTTAGTGAATATGGATCAGGTACTTATAGTAACCAAATTTCAGTTAGATAATACAAAAAACAAAACAGTTTTTCTAACAAGAAAACCAATTTCAATCTGGTTTTGTATGGGAGCTATACGATCCAGTAATTCTCGGGCATTGAAATTTACATTTCAGCTGGATAACACAAAAAAGAAAACCTTGAATTTTAATGAAGGGTTTGCATCGGAGGTACCCCTTCTAGTGGTCCAATTCGGCGGTTCCGGTAAATGTACGGCATCTGATAAAATGAAAAGTCCTTACAAACTTTAAGCCATCTCAAAATTTAAGGGACTAGTTTGATTGTTTAAGAATATACTTATACTTATTGTACTTAATGGCGTCTCCGATGACTCCTTCTATCCGGTACAAACTTCATGAGAAATTTATAATATTATTCACTGTGCGAAGAGTATAAAATGTCCAAAGTGGAGTTCTTGTTGTAGAATTGAACTCGAGTTTATTGCGAATTCTGTCAGAACTAGTAATTCAGCCCGAGTCATTCTGTAGCAGTGTTGGGAAATCTGCAAGTCACATCGTTCCATTTGTATTTATAACCAAAACAAAACATGTGTTCAGAACATGCAAACGTCACTGTAAACACCAGACCAAAACACGCAACTGATCTCGCACTGAAAAATGGCTTAACACGAGGCGAGTTGATTAAGGCATGTTCATATGTCCGGCTATCCGTCGATATATACGCAAACTAGTCCCTCAGTTTTTGATAGATAGCTGAAATTCGGCACGAATCTTTGTTTATACTAAACGCAGCACATTCAACGGAACCAGGGTGTACCTCCCACACAAACCCACCATTAAAATTCAGGCGCTTTTGAGAAAAACTTTAGTTATTTTTTTCACTATTGACTTAATTTGGATATTACAAGTTTCTAATCAATGCTCACAAAATGCGTAACTTTCAAGACCCTAGAGTTACTGGATCGTATAGCTCCCACACAAATCAAAATTCAAATTTATGTTCCTATAAGACAAACTCTTCTTTTTTTTGTGTTATCGAACAGAAATTTGAACAGTATAAGTGTCTGACCCATATTCAACAATCGTGCACATTTCCAGACCCTAGGACTATTGGATGGTAAAGTTCCCATACAAATATTTCGGTCTTAGTGTTGAAAAGCTCTATGTGTATTGACTAAACTCTAAAAATAAGTCAAATTCATAATTAAATAGTTCTGATTGCTCTATCACAGATCGTAGGGAAAAAAGTTTTCTAGGGAGAGCGTGATACTCTTCAACTTCGACATAGGCGAAGCTAAACTTCATTTTACTTGTTAGTATTCACGTTTGTATATATTCGGATAAACTAGAGTACATTTATTTAAAGGTGTAAAAGAGCTTAATTGTTTACTGATGTTCATTAAAGCAGATGCCACTGGCTCTTTTACCTTAAGTATGTATTCAGTTGTTAACATAAGTGTATATGATTATTTGTGTCTATATTTATAGATGAAGTACAATACATCTTAACTAAATGCATAGATATAAATAATAGCTGTCGCCTTAGCACTAGCGCTTTAGATATCATCATTCATGAACATTCTGAGAGCGGCATTGTTGTCTTAGCACTAGTGCCCTCGCGGTTATAATCATGGCCATTCAGGAACATTCTAAGTAAATGTAAATGGTAACGGTAAATGGAAATAGCGTACCGCGTCCTGTTAATATGGTTGGGGGTTCATGTCATTCTTGAATATTCTGCGATCGGGCTGTAGCACGAACCCTGTCGCGGTAGTTCTGATATTCATTCATGCTCATCAATAGTGTTCCTGTTATTAATAAAATGTTAATATATCAAATTAATAACTTTAAATCCATGCCATTTATTCATTTGTTCATGATGATATTAAGATTCTCTGAGAACAAATTGGGCTTCTATTTTCCTAAAAGCATTTTTACCCAAATAAGTATCTCCTCAAAATTGACTTCCATGTTTTGCTTTTCAAAACAGTGGAATGTTCAAATGTAATAAGTTCATGATTTGAAAAACTATACAAAATAAATTTCCTTATAGAAATTGATGGCAGACATCTTACTAAATAATGAACATAAATAAATACTTATGTATGTATATAGTGCATATGATTTTGAAAGTATCTGAAGGCGAATGTCAGTTGGTAAAAATAGGCGCTGCCAAACGTTTTTATGCACTGCTGCACAAACAAACGGACACAGGCATATATATAGACAGACATACTACAATCGAACGGACAAACGGACTGAATAACAAATGCACCCACAAACAAAAATGTATCGATCTATGTACAAAATATATACATACATATGTATGTATCAATGAGCATAAATGCAATATACAGAAATGACAGCAGGCAGGCAGATACAACACGCACAGAGTCATTTAGACAGACAGATAGACATCCATGAAGACATGTGCGAAGTCACACAAGACACAATGAATGCTCTTAGAGGCAATAGTAGTGTCCGACCCGGGCCTGGCAAATATATTCGTACATTTGTATTGATAAAGAGAGCTCTGTTCAGTCATTGGCATTTCTTCATTTCCGTGTGTCAAGTTTTGACATTTGTTTGGTGTAAACATTTGCTCGGTTTTGTCTAAATCTCTGTCTGTCAGTCAGTCTTTATATCTCATGCCATGTTGTCTTACATTTGTTTTAAATAAATGATAAAATTGACTTAAAGTGCAGCAGAGTTGCCAGCATGTCTACAATAATTTTAATATAATGAAACTTTTTCGCATTTTGTCAAGAATTTCCAATCTTTACATCAACAAAAACAGATACAACGGAAAAACCCGACTTAACCTAAAAATCAAGCTTTATTTTACTACATACTAATTTATCTAACGTGCTCTACTTCGCTTTTGATGCATCAAATTTCATTAGCCAAGTCTAGGGCTAGAGAGATGGAAAGTGTCACAACCTGTAAACTTCAAATTGACTGTGCCATCTTATTTACTTCCAAATAAAGGTAACCAATATAAATTCCATTTTCTTTTTTGGGCGGGAATATATATGTTCAATAAAATTTTCTTCCATTTTCCAATCTCACTCATACGCCATATTGCTTTTCCCTTTAACTGACTTTTACCTGGCCTCACCCATTCACTCATTCAGATAGCAGAGGAGAGAATGGCATGCAGGCAAGTAGATAAGTCAATCGGTCGGTTGGTAGCAGACGAGTCCTTTTCATTGTCATTATTCTTGCGAATAATGAATTTTCGGATGGTTTGCTTTACCCATTCACATACTCACTTAATGAATGAATGAATGAATGATTGGTTACATGACAGTATCTATTTGTATAAGGATGAACTGGTTACGTTCAGATAAGCGGATAATGTGGGCGGAGTTTTTGTTGTTCTCATCACTAACATTGAAAACTTCATCATCAAATTCATCAACATTGCCGAAATGAATGTTTCGTATCTGTTTAATCGATATTCAACTTACAAAGTACATGCATACATATATACATAAGTGTATGTAAAATGTAAGGATAGAGGTCCTGACAGGTGCTCCCTTTTTATGTAAATATTGAGCGAAACACGCGCTAAAAAATTCTTGTTCTCTAAACCACATTTTGCATATACAAGATTTTGAAATATACATCCAATATAAAAAATTCCTTATACTTTGTACAAAAAGTAATCATCGAATACTCCCTAAAATGTAACGTCAAACGCATCCACTGTTCAGCATAGGTTTTCTCTAGATCTTTCCAGTTTACACTATCCTGTACATGTTATTCTCTTGATTTCATCGCTCCATCTTGTAGTTTTTTAGTTTTTTGTTTATCTTATATTATATTATGTGCCCCTCTCCCTACTTATGCTTCATAAGGGTGAAAATGTTGCGAGAAAGAGCTGTCCAGTATATAGATTTTGTATTGTCTTTGCTCTATAGAAAAAAAAACTCCTAAGACATACGCTTCAAACACATGTCATGTTAATTAGTCGATATGACGTTTCTTTTCAAAATTATAGTGTTATTTATTCAGAACTCCCTTATACTTGTAAGGGGTAGTGCCCATACAAATTAAAGGCTGGAAACTATGTTGTTATATAAAATTATAGTATTTAGACGGAACTTCAATATATAGTATAGATCAAAATTGAAGGTTGTATTGTCCGGTAGAAGCTCAACAAACATGATTTCTTTGAAATTCCACCAAACAGAATATAAGCTTTCGAAGTACTTTTCTCTTTTAGTCCATGACCTCTAGCATTTAACATTGTTGTTAAGAAATATACAATTTTCTTGATATTTGAGGAACAAATCACGGACATCAGCACAATTTTCTTTCCGTAAGAACATGGGAAACCTCTATGTCCAGCTTTGAGAACATTATTACGATCTCACGAGTTGTTATTCGTTGTTTTAAGGCATTTATTTTCTCTTTATCAGCTTTAACTGACCTTCCAGAATGTGGTGCATTTTACAAAGGTGGTGCATCTTGAGCGAGATACAGAGTGCAATTTCCAAAGGCCTTTCAGCATCCTGAACAGATGATTTTTGTTTTGGTTATGCATACAAATAAAACGTGCACGCAGCACGTTGGGCTAAGTTCAAAGGTAATATTTGTGGAAAATATATGATTTAAAACAATTTGCAGTGTATGCAAATACTTCTATGTTGGCGCGAAACAACGAAAGATAGTCGATCATGAACACAAAAGCGGAAATGGCCAAAATCGGAAATGACGACAACAAAAGGAAACAGTCGAAAATCATTTTTTTCTTGCTTGAACAGAATTCTTATCTTTTTGTTAGTAAAAAAAAGTAAAATATGGCGAAAAGGTACTTTTCACTTTCCATATAGAATCAATCGCACTTTTTCACTTAAGCCTTGCCAGATCAGATGTCAAAATATATGTAATGGTTTGCGGCTTAAGTGTCAAGATGGCAAAACGAAACGAATTATATCAATAGAAAATGTTATTTTTCGATCCATTAAATTCAGCATGAGGCACCCTGTATGTATTACATTTTCGACACATCATAAAAAAATACCCCCATTTAATACAATAAGTTGTAGTAATGCTTATAAGAGTTGGTTTTGTATATTTTTGGTGGACGAAACCCAAATTTGATGAAATAAACTTCGAAAGAGGGAGAGCGAAAGAGAGAGAATGATTCAGTGAGTGAGTGAGTGAAAAGAAAGAAGACTACTCTATAAAGAGAACAAGGAAAAGTTATTTTCATCCCGCTTACTTTCACTGCGCGCAAACACGCAACAACAAATAAAAGAAGATAAAGGAAAATGTTTGACTCACGCACATAAAGACGGACAAAGAGAAGGACCAAAGCTAGGAAGGGAGGACACACTCTATTTTCCTTTGCTTTCCTTTACTGTAGCTGACTGTGCGTAAAAAGAAAGTTACTTATTGAAAAAGAAGAATACTACTTTACCCCCTCATACTCTCACATTTTTAATTTGCTTTGGTTCCTTCTCTCGGATTCTTTCTATTCTTATTTTTTTTGTTTTTTTTTTTTTTGTTGTTGAGGAAAAACCAAAATTTTCCGCAAAACAAGCAAAGAACTTTCTCTTTCACACACAAGGAAAGTAAATAACCAACAAAGACAGTTACTTTATATACATTTGTATCTAGTTACATAGCAACATAATGTTACATGTACAGACATGTCGAAAACAACCGAATTTCATTGCTTCATTATAAAGATGAAGGGCATTTGGCAACACCCAACTGTCATCAAAATATTGTAGAAGATGGTAAAAATGGATGGGGTCTTTTATTAAATCGCTTTTAAATGAGTATGTAGGCCATTTTTCGCCCAGATACACAAATAAAATCATACATATATATATGTATCTAATTACTTATGTAAGTGTGTGTATGTTTATATGAATTACCCAAGTTTATGCCTTTGTCAAATAGATCCACATTGAAAAACGTTACGTTCGCTTTAACAAAATGGAGTATGAGTTCTTATATTTTTATTGTATTCATGAAATGAAATGAAATTACAACACCCTCAAGCAGTGTCATAAACAACAAATACAATATGTATGTATGTAAAAATTCCTCTCAGGACTCAGGATAGTCAACCAAATGAGAGTCCTCTGTCCCTGAAAAAGTTTTTTTTTTTTTGTGTTGTTTTTGTTATTGCTGTCAAACCATATTCAAACCCTGAATTTTGGGTTTCAAAGTCGCTTCCGATTGGATCGTTACAGGAGTATGAGTAATTACAAATAATACTTTCGAATGACTAGGGCTGCTGTCATCCTCCTCAGTCTTCCTTACATCCTAACATACAAATATCCTTTAGCCATCTACTTCTACTTCTACTTCTACTACTTCTACTTTCAACAAAACTCAATCGTCGTTGCTATCCAGCATGGTTTATATTTAATGCTTTTAGGTCTATATACTGTACATCTTTGTGTGTACATAGAAATGTATGTATGTATGTACATATATTTATGCTATGTGCGCACACCCTATTTACTATGGTAAAAACCTAGTGCCTGTCAATGTTTTACCATATAAATAGTACGAGTATTCTTCTTCCACCTCCACTAAATCATGAATACGCTTAACACAGCCGAGTGACTTGGTTTTTCATGCGTAAATATTAAATTCTCCTTCTGGAATAGAGTTGACAAGATACTTATGTATTTTGTATTCATTCGGAGCGTCACTTAAGAATGTACTTATTCGTTATTTTAAAATGTCAGATTTATTTTTTATTTAGTCTATGATGTGGTTTGGATTTATTCCAATTTTTTGTTTGTTTTTCTTTAGTTTGAATTATTTTTATTAAATAAATTTATTTAAACAATATTTTTTATTCTCATCTATAAACTCATTCAGTTTGCAAGTGCGATGAATGCCATCTACCTCATTGAATTGCATTTAATATGTTTTTTTTTTTTAATCTAAACAATTATTTTTTAATAATCTTATCATTTTAAAATTTTTATTTCATACCATTGAATGTAGCACAATTGAAAGATATTACACAAGTATTTATTTCTGTTTTGAATTACATATTTTTATTAAATAATATTTTTTATTCCGATGACATCTGGAGTTAATATCACCTTTTTGAATTACATTTAATAATTTTTTTTTTTTTTAAATTTAACAATTTTAATAATCTTATTTTTCATTTTCATTCATTGTTTCTTTTAAGATTTTTCAATAAATAAAGCAAAAAAAAAGTCTGTTAAAGTTTTATTATTTTAAAATTTTTTTTTTTTCAAATGATTGGAATAGTAAAATACCAAATTTTTCTTCTTTATTTCTGTTTTGAATTATTTTTAAATTTTGATTTACATAAATTTTATTTTTAAATGGGCAACTGAAACTTCAACACAGTTTTTATAAACTCCTATATACAAAGGTATTACTTTCAATCAATTCTTCCGATATAGATAACAACTATTTGCATCAATATTAAGATTTTTTTAAACAATAAAGCAAAATTTTAATTGAGAAATTCTGCGTTAACAGGCGCTCGCAGCATCGATAATTTTTTCTTTCAAAGTTCAGTTCATCATTAATCTGTTATTGGTAATTATAATATTGACCACATGGTTTCATTTTTATTGTCAATTAAATCAACAAACATTTGTGTATTTAAAAAATTGAAAAACGTGAATTTCACGTGCTCATCATGGATTATATTTTGCGTAAAAAACGATCACTGTATTTTGCATGTTGCAACTGGTGGACTCTCAAGAAATTGTCGATTAAAGCCATAGAATGATTTTTGGAGATCGGAAATATAAAGTGAACGAGGTGGCTGGGTCTGTAGGTATCATATATTTATGCTATGTGCGCACACCCTATTTACTATGGTAAAAACCTAGTGCCTGTCAATGTTTTACCATATAAATAGTACGAGTATTCTTCTTCCACCTCCGCTAAATCATGAATACGCTTAGCACAGCCGAGTGACTTGGTTTTTCATGCGTAAATATTAAATTCTCCTTCTGGAATAGAGTTGACAAGATACTTATGTATTTTGTATTCATTCGGAGCGTCACTTAACAATGTACTTATTCGTTTATTTTAAAATGTCAGATTTATTTTTTATTTAGGCTATGTATGATGTGGTTATATTTATTCCAATTTTTTTTTTTTTTAGTTTGAATTATTTTTATTAACTAAATTTATTTAAACAATATTTTATATTCTCATCTATAAGCTCATTCGGTTTATGTTTTGGCTCGAGCGTTAGATCGCTTCCACCTCATTGAATTGTATTTGTTTGTTTTTTTTTTTTTTTTTTGTAAATTAAACAATTATATTTTAATAATCTTGTCATTTTAAAATTTATTTTTCATATTTTCGATTGCAATTTTAGCAAAAAATTTGCCATTTTTATGTTTTGAATTACATATTATTATTAAATAAAATTATATAAACAATATTTTTTATTCTCATCTATAAAATCATTTGATCTTAAAGTTTAAAACAAGCGACTGCTGGAGACTTATAACATATACTTATGTAGGATATAAGTTTTCTATTTCTTTATTTAAATTTACTTTCTCCTTCCACCATTTTTTGCATCTAATATTGTTTTTTTTTTTTTGAAATTAAACAATTATATTTTAATAATCTTGTCATTTTAAAATTTTTATTTCATACCATTGAATGTATCACAAAGTAAAGTTATTACATAAGTATTTATTTCTGTTTTGAATTACATATTTTTATTAAATCAAATATAAACAATACTTTTAATTCCAAATGTCAAGATTTTCGAGACTTTTCTTTTTTTTTATTTAAGTTTGCTTTCAAATTTGCAAAGACACCTGGAGTTAATATCACCTTATTGAATTGCATTTAATAACTTATTTTTTTTTTTTTTAAACTTAATTTTAATAATCTTATTTTTCATTTTCATTTGTGAATTATTTTTGAATTTTTATTTACATAAATTTTATTTTTAAATGGGCAACTGAAACTTCAACACAGTTTTTATAACGTGAATTTCACGTGCTCATCATGGATTATATTTTGCGTAAAAAAACATCACTTATTGGTTAAGAACAATTTTAATGTATTTTGCAAGTTGCAACTGGTGGACTCTCAAGAAATAGTCGATTAAAGCCATAGAATGATATTTGGAGATCGGTCTGTAGGTATCTCAACTGAGCGGGTAGCTCTAAGAAATTTGGATATGAACAATCCAACCACGCGATGGGTTCCCAAATTGCTCACACTCGACTATAAGCGCAACTGTGTGATCACGGCAAAGTTCAACCGCAATCTGAACACTTTTTTGCAACCTGCACGAAACATTGATCCATCAAATTATATACTGGACTTTTCCGGGTAAACGTGTACCAGAGAAGGCCACAGTGGGTCTTTTGACCAACAAGGCTATGGCGACAATATATTGCAATGCACCCGGTGTCATTCACATCGAAAGAAGTAAAGGAAACACTTTGACATTGATTTGAAGTGCATTTGATGATGAAAATAGTATTTTTCCATTATAGTGTGTAGCCACCATGGAAAATATCCATGAATTAAGCTACGAACTGCAGCCCCATCTAGAATGTTCTCCAAATTTAGTCCTTTGCAAGATAAGAAATTTGGGGTGGAATGATTAGTTCATCACTGTAACAAACACCTATTTTGAGGTCCTTGAGAAGACCTTTTATATGGAAGAGATAAAAAAATTGGAAAAATGCAGGACTAAATAAAAAATACAAACTAAAATTACAAAAAAACATTGTTTTTCTATCTTTTCTAAGGACTTATTGCTCGACTCTTTTGGATAGATAATAATTGGATTGATTGATCATTGGCATAGAATAAACTATGTAGTTTTTATTCCACTCCACTCCTGGTATAGCATTTCTTTCCGAATAGTTTATGATATACAGTTATTGTCCTCTGTAGAACTTTTCATTCCAGAACTTGAACGAGATGAAAACCACTGGTCGATTGGTCATTTTTTTTAACAAATTCCAAACAAAAAAAAAGAGTTCTGCCCACAATTAGAAAGATTTACCATAAAGGCTTATTTTTTCCGCCTTCGGCAGCATGAATAATTAAGACTTTTGTGCGGTTTATATGCGTAAAGGTATACAAATTTAAGAATAAAATATAAAAAATAAATATAATATTAAAATATCATAATTCTATCGGAAATGAATGGCATCCTTAAGAATCAGAATTCATTCATTCTATAGGTCCAATTTTTTTCACTTTTGTACAATGATGTATCCACCGATTAAAACTAAGAAATCCAGTTTATAAACACAAAAAATATAAACAGAATTAGGTCAAAATTGACAAGGAAGTACATACATACATACATACATAGGTGACTGTAAATAAGAATACACAGTAAGTATACTTATACTTATATATTTTGGTAGAAGAATAGGGATGATGAAGGACAATTTTAAAAATACAATAAAATACAAAAGAAGAAACGGTAAACAATGTACTAGTGGCGAAAGACTGCACGATCCTTTGTCTAGTACATAAGCATATTACGCAATGTGTGTGTTAGGTATAGTGTCTTCGTGTCGCCCCTCGATCATTCGATCGAACGACCAACATGACAACTTAATTATTATATCACCGCCAGTTGTTCGTTCTTTTTCATCAAGGCAAATAATCGAATCGAAGCAGGTAGTTCAGTTCGCTAAAACCTGCCTGCTGGATTCATTCCAATGGTTCGATGGTTGAACTGCGCAGTTAGACGACAGCGATATTTATCGTTTTTTTTTGTTTTTTTTTTTGTTTTTGCTATTTATCTTTCTTTTTTATACACCACATTCTTAATATTAATTAATGTTATATATTCATTTTGGACACCACTATTTTGCAACACATAGTACTTTACTTATAGACAAAAAGGAACCTAAAAAACAACTTGCTGTTGTTGTAGGTTCTTTAGCTTCTGAAATGAATGGATGAAGGAATTCTTTGATGATTGTTTAATGGAAAACTTTGATATGAGATTATTTTATTGTTTTCGGTTTATCATAAAAAATGTGTATGAAAAACAAAAACAAAAAACACAATCCATATTTTACCCTGTTAAATCTGAGTTTACCCGCATCTTTTTTATGTAGACATGTACATAGATATATTTGTGCTTATATACATACTTATGTATGTATACCGATTTTTATATACAAAAATTTGAAATTTGAAAAAAATCTACACGTGCCCTTAATTTTATGTCCCTCACACGCAAACCCAAAAAGACTCATCATCATGAAGTTAGTTGTTTGTTATGTTAGTATGCAACTTTGAAAAGATATCCAACAAGAATAATAAGAAATAAGAAATTCATCTGCTCGCCTATTCACCTGCCTTTCCCTGCCCCCTCCCCGTACACAACAAAACAACAACATTATTGGTCGATTGAAAAGTAAGATTGCTCTCCGATTCCTCTCTGTCTCCTCTCTTTCCAACTAAACAAACATCTCTTTCTTTTATTTTATTTTTTTTTTTTGTTTTGAACGCCATTGAAACTTGCTCGACCATGGGACGACTGACAGACTGACTCTCTTTATATACTCAAATGTACCAGGCATAAATGGATATACATACACTTATGTATGTATAAGTATGTTTGTTTGTGTGGATGTGCATATATAGACATTTGGGATTATGTACTGTGCGAAGCCAAGCAGGGATAAATGAGTGAAGCGCACAGAAGAAACCAAAAAAAAAAAAAAATAAATGAGAAGAAGAAAACAAAAGATGTTTTTGTGCCTGAGCGTGTTTTAGAAGGATCGCTTTGTCCGACTTTTATAGGGCACTTCATTTGCTCATTTATATTGATATATGTATGTATGTATGTATGTAAATGTTTTCATTGACAATCGATTACATTATGTTGATTGCCTATTATAAACAGATTAATTGAAGTCATCATAACCATGAAACAGAGCTTTAGTAGTACATTTTTTCTTAATTGAAGTCTAATATTTGATTCATTTTAATCATAACGATCTGTTGCCCAGAAAACCATATATAATAATAATAATTAGGGATGCGCCGAGTAACACTTTTGCCGAGTAACGAGTACCGAGTTTTACTCGGCTCAATTTTTTTTCAACCGAGTACTCGGCCGAGTAACTCGGTTCTATCAAATTCTCATTTCGCGCGCGTAAGCAAGTACAAGCAGGTTCGCGAGGGGAAGAGCGGAACTTGCAAAAGGTAAAGCTATATCAATAACTACTGATATTTGGACCTGCATGAATAACTTACTCGAATTCTTGAGCTACACCGCTCACTAGCTAGAATAGGAAATTGAGCTTCCGCACAGAGTGTTGCAGATGTCACACCACAAGATGGAACAGTACTTTTTACATGATAAACGGATTATTAGAGCAAAAAGGGCAATATCTCTCTACATCACGGACAACCCAAGTACAGCCAAACTACAACAATTAGCTGAACGTCAATGGGAGATCCTACGGGAGTGCATTACATTACTCAAACCGTTCGAAAAAATTACTAAAATTACCGAAAAAAGACAAATATTATAGTTTGGCAACTAAATTTATTGCTTTCCTTAAACAAAGTATACTCGGCATTCAATCCGAGGTATTCGGCATTCAAACCGAGTTATTCGGCATTCGAACCGAGTTATTCGGCCGAGTACGAGTATGAAAAAACCCGCCGAGTACGCCGAGTACCGAGTATCACCGAGTACTCGGCCCATCTCTAATAATAATATTAATTGGCATCTTTGCTAACCTTTGGAGTTTAGTATTACATTTTTCTCATTTTAAAACAAATTAACTTAAATTGACAAATTCACAATGTACTACACCTTCTTCAACTCGATAACTTTTCTATCGATTATAACCTTTGCAATTTAGTAGATATATACATCCAACACTTTTATTAGTTAAAAATCTCTTATGCTGAGATTTGAGTCATTGTTATTATACAAACTTACAGAGGAGACCCCAGGGAATTTCTATACAGTAATCCCTTAGCTCGTAGCAGAAAGAAACATCTAAGAGAATAAGATTTAAATCCCTCAAAGGAACATCGTTTGAAAGAACTTTTGATTGAACTTTTTGCTATTCTCTATAGTGTTAAAATAGAAAAGACCGAAAAATATTTATAAAACAAAAGTTTTTCTAATAAGAACCTAAAATTTAATGGTGGGTTTGTATGGTAGGTACCCTTCCTAGTGGTTCAAGCAAACTGAAATTTTGACACAATGTGTTTCTAATCCATTTCCATCAACCATGTAAATTTCAAAATCCTAGATTTACTGGATCGTATAGCTCCCATACAAACCCAAAAGAATCTTATATGAAGACCCTTATAAATTTTGAATTTTCTTTAAGTTTTAGTATTTGTTGCTGTAGTAGTCTTGATAGAACCACACATTCTCTATATGAATTTCAATATTATACCTATTATGATACATGAGGTAGAGCCCGAGGACAGACGGTCGGACAGCATAGCCTTAGTTATAGGGTTCTGTTTGCTACTCTTTGGGCCCGGTACACTAAAAAATGATATTCTCATCTTAGAAACAAAGTCACATTATCCATTTTATCAATACAAAATATTCTGATGTAAGTAACTTGATAAGTCGACTAAACTTAACATCATTTCATTTAATTTTTTTTTTTTTTTTTTGCAATTTTTCTGTTTTGCATTTTTACTTCATTTCTGTTTTGTGCATCTTTTTTTTTTTTTAATAGCACACTTCTCTTGCTTCTCTTCTTCCTTTTCAACACTTTTTCTTTAATACAAACTCATTTTGCACTTTTGCTTTCCTGTTTATGTTGTTGAGTTTTTATTATTATTCCTTTTTCTTTCCTTTCTGTTCTTTTCACTTCTTCTTTTTAACAAAATTCTATTCTCATTTATTTTGATACAAAATCCACTCTTTCAGCTTACTTCTCCACGCATATTTCTCAACTCAATTTTGTTTTGACAAAAAAAATTCAAACGAAATTCAAAAAACTGTAAAATATTCTCTTATTTCCTTTCAAAATTTCTGCTTAAGAAATTAATTTTATTTAATTGATTATGGAATATAAAATAATAAAAAAAAAAAATGAAAAATACATGATTACTTGGCAAGTTGTATTGCTTTTGCAAAAAACTTAAAATGGACAAAATAAATTCCTGTCACAAGAACACACAATTCTATGATGAAACTAAAGAAATTTTATATTATTGGATTATTTTTTATTATTGTACATTTCTTTCAGATGATTGTCGTTTTTCGAATGCATGTTAAATCGTAGGAAGCCAACATATCAGGATCCTGTATAGAAAATAGTATTTTTCCATTATAGTGTGCAAAAAAAAATTTCCTCTACTTTCAGAAAATATAAATTACTTGGCGCTATTACTTTTGAGGCGCAAGATATAACAAAAGAAATAGCAAAACCAAACGCGTTTCAATGGGACGCAGCGTTACATTTTTGATATGACGGCAAATTAGATCCGTAACTTCGGGATAAGGATTGGCTCTGAAGATTGAGATAATCGGGCTTGATTGGGAAGCAATAACATGGTTTATGTGCTCGTTCTGGGTAAATAGAGTTGCTGTTCTGTATGGGATGGTAATTTGTTCCCCGGATAGTTAGTTACGTAGCCAATTGTGGAACTTTCTTGCTAAAATATTTAAATGTTTTGTTATTTTTGATATGATTATGGAACCCTTTTAAAAATGTGTTTTCATGATGGTTAAATAGAATGACATAATCTAAACTCTACTTCTAACTCACCCATGACTATATTAGTGGGATCCCTAGGGGGACATTCGACATTCGCTGGGTATAAACGAAATTGAATAATATTGTTTAGTAAACACCAAAATAGATTTGATAAAACGCTTTAAATCATATCAAATCAAGGCCTGGAATCACACATACTTACATACTTATGCAAGTATAAATTAGTTTCTAAATAAATATTGAATTCTGATTATTGCCAGATTAATATTTCAGGAGATTAGAGTCAGTTAGTTAAGTAAATACATATGTATGTACATACAAATATCGAATGTACTGTCAAAAGGTTGTGGTTGTTACAGATGAAAATTCTAGAACAACAGAAGAAGCCTCGGATATTCTAGTAACGATAACCTACATACAAATATATGCACACCTGTGTAATATCTATACATACATACATACATACATATGTATGTATCTAATTTATTGGCCAAAGAAACAGGATTACATATGTAAGTATGTATATTTACAATGCATACATACATATTTCGATATATTCTCTTACATAAGTAAATATATAAGTATGCATGTTTGTATCTATCAATATACTATAAAGAAGAAGAATTACAGGAAATTTTTATCAAATGTTTTGTTTTTTTTTCATATTTTTTAATTTCAATGATGCGATCAAACCGCCACCACACTTACACTTCAACACTCCCCACGAACTCAAACAACGACAAACATGTTGAAGCGACACAATCAAACATGACGTCGAACTGCTTCGAGCACCGTTGAAAGTGAACGTCGAACATGTTTGAAGCTGCAATCGAACTTTGGGGGGTTGAAAAGTGAAAACGCTAGCAGAAAAAACAAAATAAAGCAAAGAAAATAAAAGAAAACCACCACCTACAACCCCAAGAATTGAAGTGACAAATCAAAATTAAGAGAAGGGGGAAAAGGACACAAGAAAAAACAAAAACATATTACTGTAAATTTGTGAGAAATAAAAAACTCCCCAATCAGAAAAGAATTGTATTTTTTCTTTTTAGGTTAACAAAACTCAAGCGGGAAGCAAGGAAAATTTTGAAAAATTGGACCTTATTTCGTGGATGAACTTAGAAATTTAGAGGAATTTCCAGAAACATAAAACTTTACTTTACTAGTTTTGATGACAAGTTTTGAAACAATTTTTGTGTTATTGAAAATATTTAAGGAAGGAAATTGGAATCAATTTATTTAAAGATATTTCTGGATTATAAAAGAAAGAAAAGATTATTAATGCAAGTGTTGCAATCCTTGTACTAATGAGTTATAATATATTTATTAAAAAAAATTCATAATGTTTTCAAGAACTTTTGAAATAAACTTATTTTCTATGAAATGTAGCCTTGTACAAGTAAGTTTTATGTCCACACTTTTATGAGCATCACTATACCATACAACAACCGAGTGAGTAACAGCGAACAAATATGAGTGTGCGAGAAGGAGTCGAGTCCCGAACGCTCTCGCTTGTTCGTTTCCCACATTCGTCACGAGTATGGCTGAGAGAGAAATACAATAGCGTAGCAGCAAGAGGAAGCAACAGAGCTGCTGCCGCCGATTGTGTTGTGTTCGTGTGCCGCTAAAATTTTGTTTGATTGTGTGGTGCCGGTGGTATGAAATGATGCGTTGTGCTGTGGGTATGGTGTGTAGTAGCGTAACGGCAAAACCAAAGCCGAGTTGTAGTTCTCAGTTCTCTTTACTATACCATACCATCTTAGTCATTTCATTCGCTACTTTCGACTTGCTAGTTACTTTATATCGTTATTTTTTTCAGTCGGAATTCGACTTTTGACGAATGAACATCCACGCCCGTTTTTTCGGCAAATTTCTATACGAAAAATTTTGTAAATTACGGTATCGTGTGTGTGTTAAAGCCAAGTTACAACACAAATTTTGAAACGCTTTCAAACTGGGATGTTGGATGATTTTTGCGTGCGCATTAGTGAACAGTGAATAGCGAACATAAACACAAGTGATAAAACAACAAGAAGTAAAACGAACGAATGACAACGTGAAGACGGAACATTTTTTGTTGTTTTTCGTATTTGTTTGTGTTGTTCTGTGCTCAGCGAGAATTTTTAGCAAAAATGAAGTGCAAAAAATTATATTTAAAGTAAAGAAAGCCGAATAAGACAAATAACCAAATCCAAAAAAAAGAAAAACAAAACAAAACAAAAACATTTTATAAAACAACAAACGAAAAAAAACCTAAGAACAAAAAATTTTCTATATTTGCATTTTTCAAGGAATCTAAAATCCAAAAGTAAAGTGCATCATATTAAATAAAAATCATAGCGAAAATGTAAATGTAAATGTAAAGAAGATAAGCAGGAAAACATGAAATCATAGAAAGAGAAATAACAACCAACATAAATAAAACTTCGAAAGAAGGACGACGATTGCTGAAAGAAGGCAAAGGAAACTGAATTTAGAATTTCCAGAAAGAATTTTTGCGAAAAAAAAAAAAATACCGTTGAATATTTTCTATTTCTTCTTTTCTTTTGGCAATGAATTTCGGGCGCACATCAACAACATCATCATCATCATCATCGTCCGCGTTGTTGCTCTTGTTATTATTTTTCTTTGAATATTTTTGTGTATTGGCGAAAAGAACAAAATGAAATGAGAAAATAACAAAATCAAAATACGAGATCAGTTTTTTTGCCGCGCATAGAAATAAAAAGAAAACGAAATTTGGAGAGAAAAACGAAAAAAAAAAATCAAACAATTTTTTACAACAAATTTTTTATACACAACAAATATAAAACAAAAAAAAAAAAAACTTTAATTAATTAAAAAATAATAAAAATCATAAATAAGCAGCTCAGGTATTTTTGTACTTTTAAAATTTTATAATTAAACAATAAATGCAAAAATAAAATAAAATATAAATAAAAAAAAAAACACGAAAATAAAAAGATAAAATGTAAAATAAAATAAAAATAAATTTTCTAATGCAAAAGCAAAAATCTTCTTTGCAAAACTCAAAACTCAAAAAAATAAAATAAAATTTATTAAAACAAAAAAACAAAAATTTTTGATAAAAAATATAAAATAAAATTTTTATATAAAAATATAATGAAAATGGCATTTAATAACAATTTTTTCTACATTTAAAATATGTAATAATAAATTAATTTTTATACCATAAAAAAATTAAAACAAACTCAGTGAATTTTTTAACTAAAAAAAAAAAAAAAAAAAATTAAAGAAAATAAAAACTCAAGAATTTCTGAATATGAAAATTTGAATAAAAGAAAAAACAAGGAGAATTTTGTTATAAAATAAAAATTATTGCTCCTTATGGCGCCTCGTCGCAATAGCAACAATAACGGCAGCGTCAGTCTCAATAGTAGCAGCAGCAGCAGCAGCAGCACTGGCAGCAACAATAACAACAACAATAATTATTTCAATAAATCCACTTCCTCAGGATCTTCGTCGGCGACTGCTGAATTTGTTGGCAATATTAATATTACTAATAATAATAATAGTTTAAATTTTGTGGGCACCTCATCATCATCATCATCATCGACCATGTCACCCATGCCAACGCCAAGCAATGCTTCGGCATCGTCTACACTTGGTGGTGGTGGTGGTGGTCATCATCATCAACAGCAACAACAACAACAACAACAACAACATCATTTAAATCATCATAATTCGAATTCAGGAAACTCAAATGGTGGAGGCGGCCTCCTAAGTGGCGGTGGAGGTGGTGGTGGTGGCCTTGTTGTTGGCGGTGTCATAACCATAAGTGGTAACAATGGAGGTGACTACACCCGCTGTTGCTATCCCAATGGAGAATGTTGCAAACTGGAGCCTCTTATTTCGCTCGATGAACTCTCCGATTGTGTGCGTGTGGTTTGCAACAATGAAAACTGTAATGTTGGTCAGTATATGCATCGTGAGTGTTTTGAGTCCTGGGAACAAGCGATCCTAGTCGCCCTGAAGGCCAATGGCCGTGCCCGGTCTTGGTCGGAACGTCAACGTATGCAAAATCTTTGGACCAAAAAGGGTTATGATTTGGTTTATAAGGCATGCAATTGCAAATGTGGTCGCGGACATTTGCGTAAGGATTTGGATTGGACGGCACCACCAGCTGGCACTCAGCTTAAGAATGGCTTTGGTGTTGGTGGGCAGCAAAGGATTGTCAATGGTGGCGGCAATATAAGTAGCCCAGAAGATGATGATAAGAAAAAGAATAAAAAGAAACGCAATCGTAATAATTCAAATCAAAAACCAACTTTGGCCCTAACCACTCTTAATGGAAATGCCAATTCCAATGCTGTCAATAATGGTACTGGTACTGGTACCGGTGGTAACAACTATCATCATCAACAGCAACAGCAGCAGCAACAACAACAACAACAACAAAATAATGCCAATACTACAAATATTGTTACACTTGCTCCAAATCCAAATGTTGGTGTCATTGGCTCTGGATTGCCACACAACAACAATAACAACAACAATGGTAATAATACCAATAATCAAAGAAATGATTCTGTTGCCAATATCAACAACATCAACAACATTAACAACAACAATTTACAATCAAATGTTGTCAACACCTTAAGTAATATTGTCATCAATGGCGGTGTTGTTGGTGGTGGCACATCGGGCAATGTTTTGGGCCTCGATTTACGTGCCCGCGCTGGTAGTCTTTCTTCAAGTGGAGCTGGTAGTGGTTCCTCATCACCATCAGCCTCACAGGCATCAAGTATTGACATGGCTATATCGCCTACACACCAGCAACATCATCAACTACAACAACAACAGCAGCAGCAACAACAATTGCAACAACTTCAACAACAACAGCAGCAGCAGCAAGTCACCTTGCAACAATCGAATCCTTCAAGCCTATTGCTACCTGCTGCATGGATCTCGAAGAGCATCCTTAATGGAATTGACAATTCATTGCTCAAGTCAACAACAACAACAACAACAACTAATAGCGGCAACTGCTCCGGTCCAGCCATGGCCAGCATTGCCAATTTCAAGCCCCTCACATCATATGATCAGCAACAATTAATGCAACAACAAAAGAATAAAGAAGTCGAACTCTATTCGGAACGTGTTCGGTAAGTTGAAAATTTACAATTTACAATTCATTTTAAATTAAGAAAATTGATGATGAATTCCTAGGATTCCTGGAAAGAAAATTATATATATTTTAGAATAGAAAAAGAATGTAGTTTTAAAACACACGTCGTGTAAAAGTGCATTAAAATTTTAACTTAAATCGAATCCAATATTTCTCATAATTTCTTCAATTTTTAAAAATTGAAATTTGCAGAATTTTCTTCTTCTGAAAGCATCAAAATTCTCTTCAAGACTTCAAAAAATTATTGAACTTTTCTTTAACAAAGTCCCCTATTGCAAAATCTTTTCTATAGCGAATTGATTGGTCAGTCCCAGTGACTTTAATATATTGTACATAAATGAATCATAGAGGAGTCCAATTATATGTGTAGTTTCCTTTTAAAATCTTACTGATTTTATATGATTTATAAAAATTTCATGAATTTTTCTATGGACTCTGTTCTGTCTTTCCAATTGTAGATTCTGATATGAATTCTTTTATTTATTCATTTGATGGTATCTTCAAATTGGTTTCATTGTGAGGGTTCCGGACCCAAAGGGGGGTACCAAACGGAATCCTATTACTAAGACTTCGTTGTCCGTCCTCGGGTCATATCTCATGAACCGTAAAAGCTAGAGAGTTGAATTTTTTTACACAATGTGTAGTTCTATCCGGGTTCTAGCACCAATTACTAAAACTAAAATATTTTCAAAAATTTAAGAAATATCTTGGTTTGTATGGGAGCTGTACGATTCAGTAACCCCACGATCTTAAAATTTGCTTGGTGGGTGGATGTGGATTAGAAACTTATAGTATCGAAATTGCTGTTTAATTGGACCTCTAAGGAGGGTACCTCCCATACAAACCCCCATTAAAATTCAGGTTCTTATTAGAAAAACTTTCTTGTTTTTTGGGATATTGAACTGAAATTTAGACACTATTAGTTTTTGACATAGGTGTAATATACTTGTAGGAATCAGCCAAATCTGATCAATACAGAGGGTACCTCCCATACAAACCCACCATTAAAATTTAAGTTCTTATTAGAAAAAATTTCTTGTTTTTTAAAATATTGAACTGAAATTTAGACATTTTCGTTTGTAAGCAATATTCATAAAATGAGTAAATTTCAAGACCCCAGAGTTACTGGATAGTATAGAAACCCAAAACTAAATTTAAGTTTTTATTAGAAATATTTTTTTTGTTTTTTTCACTATTGAACTGAAATTTATGCACCATAAGTTTTTAATATAGATGCGGTAATTTGTTGAAATCAGCCAAATCGGACTACTTGGAGGAGGGGTACCTTCTATTCAAACCCAAATCTGGTACGAAACCCTTCGTGAACGACACGCACTAAGCCGATTTTTTTTTTTGTGCATCATTTTCTAAATTCTAAACTGGCTTAAAATGTATCACATATTAGGTTCTATGAAAATCAGAAGATTAAAATTTTCATAGATATAATTTTCCATTTCATTTTCATTTAATTTTGAGATAGAAAGGACTTACTTTTGTTCCCCCTATAGAAGTACATATAAGGAAAGAGGAAGGTTTCCTATTTTTCTGTGTCGTCTGATTTTGTGATAGTCTAAGGCACAAGAGATTCACTCACCTGGTTTAAATAATCATTTTCTGATGGGATAATAGTTTTGGATTTCCATACTTTCGTCTATTTAAATGTTAATACCAAATGATGTGGGTGGTCGGTCAACCCAAGGAAACAAATTTCTTTTTGGAATATAAGATATTTTGTCTATTTAAACTTATCAAGTTGTAATCAATTTTAGATATTAAAATCTCTCATAATTATAATTATTCTCAAAATAATTTACAGATTTGTTAATAAAATTTTAATGTTCATTAGTTTGTAATCCATTAAACAACGAGAATATTAAATCACATCCTTTATTATGAAATCATTTTATTATCAAAAACAATGTTAAAAATAATATCACGTAATTCTTCCTTCCTTTCTTTCTGTTCCTCGTCTTATTAATTAAAAATCTTAATATATTATTATAATATAATTATGATCATTAATCAGCAAACCCAGCAAACCACCAACGGTCGACGGGGAGAGGCAGAGGCAGATAGATACTCGTCGAGTAGTCACTATAAGACCTTTTGAAACTCACTCACATTTATTGAAGCGACCTGAACTGAATCTTTGTTGCTTGCCAAAGATCATTTTACAATAATAAATTGTAGGCTTATACTAAATACAATACTTACAATCCATGTAACCTTGATATTTATAATTATTTAATTTTTATTTAAATTTTTTTTTTTGTGTTTCATAAAAATAAATTTCATTTAAAAAACAAAAAAAAAAAAAAGAAACAGATGTGCGCCAGTAAATACAATATTATTTTTATCTCAACAAAATTTTTAATCTTTTAATATATTTATAAATAAAATATAATAAAATCAAATCAAATAAAAAACAAAAATGATAATTTCGCATTAATAAAAGTAAAAGAGAGGAAAGAAAAAATAACTCATGATTAAATTTTGCGTTGTTTTTTGTGTGTGTTCTTTTTTTTATTTTATTTTATTATTATTTCCAAAATTTTGTTTATTTGTTGTTGTTGTTTTTATTTGATTCTTCAATTAAAATCGGTTAAGGAAGTTCAGTTCACATTTATTAATTTGCATAACAATGAATTCAGTTCAGTTCATTTTATTTTCAGTCGGACAGACTTCTGTTCTTCTACATATTCCCTTCTTCCCTTCCCTTTCTTTTCCTCATCACATTTGATATTCATTCTCTCTATTCTTGTGCTTTAGTAATGTTGATTTTGTGTTGTTGTTGTTTCTTTTTGTTATATTTTTATTGTTGTTTCCTTCTTCTTCTTCTTCTGATTATTCACGGTTTTCATAATTTTATTTTGATTTTTTATTTGCTCTCTTCTTTTGCTCTTTCTTTTTATAGTCTTCTTACAAGTTTTCACTTTTTATTTTGTATTTTTCTTATATAAAAAAAAAAATATAGTAGTAGAAAAGAATCTGGAGGAGTCATGAATGAAAGTCAAAAGAGTCATGATGATGATGATGTTGATGATGATTTCTTTTATTCCCATTTTCATTTAATTTTAACATGTAATTTATTTTTTTTTTTTGATCATAGCTGGGTCAAGGTTTTTTAATAAAAAAAAAAAAAAATAATAATAATAATTGAATTGAAAATAAAAAAATAAAATAAAATTTTTTGTGTTTTTGTTAAAGGAAATTACCTGAGATTTTTCCATTTATACTTTTTATTGTTCTTTTTTTAATAAACATTTTATGGAATTATTTCTCTTTCGAGAATTCTGAGTCATAATTTTTCTTTTGTTTTAGTTTATTTATTGTTCTTTTTTCTTTTTTTTTTTTTTTATTAAAAATAATATGTAATAATAAAAATTCTTAACACTAATAACAAGTAAGAATCGTGAATTATGTTACTTGATAAAAATATAAACTTATATTAAATACAGTAGCTCATAAAAGTATAAATATCTACATTTAGAAATTACATACTAAGAGATAAGACAAAACATCCAAAATTCTTTCTAAACTCCTTTGCATTTTCCTGTAATTTGCGATCGTCGAATGTGTTCAACTTATGTCCGACACAGTCAACTAACTCACTGATCAACATCTTCTCAACGGTCAAAGTCTTCCTCATTCAGTGAATATTATTATCCTTCAATTGAGCCCCTTAGGGATGATCAAATTTCAATCATCCCTCTTTCATCATCAAGTTTTGTAATCGTAATAATTTAATGTAATCCATCCTTCCTATTAAAAGATAGACGAGTCTCAGGCCTTGTAGCTAGGCACTCTTTAACTTAGTTTATATATATTATAAGTAACAACTAACTTTCTATGATCCATGAAAACATTATATTTATAGAATTCCAGACTACATCGATCTTCGATTTTCGCTCTGGCACTACACAAGTTTGTGGAAATGCCATCAAATATTAACATAAAGATAGAAAATGTTGGGAGACACCAAGTTTATGGCACCGCCAACTTTTTATTCCACAATAAGAATGTTTTCAATCTACTCGATTTCAATTGAAAATTTGTAATTCTGATCCGCAGATCAATTCTGGTTAATTTAGTTACAATAAAAATAGCAACAAAACTAACAACTGAATACATGTTGAAATTTGGACTTAGTAAATATGTAATTTTATTAAACGTTTCATTGCCTTTGATTACACTCGTTTTTTGTTAATCGACTTTAATAATACAGAATTTCTTTCAACTCCGATTTATGGATTTCGTTTAAGAAGGTACACATATTGAAGATGTAGTTCCAAATGATTGTAATTATTTTTTTAAATCCCTTAAGCTTATTTCTACTATGCATCACCAAGAGATTCCATCCACCAAAAATCTAAACCAAAGTTAATTAATAAAATGATTAAATAATATTTTGTTAAATCTTCATTTGAAGGTTTGTACTATTAAGGCTATAATTTTCTAATTCCTCTAATGATACTCTTATGATTCACTGTATACTTTATGGAAAAATATACTACAAAATGATTGTAAATATTTCAAATTATTATAAATCTATGCTATTGTTTTTTTTTTATAATACACAAAAGTACCCTACCCGGCCCGGCGTTGCATGGTGAACCGAATTCCTTGAACTTGTGTGAATAGAAAAAAAAGTCAAAAAGAGATGTTTCTTCCTTTTCAGTAGAACACACACAATAGGTTCGCACCGTGAATTACTTTTCTGTTATTTGATTCTGCCCTTTATTTTGGATAAACGGACCTCATACAAAATTCCAGTAACTTACCAACCATGAACAACAATACACACGTCCCTGGCCTTGTGCTCATTATTATTATTTTAGAGTTCTTTAATTTATTTAAAATACCTTTGAAACAATCAAAAGAGTCGAATACTTTCTTTAAAAAATTGTCATATTAATTTCATTGCACTAAGTTAAACTGTAAGGCCGCGCATAAGACTCAAACAAACAAATTTTAATTCCTATATATATTAGATATTTGATATTTGAATAGTCTTGAAATGTGTGTTTCTTTTCTCTCACCCACAAAATCGACGATTTTTGAAAAGAAAATTTATGGTCACATTAATTATAACAAAATTTAATTTATGTACTTTTGTGTTTTATCACAATATTTCTCACAATATACATTCATTCAATTCATAATTCATAATTTTTTATGTTTTCTATTATAAGCTTCATATGATACCCTACTTTCATATTGTTTATTAACTAAATTATTAATTCATTAGTGAATATTGAATCTTCTGATCAAAAAATGATATAAAATAAATCTAAGAATCCAGCTATTCTACAAATTCAATTCTCTCATAACATTATCGATCCCTTCCCGGAAATCAATCACACATACACTTCCTTAAAAATACTAATATTATTCATTCACTAAAGTTTCTATTATAAAATAGCAAAAATAACAATAGATTTAAATAAACTCTTGATGATGATCTCTTTTTGTTAGTTGCCCTGGGGATTCTTATATTGAAGGCTAATGTGTGACAATTAAGTAACGGGACTGAGTATACCACAGTCGTCTGTCTTTAGCTTTAAGAGTGGGGATGGATGGTGAGTGACCTTGATTCCTACTGCGCAGAATCCACTTGATCCCGCCTCTCTGTCTAGTCTAGTTTGCTTTTAAACCTAGTTTGAGTAAAGTGTTGTGTAATAGAAGTGCCGGAAAAATGATTAGTTTAAAAATCGAGCAGCGAATTAATTTAAAATTTCTCGTAAAATTAAAAAAACCTCCAAGTGAGTGTTTTCAATTGCTAAAAAATGTGTTTGGTGATGACTGCATGTCACGTACTAGAATTTTCGAATGGCACAAACGATTTTCTGAGGGCCGGGAAGAAGTTGATGATGAGGAACGGACTGGACGCCCTGTGACATCAAGAATTGCAGAAAACGTTCAAAAAATTAATGAAATTATGGTTGAATGGGTACCTCAGGGTCAAACTGTAAACCAGAAATACTACATTGAGGTCCTAGAGAAGCTGAGGGAAAATGTGCGAAAGAAAAGATCAGACCTGTGGAACAACAAATCCTGGATTCTGCATCAGGACAACGCGCCAGCGCACAATGCACTCTCTGTGAAGCAGTTCTTAGCGAAAAAATCAATTACCGTGCTCGAATACCCACCGTATTCACCAGATCTCGCTCCCTGCGACTTCTACCTGTTCCCCAAAATCAAAAGTTCGTTGAAGGGAACACGTTTTGAGTCGGTTGAAGAGGTAAAAGCAAAAACGGCAGACCTGCTAAGGAGTCTAACACTTAGTGACTTTCAGCACTGCTTTAACCAGTGGAAAACTCGCATGCAGCGGTGTATAGATAGGGAAAGGGAGTATGTTGAAGGAGATTAATTGTTATTTGTAATAAGTTTTCAATAAAGTATGTTTTACAGACCAGTCCCGTTACTTAATTGTATGTATCCGTTTGGTATTGATTAAAAGAGGATTGAATTGATAATCAATGTTAGTAATAGTTAAAAGACGACATAAAGATCGGCCAAATGCGAGTCAGACTCGTACTCGTCGACTCGTCTAGTGGTCTGTAGTGATCCGATTTGGCTAATTCCAATAAATATACAGCGCTTATATCTAAAGCTTATAGTTTTTAAATATCAGACAACACGTGAGGTCACCCAGAAGCCTTACGGTCCAATATGATGGCTGTTAGAGGAAAAAGCGTGGGAGGGAAGGAGATGATGGGACGCAAATGGGAAAGGATAAACTGGAGACACCTATGGTCGCGCTGGCTGATGAAATCAACAATTACATATAAAAACTTGTTCTTAAAAACGCAATCCAATCAGTTGATCTTGTGTTTTGAACCAATTTCCTTTATATTGAAAGAAAAATATGTCCAAAATTCTATATTCTTCACTCATACATATGTTTTGTTGTTATGATTATTATATCATTCCATGATTGTGGTGACTACAATTCTAGTGACAATGGAACGCTTCTTTTAAATTAGTTTTAGCTTGTCTTTTTTTTTTTTATTTATTTTTTAATTCTGCAGGTCATAAATTTATTCGGGGTTATTCTAACTAGTTTTATTCAATGAACCCCAAAAATAAAAAATAAAAAGCCGGCAAAGGAAAAGCACAAACAAATTTAAAAAACAAAAAAAAAAAAAAAACTCAACTGGAACTAGAACAACTTTTATTGTTTCTTGCTCTCTCTCTTTTTTTTTTTTGTTGTTATTCGCTTCTTGTTTTTGTTGTTGTTATTGTTATTGTTATTTATTTTTACTTTGAATTCTTCCATAACATTTTTGTATTTTTGTTTTGCTCTTATACAAAATTTGTTAGTTTTTTATTACGAATTTTGTTTTTGTTTCATAAAATCATGTTTTTCTTCAAAAAGAATGACGATGATCCATGATATGTTGTTGTTGTTGTTGTTGTTGTTTTAGCATATTTAAAATCCAAGCTTTTATTTTGTTTATTTATTTGCATTTTTTGTTTTTTTTTTTTTGCACATTTTTTTTATTCAATTAAAAAATAAAAATGAAAAAATACAAATTTGGCTTGAGCTTTGGTTTTTTTATTTTGTGTATTTCAAGGTCGCAAAATTTTGTTGTTTTAAGTTATTTTTTTTTTTATTTATTTTATTTTTCTTTTCTAGTTTTTGTTATGTTTTATTATTTGTTTACTTGCTTTTGTTGATTTCTTTTTGTTGTTCTAATTTCTTTGTGTTTTTATTTTGTATTTGTTTTCTTGACCATTTTTGGTATAAAATGAAATTGTTTTTGTTTTTGTTTTTCTAACATAATTTTAACAAATTGTATTTGTATCTTTTCAATATAAAAGTATCAAAAAATGTAGTTCAAGATTCATTTATTTTAAGTCTTGCAAAGTTGGGTAATTTCATTTCAAGATAATTTAATATTTTTTTAGATTTCCGGACCCAAAGGGTACCAAACGGAACCGTATTCGTAAGACTAAACTGCCCGACCATATCTCATGAACCATAATAGGTAGAGAGTTAAAACTTGCACAGAATGTGTACTTTTATCCAAGCAACAGCAACGAATACTAAATATAAAATATATACAAAAATTTAATGGGGTCCTCATACAAGAAACATTTTGATTTGTATGGGAGCTATACGATCGAGTAACCTCAGGATCTTGAAATTTGCTTGGTTGGTGATAGTGAACTTGAAACTTATATTGTTGAAATTTTAGTTTGATCGGAGTTCTAGGGAGGGTACCTCCCTTACGAACCCCCATTAAAATTTAGGTTCTTATTAGAAAAACTTTTTTGTTTTTTGCAATATTGAACTGAAATTTATATACCGTTAGTTTCTAATAAAGGCACTGTACATTTGTTGGAATCAGCCAAATCGGACCACTAGGGATGGTACCTCCCATACGAAACCCCATTAAAATTCATGTTCTTATTCGAAGAACTTTTTTTTTGGTTTTTTGGGCTATAGAAATGAAATTTAGACACTATAAGTTTTTGATATAGACTTATTACATTTGTTGAAATCGGCCAAATCGGTACCCTCCCTACCTTCCATACAAAATCCAATCTGGTACGGAACCCTCAGTGTACGACCAAACTCGCACTAGGCCGATTTTTTATTATTAATTTTAGTTTTATTTGTTTTTCCAAATAACAAAAAGAAATTTTAAAAAATTATTTTTGATTAAGAATTTTTTTTTACTGAGTTTCAACTGACTGATGCAGTCTAAATTTAACATATTTTGTTGGTTATTTTTATCTAAACATTTTAATGAATGAATTTCTTATTACATATTTGGTTTTTTGTTTTTCTTTAATTGTGATTGTGTTTTAGTTTTCTTTTTTGAGTGTTTTTGTGTTGGTTTTCTATTGTTTTTGTTATGTTTTTTTTTTTTCTATTTTGTTATTGTTTGTGGGTATTCAATTTTGGACACCATCATGAGGTGGAGAATGGCGGGCGGCTCAATATCAAGCAAAAGAAAGCAAATAAAATTCTTAGGTGCTCCCGAATATAAATTTCTCTCTCTCTCTCTATGATTTTGTTTATAAATTGCTCTCTCTCTCTTCGAAAATATATTGTATATTTGAATCTACAGCAATAATAGTCATGCTCTCGTTAATTTGGTGTACCGTTTCCATTCATCCATTCTCTCTCAAACTTTATCGTTCTCTGTTATTATCTGCCGGCTTTTTTTTTTTCTTTGTATGTTTGTTTAGCTTTCATCTTCATGTCTCAATGTCAAGGTTAATATGAATGTTTTTCTTGTTTATTTTCATTTTATTATTTTCTTACAGCATCTTACAGAAGTTTCTTCCACCTTCACATGAAGTCGTCTGCTTGTGGCTCCCCCTAAAATGCCGAAGGCACCTTTTTTATGCCTTTTTCTTTTTTTAATATTAAACATTCTTTTTCTTATCTTTGCTTTTCTTGTGTTTATTTTGCCCATTGTGTACTTTGAAGTGTTTGTTGTTATATCTTTCTTTCAGTTGCTCTGAATGAAAGCTTCCTGTTTTGATAGAATTTCTTAATATACAATAAATTGTGAAATTAAAATTGTTTTTGCCATTTTTAAAAATATTTTTATGAGTCTTTTAGGATATTTACTTGTATTAAGTTATTTTTAAAATAAGTAAATCATATTAGTGTATAAGGTTTTGTCACTTCCTTAGTTACAGAGATTATGTTGAGTAAAATTCCTCGGTTTGAGAGGAAAGTTTCAAATTTCATTGTATAAAATAATGAAACATGATTTAAATTACAGAATAGGAGTCTACTCAAAATGAATAAGTCAATAAATGGTTGATGATGAGTTGGCTCAGACTTAAGAACATTGGTTTTGAAGTGTAAAATAAGAAACCATGAACAAATAAAAAATTCCATAAAGAAAGTAAATATTGTTAACTTATAGTGAACAATAATATGAATGATCAATAAGCTGACTAAAACACATGATTTGAATTATAAATGCGAGGAGTCCATAAAGAGATGATCCACTACTTGTAAACTAAAACTAACCAAAATCAAAAAATGTATATAAAATTCACTTGTGTTTGGTGTGAAGAGCATGCAAAATATTTGTAAACTCTTTTTTGTTTTGTTATCTTTTGCTTTCCTAAGTACAATTGTATTGTAAATTGTCGATTGTGTTTTCAAAAGAACCACACAGAATTCAAAATCAATTGTGTAAGGTCTAAACTGAGACGCTAATAATAATTTAACGCTGTCTGTTTGTATGAGTATTGTATTTTTGTTCCTCCTCCTCCGTCGGCTGCTTTTGTTGTTAATATTACTTACATCCAAAAACTCATAGTAAAAAAAATGAAATATTACAGAAGACAAAAAAAAAAAAAAAAAAAAATAGAAGAAAAATATATTAAAAACTCTTTACGACTTTTGCATGACTTAACAATAGCAGTAACAACATACATAAATGGCTTTGGCTATAGAGAAAAACAACGAACACGTCTTGCCAATTGTTGTAACTCTTATTTTTTTTCAGTCAAATTTCGTTTCAGTTAAATGCCCAAGCAAATCGACAGACCAAACAGACAGACAGACAGACAGGCGAACAAATCCCAGACCAGACAATTTTGTCTTTTGTAGTAGTAGTATTCTTAAATGTTGTTTTTTGACTTCCGCAAAAAAAGAAAAAAATATATAGAAATATTAAAAATATAATGTAAAAACCATTTTACATATGTTTGTCAGATTTGTATGAATGAAAGAGTGAGACTGATGACTAAGTATGGTTTTTGTTCTTTTGGTTTGCTTTTGGTGTGTGTGTGTGTGTGTGTGTGTTTGTAAATCAAATTCATTTTTCATTTTTATACCCTTTCCACTTGATGAAAATGTATGGCTTTATCAATATGAAATGGATGATGATATAAACTTTGAAAATCTCCACATTCAATAATATGAAAATCAAGTCAGTATTGGGAGAGGGAAAAGACAATCGAAGTTACTGCTTCCAAAACTTTAAATAAAATTTTAGATCAAACAGATCCATCCAGCATTTTTATGAAAACTACTAAATATTCTACCTTAGAAATCCGATCAAGTAACTGAAGTTTTTTATAAACATAACTAGGGTATCCTGCCCGACGTCGTACGGCCAATCAGATTCCTTAAACTTCACTTTCAGTAGAACGCAAGTGGATTGGGCCATACCTACAGTTGCGGTTTTGCACCATCGCTATTAATAAGTTGAATTGCAATTCTGGTATTTCATTTTTGCTTCCCGCTGCACTTTAATTTGGCTAAATGGATAGTCAGTCACATTAATAATTCCAGTGACTTACCAAATCCACAACAATGCACAGCTCCCTGGTCTTGCCTTAAGTGTTATTGTATTATTGAGTCCTTTAATTTATTCAAAACTAACTGTAGTACATTGCGCAGAATCAGACAAATCAAATGCAGTATTTGATCCACCAATTTCTCGACAACAGCGTCACATATTTAATCCAAAAGTACTCTGTTATGTTCAAGGCTGAAACCAACCATGCACGCATTCACAAAATGTCAATGCAATCAGATGAACGAACGGTATAGCCGCGCATAAGACTCAATATGAACACACATATAAAGAATATCGGTTGTAAAGATTGTAAAGCAAGTTTGATAAGAAATTTAATACTGTACAGTCATGCTTGTAATACTAAGTAGCTCGATCTTTATTAAATATTAATTAAAAAAACATTGTCCAGCGGACAAAATTGTGAATCTAAACCATTCTCAGATCCCCTTGAACACACACAAAAAATTTCATCAAAATCGGTCCAGTCGTTTAAGAGAAGTTCAGTGACATACACACTCACAGAAGAATTATATATATAAAGATAGGAATCAAATATCTTTTATTATCTTACTTAGCAGATCGAATCCCATCTTAGGTATGACAATGTTTTATAAATATAAATCAATTATTTATAAACTCTTTGTTTCACATTTCAAAAACCGATAAGATTCTGTTTTCAATATAGAATTTTTTTTTGGCATTTTCATAGGAGGTTTTAATTGAAGAAGAACATTATCTGATTAGTTTTATCGCTTTATTGCTATTGCAAATCAATAAAATGATTTGGATTGAAATTCGTTTACAAGTTGTGTGTTTTATAAATGTTTGTTTCTTCTCCTCGAAGTCTGTGGCAGAAATCAGTTTAGTAATTTGATAAACTTAAGATAAGATTGAAGGTTTATTTCTTATACACTTCATATATTCAAAACGTCACTTTTGGTACTCATGCTCAAATCAATGGATATGTTATTCTTATGATCAACACTTGTGTTTTCTATATGTAAAGGCATTCATATAAATATTACTTCTAATATCGATAAAGAGTATTTAATTTTCATTGAAATCGGAACCTCTTTGTAATGCAATACATATTTTCCCTCCTCTGATTCTGATTGTTGTTCAGTTTTGTATTTTTGCGTATTTGAAATAATGGAAAATACATAAAATGTTAAAAAGTTTATGTTATTTTTGTGCGAAAAGTTGCTAAATAAGCACGAATCATATTTAAAAACAAAAAAAAACAAAAAATCAGTATTATGCAAGGAAAAATTACAGAAAAACAAAATCATAAAAAAAAAAGAAAAAAAATCTATCCAATGTCTAGACATTTCTGTTCTGAATTTGTTGTGATTTTGAAATTTGTTGTATTGCTGCAATGTGAAGAGAAAATATTCTCGACGCATTTATTTTATTATACCGGAAAAAATTATTATTTTTAAAACTATTTAATTGGTTTAAGTAATTTATTATAGTAGTAGTAATAATTCTAAGACGTTGTATTTGTTTTACTGTAACACATTTTATTTTTAAGGTTCCGTACCAAACGGTCCGTGCCGTCCTCGAGTCATTTCTCATGAACCGTAATCGCTAGAGAGTTGTAATTTTCACTTAATGTGTAGTTTTCACCGGACATCAGCAGCAAGTACTAAAACTAAAATATTTTCAAACATTTAAATGGGTCCCCATACAAGAAACATTTTGGTTTGTATGGTAGCTACACGATCCAATGACCCCACAATCTTCAAATTTGGTTGGTTTGTGGCCATACATTAGAAACTTATATTGTAGAAATTTTAGTTTGATTGGATCACTAAGGAGGGTACCTCCCATACAAATCCCCAATAAAATTAAGGTTTTTATTAGAAAAACTTTTTTGTTTTTTGTCCTATCGAATTGAAATTTATATACAATAAGTGTTTAATATAGGCGCTTTACATTTGTTGGAATCAGTCAAATCGTCTCACTAGGGAAGGTACCTCCCATATAAACCAAACATTAAAATTCAGATTCTTCTTCAAAAAACCTTTTTTTTTGTGTGTTTTTTTTTTTTTAACAGAAATTTAGACACAATAAGTTTTAAATAGTTTTTGTTGGATTCAGTAATCAGAGTACCTCCCATACAAACCCAATTTCCCTGGTACGGAACCCTCCGTGTACGAGTTTGACTCGCACTTGGCCTATTTTTATTTGTTTTTCTCTAAAAATCTTTTGAATTTCCATATGTACAAATACACATACTACATATTTTGGTGTTTTAAATCTTCATCTAACTTTGTTTTTAACGCTCGAATAGGAAATACTAAGAATTTTATTGTCTAACAAATAGTCAACAGAGCATAAAAAGAATAAAGAATAAAACCGCCTTAAAAAAAAAAGAGAAGAATAGAAGACCGAAAAGTTTAAATTTATCATCATGAAACGCACTCAAGCTCAAAAATTACAAGAATAATAAAACCAAAAATATATAAATATACGAGTATTTAATAAATTTACTTAAAGAATTTTATAAACTCAATGTGATGAGTTTTCCAAATTCAAATTTAATTGTATGATAATATTATTATATTTTCTCACCCAAAAACTATGTAATTGATTGGTCGAAAACATCATTTATGTGTGTACATTTGTTTACTGTATGCAAATCTACAGATTTCGGAAAGGCTTTCATCACCTGTTGACAAAACCGACGGTTGACATTATGTACTTTATATAGAAAACTAAACTTTTGATGGAAAAACCCAAATACTTTTCAGTAGAATCTTAAGACTACTTCAATGTGCAAAGTATATTGGGTAACTTTTACTTTAAGCTTACTTTCCTTCAATGACATTTGCAAATGATCATTTTCTCCTTCTATTAATAGTAGTCCTTGCGGAGCAGGCATACAGAGTTCAGAAATTAAAATTCACAGCGTGCAAAAGGGAAATTGTTCCTTCATCCATCTGATTTTTACTATACTTCTGTTCTCCTTTTATCAGACAAAAACCAACCAGTTCACTCTCACTACACTACACTATACTATATTCACTCTACTACTCTACTCTGTTGATTGCAGTCAAAGCTCTTCTTTTGTTGTATTTCGTTGATATTGGAAAGGGATGATGGGATGATGGGAGGAGGGATGATGGAGGATGGATTGAATTAAGAAGGAAGCGAATGAAACAAATCTGCAACTGCAGCAACAACAGAATGTTGCCACAAAAGCTATTAATGAAATCTTGCTACTCACAATGAATACATATATGTATGTACAATACATTATAGTATATACTATACTCGTATAAAGACCTGTGTATTATTAAACCCTCTGGCAGTGTATTTGCACACCTACGCCAGCACCCTCAACTTTTTACTGCCACCCACATATAATCGTGTGATCTACGCCCATGTGTTGTTGTGGCTTTTTGCTGCTGCTACCTTCTGATGTTGCTGCAAATGCTGATGGTTGCCCACCTACGCGTTTTTATTGCAAATGGATTGAATCGAGGTTTGTATTGTATGATGATGAGGTTCTGTTGAGCCTATTGAGGCATCGTCATCATTATCATCATCATCATCATCATTATTATTATTGTTATCGTCGTATGCACATTTTCATTGCCAACAGACAATGCCAGGGCTCACTTACTCACTGACTCGATTTGATTTAACTCAACTGAACTCAATGCAACGTGGCTGCTTGGCGGCTTGGCTTCGGTATTAGCTACTGCAACACCCACTTACCCATAAATATATGTAGGTATACTAAGTATATGTATATTTGTGGCAAGAACACACCAACACAACAACTTGAAAGGCTTCAGCAATTTTATACTCCAAACAGTAACTTCAATTGTGGTGTTTGCTGCAGCAGCCATCAACTCTCTTTGCCTGCCTGCCATACATACATACTATTGTAAGTATAATACAAAAATGTATCTATGTATGTATTCATCGACCTGTGTATCTGTGTGTGTGTGTGTGTTTTAGACTCGTAGTATTTATCTGTCTGTCTGATGGTCTCTGTATGCTTTTAGGCTTTTATTTGCTGCCTACTACCATGGCTTCATTTGCCTTCTGCCTTTCTGTTCTTTCGGATCTCCTCCTTTCATCCCCTCCCCTTGATGCTTCCATTTTGCCATATTGTACTTTGCTTGTTGTTTGTTCGTTATATGTATGTTCTTCATTCATTCGTTTTGGTTGGGTATCTCAGTCCATAAGCAAATTGCAATCAATATTGTGTTGTAGTCTGTTGTTGCAGTCAGATAGAGAGACCGACCGACAGACAGACAGACAGACAGAAAGCCAAACTGACAACGAGCAACAAACAAAAAGTTGTATGCTGCAAAAAAAAAAAAGAAAAGAAGAGGTTTTTGTTTTTCTTTTTCCTTTGTTCTTTATTTTTTATCTGTTTTTTGTTGTTGCATTTAAGCAATTTTTGTATTTACGAGTATGTTGTATGCCATGCTTATTGTTGTTACTGTTATCATTGTTGTTGTTGTTGTTGTTGTCCTTATAATGGATGTAAAATATACAAAAAAAGAAAACATTGTAAATGCAAAAAGACTCGGAGTAGTAGAGTTGCCATTGTCATAACAGAGAGACACACAAGCACACCCTATTTTGAAACCCATTAAAAACAACCTGGCAGCCTTTTGAATGTCCGCCCTATTTTTTTTTTTTTTTACTTTCCTGCACCTTACCCTACCTCTCTCTCTAATCTGCTTTACTCTACACTTTTCGACTTTACTATAAACTACTCTGCACTGCACTGTTTTCCTTTGCTCGTGACTTTTAGTTTTACTGTCTTTGATGTGTATAAATAAGTCCGTGTATCTGTTTATTTGAATCTACATATCATATAAGTAAATGTATCTGAGAGAAATTTTGCCCTTTGATTGCTTTAAATGTTTTGCAAAATTAGTTTTCTTTAAACATTTTTTTTTTTATTTATTTTCTAGATGTTATATTTATTTATATTTCCATTAAATGTCTTCCTTATTCGCTTTGTCATTTCTTCTCAAACTTCATTTGGAGATAATTTATCACTTCGGGCGTTTATAAATAATTTGATGCAATTTAGTTGCGGCTATTTGCCTATTAAAATTATTTTCGTTTATACTCGACATTCAACAACTCTGTGTGTTGTCTCTAGATGAATGAATGAATGGATGAGGATTGATGTGGATGAAGTTTAGAGCTCTTTATTTCCTGAAAGTTCCTAAAGGGATGCAGCCGCCTACATGTCATCATTATCATCACCATTATCATCATCATCATCATCATCATCATGATTCAGTGTTGTTTCTGTCTGTCATTGTTTATCTGTCTGTCTGTCTGTCTTTCTGCATGAGTTGTTGCTTTTCTATTTCATTGTCCAAAATGTTTGTTTGTTTGTTTGTTTGTTGCCCTTGGGCTAACGTGCCAAATACTCTTGCATACACTACAGTAAAACAACAATTCACATGAAATTTTTATTATGCATTTAAATGAAGTTGACTTTTGAGTTCACTTCTCCTCCTCTCTCCCCTTGTTGCTTTTCTTTATCACTATGTAAGTGAGTGTGTTACACACATGATATTAATGTTGTTATTGTTGCTGTGTTGTGTTGCTGATGGCATGTCAACCGTTGGCCAATCTATTTGTTCTTTCTGCCCTAAGCATTTGTATGTGTGTGTCACTGTCTGGGTCTCGGTCAATGTTGCAACACTGATAAGAGACATTGTTGTCGCGCTTTCATGTTGTTGAGTTGAGTTGTTTGTTGATGTTTACTTTCCTTGTCGCTATCATTCATTCAAAGTTCACATTCATTTATTCATTTGCAAACAGTAAACACACACATATTCATACAACCATCCATCCATCCATCCATGCCTGTGTCCCTCAGTCAGTCAGTCAGTCCATGATTCCATCATTCACTCATGCACTCATGGTTTTTGTCTGCAGCACATCAATCTAAAAAAATGTTCAACATGCAAAGTTTTATTTGTTAGTTGATGCATTTACTGCTACTAATGATTTTTTTGTGCATTTTTTGAAACAGGAAATGTGTTTTTCTCTTCATTTTTTATGCATAACCAATTTAAATTATTTTTATGTTTCACAAAAAAAAAAAAAGAACAGAATAAAAATTTCGCAATTAAGTTCAATATTTTTTTTTTAAGCACTTTAAAAATTATATGTTTTACGCCATTTTTCTCTCTCTTTTAAGAGTTTTGTTAATGATTCCTTTTCAAAAAAAAAATAAAATAAAAATAATCAAAGAATAAAAATGCCCAAAAAAAAACAAAAATGTTGTCGACAAAGTGCAAGCATTTTTTATTTAATTTTTTACTTCATTTTCTTTATTTTTGGGGCACTTATGTTGCTTCTTCTCTCGTTTTGTTGTTGCTGTTGAAGTGTTGAAGTCGTAAAATAAATTTTTTTGGTGAACAAATGGAAAGAAAAAAAAGAAAATGCAAAAAATCGCATGCTACAAATTTTGCACATCATGACACATGAGTTTGCGGTTGTTGTGGTGGTGCAACTTAAAATGGATGACTGAGTGAGTTAGTGAGACTGAGACTTTGTCTTCGTTGCATGATTTCCAGCTTCCTGCCTGTCGTCTGTCTGTGGCTGCTTGCTTTTTGAGCTTGTTTCTTTATTGAAATTAAGCTTGGTTTCGGTTGTTGTTGTTCTTTCAAGTCTTCTTCACCGTTTCCAAGACAATTTGGCACCCCAAAATGTTATCGTTGTCGTTGCCATCATCATCATCATCAGCATCGTCATCAGTATCGTAGTCATTAATGTACGCGAAATTATGCCAAGTGCCTCGTCAAGTGTTGGTGTTGCTTTGGTCTGTCTGATGATTCCAACTCGATCCCTCTATATGTCAGTGTTTTCAGATTTTAGCAATCGGCATTTTAGGCACGTTAAGTTATTACGAATGATTTTCTTCTTATTTTTACATTTTTGTATTTTTTTGTTTTTTAATTTTTTTCATACAACAATTGACATTTCTGTGGTTGTTGCTACTCCTGGATTTTACTAATGTTGCTGCTACTTCTGTTGCTGTTGATGTTGATGTTAAATGTTGCTTTTACTGCGGAGCTCATTTATCACGCGGTTTGTCCGTCTGTCGTCTGCAGCATATCATGATGATGTGATGCTTTGTCCTCCAGTCTGTTGCATTAACTTACTTGAACTTTGATGCATTCAATGATACACAACATACTTGCATTTATTGTTGTTTTGTTGGACATATGTTGCTTATTGCGAAAAATGTATCTTAAATCAGAAAAGCATGACATTTTTTTATGCGTGGTTTGCCTTGAATTCCAAAATGTAAACAAAAATCCCAAAATCCCTTTCATTCCAATTGATTTCAATACATACAACATCAACAAGAGCAATAATACCTTAAATGTTCATTACAACAAAAAAAAAAAAAATTAAAATAACAACTCTTCGTCAGTCTTATCAAAGATTAGATACTCTACTTACCACATAAACCCATGGTTCCCATATTTAAGTGATATGTTAAAGTGAAGTATACACGTATGTTGAGTAGCCTCATTATTTAGAAGGTCGGTCGCCTTAAAGGGTTTCCATCCATTTAATCTTAATGATCCCATGAAATCCTTCTGTGTAGTAAAGTTAACTTTATCTCAAAAATGAAGGATTTTCCAGAGTAAAAACTTGATTTTCAGCTTTTAATATCAATGTATGATGAAGAATAGAATTGTTTTATTGAAATTAGAGCAAATTTCCGGACACTTTCAGCTTGATACAGTTAGGAGGTAAAAAAAAGCGATTTTTCATGAGAAGACGTTTTAATTTATGAAAGTAAAACTTTGTAAACATCTTAGGGTAACTTTGAACTATATTTCAACATTCTTTTATTAGTAAAAACAATAATGTTGAAAGCTGTTATAGCTGATCTCCGGGAGCACCTCCAGAAAAAAAAGGTTTCTTGCGGTGAGCATGATATCTTTGAACAAGATCACTTTTAGTGTCTAAATTTCAGTTCGATAGGACGAAACACAAAAAAGGTTTTCTAATAAAAATGTGAATTTTAATGGGGGTTAATATGGAAGGTACCCTCACTAGTGTTTCGTTCAAACTAAAATTTCGACACTATAGGTTTTAAATCCTTCTTCACCAATGAAGAAAATTTCAATATCGTGGTATTACTGGATTGTGTAGCTGCCATACAAAGCAAAATGTTTCTTGTATGGGGACCACTTCAAGTTTTTAATAATATTTGTTTTAGTATTTCTTGCTGTTGCCCGGTTAGAACTACACATTCTATGAAAATTTCAACTCTCTACCTTATATATATGGTTCATGAGATATGGCCTGAGGGCGGCGTAGCCTTAGTAATAGGGTTTCATATGGTACCCTTTGACTGCGGAGCACTTAAAAAACTTCGACATTGAAATCCCTTCGGTATAAAGAATATAATGAAGTCCTTATGTTTAGTGAAGTTTGCCTAATCTCAATAATAAATACATGAGTAATTATTTACTAGAAAACTTTATGAATAAGCAGAAACTTTGAGTTTTATATTTCAAAACTGAAATGACCTTGGTAAAACCATTTATTCAAGATCTTATTATCCCGATCTGCGGACTATAGTTTACCTTGAATATATAATTCCAAGTTAATTGTGAATCATTTAGTTGATGCATTAAAAAGTTTTTGAAAACTTTTATATTGATAACTCAAATACTGAAATTATTTATTGCATTTCTATAGATTCATTCAATCTTTACATCCTTTTTTGTGAGGTCAAGTTGTCCTAACCTTAAAACACAAAAACTAAAAATACTTGTCACTTAAATGGACAACATGATGTGATTAAGATTTATTTCGTTCTGTCTGTCTGTCATACTGATAAAGACTACTTTATTATGGATATTTTAGACAATATTGAAGGAATGGAAAATGAATAAATTTTCTTCTGTTAAATTGACATTTTTCTTGCGGCAATAACATTTATGTACATGTGTATGTATTGTACAATACTTTGTATTATTTTATAAATTTAATGGCAAAGCACAACATATTCACATGTACAGGGTACATACACACTGCACTCCTCATAAGCTGCAACTCAGACAAAATTAATTGTATGAAATTTAGCTATAAAGATGCTATTTTTGAGATTAAAATGACAACAATAATGATGAGTGTTTTGTGGTGTGGTGTTGTGTTGTGTTGTTTTCAAGGCTCGCATTTTGTTAATTTTAAACAGACATTGAAACGAACGACAACTTGAGTGTTTTTTTTTTTTTTTCTTTTTTTTTTCCTTTTAATGTTTCTCAATTTCATCGCGTGCATATGCAGCAGTAGAGTAATGTGAAGACAAAAAGACAAACAAGACATTCAAGTTTACAAAGTCATGCAACACGGTCATCTTCTCTCATCTCTTATAAAGTAAACTGCTATATGGAGTAGAATTGGAGTGATCGACCAACCTTGTAAACTACTTAAAGTTAATACAGCAAAAAAAAAAAACCCAGGATATTTTACGTGCCTCATCTTGACTGACTTAAAGTCATTGATGATGATTGTATTGTTGGTTGCTTGCTTGCAGTTCGCGCCCTTTAAATGTTAAAAACAAAACAAAAAAAACCCTCGAGAGTCCAATGATAATAATAATTACAAAGTGCTATAAATTTTATAAAATTTAGTGTTATTTATAACATTTTACCTTTATTTCTTTTTTTTTTTTTTGTTGAGTTGTTCCCTGCTGTTGCTGATTTTGTTGGTTGTGAAAAGTTGCTGCTTGATGTCTTTTATTATTGAGGTCACATTGTTATTAAAATTTATGGTCACTTTACATGATGCAGCAGCAGCAGCAGCAGCAGCAGCAGTAAAACATTTCATTAAACAAAAAATACAACCGAATATAACTGAATATTAAATGCAACATGATGTTGTGGCAACAAGATCATCGAAGAAGTAGCATGGAGTTGCTTCGTTGTCACTTTCATTGCAGGTTGTTGCCTTGCCTTGTTTTCCATATACAACACAGCAACTTCCAATATATGTTTTTTTTTTTTTGTTTTTATTGATTTAAATCTTGCAAAATGCAATTTTTATGCATAATATTTTTTCTTTCTTTTTATTTTTGGGATTTTTGTTTTGTTTTTTATTGTTTTTATATTGAATGTTAAGACACAAAATTTATTGGCGCCAAAAACGAAAGTGTGGTGGCTCTTGTTGCTGCTCGCTCAACCTCATAAATGTTGTCGTCGTTGAGTCAGGCTTTCTGGTAAAAGAGTGTGGTTTTAGTTGTGGATTGGTGACTACCAGCTAGTCAGTCATTCAGTCAGTCAGTCAGTCAAACCAAGAGCAACAGCAGCAGGGTGCACTGCGCTTCTCCTCCTCATCATATGCGATGCGATGATGTTGCTTGCTGCTGATAAACTTGTGTATGATTGTATGATTGTGATGAAAGTGAAAGTTTCCATTTTTGTATTATTTTATTTTTTTTTTCCAAAGTGCAATTTTTTTATTTTAAATTAATTTTGTATTTCATTTTTTTTTTTTTGCAACAATTTTCTTTCTTGTGTGTTGCAGATTTTTTTTTTTTTGTGTTTTGTGTTATGTTGCTAACTAATAAAATCGAAAGCGTTTTATGTTTTTTGATTTCCCATTTTCTTAATTTTTGCAATTCATTAGTTCAAGTCAAGTATCTCAAAGCAACGCAATGCCATGCAACATAAGGTGAGTTTTTGTTGTGTTATCTGTCGTCCATCGTCATCAACATCCATCGTCAGTTGTTGATGATGTTGATGTTGATGTTGTGTCGATGTAATTGTTGTCATCTAATGGGTTAGTTTTTTTTTTTTTTTTGTTAAATTGTTTTATGTTGTAGGCTTTTATTAAGTTGTTGTAATGTTGCTTTGTATGTTGTATTTTTTTTTAATTTTGTTTTAGATTAATTAAATAAATTGCAGTGCCATGTTTTGTTTTCAATTTGTTTTTTTTTTATGTTTTTACAATTCTATTTTTTTTTTTATTATTTTTTTCTTGGAATATTTTATAAAAAAAAATTGTTTAATATTTTGTTATTTTTTCTTAATAATTTTTTATGTTTTAATTTATGTTTAGTTAATTTCATTTCAAAATTTAAAGGGCCCCCAATACAAGAAACATTTTGGTTTGTATGACAGCTATACGATGCAGTAATCTCAGGAACTTGAAATTTGAGTGGTTGGTGAAATTGGATGTAAAACTTATAGTGTTGAAATTTCAGTTTAATCGGACTACTAGGGAGGGTACCTCCCATACAAACCCCTATTAAAATTCAGGTTCTTATTAGAAAAACTTTTTTATTTTTTACAATATTGAAGTGAAATTTAGACACTATAAGTTTTTAATATAGGCGCTGTACATATGTTAGAATCAAGCAAATCGGAACACTAGGGAAGGTACCTCCCATACAAACCACAATCTGATACGGAACCCTGCGTGTACTAATTTGACTCACACTTGGTTGTTTTTCTTGTAATTGTTAATTTTTTTGTTTTCTTTTTGTTTATTTAAATAATTAAATAATTTTTATTTAGATTTCATATAAATTTTTTATTTTATCCATTAGATGATTTATTTTTATGATTTTTTAATATTTTTCCATTTATTTTTAAATGTTTTTTAAATATTTTAATTTATTTTTAATAATTTTTTCTCCATTTTCCCACAAAAAGTAGTAAACGCCTCTTGATAATTTTTTTTTTATCATTATTTTTATCATGTTCACGTTCATTGAACTAAAAGTATTTTATTTTTTATTTCATTTGTTGTTGTTGTTGTTGTTGTTCACCTTATTTGTTGTGATGTTGTCTATTACAACAAAAGGTTGTAGTTGGCACTTGTTGCTGCTACTACTTTTTGTAATTACTTTATTGTTAATGCTTTTGTGATTGTGATTATTATTGTTGTTGTTGTTGTTGTTGTTGTTGTTGTTGTGGAAAATATCTTCTCTCATATCTCGGTGAGTGGGTCTTTATGGGGCAACCAGTTTTTTTACTTTGAATTTGCAGCATTTTAAGTGAAGTTTGCGTTTTGAGTCATTGCAATTGACACTCGCGGGTAAGTAGAAAGATGACGTGGGAATTGCTTTCAAATCAAAAGATTTTTATTGCATGATTTATAGATGAGTTAGAGATCATATAAGGTATTCTATTATTATTACTGGTTATATTCCTTTAATAAAGTTTCACACTTATTTTTTTTGGGATTATTGATCAAAAACATTGTAATTTCTCTAAATTTGTATAGATGAAAGTTTGTTAGATTGATGAACTTTGTTCCTGATTTACCTTTAAAAGCTTCTTATTGAATTCAATCTTTAAATCAAATTAAAACATCCTGAAATTTATGTCAATATTTCCTTTTTTTCCCAACAAACATCATGTTCCCTTTTGTCTTGTTGTATATCGTTAAAAAACTATAATCATAACATTAACTTAGCAGTTATGCTGTAAAATGTTGCATGCAATGCCAAAAAAAAAAAAAAACATATGAATTTGTCTATTTCTATCAACTGCTGCCACGCCTCATTCCGCCCATTCATTTCACCAATATACAATATTGTGTCTTGTAGTAGTTAGAACCTCGTGTACGTCGTCTGTGCATTTTGTGGTTTACAAATCAGCACCTTCAAATCAGAGGGAGCAATGGGAAGCAGCACGACGCGCATTTAGTACTTTCAACCTCGTTACGCTTTGTCAGCAAAGCGATACAAGTTTAGTTGAGTTGAGTTGAGTGTGGAACAAATGAAGCTTGAATTTTAATCGTCGACACCACCAACAATCATAATGATGATGTTTGTTTGTTGAAGATTTTTTTGTCGCTTACTTGACTAGTAACACCCTCAAATTGTTGCCACAAACACACACAGACACACACAGAGTGTGAATGAGTATCTGCATCTTTTTCTGAAGCAGCAAAAGCATCAGAGCATCTCTGAGATAATTTCAATGTTCAAAGTCATTTGCTTTTATGATTATTAGCTTGTTTAGTTCTTCAACTACTAAAGCTACTCCAACCTTTACCCACCTCTTCTTCTTCTTCAATTTTGTTCTTGTTTTCAGAGAGAATAAACAAACAAACAAACAAATATTATATTCTTTATTCTTATATAATATGTCTATCGGTAGATACACACACACACACATCTATTTGTTGCAAGTTGCTTGTTTTGTTTGGTTATTTATTTTACTGCAGACAAAAGTGATTTGCGTCATTGTCTTGTTTTCATCCTTCCTCGGTCTGCTCGCCCTCTTAAAACATCTAAACCATCTTTAGTTCTTGCTGCTGATGTCCATCTGTTTGTGTTTGTATTGTATCTCTTTTTTGTTTGTATCTTTTTGCTCTATAACAATTTTGTTGGATCTGTGTGTTTGTTGCTTTTGCAACATATGCTTGTGCTCACTCATTTTTGTTGTTATTATTATTGTTATTGTTGAGTAAGTCCATCATTAAAGTGGACTTAAGTTTAATAAGATTATATTGTTTGTACTTAGAGAAGAGTATTTTGCTTAAGGGCTAACAAACATATCTTTACACATCTCTTGGTTTATGCATCGTTCATAGTTTATGAGTATCATCATTTTCATAAAGTTACCATTTATTATTTAATAATTAACTAATTTTCTTTTAATTTATTTCATTTTCAGGTAAGTTCACTTCAAGTTCCATTCCATTTGCTTTAAATCACATATTTAAGTGTGGTTAGGAGAAGAAGGGTAGGTAAGTTTATATGGAGAGTTGCATCGACACTTAACTTAAATTCTCCCAATGGTGCTATAAAACTAAGGAAACTAAAGAGAAACACCTGCTTTTTAGTTCTTACAAAGAAAATTTAATGCTAAAGGAAATGAAGCAGTGAATCCACCAATTCCTACACAACTTAAGTGCAATTTAATGGTTCAATGACATAATAAATATGCATGGCACAAGTTTCATGGTTAAAACAAAACTTAAGAAGAAAGAAAAACCAAAATAAAAATCTCACAAAAAACAAAAAAATAAATATCCTCTCCAAAACAAAAAACAAAGAGCAATTTATATAAACTCCTCCATCATCCATCCATTGCCTTTAACGAGTCTTGTTGGAACTTTCGCCTTTTGCTAATTAGCTGCATTCATAATTTGTGAACATTATTTACATACTAAGCAGGCAAGTAAGTAACCATGGTTTGGCTGTGGTAAGACAACGAGTCCAACCTTAGACTTGCCACCTTTTCCAATCCACATTCTATTCTAGAGAGAAAATACATGTACATGAAAAAAGGCTAAAAGAAGAAACAAAGTCAGAACCTAGACATCATAGACATAGTAGTAGATAGATAGATATACATACTTAGTAGTAGGAAGCTTAAAAGACAACGCGTTGTCGTTTATGCATGTTGTTGCACTAACGAGTGGCACGAATAAGTAGCAGCTACTGTCGATCTATAAGACAAATACTTACACAACTGGTAGTCAGAGTTGTAGAATCTACTGCTGTTTCTGTATTCTGTTTTCTGTGGTTTGTTATGTCCCTGACATTGCTGCCACAGTGGGTGGTATTTAAGATGTCGAAAAGCAGGCGCAAGGAATTGTGGAGTAAAGCAAAAGGAATAACATTTTCATGAGGCATGAGAAGAGATTGGGTGACTCTGAGACAGGGTATTACTTACAGTTATTGTAGAGCATTTAAAAGAAAAGAAAAGCAAAAAAAAAAAAAAGTTTAAATTTATTTAAATCTCGTTTTTCATTTTTCTTCTTTGTTGGAAGAGTGTTTTTTGTTTTTTGTTTTTTTTTGTGATTTGGTCTTGTTGAACCCGTAGAAATATGGAAAGCAATGGTTTCATTTCTTCCTCTTGAAGAGCCAAAAATATGAAACTAAGAAAGAGGAGATTTTCAACAAGAGAAGGTAGAATAGAGAATTTAAGAACAAGGAGCTGAAGATGATTCAGAGAAGGAGGATTATTGTGATTCTTAAAAGCCATCGCAATAATATTATTTTCCTAATTATGATAGTCCAATCTTTATGTTTATAAGGTTTCTTAAGTTTCTTTGGGAAGTGAAAACTCTTCTACTTACCTTCCTCCTATTTAATATATAATAGTAAAGTTATAGACTTGAATCTTAGAATATATCATTGGGGCAATCATTGAAAAAAAAAAAAAATTAAGTATAATAATAACATTCTCAAATTTTGATTTTCGTCACATTTCTTTTTGATATATTTTGGATTTACTCCCCTTCACTAAAGAAGTTTCACTTAAAAAAAAAAAAAAATTAAAATATATTATTATATATTCCTAGGGCAGGACCTGAACCCCACGCCCTCGGTTTGCAAGTCCTACTCTCTAACTACTACACCATGGAGACATTTCAATTGTATATGCCTAAATAGCTCCAATATAATATTAACAGCCTCAAATTTTGATTTTCGTCACATTTCATTTTCATATTTTTTTGGATTTACTCCCCTTCTTTAAAGAAATTTCACTTCAAAATTTCAATTATTCAGTTATTTGGATCATTGTTTATCATAGTCTAGTCAAATTCCAATAAACCTATATCAGATAAAAAAGTAAAGTTTTGGTAAAAACACAACATTTATCATCATTAAGACAAGTAGAAGGTTCAGTTCAGTTCCCACTAGTTTATTTACTACAGTTTAAAATTGATAAATATATCATACTTCATTGGATAAATCTTCTATAAAAAATTGAAATTAATCAGTCTTCAAGATTCCAAGTTACCAAAGTCTGTTCGAATTCTTCAAACGAAAAAAAAGGGGTTCCTTCTTAAGACAAGTGAAAAGTTTTTGTTCTTCTTTAGTTTACAAGTCTTTTATGCTTAGTTTTTTTTTTTTTCTCTTTACATCATTTCCAAGTTTTTTTTTGTTCTTAACTTTATTTTGTTCTTTTTCTGATTTTCAAATTTAATAAGTTATTTAAACAAAAAAGTAAGGCTTCTTCAAATGGTAGTAGAACGTACATACAAGAGTAGATCCTTTAGTTATGTTAGCATGTGCCCACAACTATTGCAACATTCCCATTCCTTTATTAGCTATGGGTCTTTCTTAGGGATTTTTCTGCTGCTTAGTAAAGTACTAAGTGTTTTTCTTTTTTTTTGTTTTGTTGAACCTGAATATGGCAAAGTAGAAGTTGAAGTAAAGTGTGTACTTTATTGTTCTCATTTTGTTGCATTTTGCACTCATTATCTGCTGATGTTGCCACGGCACGTTCTTATTATTTTCGTTGCTTGGCTTAGTTGCATGTTGCACGAAGGAGTTTCAGTTCAGTTTTGTTGTTTAAGCTGCTTACAATCGTTTCCAACTGTGCTCAGAATGTATTTAGTTATGTTGTCTAATAGTATTTGCATATGTTTTTCATCATTTTCCTTCAGTTCTCATCACCAACTAGTTGGAAGGATGTTAAGAGAGCCTTACTTAAGTCTCTTCTTACTAAGAACTTGCAAAACACATAAATTATAAATGTCTCTTTTTGGTGGAGAGAATATCTTAAATACCTGAGCTGCTGTCGCTGTCGTCTTAAATTTTGTTTCTCTCTGCAAAGGATCCAGATATTATACTGTCCCGTAGATAACTATCTTAAGTATGCCGAACATTGCATTGTTTGACATTTAAACAAAGTTTTTCATCTTCTTGCATATTTTGTTTTAGTTGCGAAACGTGATTTTTCTATGATTCCATAAAATTGCTCTTTTCCTTTATGAAAATTCAGAACAGCCTTCTCTGTGGAAGAGGGGAGTTAGTTACTCAAACGCAAACGGTGCCCTTACTTAAATACTCAAAGGATGTGGTTTTAATTTCTCACTGGTGGTCGTCGTCGTAAAAGTTTCTTAACCTGAATCTCTGTAACTATACCTAAGACAATGTTGTTGTTGATTGCCTTTTAGTGCATTGTGAATTTTTGAATATTTAAAAATCATTTGACGCCTGGGAGTGATTATTCATTCATTCATATACTCTCTAGTACTTGAGAGAATTTATGTTTTCATAGGGTGGGAGGCAAAAGAAATGTCAGCTATAAAAATATCAATCGATAAATACTTAACTCACGTAGTAGTTTAACATTTCCTTTATTCATCCATTCATTCATTCATTCGCTTCTAGAAGAATTCTCTCATCATTCCTATTCTTACCATGAATTTCATCAGTTCACTATTAGATTGAACTTGCAGACATTCGTACTAAAATTCTATCATCTGATCCATGATAATTGTTCATTGATCTTGTATACTATTCTTCCTTTTCCAATTCTGTAAAGGGTATTTTCTATTAAGTAGAACCAAAGTTTTTTCTTTTATATCTGTATTTTTTGTTATAATTGCACTGGCGCCAACATCCCCGACAATATTTTCACAGACTACCCACATTCCCATAGTTTTTGTGCTTTCATTTGTCTTGTCCTGTCCAGACATTTAAATTGCGCTAAAGTGTCCAACATAAAACACTTAAAGCCCGTTAACTGCCGGGCGATTCACGTTCACACACCCACAAGTATTTCTCTCAATCTTTTATGGTATTCCTGGCATACGACAGATTTAACGTGATTCTCTTCTTCTACAGAGAGGTGGAAGATTCTTTATTCTCTGTTTCCATTCTCCTCTAGTTATTTTATATTTTCTTTCAATCGCATAGACAAGTGGTCCAGCAGGAATTGTGGACGTTAGTAGTAGTAGTGTGTAGTTTAGGTTGTAGTTCAGGTCTCTATTGGTAGTAAGATGGTAGGTCGCATTTTAATGTGCCAAGTTTATGAGATATATTTGTGTATATTTGTCTTCACATTCTGCTCTTCAGTTTGTTCGTATTTTTCGTTTACTCTCGCTCTCAAACATAATTATTTATGTGTAGGAGGAGGTGGAGAAGTGATTTATATGCTTCAATTATTTCGTTGGTTAAACATAGTAGGTTCGGTTGGTGGGTTTTTCTTTTTATTTTTTATTGTATTTTATTTTAAGGTCAGACGCGCGCTAATTACTTGATTAACATGGTTTGACTGACTGACTGACTGACTTGACTTGACTTGACTTGTCTTTGGCTTGGCTCGACTCAGCTTGACTGGCGTTTGGCTTGAGTGCGTTAAGTTGAGTTGAGTTGAGGTGTTGTTGACAACACAAACACAGCAAACAAACATAAAATGCTCTCGAATATGGCATTTATTCATTCAATCCAACATTCCCTCAAAAGCAGGCAGCCCTTGACTAGACACATTACAACATTCATTAAACTTTATGAAATAAAACTACAAACTACGACGAAATGTACACGCTATACGCGTACAAACGTCATGTCTCCACATTAAATGTCGGTGGCCCAACTCCTCCTCCTCTTCTGTTCCGTCGTCTTTTTTAACTCTTTAAGTTTATCAGTTGAGTGTTTTGGTATGTCTTCTTTGTCAATGTCAATTGCAGTATGTAGTTTGTATTCCCGTCCGCCCTTCATTTGTCATTATCTAGTTACTTCTACTTCATTCTATTGTAGTTCAAGGCTACATTGTTTTTGTCATTTCGTTGCAGACAATTTTTACTTACGATACCCTGACCGACTATACATACATACACCCACTTCCATGTTTATAACTCTTTACTTCTCTGATCTCTTCTATTTATTACTAATATGTAACTTTTATTTTTCAATTTCAACTCTTTCGTTTCTTGTTCTTGTTTGTGTTGCTAGTTTTCTTGTTATTTATTCGCGAGGCAAGGACAATGCAATTCGTCCTCCCTCCTGATTGCTGGTGCTGCTTGTGTTCTTATTATATCCTTGGTAATTTTATGGTTTGTTTTGTCAATGACGCCAGACAGAGAGTCAAAACCAAGCCAAAGCCAAAGCCAAATCAGACTCCAGACCGACCAAAGCTCACCAAGAACAGAACAGAACAGAACAGACCAGACCAGACCAGCACAGCCCAGCCCAGTCTAGTCCAGTCCAGTTCAACTTGATTTTGCTTGTTTTTTATGTTAAGCAAACGAATCTATTTTTGTGTGAATATTCAATTTTTTGTTTTGTCTGGCATTTGTGTAACGTTCTTCTCTTCACTGTCTGAAGGTCTGTCTGTCTCTCCATTTGTCGCTTTATTAGTTCCTGATATTTTTTTTTTTTTTGTTTGGTACCAACAGCTTTTCTCCCGCTTATCTCAGTCATTTATATTGGTTAAGGTTGCTTGCTCTTCTTCGTCATTTGTTACTATTTCATTGTCATTCTTTTGCTATCAAGGAATTAAAAAGAGTAAACAATGAGGAAGAGATTAGAGGAGAGGAGAGGATGGAGGAATATAAAGAAATACTTTAGCCTGACATAATCTCTGATGGCTTTTTTGTTTTGTTGCTCTTGGCTAAAAGTCTAGAGGAATCTGCAGCATTCCTTATTTCAGTTGCTGTTTTTGTTTATAGTCAGATAGATCTGATGATTCTCCTATACTATAATGTCGACGTTATCATCGTCACTCGCCAGACAATTGTTTATTTTGTATTTTCTGTTCATCGTTTCGTTGCTGGTTGCTGGTTGCTGTTTTGTAATTAAGCTTTGATTTTTGCTTTTGTTGTTTTTATATTTCATATTTTGAGATATTTTTATATAAATTTTCATAATTTTTTTTTATTCCCGCCATTGTTTGGCCAATTAGTATTCACGTCATTCGGTGTTCACTCGCGTCTCAGCAGAAATCCAAATCAAAACCCAATACCATAACCACCAAAACGCCCACACTCCCTCGTCTCTCTCATTGTCTCAATGAAGTTTGTTGTCAGATTTAAATATTAAATATTTTTTTTTTGTTTTTAAACACTTCAAATGCATTAAATTCTCAGTTATTATTATTATTATTATTTATTGTTTTATTTTTTGCTTTTTGGCCATGTTCACTGCCAAATGCCAAACCAAATGCGCGCTGCACAATTGAACTCAACTCAATTGAAATGAAAATGAAATTAAATGAACTCACGCTAATAATAAAGTCATCAAATGGCTATTTAACAGTGAATTAAACACTTGAAATGCCCAAATTAATTTATGAATCAAAAATGATGATCAACAACAAAAAACCTAGAAATAATGGAAAATTATTATTTGAAAAATTATTATTATTTATTATCATTAATTTTTGATGGCAATTTATGTTTTTTATTTATTTATTTATATTTTTTTTTTTTCGATTCTATCATCATAATTTATTAATACACACTTACATTTATGGATAATTGAATTTAAAAAAAAAAAAAAAAAATCAAACAATTTACGAATTAATTAGAAATTATAGGGAGGCGAAACTAAATTTATGATATGAAAAAGTCACGTAGGGTGATTTGAAATAAATATAACAGATGCCACATCATCATTTCAGGGGTCATAGAAATACAAATTCATTTTTAAAATTTGATCAATTTAAATATATTTTGTTTTTCAAAATTTAAAAGAATAAAAAATAAAATAAAACATATACAAAATCAATTGAAATGAAAAATGCATAATTTTAATAATAAAAAATAAAAACAACACAACTCAAATACATTTTTGGTTTAATTCAATTAAAAAATAAAACAAAAAATCAACGACAACGAAATTGTATTTTCCATATAAAGTTATTTGTTTAAAAACAAAAAAACAAAAAATTTTTGTTTTAAGTCAATTTAACTCACGTAGACTCTCTCATCTCCTCTCTATTAACTTATCCATTCCATCAGATTCAGTGTCTGTCCATGTTTATCTTTGTCTGCTTTTTTTTTTTAGCTGTCAATTTTGTTCGACTTGAAGTGAAGTTACCAAATTTGTAATGATAATTGAATGTGGAATACATAACACAAATAAAAAGAAAAAAAAAACTGATTTAGACATGAAATAAAATAATTGTATTGAAAACAAAAACGCGAGGCAATAAAATTGACTCAATCAAAATTTATGAAAATTTATAATCACAAAAAATATCACATTAAATGAAGTTGAAAAAAATAAAATACATAAATAATGAAGAAATTAAATTAAACTAATAAGTAAAAAATAATTCCAATAAAACTACAAAAGAAAAAAAAAATAATAATAATAATAAAAACATAAATTAACGAAAAAAATAATAAAAAAATGACAGAATTAACATCGAAAATAAATTAATGACAAAAAAAAAAAATAATTTATAAAAAAATATAAACAAATAAACATCTCTAAATCAGTGGAAAACTAAATGTTTAATTGAATTGATTAACCTATCAATAGATAAAATTTTCAAAATTAATAAGAAAGTAATTAATTAAAATAAATGATAAACAAATAAAAAAAAAAAATGTAGCTTAATATTTATTTTATATTTATTAATTTATAAGAAGGTTTTTTTTTATTTATTAATTTATAAGTAGGTTTTTATTTTTATTTTAATTTAATGTCCAAGCAACTGAGTCGGTTTTTATACATTTGTATCATCTAAAGGAAATTCACATGGCTTAGAAAAACATGACATCTAAAAATATTACAATCTTCTATTAAGGAAATCTTTGGGGTGAATTCTTTTCAAACGATGGCGGATTTTGTTGTGTGTAAGACATCTTGCCAGAGGATTGGGGTGATTTAGCAAACGAATTGACTTTATTTATAGTTGAATTTTATTGGATATGTTGAGAGGGTTTTGGGTGTGAGTGAATCCTGTCATTGTAGGGATACTGAGGTCGTTGTGGAGCGTCGAGATCCTGACAAATTAGGGGCATTGGTAATTGTTCATGGAAGGAGCAACGATGTGTTTATATATTAACAGCTTGTTTTCCAAACTGAGAAGAAGGCGATCATTCATTCATTCATAATAGTTATTTCTTAAAATTCCGATATTTTTAAAATTGGTTAATGTTTCTACTTGTATTTAATAGGAACACTTGTCCAGAGCTAAAATTATTATCCGGCAATCTAAAGAAAACTTAAACTAATTAGTAAATTAAAAGAGATCAATATTCAATTATCTCATTGAATTGTTTTAAGACTTCTACTTCTTTAACTTAAACTTATATGCCAATAAAAAAATTAAATAAATTTTTAACAAAAACAAATTTAATTTTCCAGTTCAAGGTTTTCTTATTTTCATTTTTCTGTTTTCTCCACTTTGAAGATAAATACGAGTATTGACGAATAAAAAATGAAACATTTATAAATCCTTCACATATCAAGAGAAACAAAAAATATTTCATAATTTTTTTTGGGCAATATTTTTGTCTGACACTTTGAACTTATTTCAGCTGTCAATTTGCATTTTTCAAAATTTTTTTTTTTTAATTTAATTTTGTCTATAATTTTTATAAAACCGATGATGATGATGATGATGATAAAGAGAAATTTGACATTGAGCATGGGTAATGATAATGGGTACTGTGTTTGTTCTCTTTGTATAGACAAGAATCCATTTAAATCAATACTAGAGAAACTAATCAATTAAGTTGCAGCTCAGCTCAGCCTGTCAATATAATCAGAATGACTTGAAGTGTTTATATCCGTGGATCTATGGGAGTATGACGTGCGCCAAAATGCACAACATATGAAACAATGAATGGCTTTTGAGTTGAGTCTCAACTCGACGAGACTTTAGATAAGCTAAGCGTGTGTTGTATTGTACATATATTATTCTGTCCGATATTCGATACCAAAACGTGGGTAAAGAACACAAAAAACAAAGTATAAATTTTGAAAAAGTAAAGTAAAAAAACTCAGCGAATGAATGAACGCGCTAAAGAAGCCTTGAAATGCATGAAACGTGCTTCGCATAGATTTGACGCGGATTTAGAACTTTTTTCTTTCAATTTTATTTTAAATTTTTTTTATTTTTTTTTTATTATTTTTATTTGTTGCTGTTGCTACAAAGTTTATTTATTTTACTGTTGAATGAAGGAATGAATGAATGACTGATGACTAAGTGTATGAATTTTCAAACAATAAAATTCATTTACTTTTTATTCTGTTGTTAGTGGAAACTTCATATGAGTTTAAAATGGTAAGGTGGATGGGTGGGTGGCTGGTTTTTAGTTCCTTCAAGTAACTTCTCTCTTTTTTTTATTATTATCTTTCTCAAATGGACAACACAGAATAGAATAGAACAGAACAGAACACAGAAGTGTTAACCTTGTACAGATGACGGGTGGCAATAAACTATAATCCTTGACTCAAGTACGATAAAATGTATGGTAGAGAGAGCAGACAAGCAAAAGCAGCAAGTAAATAATAACAACAACAGTTGATCTGATCTGACTACTGACGGCGACTTTGCAATGAATTCTACGATTTCACTGTCAATACACTTATTTGCTTACAGTCAACAACACCTACATGGCATGTCCTTGAGCACCAGCAACAACAACAACAACAACAGCAACACCATTGCTGTCGGTATTTGGGGAAATCAGGGGGAGCAGAAAGGCATCAACACACTGCAGCTTTTACAATATTTAATCGCTCATAGCGGGGCTTAGCTAAGCTAAAGTTAGTTGTGCAAGGCATGGCTACGAACAACGACGTTCGACGTTGCTTTGCTTGCTTGGCTGCTTGCTGCTGATAAAGAGAGTCAAACACAACAACAAGAAAACGCAACACATTTTGCAATTGTGAAAGGCTCGAAATACTGCAATGCTGCCTGCACTACTGGGTTGGGTTCGGGTTCGGGTTCGGGTTCAACGGTCCTAATCAGCACTAAAGCAGATACATTGTACACACTACATTCATACATCTGTAGTATATCTTATCGGAGTAACCAACCAGCTGTGATGTGATTTAACATCATCAATATATGTATATAAAGTTCTTTCATAATCAACTCAAATACATAATACAGTACAGTGAAATCTACTATATTTTTACAATTAATGTTTGTCATGTTGTGAAAGATGTCTGGTAATGAAATTTCAAATATATTTGGTCTTCAGACTCACTTATCCCCTACCATTACCAGGTTTCTGTGATGGTGAAAAATGCTTTAACTGAAATGGTCCTTCCTAGTAGTCCTTCTTCCGATTCTTTAAATCACAATCGATAAACAATTGTAAACTTAGTTTTGTTATAAGTTAAATCAGTTTGAATTATCACCTAAATCATTAATCAATTAGCCTTTCATTCAGGACATTCAATAAAGAAACGCTCCTTTATTTTCTCTGCCATTTAACATTCGCTGACCTGTCGTTCACTGTTAATTGAGCATTTAACATAAATGTTGCAATTCTGCTGTTAAAATGTTTATGTTTATTTTTCATTGTCTGTCTGTTTTTGCTGTTATAGTTTTTATTTCTCTCCTTCTATCTTTCTTTGCCACTTCAATGCTCTCTTTAAGTAGTGGCATGATAGTTGTTCGCTTCTCTCTCACTCTCCATACACAATTTTGTCTAGTTTTGTTGTACAATGTTTAGCATTACGCTCTGCTCTCATATGCGCTTCGCTGCACTTTTTCACTTTTCAATGAATTTGTCCTTGGCAAAGTGCATTGCCGGCAAAGCGATGCGTTTGCGTTCATTCGCCTGATGATAGTTGGTTGCTTTGCCGCTTCGCTATTGCCTCTCTTCATGCTTTTGCATTTGTTTTTTTTTTCTTTTTCTTCTTGATTTGCTTTTCTTTGTAGTTTCAGTTTACTGTTTATACTTAATTTTTTCTGTTGTTGTGTTGTATTATAAGATGTTTAAAGATTTTGTTAATAAACATTGCGTTTTTAAGTGGCATTTTGTTTATTTATTTGTGCGTGTGACTATTATTTTTTTTTTTTTGTGTTTTCTTTTGTTTTCTTTCATTTGTTACTTACCACTTATACGGTACTTTAATGATTGTTGCTTTTGTTGTTTTAACATTTCCACACAGATAAAGAAAGACAGACACTTTAAAGTTCAATTATGTATGCACTTTCTAAATGATTTAATGCTTAAATGTCTTCATATTTGCCAAAGAAATACTGTAATATAAACAGAAATCACGAAAGACCCAGGTCTCATACTAAGTTAGTCATCTCGTAAGTTGAAGACACTTTGTCCCACTACTATCCATCCTTAGGTCTGACTAATTGTTACTATTGTAGTAACTGTAACTGTAGTTTTTTCTTTTTATTTCTTCACTTAAAAACGACGCAAATAAAGTGCAATAAGAAACGTTAAAAGGGACATGATAATCAAAAAGTAACTAAACCATTAATACTTTTATTTCATTCAATATAATTTACAAAGTAAATAAAGGGTGTAAAGAATAGTATTAAGTACTTAAAACCCTGAAGAAGTGCAGCAAATAGAGGGAGGAATGCAGTCTGTCACATAAATGTTAACAATAAATAAATAAAACCTTTTGATGGTTTTTTACATTGACCCAATTAGTCTCTAAATACTCAAGCATTTAAATGAACAAATGTTTCCCGTTTAGACCCCTTTATTTCCTCATTTTCTATGAGAGGCCCACAAAATTTTCCTAATGACGCAAGATGTCCAGTGCTGTGGATGTTCATCAAGATCATTTCTGTATTTATAGATCAGCAATGTTCCATCCAGATCCTTAATCCTTGTTCTTCGTAAAATCAGTGAAAAACTCTTAAATCAACAAAGCTTTGCATGAATACTAACTATGCAATCACATATCATAATCAGGTTAAATGTAGTTCTACTGTATTCATTTATATGGCAAACTGTATAATGAGTTATTGTATAAGGAGAGTGATACTTTTCATAGTTGCTACTCTGTTTGCTTCCTACTTAAAAGCGAGTGTTGTGAGTGGTGTGGTGATACGTTCCAATAATAACAATCGTGATAATTATAATGATCAATTGCGCATTACCCTTCTCTCGATTGATTGGAGCGTCTTCTAGTAAGCACTTCCTCTCTTTTCTGTTTAAATAACAAACACGCTCTTTGTTTGGACTCGCAGTGGCGTTGAACGACTAGCAACGAACAACAAACGAAAGCAAAAGTTAGTGTGAAGAAGACGAAGACTTTATGATCGATCGTTCATTCATTTTATATGCTTGTTTCAAGGAGGGAGGGAGGGAGAGTAAACAAGTCTATATGGACAGTATTGTGATAGTAAAGTCAAGTCAAAGTGGGTCACTTGTAGAGTTCAGCTTCCTACTTACAATATACATATGCATATATTTTCTGCTCTTTATATGATATTCATGCATAATTTTCAGGCTCAAGGCATTGCCTGATCTATTCTTTTCCTCTCCCTTTTCTCATAAATTGAAGTCTGATTAAAGTCAATAACAATGCAAGCGCCTTGATTGAAGGTTTCAGTCGTCTGTCCTTCTGTTTGTTTGACTTGCTTGTTGTGGGTCTAAGACGCAGCTGTCGATTTTTTATGTGCAAATATTGTTATCAGTGAATTTGACTCTGGTCTTCTTCATTTTCTTTTTTGTTTTGTTGGATTATTTATTCTTTTTTTATAACTCATTGGAAAGGAACAGAGGTCTTATTGACATGAAGTGTGTGCTGTATGTACATAAATTTATCACTGATTGTGTTTTACTTTAAGTCAGTGATTCATAAACTGTGGTGCTCGGATCCTTAGGGTCACGAGAATCTTGCAAAATTAATAGCCCATTCATTCTTAGTTAGTAAAAAGTAGATTACTTTGTTTTGCAAACGTGTTGTCCAGTGCTGCCAAGTTTATGTTGGCGGGCAACAAAACACAGCTGATGATGATTTTAGTAAACTTCAAATTGTAAACTTTTTGTTAAAACTTTAATAAGATGAGTAGGAAAGAAAAAGGGAACTGCAAGAACTATATGCATTTATTGCAAATTGTTCTAAACCATGTATTTTTACTAAACTTTACGTTTAAACTTAAAAATGTGCACCAAACCAATTAATCACTGTGAATAGAAGATTACAAATTTTACTTTTCTAATAACTGTGAATACCCTATAAGTTTCGTATTCCCACTTTTAAGATCTAAAATTTTTAAACTTCTCAGCTTAAAATCAAAAAAATGTCCCTCAAAGCAAACAGATTTTTGGCCTCAGAAATCATTGGTTTTAAAAGTGGAGCTTATAGGCCAATATATTGGGCGTACAAATAGAAAACCGCCGTTTTCCCATAGATGGCGCCAGCGCCGCTAATCGGTCGATAAGTACGATCAGAAACATTACATAGCCAGCTGAGGTATCGGTCAACAACTATAAATAATCTCGCTTGTGTATTTTGACTGTGCTTTGTTCTGTTCGTTAGCGAAAATGGCAAAATTCGAGCCTACAAAGGGCCATTCGCTACTTGAGGCTTTTGAGATTATTGAGCCTAACACTGGGATATTGGTTTCTTAAGTACACAAGTTTAGGAACCGCTGCCTTAAGTCAACTTGCTTTCGTTGAATCTTGTCGCGACCCTCTTTCTTAATGATTTTCGTTTGTTGAATAATTGAAGTCCATTGAGAAAGAGCGAAGAAAGAGTGCCATTCATTTTTTATGTACACATAAATTTCTTGGTTATTTATAAATATATTTTGTTTTGCTTTTATTTTTATTTATTGTTAAAAGCCGATTATTTACTTTTAATAAGTAGCCATAATTACTTTCTTCAACTTTTTGCATTTTCCCTCAATGGTGTCTCTTTGTTTACCATTTTTCTTTGGCTACACTTCATTTGACATGAGAGACATGATGCACAGATTAAAGAGAAAATCCCAACAAAAAGAGGAATGGCAGTGGGTATAACAGATAAAAGTGTGTGAGAATAAATAATATTGCTATGTATATTGTATGTATTAATTTAAAATAAGTTGAGTTACAGGTGCGCCATCTGACAGTTCAATTGACATACAAATGCTGCTCGTTTTACAATCGCTACCAATTTTCTACATACACGTCCATACTAATAGTGTGTCACCCCTCTCTGATTGTCTAAAGATCTTTGTAAGATTTAAAAAAATTGATTTGCACGAAATAAAGAAATAAAAACGCGTTCTTTTATTCGGTTGATTTGTGTGGAACCACACCTCTATAGCTCTGGCCGTCTCTCAGAGTCGTCTGTTGTCAATTGGTTTGTATGAAGGCAACTTAAAATGATCTCTGGTCGTCCCGATTTTTTAATGGACCACAGACCGAGTCTCATGAGAAGGAGGATATTTGGTGTATTATTGTTGTTTGTGTGTGGGGGAAGGGAGAACCGCAATCCGATAATCTCCCTCTCCTTAGTTTTATTTTATTTCATCTAAAACGAGACCTGCAAAATTAATGAGTTACTTTTCATTTCATTCGTTTGTGGCCGTCTGCCTTTGCTTTGCGATCGTCATCAAATGATATTTGTATTTTGTTACTTCTTCTTTGCTGCTTGTTAGCAGATGATCTTATGTCAACTTTGGAGTTTGAAATTGTGGTCGATTGATCGTTCATTTGGTTTGGGTTTTCAAAAATAGCAAATGAACTTTTTTCTTTTCTTACTTATTGGTAAATAATTGAAAAACTCCAAAAAAATCATTGTGCAGAAGGAATTAGGGAGGAGGAATGGGTAGGCAGGGACTATCTGATGTTTTGTTGCTTATGGAACAAAATAAAATAATAAAAAAAAAAGTAAACAGCGTGAAATTTATTTGTTAGTTGGATGGAAAGATTGAAAATCAAATCAAGATAATTGAAATTGGTTGGTTAGGTTGGTTGGTTGGTTGGTTGCTTTTGAAATGTCAAATGGAGAAAAATCGAGTGAAATCTTATGGGTGGCGGCGTATTTTATTGCGGGTGGGTGTGGTTGCCTGAGATAGAAAGAGAGAAACCAATTTCATTGACTTTGTTAGATAGGAAAGATATTAAGGAACGAGATAATTACTTCATGCAAATGAAAGTTTTTACCAATTTAACAAAGGTTTACAAATATCTCATTGGATTCGGGAACTTTCCTTAAGTTTTTCCTTTCAGTTACCGCGCTTAGAACCCATTATCCAAGGTTTGGATTAGATTCATGTTAGATCTTCGACTCTTAGTTTTTTTGACCTGCCAGACAGATTTCCCAATTGCTAGTAGTACTCTTGGATCATACTTTTTAGATGTCAAATTTATACAAGTAACTAAGGAAGACTAGGTAATTCTTTAGGATCACAGAATGATCTGACTAAATAAGCATAAAAAAAACTGTTCCTAGTAAGTTTCTAATTGATTCATAATGTCAATCCTAAGGTTTTGTTCATGTGCTTAATGATCACACAGAAACTTACTAAATTGAAGATCTCATCGGGGTTTCTTTTTTTTTTTTTTCCAATATATTCCGACTTCATATTGATTAAAGAGATATTTTTTAGTGGGTTTATTGTATTTTTATAAATAATAAACTATTGAACTCATTTTCAAAGTAGAAAATGTGTGATATGTTGACTTTAATCTGTAAACTTATGAAGATCTCAATTTGACATTTAAAAACTTTCAACTCTCTACTTCGCCCTCCACCTTTTTCACATTGATTTCATTGTTTGTTTCCTCCAAAAAAAAAAAAAAAAAAAAGCCTACAAAACTGTGTGTAATTGATCTCTGTTCGATACAAAGACTCTCATCCATGCACACAGATGCATGCTCATGTTATTCAACTACATACACACACAGATAAAGATACACTGTGTGTGTGTGTGTGTGTGTGTGTGTGCTTGATTTTTTAATTAATAATTCTCACGGCAACTTGGCTTCGATTTCATTTGCGATTGCAGTTTCTTATTTTTTTTGAATGCGTTTTTCTGTTGTTGGTCTTGTCTTTTCAGTTTAGTTTGGTTTCCTCGTTTTCAATTTTGTGTTTTGTATTTTGAAGCAGAATTTATAGCTTAAAAAATACATTTTTTGTTTCTTGAATTGTTTTCCTTTTTTCCTTTGTTTTTTTTTTTATTTTTTACTCGATTTTTTGTCAGTTGATCTTTGACACATTTTTGGGTGTGGTGTTTTTTTTATTGTGAACATTTTCGGTTTTAGTATTTCAGTAGGTGAATTTTGAAATAATTTTTGTTCGCAGTTTTTTTTTCTTCTTTTTTTTTTCATATATTTGTTCATCATTTTTCTTGTTGTTGTTTGTGTTGTGTTGATTTTTATCTGGGTCTGTCAATGTTTTTTTTTTTTATTATTATATTATTTGTAGTGTTTATTTTTGTGATTTTCATTTCCTTTTTTGCGACGACGACGACGACGACATGTGCACAAGAAAAATGAAAACGAAATATAAAATAAAAATAAATACAAAAAAAAAAATATTATTAAATTAATATTTTCGACATGTTTCTTGTTGCGAGCGATTAATTGCATATTAATAATCAACGCGTTAAAATAATTTTTATATTGTATTTGTTTCTTTCGAAATCAAACTGAGAAATTAAATGAATTGAATGAGAATGAAGAGGGGGAGGGAGAGGGAGAAGAACAACCAAATGCCGCTTGTTGGCACGTTTTACTTTTTAAATGAAATACAAAATTTTATAAATAAAAAAATATACAATATATTTATTTATTAAACATTTTAAGCGCGTGCAATGTTTGAAGTTTTATTTATTTATTTTGTATTTTCTTTTTATAAATTTTTATTTTGTTTTTTTTTTTAATTGTTTAAGTGTTTGTTCATTTCTTTGCTTGTTTTTGTTGTAATTTATTATAATTTTGTAAGTATGAATTTAAAATCATCTTCATTTTGTTGAAGTGTGCACAGAAACCGTGAGAAATATTGTATAATTTTAAGTAAATTTTTATGTTTTCAGTTCATTCAATTTTACTTTAATTCAGACAATTTTATTTTATTAATTATTTATTAAAATGGTTAACAAAGTTTAAAAACTAAAACTTATTAAAGCAGAGTACTGGCAACAAAGGCCTTCGGCTCGTACAATTTTATATTAAATCATTAAATTTTATAATCAGTTTATTAAATTTTACTTTGATTCATACAATTTTATTGTAATTCATTAAATTTTATTTCAGTTTATTAATTTTATTTGCGTTTGTTTAATTTTATTTTAGTTCATTACATTTAAATTTATTTTGTTTAATAATTTTTATATAATTTTTTATATTTTTTTAATGTTTATTTAGATTAATTTTATTTATTTGGGTTTATTTTATTAATTTTGAGTAATTTTATTTATTTAGATTATTTTTTTAATTTTATATATAATATTTAGGTTAGTTTTATTTATTTAATTATTTTTATAATTTTTGTTTATTTAGATTATTATTATTAATTTTATTTAATTGGGTTAATTTTATTAATTTTGAGTAATTTTATTTATTTAGATTATTTTTTAAATTTATATATTTAGGTTAGTTTTATTTATTTATTTTTATTAATTTTGTTTATTTAGATTATTTTTACTTATTTTATTTATTTAGATCATTTTTATTTAGATTATTTTTATTTATTTAGATTAATTTTATTTATTTTATTTATTTAGATTATTATTATTTATTTTATTTATTTAATTATTTTTATTTATTTAGATTATTTTTACTTGTTTTATTTATTTAAATTATTTTTAATTATTTTATTTGTTTAGATTATTTTTATTTATTTTATATATTTAGATTATTTTTATTAATTTTGTGTATTTAGATTATTTTTAAATATTTTATTTATTTAGATTATTTTTATTAATTTTGTTTATTTAGATTATTTTTACTTATTTTATTTATTTAGATTATTTTTATTTATTTAGATTAATTTTAGTTATTTAGAGTATTTTATTAATTTTGTTTATTTAGATAATTTTTAATTATTTTATTTATTTAGATTATTTTTATTAATTTTGTTTATTTAGATTATTTTTACTTATTTTATTTATTTAAATTATTTTTAATTATTTTATTTATTTAGATTATTTTTATTTATTTTATATATTTAGATTATTTTTATTAATTTTGTTTATTTAGATTATTTTTAATTATTTTATTTATTTAGATTATTTGTATTAATTTTGTTTATTTAGATTATTTTTACTTATTTTATTTATTTAGATTATTTTTATTAATTTTGTGTATTTAGATTATTTTTAAATATTTTATTTATTTAGATTATTTTTATTAATTTTGTTTATTTAGATTATTTTTACTTATTTTATTTATTTAGATTATTTTTATTTATTTAGATTATTTTTAGTTATTTAGAGTATTTTATTAATTTTGTTTATTTAGATTATTTTAAATTATTTTATTTATTTAGATTATTTTTATTAATTTTGTTTATTTAGATTATTTTTAATTATTTTATTTATTTAGATTTGTTTTATTTATTTAGATAATTTGTATTAATTTTATTTATTTGGGTTAATTTTATTAATTTAGATTAATTTTATTTATTTAGGTTATTTTTATTTATTTAGATTATTTTTATTAATTTTATTTATTTGGGTTAATTTCATTAATTTATATTAATTTTATTTATTTAGGTTATTTTTATTTATTTAGATTATTTTTATTAATTTTGTTTATTTAAATTATTTTTAACTATTTTATTTATTTAGATTATTTTTTATTATTTTATTTATATATATTATTATTATTTATTTAATTTATTTATTTTATTTTTATTTATTTAGATTATTTTCATTAATTTTGTTTATTTAGATTAATTTATTTTATTGAAGTATTTAGATTATTTTAATTGATTTTATTTTACTTTATTTAATTTTTTTTTATTATATTATATATTTTTTATATTTTTTTATATTTATTTTAATTTTTATTATTCTTTATTTAATTTTTCATTTAAAATATTTTTTTTTTCATCATTTTTCTATTTTTAACAATTTTTTTTTAAATCATAAATCGAAATAAAAACAATTGTAATAAAGCACAAAGACTTCACTTGCTAAACAAAATGCATATTTTGCTTTGTTGCGCTTATATTAACTAATTATATGGTTTACTGTTATTACAACAAATTTTGCACACACACACACACACACACACCTTTATTACTTTTATTATTATTTTTGTTTCTTCTGATGACTGACATCCGAAAAATATATGTATATAAAATAAAATAAATTGATGGAAAAAAAGGAAAGTGTTTTTTCCCATTTTGAATTGTGGAACTAAAATCAAACCAACAAAACAACAAAACTAAGCAACTAACTGTATGCCTATGATGATGATGACGTTAAATTAAGTTGCAAGAAGGTGTGCCACCCTCTTTGGGCATAATATTGTTTGTATTTGTGTGTACACATATGCAACACACAGTGGCAACATGCATAAATCACTTGGCTGTTGCTTTGTTTCTTTTTTTTTTTTTGCTGCCACAACATGAAGAGACCGTTGATGTTGTTGCTTGATGTTGCTGCTGCTACGTTGCATGCATGCTTACTACTACTTACATGCAACAAAATGCTTTTTGTGCAACATCATCTACTACAATGCAACAACAGAAACAGAAACAGCGAAATGTACATCAAAATGAGTAGAGTGGAGTTTAAGTCAACTAACATAAGTATCTTCATTGCTGTCATCATCAACATCATCATCATCATCATCATCATCAGCACCATGATCGTCATAAGCAACACTCTCCCAATTGTTGCAACTTGCAACACATAACATGCCTCTTTAGAAACCTTATTTTATTGTAATTTTTGTTTTGTTTGTTGCTTCCATTTCTTGTTTAACAATATTTTTTGCCTTTAGTTTGTTGGTTGGTTGGTTGTTTGGTTGTTGAACCTCATTTGCTTCTTGTGGCGTTTAGTGTTGCTTATTGCTTCGTGTATCTTGTATATTTTATTTTGTATTTTTTGTACTCGCTGTTATTCGTTGGTAGTCGTTATTTATTGCAAATTCACTTTTAATGAAGAAAGCATCGAGTTCGCGCGAATTGTAGGCGTGATTCATTTTCAGTTTTTTTTTCATTACTAAATTTATTTTTTGTATTTCATTTAATTTGTGTAATTTTATTCAAATTAGTAGCTATGAAATGGTTTTTTTTTTGCAACAATATAATTACATGAAACAGCAACAGAAAAAACAACAATAGCATTAACAACAATTAAATTTAATTATTAACCAAATTAGAATGTGAATTTGTAATAACAAAAAAGTATGGAAAGAATAGAAATGTGCATAGGGCGAAGGAGAGTGAAAGAAAATTAATAGAAAAAAAAAAAGAAATAATGCTTTTTATATATCATAGATATAAAGTAATCGGATTTGTCCAATTTAAATATACTTGTTATAAAGTAACAACAAAATCTAAAAGGTGACAATTGAAAGGATTTCCAATTTATTACTTTTATTTACTTAAATTTTCTATCAACGAATTTTGTAAGTCTTGTTCAGTTTTTTGTGACTTTCTTTTCAATTTTATAGGGTCTTTAACAATTGAAATAAAATATATTATGGTCTTCAATGTATTGTATTAAATGAACAGCCTTTCTGTTATGTTCCTGCATGATATTTTTAATGCTGTCGATTTTTTTTGAATAGAAATGAAATGAAGAAATTAGTTTTCCAGATATGAAATCAAAACTATTTGATCTCTTAGATCAATTAAAAATTTAACAAAGTAACTAAAAATCTATTGTATATTTAGTTGTTTTTTTAGGAATTGTTTAGGCCATTTCTGCATAAACAGACTATACAATTTTGTACTTGATTTCTTTATTTAGACTTACAATTAGATCAGATGTCTTTGATTATCTATGTAAATTATCCCATCGTTTTGACTTGACTACTTTGTCAATTTGTGTCTTATAAACTGAGTATCTTACTTACTAAATATTCAATATATCTAAGTAGGATATCGTAGGACGTTGTTATCATTGCAAGCGCCTTTCTTCTCCTTCTGTTCTCTACATCCATTCAAACAATCTCTGGCATTTAAAGAACGTTGCTATGGGGTTCTCATACATTATATTTATTAATAATATCTTTATATATATAATTCTTCTGTGAGTGTGTATGTCACTGAACTTCTCTTAAACGACTGGACCGATTTTGATGAAATTTTTTGTGTGTGTTCAAGGGGATCTGAGAATGGTTTTGATTCACAATCTTTATATATATAATTCTTCTGTGAGTGTGTATGTCACTGAACTTCTCTTATGTGTGTTCATATTGAGTCTTATGCGCGGCTATACCGTTCGTTCATCTGATTGCAATGACATTTTGTGAATGCGTGCATGGTTGGTTTTAGCCTTGAACATAACAGAGTACTTTTGGATTCGATATGTGACGCTGTTGTCGAGAAATTGGTGGATCAAATACTGCATTTGATTTGTCTGATTCTGCGCAATGTACTACAGTTAGTTTTGAATAAATTAAAGGACTCAATAATACAATAACACTTAAGGCAAGACCAGGGAGCTGTGCATTGTTGTGGATTTGGTAAGTCACTGGAATTATTAATGTGACTGACTATCCATTTAGCCAAATTAAAGTGCAGCGGGAAGCAAAAATGAAATACCAGAATTGCAATTCAACTTATTAATAGCGATGGTGCGAAACCGCAACTGTAGGTATGGCCCAATCCACTTGCGTTCTACTGAAAGTGAAGTTTAAGGAATCCGATTGGCCGTACGACGTCGGGCAGGATACCCTAGTATTAATGTATATATGCAGTAAAGAATTCAGTAAGTAAAAAATTTAATAAGTAAAGAATGCCTTTCCAAAGTGAATATTACTTTTCCTTCATCTCAAAACATTATTAAATAAACAAATAATTTTTGGAAAGAGAAAAAACCTGCTCATAATTTCTTCTTGTATGAATAAGTTTCTTGGCTTTGTATTTTAGTACTAATTAGTATTTCACATTAAACATTTAATGAAAGTATAAACAATTTAATTGAGAAATTAATTTTTATGAATTTTATTTTTAAATTGCAATTAATATAAAATTAATTTTCACTTTTGAACACTTGTTGCACCCATTTAATGTTTTATTTATTTTTATTTTTAAATATTTTTTTTTTTTGCAACTTTGTTGACATCATTATTTTATACTACAAAGTTGTTGTGTAGTGTGTTGTAGTGTATAGATAGATTATATGCTTACGTCGTAGTCTACTATTGTAAGTATATGCATACATAGTATGGATCTTAATGTGTTGTATATACAATACATAAATTTCATTTTCTTATTGGATTTTGATTTTATAATATTGTAAAATAAAAATTATAACCGATGTATGCGGATCGGTTTGGGTCGGGTTGGGTCGGGTCGGGTCTGCCTCAATAAGCGTTTCAAACATATGTACATACATATCAATTGGCATAGCATGGTATGGCATCATGGGCCTGGGGTATGGCAAAATAGAAAAACTTGCTCTGTTTGCTTTCACGCTTATAAGGCAACTTGTTGTTTATTATTATATTTTTTATTTTTTTCTTTTTTCTCTAAATACAAATATTATATACATACTTGACTGATTGACTGACTGACTGACTGATATCAGATAAAGAGTAATACTATTATTAGTAATAGAGTCAATAGTATAGAAGAGAAAACTACAATATTATACGAGTACATACATATATTTGTAATAATATCGTCGTAATATACTAGAAACAAAATTATTAGATAAAACTTGTTTTCTAGCAGCGAACGACGATGATTCAAAGTCATAAATTTTCAATTTATAACACAAAAAATGTCTTAGATTCTTTTAATTATTTAGACAATAAAAAAAAAGCAACAATATTATTAGTGTTTATATGCATTGGATTGATCTTGTGGATCTTTCTATATGATTTAAGTGAGTCTTTTTCCCAATTACGTTTACATTACGAGGTGTGACAGTTAAGTAACGGGACTGAGTATACCACAGTCGTCTGTCTTTAGCTTTAAGAGTGGGGATGGATGGTGAGTGACCTTGATTCCTACTGCGCAGAATCCACTTGATCCCGCCTCTCTGTCTAGTCTAGTTTGCTTTTAAACCTAGTTTGAGTAAAGTGTTGTGTAATAGAAGTGCCGGAAAAATGATTAGTTTAAAAATTCTCTTCAACCGACTCAAAACGTGTTCCCTTCAACGAACTTTTGATTTTGGGGAACAGGTAGAAGTCGCAGGGAGCGAGATCTGGTGAATACGGTGGGTGTTCGAGCACGGTAATTGATTTTTTCGCTAAGAACTGCTTCACAGAGAGTGCATTGTGCGCTGGCGCGTTGTCCTGATGCAGAATCCATGATTTGTTGTTCCACAGGTCTGGTCTTTTCTTTCGCACTTTTTCTCTCAGCTTCTCTAGGACCTTACTGTAGTATTTCCGAACAATTTCATTAATTTTTGAACGTTTTCTGCAATTCTTGATGTCACAGGGCGTCCAGTCCGTTCCTCATCATCAACTTCTTCCCGGCCCTCAGAAAATCGTTTGTGCCATTCGAAAATTCTAGTACGTGACATGCAGTCATCACCAAACACATTTTTTAGCAATTGAAAACACTCACTTGGAGGTTTTTTTTAATTTTACGAGAAATTTTAAATTAATTCGCTGCTCGATTTTAATTAAACTAATCATTTTTCCGCCATATCATGTTTTTAAGTACTTTATTCTGTGATTGTTAATTTATTTTATATTACAAACATTGCAGGAGAGACATTCTAAAACAAATGATCATCATCACAATAAAGGTCTAGCTAAAATTTATTATTTATTATCTTATTATGCTGTTTATAAGTATATTTCATTCAGGGTTCTTCGATTACTAAAAGAGACCCTCATTAAATAATTTGCAATAAAATCATCACTTTTAACAGCTTTTTCTTCTCAATCCAATCAATACAGTTACATTTAAATGAAAGGTATGTAATATTTTATGAAACCCGTACCAAGTTAATGTCGTCTATTATTGTATTTCTATCTGATTGTATTTTTGCATAATTTTTCAATTACAAATCAATTTTTAATTGATTTTATTATTAAATCATATGAACTATAATATTTTCTTATATTGCAATTTCAAGTTTTTTTTTTACAGCATCTCTTACTAAGTTCATTGAAAGCAATCAAGAAGAAAATACATCATATCCGGTTTCATATTGTGGGAGTAAAAATATTAAAAAATTTTCCTTATTTGTTTATTATATTTTCAAAATGTTTTACATTGAAATCAAAATAGAAATGGAAACTTAAAATGATTAATTCTATAATATTCCATTCTACTATAGTAACATTTATCATATTGTAAGTAATAGAACTCATTAATCATTTAAAGTTTATGATTTAATTAGTAAACTATAAGGAGAAAATAAAGACATAGTTAACTATATCGAATAGGATCGGACTATCAAGTGTCTCACACTAAATTTCATTCTAAATTTTCTTTATATAAAAAATAAACTTTATTGGCCTTTTTATACTTTTCATGCATTGAATAGTATTATAAGTTTTTCATGAAGTTTGTAACAGACAGAAGGAGACAACAGAAGAGTTGATTAAGCCATGACCGTTTGTCCGTCTGTATGTATACCAACTAGTCCCTGAGTTTTTGAGCAAGAGAGCAGAAATTGATACACGAATCTCTCTTTTCACTATACGCAGTATATTTGTCGGAACCACTAGAATCGAACCACTTGGGGGGTACCTCCCATACAAACCACCCATTAAAATTCAGGTTCTTGTTAGAAAAACTTTTTTGTTTTTTTCACTATCGAACTTAACTTTTGATACTATAACTGCCTGACCCATGTTCATCAACAATGTAAATTTCAAGACCCTAGAATTACTGGATCGTATAGCTCCCATATAAACATTTCGATCTCAGTCTTGAAATGCTGTATGTGTACTGGAATCTGTATGCCCAATCACAGTGGCATAGGCAGAAAGATTTTCTAGGAATCTGTGAAGAGTATGACAACTTCGGAATAGCCGAAGATAACCTTCTTTTTTACTGTTTCAATATAAAATTTTCTTATTATATTGAGAAACTTTATTTCATTTTCGTTCTTAAAATTGAAATGTCTATTCTTTGGTTCCTAAGAACACAAGATAAGTATCCTATTCTATGTATAATTTCATGCAGTTACTGAAGTTTTGTTCACACACTTTGCTCTATAAGTGATTGATACAGTTCTACTTACTTGATGGACTCTCCGACCTACCTTAATATTGAAACAGTAGATCTTTATTTTCTTCTACAATTTACAAATGTGTAGGGTAATTAAAAAAGTAAAACCTTTATGGAATCAATGTTAAGTACAATATGAATTGTAGATAATAGTCTCTAGTGGCTTATGCCAATCATGCTTTTATAATCAAAGATAATTTAAGGTGTGTACGTAAAGAATTTGTAAAGAATTACAAAAAATGAAATGTGTAATTCTTTAAAAATATATTCTATTATAATATTAATTACTACTGCCAAGTCGTAGAATAGGTAAAGTTATGTTAAGAAAAAGTCGGTCGATCTATGCTAATTAGTCATGTTCTCTCATAGTCGTGATCATGCGTTTTAATTTTATTTTTTTTTCTTGTATGGTTCCTGGTTTCAACCACCCTCCCATCCACTAAGTGTTTATTGTGGTCCAATCTTTATTCCATTCTTTCTTCAATCAACAGAACATATTTATCACTTTAAGCGCCGCCATGTCTCACCCCATTCAGCCTGCTGTTGCCCGTCACCCATTAACATTTGAGTTTGAATGTTATTGTATATTACAGTGTTTGCTGCTGCTGCTGCTGCTGCTGCCTTCCCCAACAAAAGATTCTTGCTTTGTTGTGTTGCGTTATTTTATCATTTTGTACTTTTATTTTCCTGCCTCGACTTGATTTAACTTGCGGTCAGTCCGGTCGATCGGGTTGTTGGGTTGGTGGGGTTCGGTCAGTTGGACGATCGATCGTTCTGCTAATTTTCGCTCAACACGCGCCCAAGATAATTTTTTATATGATTTTTTGTTTTTGTTGTTTCTTTTAATTCAAAATATACTTATATTGTAATCTTTATAGTAACAGAGGGGAGGAGGAGAAGTTTCCCATCTGATGTGCAAATGTTAGAAAGTATTTAATTTTTAAAAGTAAAAGTATTAAAAGATGCATGAATATTCTATTTGACCTCGGATTAATTGATCATCAGGGAACTGTTGTTGATAAACTTCATTGAGAAGAGCTTTAAGACCCTAAGGGAGAGCAGGATATCATGTTAAGAAAGATAGGCTATGTACTTCTGAGACTACTCTTTCTTTTGGTATTCAATTATTATAGTACTTATCTTTATAAAAATTGCTGCCTCTCCGCCCTTGTATGCGATTATTTCTGACATATTTTCTTTTGCGGGGCGGCATCTTATTGAAACATTTCTCTTCTGATGGAATTTTCTTGTGTTTTCATTTATTAAAATTTTAATTAATTTTTTCTTTACACAATTTCATTTTGTGCTTCCTCTTAGATTTGACCTTATTCTTTGTGTTGACGTTTGTTGTTAAATGTGTCTGGGCCTTGGCTTTTCATTCTTCTTTAATGCACTTAACTCATTTCGATTGCATGAATTTAATTTTTCATTTAATAATCTTGATGAAAATTTTTCCAAAAATATAAGAGAAATGAATAATAGAATTATCTCGTACAATTTCATTTATTTTGTGTTTGTTTTTTTTTTTTATTAACTGAAAAATTATGATCCAAACAGATATAAGAAAGGTGAAGATTTTATAATACTCGAGTGCCCCCAGGAGGTTTTTTTATTTTATTTTTTGATTGTCTTGCTTTTGGTCAATCACGTGAAAATAGGCAGACAATGAACAAACAATGAAAGTAAATGAAGGAAAAAAAAAAACATTTTTTTTTCATTTTTTTTCTCAGTTTTCTTTTCAATCATTTGCATATTTTTCACTTGGCATTTGGATTTTTCATTTATTATTACATTGAAGAAGGAAAATAGTCACTGTACAGAGTTTCTCTTTTTTTTTGGTCCATGGTTGTGGTGGGGAGATCTATTCATTACTTTCTTATCGGAGATATGGATTTGTTTCCATGAGTTTGCCAAAAACAAAAAAGGAAAGGAAAAGTGTTAAAATGTTTGGCTTGCAAACAAATTACACATGAATTACAATTCTGTGTTACCATTTCACTTCAAGTGTAAACAGATATTATCACTTTAAATGAGTTGTCAAGATCAAGGAGGTAATTTTTTGGTATTTTTTTTATCTTAGTTTTGAAGACATCATCTTGAAACTTCAGGGTCAATGGCTTTAAATGAGTCTCAAATTAAAGTTGGTATTCAAATTACCTTTACTTCTATTTCCATGTTTTTGTTGCATTTATGCGATGCAGATTGTATCGAGAAAGCGCTTGGAGATCCTTGGCTAATAGAGTCGGGTTCTTCGGACTGTAAACCCATTTATGATGGGTAAAAATTCTTTATCTGTTTTGATTCTATTATCAATTTAATTATTTTGTTTGTCACACTTATCACTGCTTGTCTTTCTAATTTTGTTTGTTGGATATATAAAGTTGTTGGATAAACTACTCGAGTTAACAAAAAATAATGATGATGATGATGATGATGATGATGATAATAAAGTAGCCTTACACATAGTGGTGGAGTGTGTAAAACATGAAACAATATAATGAATAAATTAAATGCAAAATGTTGGTCAAAGTCAGTCGAGCAAAACGAACCGAGCAACAATGCAAGTACCTTAACTCAACTGAACTGAACTGATCTGAACGCAACTCAAAAGTAACTCGAGCGTTTTTTTGATGGCGATTGCTACTACCGCCGCCGATGATGGTGATGACGACGATGGATGAAATGACGGCTGACGACTTCTCTATGACAGGTTAAGTTTGTTGACCACGCACAAAAGATGTTGGCAATGACAGGCGCTTATTTGTTAGTAATGTTGTTTGTTTGTTACCTGAGAGTAATTGAGCGCTCTGATGGACAACAAATGAATGAATCTAGTGCAACACACACTCACACACACATATGGATATACATATACACATAAAGATAAAAAGATGAGGGTGTGTTGTTGCCACATTATCTATTAACTGAAAAACTACATTTAAAAAAAATAAAACAATCTTTGGTCTAATTATGTTGTCTGTCTGCCTGTTTACCTACTGCTGCTATTGTTACTAATGATGATAATAATAATAATGACAGAGATGATTATGATGATGATGTTGGTCAAACATTATAATGCGTTAAATTGTTTCTGTCTCAATTTGATTGTTAATTAATTTTTGGAATTGTTTGTGGAAAATTGTGTTCCTGCTGGCGGCGGGCGAGGTAGATTAGATGAAAATGAAAAGCCTTTCTTCTTTCGCCTGCAACAGTAAAATATTTTCAGTTTTATTATTTTTATTGCCAGTCATTTGTGTTAACCAAGCTATGCCAGGTTAAATTAAGTTAGCCATCATCTAAATTTTCTTTTTTGAATGCCCCGTCGTCGCAACTTCAGAAAATTCTCACACCGCTAACACAATTCAAATAAACTGAACACAACAAATAAAAATTGCAGCTGTGTAAATTGGTTGAGGGGTTTTTTCCCTCAATTTTATTTTTAGTTAATTTTATTGTTTCTTTGTTTGTTTTTGTTTGCATTCATCTAAATGAATTTTCCATGCCGCATTTTTTTTTTTGCGTATATTTTTTACTGCTTATTTTTATTTTCACACTTTCAACTCTTAAGGCGGCTTCTCTACCCCACCCACCCCCCTCATTTAACAATGAATAGTAAACATTTTCTTGTTGTGATGAGTCATTTATAGATTGAAGTATTCTATGGTTTTCAATTTGTTATAGCTATTTTATTAATTAATTTAAAAACAATTGTTTTACATTATATTTCACTTTGAGCGATTGAGTGAGTGAATAAGTCTTCATTGACCACAAAACAAAAATATTAAGCAACAAATTACAACTGAATTTTAATTGTTACAAAAATAAAATCCATAAAGCTGGAAAAAAGACCTTGAATTAATTAACAAAAAGTCAATCGTCCGTCCACACACACACACACACACAATGAAAAAGAGTCAACAATGAAAATAAATAAAAATAAGCCTAAATTTTGTTTAGTCTCTAAGAGCCACAGAACTAACTTTTTTTTTTATTGCTGGTGTTACCTCACCATCGTCACCCACCCCAACACAATTGCTATAGTTAACAATATATAGTACAGTAGTTGCCATAAAATGGTATAAAATCTGAATGATAAATTAGTAAAGCATTTTTTTTTTTTCTATATTACAAATAGAAATATTATTCATACTAGTATGTATTGTACGAGGTGTGACAATTAAGTAACGGGACTGGTCTGTAAAACATACTTTATTGAAAACTTATTACAAATAACAATTAATCTCCTTCAACATACTCCCCTTCCCTATCTATACACCGCTGCATGCGAGTTTTCCACTGGTTAAAGCAGTGCTGAAAGTCACTAAGTGTTAGACTCCTTAGCAGGTCTGCCGTCTTTGCTTTTACCTCTTCAACCGACTCCAAACGTGTTCCCTTCAACGAACTTTTGATTTTGGGGAACAGGTAGAAGTCGCAGGGAGCGAGATCTGGTGAATACGGTGGGTGTTCGAGCACGGTAATTGATTTTTTCGGTTCTCCTTCTGTTCGGAAGTGAGGTTTTTTGGCACCATTTTGGCACACACTTTTGTCATTTTCAGATCTTCATGTAAAATTTTTCTCACTGTCTCTCTGTCTACATTCGACATGTCTGATATCATCCGAAGACTCAAACGCCTGTCTTTCCGAACAATTTCATTAATTTTTTGAACGTTTTCTGCAATTCTTGATGTCACAGGGCGTCCAGTCCGTTCCTCATCATCAACTTCTTCCCGGCCCTCAGAAAATCGTTTGTGCCATTCGAAAATTCTAGTACGTGACATGCAGTCATCACCAAACACATTTTTTAGCAATTGAAAACACTCACTTGGAGGTTTTTTTAATTTTACGAGAAATTTTAAATTAATTCGCTGCTCGATTTTTAAACTAATCATTTTTCCGGCACTTCTATTACACAACACTTTACTCAAACTAGGTTTAAAAGCAAACTAGACTAGACAGAGAGGCGGGATCAAGTGGATTCTGCGCAGTAGGAATCAAGGTCACTCACCATCCATCCCCACTCTTAAAGCTAAAGACAGACGACTGTGGTATACTCAGTCCCGTTACTTAATTGTCACTTGTCATTTAGATAAAATTACTACTCGTATAATGAATAATCATTATGAAAAATTTTGTCTTTTTAAAATGCTTTATAAATAATATAATATAAATAACCTAACCATAAAGATATAAAAATGTGTAGGTGACAAAATATAAATTATAATATAAATTTTAATTGGTTTTATTGTCTATTGATTTAGTCTAATGATTTTGTCGTCTGAATGAATAGAATAGAATGGAATATTTGAATCATGAGTGAATGAGTAGAGCCTTTTCATACTTTACAATAAATTCTGTGGTGTAGACTAAATGGGGTTGGTCCTCCCTATACATAACTCTCTTAGTTAGTATTCTTTCACTTGGAAAATTCTACATAAGAACAAACATCATATGGACATCATATCGAATTGCTCAATAACTAAAGTTTCATAAGCTTTTTTAAATCAAGAAATTAATGACCTTTGCTATTCTTAGAAAATAGCTTCTACTTTATGCGAAGCATTGAGATGAATTTGATTTAATAAATAAATATCACATTAGTCAATTCAATACAATGATGAAATAAGTCTTAGATAGAATGCAAGGTCTCTTCTGTCAATCATTTGCCTTTAGATTTTTAACATTTAAATTTGCTACATAAACATAATTTCTTACTTTGCAGGGCACTTAAGTTCTAAAACTCATCTACAATTTAGTTGAACGTCTTCAAAATTTACATTAGGATGTAAAAAGATAATCTCTGATATTCAAATATGAATCGAGTAATGAGTAAATACTCGTATAAAATCTAGATTAATGGTTCCATGATTATTGAGATATTGACCTGAAACTTAGTATGTATCACTTGACTTGAACAGACTTTGGGATCCATTTTATAATGAATGATTGATATGTTGTACTTCAGATTGAAACTGAATATTTTTCAGAAATTAGTGGACTAAAATCTCCATGTTTTGAGAAGTGAATTTAATGGTTTTCATTTGTTTCATTTTAATTAAAAAATTGAAATTTATTGCACTTCAAATTCGTGCAAACAAAGTCATTGACATGTTTTTGATCGTGTTTTCCATTGTGCTACTACTGCTACTGATGCCCATTGTTTATTACAACTCTCGTAGTATTTCTCTAGATGGTTGTTTTTTTTTTTTTTTAAAGTATTATTCATTTTATAAGTTTTTAAATTTTTATTTAATTTTTTTTCTAATTGGCTTCAGACAGCAGCCAGCAGTCAGTAAGTAGTAGCTGCGTTTCGCTTTTACAATTGACTTTTTTATTTCAATTTTAATTGAATATATAAATCACTCATTTAAAAATGAAAAACACAAAATAAAAACAAAAAAAAAATATCATTAAACTATTTCATGTTCATTGAAATTAAAGCCATGGACTAGACAATATTATTATGTGGCTGATGATGATGATGATGATGTTGTGTGTATGTCTCATATATACAATATATATATATTTATTTTCCAATTCAACAACAACATTCGGTCGATCAGACTATTTGGTTGGTTGTTGGTTGGTTGTTGGTTGGTCTATCGAACCCTCGCACGCCTGTCAAGAGGTTGTCATGTCAAGTCAAATCAACTGAATCTCGACTCAACTTAACTTAATTTAACTCAACTTTTCTGATTTCATACCCTTCTCACTTCATGTGAAAAGGTATTGTTATTTTATTGTGATGTTTGTAAGATGCCTTGGAGACCGAATACAGTGTGTGTATAAGCAACAAATTATCAATTTGATCAGAAGAAGAGATTTGTTTTAGTCAAAATTCCTTCACTGTTTGTTTGGAAAATAGTTTATGGTTTTTTTCGAGAATTCGAGCTGAAATTTAGCACAGAATCTTCCAAGAATTTCTTAATTATTGGTTTGGAAACTTTACTATAATTTTTATATACTAGTTTTGTATTGATAAGATCAAAATTTCATAAAATGGGATACAAACTTGAACAAAATCTATTTGAAATTCTCTAATTAGTGAGAGAGGTTGCCATACGCTTATCTCAATTGGGATACTTGACTTAAATTCCTCATTTTTCTTTTGTTCTTTTATTCTTTTGGTAAAGTTGCTTGTAAATCATCATTAAAATTAAATGTTTATGGGGTGAAGTCCTTTACTTTTTCTTCAGCTCTCCTATTAAGTGACTGGTATGCAACATTCTATAGAACCGACGCTATTTTTTTTTTATTTTCTTGTAATGTAAAGTCTCTTACCGCTTGCATGATCTGCTTAATGAGTTGAGCTGATTGAGTTCTCTGAGTTTAAATAAAAAACTTAAAAAGAATAATGGGTGTGTTTGCTGCACTTTTAATTATGAACATTAAATTTGTTTTCTGCATATCTTTATTATTATTATTTTCTAATTGTTTAATTATTCTAAATGATTAATGTTCTAACAAATTAAATTAACATTAAGTCAATTTAACCGAAATTGCAATAATTTTGGCAAAAACTCTAAAGATTTCTTGATTTCCGATTAAATTCTTTTAAGCGTTTAAAAATATCAAGTTTATTAATATTTTTCCCACAAAATCTGCCGCCATTTGCTGTCAACATTGAAATGATTTATAAAGGAAGTTTATTTCATTCATTCATTCGGTTATTCATTCATTCATTGATTCATTAATTCTTCAATCGTTCGTGATCTGTGGTTAGATTCATATGGCGGCTTCTGCTTTTTAACTATTCTATTCTGCTCTCTTAATATATTTTATTTTTTTTTTTCTTATTTGTTGCTAAATCAGTCAGTATCTTTTTAAACTCATATTTGGTATTTGTTTCTTGTTTCTAATTTGTTTAAGTTTATTTGAGGTTTCTTTATATATTTTTTTCCCCCCAAAAATTATTGATGTATTTGGCGTAGCACGTTGACAGTTCAATTTGTCAAAGTGTTCATTTGTTTGTCGGTTTGTCTGTCTGTTTGTTTGTCAGATTGTCTTTCTTTTGACTTTAAAGTATGTTTTTTTTTTTTTTTTTTTTTGTTTTGACTATTTGGCCAACATTTGCATACTGTGTTTTGAAATTGTTAGTATCTTTTCTTGTTTTTAGTTGCTATTTGCTTTTATTTTTCATAAAATATTTTTCGTTTTTGTTTCGTTTCTTAATATTTTTGGTTGTTTCTTTTTTTGTTATGTGATGCTTTTAGCAGTTTCTAGTGTGTTTATTTTTGTTTTTTTGGTATTGTAGTATTAAAGATTGCAACTAGTTTTACGTATGGGAGCGCGTATGTTTTGGTTACTTAATGAGAATTTTTGTTGGCGGCAATCATCATAGATCTTTCATCCATATTTGGTTATTTATTGTAGTTAAAATACTCAAGGCTATTATGTAATATTTTTTAAATGATAATATTAGAGAAAGTGTTTTTTGAGTCACATAAGTGATTGGTATGAAATTTTAAAAAAATAGAGAGAATAGAAAACTGAAGTCCTTTATATTAGTTGCCCAAACCCTATTCACTGCTAATCGCAAAACATCTATTAAAATGGAGTTTTTTATTTTTTATTTATTGGGCGTACAAATAGAAAATCGCCGTTTTTTTTTTCATAATTTGAGGCTTTATTATAAAAAACTCGTTACATACTCAATCTCCAAAATAATTTCCATTACTAGCCACAACTTTTTCCCATTTTTCTGGCAGGTTTTGAATTCCTCGTCGGAAAAATTGTTCGTCTTTGATTGCTAATCGCAAAACGTATATTAAAATGGAATTTTCTTTATTTAGAACCATCATAGACTGATTAGAAACTTATAGAATCAAAATTTTAGTTTGTGGTTTGTATGGGAGATACCCTGCCTCGTAGTCCGATTCGGCTGGTTCCTACAAATCTACTGCGCCTATATTGGAGACTTCTAGTGTACAAGTTTCAGTTTGATAGGACAGAAAACAAAAAAGTTTTTCTAATAAGAACATGAATTTTAATGGGGGTTTGTATGGGAAGTACCCTCCCTAGGGGTCCGATTCAACTGTTTCCGACAAATGTACTTCGGCTGTTTTGGACACTTATAGTGTACAAGTTTCAGTTTGATAGGACAGAAAACAAAAAAGTTTTTCTAATAAGAACATGAATTTTAATGGGTGGTTTGTATGGGAGGTACCCTAACTAGTGATCCGATTCAGCTGTTTCCGACAAATGTACTTCGGCTGTTTTGGACACTTGTAGTGTACAAATTTCAGTTTAACAGGACAAAAAACAAAAAAGTTTTTCTAATAAGAACATGACTTTTAATGGGTGGTTTGTATGGGAGGTACCCTCTTTAGTAGTCCGATTCGGTTGGTTCCGACAAATGTACTGCTTCTAGAAAAAAGAGAGATTCGGGCAAAACTTCAGCTCTCTACCTTTAAAAACTGAGGGACTATTTTGCATACATACAGGTGGAAAGACGGACGGACATGGCTTAATCAACTCATCTCCTTGAGCTGATCAAGAATATATGTATGTATATACTTTATGGGGTCTCCGATGTCTTCTTCTATCAGTTACAAATTTCATGACAAACTTATATGTAATAAATACTATTCACTAAGTGAAGAGTATAATAAATATTGTAAATAAATCTTATGACTCATCCATACGTGCCAAACAGAGCTTTGTATGTAGAACTAATTACTATAACTAAAAGGCATCATAACTGAGAGATGTGTCATGAACTAAACCTGGCAGCTATAATTATTACTATAAAATCAAAGAAACACTAATAACAATTGGAAGTCCTTGGCGATAGTCTATCAGAAATAGCAGAATCAAGGACGTAGAAAATCAAAACAAAGAGTGGCAAACTTTTCCTTTGAACTACAAATAACTCGACAAAATTTTCTTACTGCGTTTCTTTCGAATTTATTAAAAACCTCAATTCAAAATGCGTTTACAAAGATCTCTGTCCTCAAGAACTTTTAAAGAAATACTTATAAATAATTCTTATTTATTATTTTTTTTTGTTTTTTAATTCATTTATAATTTTCTTTATCTATTTTTCTATTGAAATTTTCATTTGATTTGATTTGAGATTTTTTTTGTAATTTGTTCTCATTTACTCAATGGTATTTATTCAAGTTGTTATCTACTTTCATTCATGTTTTAGTCAATCAACTTGACTAATTTGCTTTTTATGTGTCTGCAGAAAAAGAAGAAAATATATAAGAAATCGAAAAAAAAAAAAGAAAAGAAAATAGAAAAAGTCTAGGCAAAAAGCAACAGAAAAGTGGATAGTCAGACACAGACGTGCTTATGAATGCATGACTTGACTTGACCTCTTCTTATATTGGTCTACTGTTTTTTTTCCCATACTTATTCTACTACTTACAATACTACAAAAAATGATGCATATTCAACTTTTCTGCTGCTGCCAGCTTCAGAGATTCATTCATCTTCAATTTTTTTTTTATCAAAGGCAGCAGCAAAATATACTTGACTTTATGCAACAAGAGAGAGAGGAGACACAAGTAAGTGCTCCTCGTACATTCACTCTAATAATATTCGCAGTATTTATTTTTTCTTCTCCATTTTGCCAAAATGGTTAAGCACACTTGATCCTTGCTTTCTTTCCATGGCTCAATGGTCTTTCTCCCATATAAATAAATAAAGAAAAAACCAAATTAATTTTTGTTTTATTCATTTTGACTTTCTACACATGAACATTTCCCCAGAAAAAATAAATTAAAAGAAGTAGGATGGTCGCAAATAAATAAAAAAAAAAAAAACCATATGTGTTTCTTTTTTTGTAGGGAGAGAGTGAATGTAATTAAATGTATTTACTACTGAAAGCATTAATTAAATGAAAATCAATGTTTTACTTACAGCAAATAAATACAAAACACAAATTATTTTGTTGCAAATTGAAGTCAGGATTTTCTGTTTAGATCTTTTGTATACCTTCTCTCTGTTCTATATCAGTGAATCTGGCTAACGATGTGATATATTGGAAACTTATCAAAATAAATAAATAAAAAAAAGGCATGTCTCTTAAGGACTTTATTTTTGTTATTTTTATTTTTTTTTATGGGAATTTTGTTTTCTTCATTTTTGGATGTTTTGGACATGTAAATATTTACCTACTAACGAAATAAAAAAAACACAACTCAAAATTGCCAAACCAAACCACAGACTAACGGGATGAAGGGAGACAGACTATCATCAGACTTCATTCAATCGACATCATGAAAGTAAATATGCTGATTTTGCATAACCAATCAAGTTTCAAATAGTCCAATGGACTTTTGGGATCATATCTTCTCTCAAGCTACACTGAACTCATCCCATAGCATTTCCATATCTCCTTCTTCATTTTCGAAAGATGTTAAATTCTTTTTAATTTTTTGTTATTTTATTTGATTTCATTTACAAGAGAATTCTTCTCCTCTTTTATTTTTTTAGTAATTTAAATACTTTATTTATTTGATTTTTTCACATGTCAACTTAAAGTGTTTTGCACTGTCATGTTTCGGTGTTCTGTTTTGCTTGATTCTGTTCAGTATTTTTAGTGTTTATGTTTTTGCCTCTTGAACATTTCAAATATTTGCCATGCGAAATGTGAAAAATGTCACTTGCAACATTTTCACAAGTTTGTTTTTTTTCCTTCTCTTTGTTGTTTGTGTGCCAGCAATTAATTTAAAAAGAACGCGAGAAGACAACAAAAATGGTAAATGGACAAAACGAGAGGAAAAAAAAAAATGGAAGTGAATTCATTTTAATTGCAAAAACTGTGCGTGTGGCATCCACAGAAATAATTTTATATACCCAGTGAACGTCAATGGTGGAGGAGAGCTTAAAGAAATATTATTTAAACAAAAAACAAAAAAAAACACTGGCATAAATTATTGACTTAAAGAAATCGAGACAAAAAAGAAAAATAAAAACGAAACTAAAGTCATTGCATGCGCATAAGAAACTGCAGAAAACAGAGACACAGACAAGTAATAAAATCAACTTAAAATCATGTGAGCACATGAGGAGTATCTTTGTGTGTACAAAGTATCTGTGGCAAGTTGAGAGTAAAAACTACGCCTGGCCACATAAAATGTTGCTGTTGCTGTTGCTGCTGCTGCATGAAGAAAAATTTGAAACGAAACCAAAACATGAAACTACATAGCAACAAAAAACTTCTCAACACCAAAGCCAAGTGAATGAACCAAACTTGGAAGTTAAAGTTGCCATCACAAACCATCATCATCATCATAGTCATCATCATCAGTAGTAGTAGTAGTAGTTGGTTGGCTGGCAACTTGGATTATTGTACATATTGGATGTTTGGATGTACGACAATGTTGTACTATCTAAATTGCATATTTGTCTAAAGTAATGAGACTTTTCACAGCTTAGCACGGCCAGTTTTGTGGTCGCGACTTATTCCATTCCATTCCATTCCATTCTATGCATGCATGCACTGCACTTCACTCTAATATGGGATTAGTGTGGGTTGCACATACTACATATAGGAGGGGAGTGCCGTCAACCAATCTAACCAAAACTTATGACGACGGCGACGATGACTATGTGTCTGTCTTTCTGTATATTTTTGTCTAGTATGTTGTTGTCTGTAATACTCACTCATATGTTTGTAAGTTGTATGTGTAAAGTCATCTCTTCGACTAGATGTCTTTCAGTTCATTTGTCTGTGTGTCAGTCAGTTTTGTGGCTTTTAGTACGAGTATGTCTGTCAATCTGTGTCTATTCAACATAAAATCTAACTAAATACATTATGGGAATTTTGTGGCATTTTCATTAACAAGTTTTCATTTCATTTACCATTTTGTTTTTGTTGTTATAAATTTGGCAAGAACAAAATTTATTCTGATATTTTTTTTTTTTTTTTTTTGGATTTATAAAAGATGTGGGTTTCTTTCTTTAAGATCAGTTTTTGAATGAATGCAGAGAATAAGATATTAGAGGCAGTGGGTGATTTTTAATTTCTTGGTAAATGACAAGCAAAATTTTAAGAAACAAGGACAAGAAATATTATATGAAATCAGAGGATTAAATCATTCATGTGATTCGATAACAAAAAAAATTATTTATATTATTTAAAAAAACATATAATATCTTTCTTCTATTTTGGAAAGAATAATACAATAACAAAATTTAACATAGTATAACCTCGCTAATCTGATATCGTATGAAGTGTCTATTTATGTGGTTTGTTAAGCATATTTCATTTATTTTCCAGTTGAGTTTTTTTTTACCAAAGAGTTATCCTGATACCACTGAAATAACAGACAATGAAGTACCGGAGTTTTACGTGCTCGCCTGTCTGTAAGAAGACTTAAGAACACGGTGCCAAGCACATGGATTGAACGTCAATCAACGTCCCCTTTGATAAATATCCGCAGGTACCAAATTAGAGTCATATTAAATTTGGAATATGACTCCCTGCTTGGTGGGGAGCGAGGCCCACCTTAAACCTCTGCTGCTCTCTGGGTCACAGCACCCGGTTGTATAACGCAACTCCACGTCGAGTTATTACTCTACCCGCATTTGGGTATTAAACCATAGCCACCACGATACTCCCACAAGGGGGCCGTATCCGCTGGCCAGGACGGAACAAGTTCCGTGTGCTCCTGACCACCCGTGGTACCAGAAAAAGCCTCTGGTCAGACTTCGTACCGAAAGGTACTACCAATTCGAACCTCAAAAAGTCCATGGGTTGGTGCCCCATTATGTTTTCATTCATGTAGTAGCCAAGAAATCCAATTTATAGAGGATAACCTGGATCACAAATTATAAATTCCCTCCAGGAATATGAGTTCTATACATAAGGATATAAAACTCAGAAGAATTTCCAGGAGGGGAGTGAAATAACAGACAGACATACATTTAGAAACCTTAAACCAGTAAAGATAAGGAAGACTTTACTGTGGCTGAAACGCCGTTTGTTGCAACAAAATTGTAAAGCCAAGTATTCAACCGCAATAGAGTAAAAAAAAAATAAGATAAAAAATTTGAAAATAAATGAAAGAATGCAATGAATGAATTAAGAAATTAATAAATGAATGGATGAAGAAATGATTGAATGAATGAAAGAAAGAAAGCATTTTTATTATTATAGTAAAAGCTCCAAAAACAAAACAAAAAACAAAAAAATGTTGCAAAAAAGATTGGCATTTCTTCATCTTTCACAACTTCCTCTTGTTGAACATTTATTTTACTACTATGGATGTCTTTGTTTCTACCAATTTTAAGATGCTCGGTGCACGGTGATGTTGCTGTTTCTATTGCTATGTGTTTATGTTGTTTTAAGTTGCCATTGTTGTCGCTGCTGTTGTTGTTGCCCGCCCGCAATTAATTAGCGGCACAATAAGCATTTGTTGTTGTTGTTGTTGTTGCTGGCATTGTATTGCTTCATTTGTGGCTGCTTTCAGATACTTTGCTTTGCTTTATGAACATAATGAATTGCTGCTCTCTTGCTCATAATGTTTTTCCATGCCACTATAAACTAATGTTGTTGCTACAAACAAATGTTGCTACACAATTTTCTCTTGTGTGATTGTTAGTTACTTTTGCTTTTGATGATGATGACTGTTGTTGTTGTTGCTATGCTGAGCTATTACTTTACTGCTGTTTATGTCTGGCTAATTTTTGGTATTTATTTTGACCATAAAACCTCAGACGCAAACACCGAGAGATTTTTTTCTTATTCCTCTTTTTTATTATTTGCAACATCTTTTGGTTATTTATGAGGTTGTTGCACTCTAATTGCCACATTTTGTTGCCAATAGTTTTTGTGTTTTGTGTTTTGGAGTCCATAAAGTTTAAATTCGTGTTGCATGTTGCACACCCAGGCACATGCCACTGTACTCTCTGTACTCTGTATGTAATAACTTCAAGTTAAAGGTTAAAACCTGCAAAAGAAACTCAAATGAAGTCAAATCATTGTCATTTCAAGTTAAAATGACATTCACGTTTTACTGCACAAATTACAACAAAACACAAAATACACAATATAAAAAATGTTGCAATTGTAAAAATGCAAAGAAAAATATAGAAAAAAGTTGCTTTTGCTTTGCAACCAAATTACAATAGTTTTTCATGCTGTTTCCTTTTTCTACTATTTTTTATTTTTTTTTTCTTACAATAGTCTATGGCACACGCCTTGAAATCTTACAAATACTCTATAGATTACTTGATCTAGTGCTACTGGGTTTACTGCTGCTGGTTTTTCAACCTAAAAATGTGCAATTACTGGTTATGTTGCATGCCACAAAAGTTCAATCATTTAACCATTTGTACAATTTGATTGAGCGCTTTTAAGTTTTTGGTACTTTTATTTATTATTGGCTTAGTTGTTTTAGTTGTTGCTTGATTGCAAATTATACATATCTTCATAAGTTGATTGAAATATGTATCTTTGTATCTCTTGTATGTGTCACATTCAATAATGCACCACTACTTTTACAACTAGTTGCACTTGTTTCACTTGCTGCTGCTGCTGCTTATTTCTCTTTTGTTTTATCATAAATAACAAATGTATTTCTTTGTTATTAATTTATTTTAATTTTAATTATTTTATGCCAACTGGTGCGCATTTTCCTTTTATTTATTATATGCGTTTTTTTTTGTGTTGTTTTTGCTCTAAAAAAAATCATGTTTTGTAATATGATTTATGTCTCATGTCGCATTTCAAGTACAAAATCTTTTAATTTATTTATTTTTATTTAACATGAGGAGACCAACAACAATAGTTTTCATTGTTTCATGTTGTGCGGCATTCGACTTCATTTTGTCACTATGTCTGCCTTGCCTTTGCCAGATGTCTCCCCTCGATCCATTAACATCTTACGATATATGTATATACATATTCACTTTCGATTTGTCTTTAGCCTTAATGTATCATGACTTGGCTTTGGCTCTGTTGACTGCTTCTGCTGCTGCTGCTGCTGTTATTTTTATGTGGGCAGCGCCTCATTAATTAGTTGAAATGCAATCGTCTTTGGTCTTTCTTCAATCGATCCAAGACACACAGAATAATGTTCTTGAGTCATGATTGCAAATTGTTTATTTTTTATTATAATTAATCCATAAATAAATACAACATCAATCAATTAAGGTTGATGGTTTGTGTGTTTGCCTGAAATGCTTTAAAGGATATCGAACTTTGGATGCATTTGCAAGTGTTTTTATGCAAATACTCGTATGTACATGAATACTTAAATAATATTAAAGTTTGGTATAGAATACGGACCCAAAGGCTACCAAAAGGGAACCTTATTGCAGAGACTTCGATATCCGTCGGTCATATTTCATGAATCTTACTAGCTAGAGAGTTAAAATTTTCGCAGAATGTGTAGTTCTATCCGGGCATCAGCAAGAAATAATAAAACTAAAATACTTTCAAAAACTTCTAGGGGTCCTCATACAAGAAACATTTTGGTTTGTATGGCAGCTATACGATCCAATAATCCTAGGATCTTGAAATTTGGATGGTTTGTGGCTATACATCGGAAACTTATACTATCTTAATTTCAGTTTCATTGGTCCACTAAGAGGGGTACCTCCCATACAAACCCCCATTAAAATTCAGGTTCTTATTAGAAAAACTTTTCGGTTTTCTGGAGTATTAAACTGAAATTTATACACTATAAGTTTTTGATACAGGGGCTATATATTTGTTGAAATCATTAAAATCGGACCACTAGGGGAATACCTCCCATCTATACTCCAATCTGGTACGGAACCCTCCTCTGACTTACACTTGGCTGATTTTCCTTTTGTTTTCTTAGAATAATATAAACCAGTTATAGTTCTTTGATTACTGGACTAGTAATTAATCTATTGACATTTATTTATTGTGGACTAGAACTGAATTCTAATTACAATAAGAAGCTGAAGCAACTAGGGCCTTGAGCTAATAATCTATTGACATAAATCAAGATTTTGTATGATAAACGTTTGTTAAACTTGTGAAAGTCAAACAAAATCTTTCAACATGAATGAAAACTATCCATAAAACAAACTACATTTATTTCAATTAATCGTATTAGTGTGAAATCATAAAGTCTTCTTAGAAAAATAATCTACTTTCTAGTGTTGTGAATTGTATAAGAATAGATTTCCATCTATTTCTTTGTCTTTTTAAAGAGTCTGGAAATATGTTCTCATTATATAAGATACAGATTTGTATACATTTTGCTTTTGTTCAGTCGGATTCTGATTTGATAAATGAAAGATTTTGTATGAAATTCTTCTCTAAATCTTAAATAAGACAGGGCTCACCAATCCTTGTATATTTTAAATAACTAGACATCTTTATTTATGTTTTTTTTTTTCTTATATAAAATAACAACAACCTAATATCTTGAAGCAAACACTGCACTTAAATTTAACTAAGAATTCTCTATAAAATATCCAAATTTGAAATCAAATAAAATTGCATTGGTCATATATTACACGAACTTATAGATGTTTAATGGATTATTTGCAATTAAATTTATCCGTAAGTGTAAATAAGTTTTTGATGAGGGGGAAGCTTAATAAATTTAAGCATATTTTTCTTTTATTTATTTTTTTTTTTTTTTTATATACAAAAATACTTTCTTGCATTTCTTGTTTTATCATATGAAACAAGAAGCCTGTTTATTTGTAGCTGGTTACCTAAAACCAACGCATTTACAAGACCCGAGCAGAGAGACTCTTGTCACAACTATATTATTTTATTTTATTTTTCCTTTATGTTTTACTAATTTTCATTTTGCGCAATTAACTTTAGGCAAATTATTACAAATTTGTAAAAAGTAATATAAGCAACCAACAAAAACGAACGAACGAATTGAACGCGATTTTTGCGATCAATAAAATGCGATAAAAATCGCGTCTCAAGTCGCGTTTGGATGAATTATAATTCACTTTTTTTCTCTTATAAGTTATAAGTTTTGAATTATACTTAGATGTGGCGTGGCGTGGTGTGGTGTGTTGGCATGCTGTGCTCTGTTGAGTTGTGTGTTGTGATGGTGATGTATGTAGTATGTAGTATGTAAGTTGAGACTGGCATTTTGCAAAAAGACTTAATATTAGTGTTGTTGTTTATTATATTAAACAATTAATTAATGCCCACAATGATGTGAGAGAAGGAAGGCAACGAATCGCATCGCATGCGCTCACTGAAAAAAACTGCTGATTCGACTTGGTGTGGACTCTTCAACCCCGCTGACTTTACTTGCAATCGATAACTAAATCGAAATGAAAATTGTGTAGTAGTTTCAAATTACAAACAAACAAACAAGCATCTCAAAGTTGAATCTCGTTCATTTCAACTCAAATGATTCGACTTCTCTCCCTTGCAACCTCTGGCTGTTGGTGGGGCCACTCTTTTAATGGCGCTTTGTTGTTATGTTGACTTATAAAATTAAAACAATTTTGTTGGGTTTCTAGTTAGTTTTTCTATTTTTTTTTTTTATTATGTTTTTTTTATTTTCATTAAATGCCATTAATCAATTTACACCCGCTGCAGGCGCACTTAGTCTTACTTAGTCTCGCTTAACTTGACTTCAAAATAAAATAGGAACAAAAAAAAAAAAAAAAATTAACAGCAATAACGCGAGATTTGTTTGTGTTTATTTCTATCATGAGATCGCATACGATAACAAAAAAAAAAGAGTGTTGTGCATGACTCTGTTTGCTGGACTGCTGGACTACATAAATAAATAAAAAGCTGCTGAATTGGTTTGGTCTGCTGTTGTTGCATATTAAATGTCGCAGATTTTGTAATATTAAGAGAAAAAGAGAGAAAGAAAACATGTTTCTTTTATTGGCGACGACATAGAGACGCCTGAGTGAGAATCAATATTGAATACAATATGTTGCATGCCACAACTATAATACGAGTACTAAATCTGTTGATAAATTTTGATAAGCGTCACATGAATGATGTTGAAATTTATATATCACAAAGCGATTAAAATGAATTTGATGAGCGCGTTCGTCGTTCTTCGTACTGATTTTCTTCATTATTATTGTTGTTGTTGTTGCTAAATGCTGCACGATTTGCTAAATGAACAAGAAAAAAAAAGCAAAGAGAAACTGATTTATATTCATGCAAGTCATTAATTTAAAAGGAAAAGTGCAACAAGCCAACGGTGGAACAAATACTAAAACCCTTTTGGGACCAAATTAAAATGAAGATGATGTTGATGTTGATGAGAATAAGAATGAAGAGTTAAAATGAAACGGAGGAGGATGAAAAGCTGAAAACGTGAATGCCAAAAACTGAAGACGCCATGCAACTAAGAAAAGGGGAAATCTAAAGCGCAACACATAGAAATAGTAGATAAAGTCAGAAGGGCATTTCTAAGGTAAAAAAAAAAAAAACCGTACTATAGTAGACAAAGAGATGACGAAGGATGGATGGCAAATTGGATGAATGGTGATGAGGATGGTGCCATGCTTAAAAATCACTTCATTTTCAAGTAATTTTCAATCACGTGCTAAGTGCAGCGCGAAAACTGGCATTCTGTCCCCGGATTTATTTTTCTCAACTTGTGATTCGTAAAACTCCAAGTCTGAACTTAACTTGGTTGATTTGTCAGATTTGTTGGTATGTATTTTGCTGTTGCTTGTTGACTGCTAAACATGCAACATCAACAAAAAACAACCCGAGCAGCAATGAATGAATGACTGAATGGATAAAAAATGTTGCTATTGATAATAATAATGATGATGATGATGATGATTACAACAAAAAGCAGATTTGTCTTGTTTGCTGCATAATTTTTTGTGCAAACTTCCATTCAAACTCTAAGCAACTGAAACATTTTGTTGGGGCGTGATATTGTCTGTCTGTTTATCTCTCTCTGTCCCTCTGTCTGGCAGTCAGTCCTATCATTGTCTTGGGTTTCCCTTCCATATCTTTTCTGGATTGCTTTCGGTTCGGTTTGACTGTCTGGCATTTATTTGTTGCGGGTGGCAAAATATCTATCCAGTGATGGCGACAAACAACTATTGCCCTATCACGTACCAAATTAAAAACACAAACTATTGTAAAATGATTCAATACAATTTTTGATTGTTTTCGTTTTTAGAAGTAGAGTCAGTCATTCATTCATTGTTCATTATTTTAGTTAGTTTATTTTTCCAATTTAATGATGATGATTACAAAACAAAAGACTTTTAAAAATACTCTAGTAGATTCAAACTTAAATTGGATTGATTTTGTTAAGTTGATTTAATTTCAATAATTTTTATATAACAAAGTTTGCTCATTGTGTCTTATTTAGATGAGGAGGAAAGCAATTTTCGGTTTTCAAATTTATTTTGTTAAGTAATTTAGTATGTTTTATGATGTGTTTGTTAATAAAAATTTTTTAATGCACAGCTGGATTTGTTTAATTTTATACAAAAGATAATAAAAAAATAAAAAAAAAAGAATGATTGGATTTTTTGTTTAATGAAACATACAAAAATGGCCAAGTGTTCCTAATAAGAACCTGAATTTTAATGGTGTGATTATATGGGAGGTACCCCTCTAGTGATCCCATTTGGCTGATTCCAACAAATGTACCGACCATTTATCAAAATCTTATAATTTTCCTAATAAGAACCTGAATTTTAATGGTGGGTTTGTATGGGAGGTACCCTCCCTAGTGGTGTGATTTGGCTAATTTCAACAGATGTAAAGCGCCTTTATAAATAATTTATAATGTCTAAATTTTAGCTTAATTGAGCAAAAAATAAAAAAGTTTTTCTAATAAGAACCTGAATTTTAATGGTGGATTTGTATTGGAGGTACCCTCCCTAGTGGTCCGATCCAACTGAAATTTTGACACTGTAAGTTTGTAATCTATTTCCACCAACCATGTAAATTTCAATCTTATAGGGTTACTGGAACGTATAGCTCTCATACAAACCCATACATATTTTGTATGAAGACCCCTATAAATTTTATAATATATTTTAGTTTTAGTATTTGTTGCTGTAGCCCGAATAGAACTACATATTCTCTGAAACTTTCAACTTTCTACCTATTACGGTTCATAAGATGTAGCCTGAGGACGGACGAACGGATACGTAACTCTTTGGATCCGAAGACCTAAAAAAAAAATAAATTATAATTGAATTTAAAATATTAAAAGCGGCATATAATATAGTATTGCCTTTTTCTCTTTCTCTCTCTCTCTCTCTCTCTTTCTCTCTCTGTCTCTCTATTTAACTCTTTCTTTATCTTTTTCTCTCTAAGTCATTCAATGAATCAAGTTTTTTGATATCAAAATAATTTTAATAATAAAAAATAATGAAAAAACAAAATTAAAATGAAAATATAAGTAAAATACAATAAAATCATTAAAACATATTTGGTCATGCATTTTTTAACTTGTTTTTTCTCTTTTTTTTTTTTTAAAATACATATTTATTTTTACTTAACATTTCCTTTTTTGGTTGATTTTTTTTTTGTTTGATTCTTGTTTTTGTTTGTTGACTTTTATTTTTATGCATCGCATAAATATCTTTATGGAGTTTAAAATCTTTATAGATGATTATAATTTATTAATAAATTTTTTTTAAATATTATTTATAAATTTATTTATTTAATATTTATAAATAATGTTTACTTGTCTGCTTTGTCTTGGTCATTTGTTATATTATTTTTGTTTTGTACTTTAAATGAAGCTGATGCCTTCTAAAGGATTCCCATAAGGCATTTTTGTTTAGATGAATTTATATAAAATGAAATAAGCACTGCAAAATTATATGATTTTTGAAATCAGAGTTCTTCATTTACTAGAGATTTTGAAACTGCATTTTTACCAATGAATTTCTTCTTAAATTCAAAAACTATATTAAATAGGAACTAAATTTTATTCGACCTCCAGAAGACCACCTAAGTCCTACAAAATTTATAAAGATCTTACAAATGCAATGTTTAATAAACTAAAATTTTTGTATAATAAACTTTTATATCTCAAGATAAGACATTTGAAAATGCCTGGAATCACATTATACAATTGGAATTGGAATTGGAATCAAACAAGTAATTGATTTATGATTACTGCCATATAAAAGTACCAGAATAATTTCTATATATGTAAAGTCATCAGAATGATGATGTATGTATTCACTGCAAGGAAATTTTTAATTAATGTTCTGCTTAATTTATTTTATTATACAAATTTCTTTATGTCACTTGCATTGCTTTCCATATTCATGGAAATATTGTTTATAGTATTTTATATACAAACGTGTGTGTATTATACAACTTCCGTTTCGCTATCGCTTTGTCAAGAGGGCGACGATGGTTCTTTTATTTTAGTTTTATAGGAAATACTTATGTAAAAAAGATAAAAAAAAAAAAATAAATGAAAATAATAATAAAATATGCATAAAATTTGAATTTCAATAAAATAAATTAATAAATAAATATTATGTGCATAAAAATCCAAAATAATTTACTAATATTTATTAAGCATCTATATTTCCTTTTCCTATTGAGGCAGCATATAATATTCATTTTATTCAGTAAAGTATTTTATTTTTCTTAATTTTCATTTGTTCAAATTAGCACTAAATTCTGACATTTACAAGTGTCTTTGGCATTTAAGTTTTGTTTTGGTTTGTTTTTATTTTCATTTTAAATTAAAGCATAAAATGAAGAATAAAATTTACAACAAAGGGGACGGGGACGCACGCCCTGTTGCTAGCTTCATGGTACTTAAAGACTTGACCCATTGCACTTAAAAAACAGAAGAAAAAAAAAAAGAATAATAAAAAAGCAAATCGAGGCAAATGTAAATATTTTAGTTTTCTTATCTTATTTTCACATGCTCATCGTGAACCATGACTGACTGTGCCACGCCCAATAATAAATTTTGGCTGGGAGTGTAAAAATAACCAAAAAAAATGGAGTTTTATATAATTGTTTATTTTATTTTATTTTATTATATTTTTCCATACATTTGTCTTTAAGCTCACGCTTTTTAATGTAGAAAATAAATATTAATAATAATAAAACTAAAAACAAAAAAAAAGAAAAATATTTGCTTAACCAAAACTAAGAAACTAAAAATATCAATTTTGAGATTTTGTAATATTTAATTTTTTTTTTTTTTTGTTATGTTGCAGCTTCTTGTTGCCAATAGTAATTTTGTTGTGTTACTTGTTGCAGCAACATTTTAAAGTAGGCGCAGCTCAATTTTAAATCAACTGAATTGTATGTTGTTGTGAGCTTCAAACCAAAGAGGCAACAACAGATCATATTTCATTTGATGCCAGGAGCAGCCAGCAACTGCTCCCGCTTACTTGTTGCTTTTTCAGTTTGCTGCTGCTGCTGCTTACAAGCGTTTTGTCTTCTGTTTTAAAGCTGTCCAAAATAGCGCGATAAACATTTTTGAAGCGACAACAATCAGTTGCTACTAGATTATGAAAGAAGAAGTAGCAATGAATTTAATATGAAAAACCAACCCACATAATAATATTTTCTATGGAAAATCAATTTATTTTATTATTACAATACTTTTTTTTTAATGAAATTTTTATTTACTTTTAATTTACTTATTTTAAATGCCAAAGATTATGTCGTATTAATTTTTTTTTTTTTTTATTATGATGAAATTTTAATTAAAAAATTAGTTTCATATTTATTTTTATTTTTTTTTTTTGAGACTTTTACTTAAATGCTGCCTGCGCATGCCCACCTGCCTTTTCAATTTATTTTCTAATTTTCTGTTATTGCAATTTTACATAAAATGTGAAATTTCCCAATTTATTGGAAATCAGGTTTAGCTTAGCAATTAAGCCTAAGTGAGTCTCTTGAGTCTTAGGCAGCCTGAAGCGCTTGTAATTTGAAGTTTGTTGTAATATTAAAATACATAAAAATTTGTAAATTGGGCAAAAGACTAAAGAAAATAAAGTAAATAAGTAAGTGTGTGTTTAGAGGAAAACAAACTAGTCTACGAGCATGTAAATGCTTTCCAAATTGAGATTTATTTTTGGCGTTTATTATTTATGACTTTTGCATAATTGCACCCACCAAATATGGCGACGTTTTAGTTGAGTTTTATCTCAACAACAAACATATTTCCTATTCAGTTTAGATTTATTTTTCATAATTTTTCAAAGTAGTCTCAACTTGTTAGTAATGTAAAATCAACTTCTAAACGTTACTTAATGACTCGTAGAAGATTTGTGTTTAATGAAACTAAAGATGACAGACTTGTAAAAATATAAACACAAAACCTGGACTATATAGCAGGCAGGCAGAAAGATAGCCAAGCGACACATTCATCATCTTGACTCAATCTCAATGTGGATTGATATATGTATGTATTTCTATCTTAAACTGTCTTCATATAGGATACGCAAGTTAGTTATTGATAGCCTCGAATTGAAAATACATGCTACCTTTTAATAATAAGACTATCATCATAAACTTTTCTATTAAATTAATGTGAGTTTAATTTTTCCCGGAAATAATAAAAATATGTAATTGCTTAGCAGAGTTTGAAAATCACAATCTTTTTTTTTTTAATTCATTTTAGTTATCCCATCTTACAAGTATTAATATTAACTTTAAGAACAACAAATTAGTATCAAGTAGCTCAAATGAAGTACAGAAAAAAAAAACTTAACTTAAGTATCTATGAGTAATTTCAAATAACTTAAGCATCTTATTTTCTACAAATATTGTTGTTAATCAAACTTGTTAAATGTATTTGATGCTTGAAGTATTTCCGCTTACATTAAATATCAATAGTTAATTTTGTTATTTTTAGTACAAAGAATTGTTATATTCATTTGTTAGTCAAATCAATCTCAATAAATCTTTTATAAGAAAAGGGTTTTTTGTTTTTTTCCGAGGTAAAGTACTTGTAGTATTGCTGGTTATTATAAATATAAATATTAGTTTCCTTGTGAAAATAGACACAGTATTGGGAGTAAAAATTAATTCGCTCCTCCGCTTTTTTGTGTTTAAAAAGTGTTTTTTTATTGAAAAAAAGTAAAAAATTCATCATTCAAAGTATTGTCCGCCGGAAGCGACTACTTTTTCCCATCTCTCTGGTAATTTTCGAATACCATCTCTAAAAAATGAGTCCTCTCTGGCCTCGATCCAATTATTGAGCCATTTTTCGATTTCTTCAAAAGACCCGAACCGGTGACCCCCAAATCGTTTTGCAATCCGTCGAAAAAGCCAGTAGTCGGAAGGAGCAAGGTCTGAAGAATACGGCGGATGGGGTAAGACCTCCCATTTCAGCGTTTTCCAGGTTTTTTTTTTGATTGTTACAGATACGTTGGGCCGAGCGTTGTAATGTTGCAAAATCACCTTGTCGTGCCTTTCGGCCGGTTCTGGCTGTTTTTCACAATATACCATGAACTTGTCTGGGGTCCCACCATATGCAGAGCCATGGTGCCATCTTTTGAAAACGGACCGAACTAATCTGTACTCCCAATAGTATTTATTGCTGGTTATCCTTACATGTGTGATTCTTCTGTGAGTGTGTATGTCCACTGAACTTCTCTTAAACGTCCTGGACCGAGTTGGTATGGACCTCTTTGTGGGAGTATCGTGGTGGATCTGAGAATGGTTTAGATTCACAATATACATATATAATTAAGTATTATTATTTAAAAAAGAATAAAAAAAATTGCGTTATGCCACCGGGTGCGGCTCGAACTCAGCGACCTTAAGCATTATGTGACTTACGCGCTGCCTAACTGCGCCACCGAGGCATGTGCGAATAATATTGGAAAACAGCATTGTCAATATGACTCGAAACTGATACATTATGTATAGTTCAGATTCAACATCTACATTTGATTGAAGTTCATTCCACGAGCCTTGGCAGCGCAGTCCGATTGAGCCTGTTTACAGACAGTCGGGCACGGATACCCTCGGTACTTCAATATAATTATTAGTTTCCTTGTAGAAATAGACACAGTATATTATCCGTTTGACTAACCTGCAGTCCAATTTTAATAAAGGGCGTACTGACATTTTGTTTTAAAGCCTTGTTTTATATTAAAATATTCAGCTCCTTAAATTCTTAAGTGATTTACTCATATTATAAAGATTAGAAAGAAGTTGTCTTTTATCATCTGTGAATCATCTCTTTAGCATAAATTCCAATACGAAAGAAAGAAGGAATTTAAGGCAGAATCTTAAGAAAGAGTTGTCTAAGAAATTTTTAAAAACTTTCCAATGAATGCAAAATATTGAACTAGTAAAGAAAGTATATACCGCTAACTGACTGCTTGGCAACAGACAGACTTTTGATTTTTATTTTTAAAGTTGGTCGTTCTACTAGTAAGACAGTCAAATGTCTGATCTATTTAAATAAATAATTAACAGAATCTTTTATTTGTATTGACTTTTGTTTTTAGAAATGAAATATTTTGTTGATTTTTTGGTTTGGTCTAAACCAACCACAACATCACCAAACTTAAATAACCAACATCATAAGTTGTTTCTTTAGGCAAAGAAGACTTCATCATAATACTTAACATGAAGAAAATTACTTAAAATAATAATAATAAAATACATACAAAGTACCATACAAGGTCAAAGTCAATTGGTGGAACTAAAAATGTTTTAATTTGTTGTGGTTTTTATTTTATTATTATTTTTTTTTTTTTTTGTTTTGTTTTGTTTATGAACAAATTCTGGCCAAAAAAAAACACACTAGCTAGCTGCTCACCACCCGATCTCATTATCTATCTTCCTATAGTCATGTCATTTTTTGTTCATTCGCTCAAGTCTCATTGCTTGTCAGTCAAGTTAGTTAGGCTTTGTTGTCAGTTGACAGAATGTCTGTCAGTTGATTCATTTTCAGTTTGTTGCTATTCTCATTCAATGATTTTAGGTTTATAAATTAAGCACTCAGACGGTTGAATAAAAGACAATAATAAAAATAAAAAATAAAACTAAAAAGATACTAATAGACAGGCAGACAATTAGACAAATCGGCAGACAGACAGACAACAAAAACAAAAACAAAAAAAAAGCGGGAGTTAAACAAAACAAGCAGCGCACAGCTGGAATTTTTAGAATTCCCTTTCTTTTTTTTTTTTTTTTGGGCCATTTAACAACAAAAAAATAAAAAAATAATATATGTAAACGTTTTTGCGATGTTTTATTTAAAATTTATTTTAATTTTTGTTCTGTTTTTTAACTGATTAGCGCCTTTTTTTTTCAATGCTGCGGGCTTCTTGTGTGTGCACGTGTTTAATTTAATTCTTCTATTGTGTTTCAACAAAAATAAAATAAATTTCTATTCAAATGCTTTTGTTTCAATTAAAATTCATTTAACATTTTGTTTTAATTTTTGCATTAATTATTAAACAAACGACGATCACACAAAACAAAAGATACACACGTCATCATCATCATCATAACATAAAGAATACACGGGTACGAACGATCGAACGATTCATAAATGTGATTTTCGATTATCATAAACTCAAAATTTATTAAACTTTAATCTGAAATTGAAGCATTTGGCAGGCAGACAGACAAACAAACAAAACTTGTGGCATTATTTCTTTTTTATTTTTAGATAAAATTTAGTACAATAATTTTTATTAAACAAAAGATTAAATTTTAATATTCAAAAAGTACAAGTAATAAAAAATAATAAATAATTATTTCATTAAGTAAATTTCCATCTATCTGTTTTTATAATTTTATCAATAATTTAATATTGTTAATATTTTTTATAATCAAAATATGAGTTGAGTTGAGTTGAGTTGGTGATTGGGTTGCCTTTCAAAATATAATTGCAATTTTCTTGAGTCTACACATCTTCTTTAGTTGGCATCAAATTTCTTAGCTTTTTTATATTCTACACATGTAATAAAATCATAGACAGTTTGTCAGTTTGTTCAAATATCAATTAAAAGCCACTCATTCGATTCAAAATCGTATTAGTAAAACATAAGAAGCTTTATTAGGCACATGGAATGAAATGTATTTCATCAAAATTGGCCTACAAAATATTTAATTTATAATTTAAATTTATAATTTATATAATACGTTTTTGCTATAAAATGAGCTAATGAACCATGAAAACATTCATGCGCAACTTCTAAAGCCTCTTCAAGAAGACGAAAATATCCCATTGAATTTTTAGAGTCTGTGTGGTACACAGACTGTGGTCTGCCATATCACACTTTATCAAATTGAAAATAGGATTACCCATCATCCTTTTAAGAACCTTAAGTTCTCCTAAATTGTGTTTCGCCAGTAGATTGAAAGACCTTACAACCAAACATTATGGGAGTCGAGATTTTGACAGGTTGCGGCAAAGAACAAGAATAAACTCTTTCGGTAGCCTGGAAGATTGAAGTGTTAGTTGCTTTTCGCATAATCAGTTAGTTAGTCAGTCTTTCCAGTATAAGCAATTCTAATAATTTATATGCGTACATTCCTGGAGATTCCACTTCAAATATAGTGTACAGAGACAGCTTTATATTATATTTATATTCAAAATCGTCTTTTATTGCCCAAGTCCTCTATAATTCTTTACATCTTATATTGTACTATATTTCTTTACAATCGGGTGGGACAACGTTATTAACAAATGTGCAAAACTTTTTTGAATACAAACAAAGTTTGCCTGCCGGGTCATCAGTCGAAAATAAAAAATTCTCAGACAAGCCTCTGTTTGTGTCTTAATCACTGAAATGATTTCCAAGGTTTACAACTTAGATCATTTCTGTATAAGCAGATCTTTAACAAAGTAGTAGTAGAATACACAGAAAGATTGGTTTTCTGTCTTCACTCTTATTACATTTAAATAGGATGCAGTATTTAGTGTAATTAGTTGTCCATTTGTACCGCCAACTTAACAATTCCTCTAATCAAAACTAACTCAAATTGAAGTTGACGTGTCAATAAGTTGTCAATGGGGCATAAAATTGAAACAAATGACATTGTATTTCTTTTAATTTAATAGAATTTAAATATAATTTGTAAATAAAATTTACATTTATTTACGGTTTAAATCTTGTGGTCGTTTCATTTAATAAATCAATGGTAACAATCAATAGAAAAGCTCGTCAATAAGACAATTGACTTATGATGTTCAAACTCACACCAAAGATATTTCTTTTTTAAAAATTATTATCGGCCACAGATTAACTAAATTTGAAACTTTTCTTTTCCTTTTTTTAATAAACTATAATTATAATATTTAGAAAAAAACATGCCTTATGCATTGGTCAATTACATAGTCATTTCAATTGACCAACTAAATAATGCTTAGGTCAGTTATTGGCAGCCAACAATAACATTTCATATACATAATTTTTTATCAGAGTCTCGTCCGACGCCTTAAGGGTAAAGAGATAATTTCATTTTCTTAATTATTGGTACTGCACCACAATTCATAACAAAATTACATACTCGTAGTTTGTGCATTTAAAACATTCACTTCTTCTCTCGCCCATGGCAATGAATTTTGTTTTAATTTTAATTATTGTATTATTCCTTGTTAGATGTAATTATTGGTACTTTTTATAATATTTTCAATGAATTGGCAATGCCTAGCAAGCTCTTTAATTAATGTATTGTACTTACTTATTTTGATTTACGATTTCATTTATTTTCTTTCTTTTATGGATTTCATTACAATTTGTGTTTAATGTTTTTTTGTAATTTGTAAAAGAAATTAACTAAAATGAAAATATATTTACGCTTATTTTGTTTATCGATTAGCGGCAACAACAGCAACATTTGACTGACTAATAACATTTAATTTTTTTTTATTTTTAATTTGTTTTAAATATATTTGTTTTTTTTTTTTGTCTTTATTTTTTAAAATTTTTGCTTACTTTCGGCATTTGCCCACAATAAAATTTGCTTGGCTTTGCTTTGCTTTGCTTTTGTTTATATTATGTAATGATGATGATAATTTTTGTTTTAAAATTTCTTATTAAATGAAAATAATAAAAAAAAAAAAAACATTTAAAAAACAAAAACAAAGATAAGTGCGCCATTTGTTTATTTATTTATTTTTTGTGTTCATGTTTTGTTTGTGTTGTGTTTTTTTTTTTTTTTTTATAAGCATTTTAATTTTTAATGATTTGTGTTTTCTTTGATTTGTTTATTTTTGTTTAATGTTTTATGACTTTAATTTTATTATTATTTTGATTTGCTTATTTTATGTTCAATTTGTATAATCTTGTTTACGATTCTTGCAATTTATAAAAGGGACACAAATATAAAAATAATATTGGTAGCAATCTTTGTAAATTTCATTCTTGTAATCTCATATTATTGTCAATTTGATCATATTATATTCAAATTTCTAGTTCCTTCTTAATATTTAAGGAACAAATCATTAATTAACTCAAGACCTCTATTACTAGAGGAAATAGTTGTTTCATTGTAAGAATTTCAAAAAAAAAAAAAAAAACCTGTGTTTGTCTAAAAGGAATTTAAGTATATACTAAATAATAATAATGAATTTCAAAGAAATGAGCTCATTGTAGATTCTAAATGTACTCAAGCTGTCAGTTTTGCCATCACACCATCATTGTGGCATTTTCAATGGAGCTATGAGTCTTTGCCGGTCGTGTTTTTATTGTTATATGGATCATATGTGTATTCGTACAATACATTCGTCTGTGTAAAAAAATTTGAACACTTTGTCATACTGTTTGTAACTCATAGAAACTCATACCGAAGACCCTATGACGCAACGATCTATAAAATAGTATTATTTATAATATTTTTCTTACTTACCAAGTTATCAAACTAAAGTTATATATGTATGTACATATTTTAATATGTGTTCCTCGATTCTAGAAGTAATCTTACTCTCATACTATGCAAATACAAGAACAAATTTAGTACTGAATTATTGATATTGATTAAAGCAACACGAAGACAAAACTTCCAGAAAGATTTACAATAAGAATAAACACAAAGGATCAGAACAAAATATATCATCATACAGCCGCCCTTGATTTGATATCAACCAATGGAAATCTGAAAGACAGACGCATGTTTTCAGTAACACAAACTAATCGATCCATGGAAAAGTTGAACCAATATTCCATATAGCCTAGCCACCAATGACCAAGGTTTAGTTCTTGTCACTTAGAATGTGGACGGTGTATAAAATTCCATGAAACCGAAATAAAAGTTCTTGTTTTAGTGTTTTTATTTCTTGTTTATTTTGAGTTGGTTTTTATTTGCATGTGATTTTTTTTTTTTGTTTTTTGTTGTAAAATTCATTAAAATATCGAAATCTATACAATGTCAAGGTTACTTGTACTTTATTTCATTTTCATTTCTTGTTGTTCTTTTCTTTCTTTTTTATTCTCTTTATTTTATTTTTTTTTTTTTAGTTTTACTTTTGTTTTTAACATTTTTCTTTTCTTTTATTTTTGTTGATAACTTTATTTATTTTAGAATTATTTAACGCCTTAAACAAAAAAAAAAAAAAATACTAAAAAGAATAAAAAATATTTTTATTTTGCGCCATCCAAAAAAAAAAAAAATTTTGTATTTTTTTTTTATTCTTTTGGCATATTTCTTGTTTGTTTTGTTATTAACTTTTTGCACATTTCCTTTTGTTTGTTATTATTATTCTTTTGAATAATTTCTTTAATTTTTTTTTTGTTAATTTTGCAAATATTTTTTTTTTTTTATTTTGTTTTGTTTTTGGTTTATTTATTTTTAAAATTAATATTTTTATTGAGCCTTTTGTGAAACAATCGAGAAAGAACATGATTGAATTTGGGGTGTGACTCAAGTTAAAATAGCAATACAATGATTATGAATAGGTGGGTAGGGGCAGCTGGGGGCTTTTGGAACATTCTAATGACTTTTAATGGTCTGGTGGTGGTGGTGGTGGTGGTGGCGTGATGATGATGATAATGATGATGACGTTAATCCAACTGAACGATGAAGCACATGTTCGCGCGTAATTTCGAAATAAATTTGTATAGATGACAGACCATAAAAATTTATAATTCATAAAAAAAAAAAAGATACTAAACAAATAGTTGTTGTTGTTGTTATGTTAAGCTTTCTAGAAACATTTATACGAGTATAGAAATATATTTATACAATATTATTTGTTATCTTTGTGTTCTTCTTGGGTATTGTTAATTAAATGTGTATTGAACTTTTGATGTGAAATAAAATGAACTGAAATATATGTATTAATATCTCATGAAATGTAAAGATATGAATATTTACTCAACAATTGATATCAAATCATCAGCAAATGTCATTTGGTGTTGTTGGTGTTGTTCAAGTTAATTTACTGAAACGATATCTGTCTTACTCATTCCTCTTTATTTACATTTATCATTCATTAATCATAACTTAAGTATTTTTTCATATTTACTTTTTCTATTTATTTTTTTAAATATTTTATTTATATTGATTGTGGTTTACATACACAAACCTTCATATGTGATTACAATGTTTCTTATTATCAGTTTGTTGTGGGATTTCTATTGTAACATATTAAAGAAGATATCAGGGAGATTTTGTAGTATCTATTTATCACAAATTTGTGCCTATTATAAAAGGAAATTCTCAGTTTTTATCAGAGATTTTTTCTGTTGACCAAAGAGTTTCAGATCATGATTCCACGATTACGGAGGTTCTCGCCCTCTTAAAGTACTTAGAAATAGGTTTATTGATTGGCAAACTTCTAGCTCTTATAACTTAAGTTTTCGCTTGTCATATTTAGACATTTCTAGGTTTGATAGCACAAGCAACATAGCTAAACTGGGGATTGAATTCAATTGGACATCAGGGGTCTTACTTTGCACATGGCTTCGGCCAAGCTATACTGCTTGCAAATCTAAACTATAGAAAATAATAGTTAACAGAACTTACTTGTTGATAAAACAAGCATGAAAACTTTAAGGAATCTAATCATCTGTATTTGTTTCTAAGAAGGCAAATGAAGTACCGGGGTTTTACGTGCTCGCCTGTCTGTAAGAAGACTCAAGAACACGGTGCCAAGCACATAGATTGAACGTCAATCAACGTCCCCTTGGATAAATATCCGCAGGTACCAAATTAGAGTCATATTCATTTTGGTAAATATGACTCCCTCCTTGGTGGGGAGCAAGGCCCATCTTAAACCTCTGCTGCTCTCTGGGTCACAGCACCCGGTTGTATAACGCAACTCCACGTCGAGTTATTACTCTACCCACATTTGGGTATTAAACCATAGCCACCACGATACTCCCACAAGGGGGCCGTACCCGCTGGCCAGGACGGAACAAGTTCCGTGGGCTCCTGACCACCCGTGGTACCAGAAAAAGCCTCTGGTCAGACTTCGTACCGGAATGTACTACCAAATCGAACCCCAAAAAGTCCATGGGTTGGTGCCCCATTATGTTTTCATTCATGTAGTAGCCAAGAAATCCAATTTATAGAGGGTAACCTGGATCACAAATTATAAATGAAAATAATATTCCCTCCAGGAATGTGAGTTCTATACATTAAGATTATAGAACTCAGAAGAATTTCCCGGAGGGGCATTCTAAGAAGGCAAAGTCTTCGATTTCTTTCCTTTGATGAAAAGCATATACAGTTGAAGCTCCTCTGATTACAAGAATGGTAATACTCTGAAGTAAGGAGGCAGGCAAAGAGATTGTTAAAATCATAAAGGGAAACGCAATCAGCTATGTTCCTTATTACATATGTGACTTTTTATTCATATAAAAAAATGTTCCTTTTAAAAAAAAAATACAATTTAAAAAACTATAATATTTTATCGAATCAATATCATTTATTTTCCATTAAGATATGATTTTTTAAATATTAAAAAAATAGTTATAATACGAGTAGTTTCGAAATACCTCTTATGTATCTCTGCATGTTGTGTTTTATGTCTGATGCAAAACGAACATACAATAATAGAGAACTTCATGTTGCAATGTCTCACTCAATTCAAATCAAATTGCAAAGACTTCAATTTCCGCTTGAACGAATGTCATTTGAAATATACAAAATAAAAAAAAAATAAAAAATAAAAATATAAATAGAAAAAGCAAAGAAAAAAGGAACTTCCTTTTCAATCGTCCTTGTTGTCATATGCACTCAAAGATATTACTTCAAGTATCTGCATAGATGATACAACATACGTAAGTATTATTTGTGTTTGTGTGTGTGTGTGTGTGTGTGCAAGACATGTGCATCTTATAGATATACAAATCTAATAAAAGTCGCTGTCGATATATCAAAAATATTTTGTTAACAATTTTCTGCAATTTTTATTTCTTTAGTTTGTTGGTGCAACTTCTCAGACATCAGTTTAGTAACATATAGATACATAGATACACCATCTTCTTTTGAATACATTTTTTTGCAACTTCAACTTATTCTTGTATTTTTATTTTTTTGTTTTGTTCTTCTCTTTTATAGTTTAACATCTGGTTGCAATGGCATCTTTTCACGTCGTTTGGATTTCTCATCATTCAATTTGCTGCCAAAGACTCGTCTAAATTCCTATCAAGTCAAGGTAAGTTGAATTTTATAATTTTCTTATTGTTATTTGTTTGTTTATCTTTGTCTCTTAAGATATTTTTACCTTATTTGTAACGTTGAAATTTTTGCAATCAACAACAACGAAAATGTGCACAAAATTAGCAAATTTATCTTTTTACATTTGAACGCGTTTCTTAAATTTGTCTTTATTTTGAGACTTAACTCGCTTACTTATACCTTTTTATTGTTAGTTTTGTTGTTGGAAGAGACTTGAAGTTGAAGAAGATGCTGACGATTGTCCTTTGGCATTTTTAGTAGAACAAAAAGAACCTGATTATCATCATCAACATAAAACAAGCAATTTAATTTCATGCTACATTGAATTACATGAATATTTTATACAAGGAATATTTTCTTTTGTATCTATCGTTCTTGTGAAGAATTTAAATTCTAAAATTTTATATTTTAAATAAGGTTTTATGGCTTCTTTTGCATTTTAAAATAACAAACCTTTAAGGAAAACTTAAATCTCAGCAAATTTTTTCTAGAAAAATATGTCAATGTCATACTGATTAAGTAGTTTTTCATAATTCTTATGGTTTTGTATTGTATATTTCCTGGAATATAAACAAAATCTACTTACGAACTGTGAATCAATTTCAATCTTTATGATGATTCTGTTGCTGTTTGAATAGTCAGCAGTATTCAATGGGATGAATGGATGAATGGAGAGATCTCTCAAGTTATTGTTAAGATAATTTTCAGCTATTTCTGCACAATTCCAAAATTTTAACTAGAAAGTGTAATAACAAAAAAGAGAATTATATGTCCGACGATAAACGATGAAGGCGGTAGATATTTGTTTATTTGTTTGTATGATGATATTAAGAATTTCTGTTTATTTAAACAAATTTCATTTGTTATCTTAAAAAACTACATACGTATATTTTTTTTACTAGAGAAGGAAGGTTCTTGTTCTTCTTCTCATTTCAAAAGAAGAGTTTCTTCTTTCATGGAAGGCAAGGCAATGAATGTGTTTATTGAACTTTTATTTCATTATTTATGTAATCCATAATACATACTTATCTCTCTATAAAAACACTAAAAATAACAACAAGTAATTAGTTTTTTTTTTCTTTCATTTTAGTTAAAGCAAGCAAGTTTTTCTTTATTTTCCATGCAAAATTGTTCCCAAGAGTACTTGACTTGGCTCAAGTTGAGTTAAAACTTTGATTGCCAAAAAAAAAAAATTATGAAAAGTTTTGCTTATGAAATCTAATAAGACAAATTCCCATAGCTACAAAACTTAGTACATAGATATAAACCTACTACTTACCAGCTTACACTGAACCTGAGTTGTACGAGTATGTTATGTATCTTTGGATGATGTTTTGATGATGATGTGTGTTAACTTATGCAAGTAGTTTAGTTATACTCGTTGTACTCCTATTCAAGCGTCGCAGACTAAATAAATTGGTGAGTCTTGATGAGGAGCATTCAAGTGGACTTTTCTTGTATATTGTGTGTGTGGGTTGTTGTACTATAAGAAAAGTTAAAAGAGAGTTCCAGTTGCTTTGAATATTTTATAAACATAGATATTTTCATATGGAATAACAAAAATTGCATTTGAAGGAAACACATCATAGGGATGAATGAAATTCATATGAAATCAAAATATTGTATACATGCTCTGCTACCTGTCGATTGTCTTTATCATGATCCTCATACCTTTCACCCTAGATAGGAATAGTAAATTTCATTTAGATTTTATCCTGATGATTAATATAAGACTAAAGGTCATCAGCAAGTAATGCAAGGGAAATCAATAAATGTTTAATGTGTAAATTAGTTTCAAGTTTTCTTTCTGTATGAAATACAATGAGTTATTATGATAAAAAAGATATCATGATGAAATTTCGTATAGCAAAGGAGGACTACTTTTGAACTAAGCATTAAGATAAAATTTTACACATTTTTTTACATTTCTTCAAGTTTAGTTTCTTAATTTTTTAGATAATTCTGCTTTAAAGACGACTAGGATAAGGTATTTTGATCATTTGAGATCTCGTGATGAAATTTCTTAGCCTTTCTAAAAAATCTTTAAACCAACTCTTTCAGTTTAGACCTATTACAATGAAATGAAACGGCCACAGTGACGAGGTGTATGGGTTCCCGCCCTTATTTCAATCTTTAAAACAATATTATCTCAATTTATCTATACTTTATTTGAAATTTAGTTCTTTGATTTTGAAATTCTTCTGCATTTCGTAAGACCAGTTGCATTTCATTGTCACCTATGAAATTATAATGAAATCAATCCATGGAATCAATCAAAACAAAACTTCCCTTGCAATTACTTATTATATGATTCCTACTAATGTTGGGTAGAACATCCTATAATGTATTCATATAATTTATCTTTCTAATTTTCGTAGCATTGAGAGAAGGATATTTAGTTTTTGGTTAAACTGTATCTTATTTATTTGCATTCTTTTTGACACTCGCTTGACGTGAGTTGGCTCATTTGGCAAGCAAATCGCTTTGTTCCATGGTTACCTTTAGTTTCTTTATCCTGACATCATATCCAGTCATCCGTTTTGGTAAAGGATGTTTTTTTCCTTTTCTTGTTCTTCTTCTTCCTTTCTTTTTTTGCCTTTTTTTTTTGTTTTTTTTTTTTTTTTGCATTATTTTGCATAGGAAAAGAAGAAAGTTGTGCATTTTGCATTAGTTTTCGCTTTTGTTATCCTTGTGCCTTAGTTCGTTCGTTCGTTCGTTCATCCTGGCATATTTGAAATCTTATTTTTTTTCTCCTCCCGTTTGGTTACAGGAGAAACTTTACAATTCAATTTCGAAATGCGTTTAAAAGAAGAAGTTTTCAATGAAAGTTCTATATGGCAAGCAGATTACTTCATTTTTGTCTGCCATGGGCTGTCGTCCTCATGGGCTGAATTGGTTTGTTCTGGTCGTGGAAACATTCTATTGTTTAGTGTAAGCTTATCCTTGGTCTTGGTTTAACTTGGTTTGGTTTGGTACATTTGCCTTTGTTCTTGTTGTTTTCAAAAACTACTAAAGGTATACATACAATACTTCGTTTTGTGCATTGCATTTTTGAACAGCATCTCGAATTGAATTTTATATTGAGTTTATAAATATTTAATACTATTCAAAATACCAACAGATAAAGAAGAAAGGAATGAAAGACTAGGTACTGAATGAGTGAGTATAGAGAAGAGGGAAACGAAGTTGAAGAATAAAGGAAATAAACCTGGGAAAGGAAACCACTTTCAAATCAAGTTGAAATAAACAAATTTATAACTTTCTTTAAGTAAGGTGAATGAGTTCTTCAAAATAACTTCTTTCAATAATATTTGTAAAAATAATTTGATTTGATTGATTCTTATTAAATAAATTAAATTGCAAAGAGTTAAAATCTTTCTATTATTCTGAGAGTTCAATATTTTCTCCTGGTCTTTTCCCATAACCATCAGACTTGTTCGGGTTCCGGGTACCAAAGGGGGAGAGACTTCGTTGTCCATCGTCGGGTCATATCTCATGAGCCGTAATAGCTAGAGAGTTGAAATAGTTGTAGTTCAGTCTGGGCATCAGCAACAAATACTAAAACTAAAATATTTTCAAAAACTTAAAGGGGCCCCATACAAGAAACATTTTGGTTTGTATGGCAGCTATACGATCCAGTAACCCCACGATCTTGAACTTTGGTTGGTTGGTGGCTATACATCTGAAACTTATATAGTCGAAATTTCAGTTTGATCGGATCAGTAAGGAGGGCACCTTCCATACAAAACCACATTAAAATTCAGGTTCCTTCTAAAAACTTTTTTGTTTTTTGGACTATTGAACTTAAACCCCAATCTGATTACGGAACCATCCGTGTACGAGTCTGACTCGCACTTGGCCCATTTTTAGGTATTAATATACCTGGATAAGACAATACTGCAAGGGACCTCAAAAGAACTTTGGGTAGTTTAAGGATTATTTATGTGGGAATCGCAGGGCTTGTTTTTTTTTTTTAATCATCAGAACTCCAAGTACCCAATATGGTAAATAGTAGTTAATTTAGGATTTTGTTGTACTTAAGCGGGTATTTGGTACCGATACTTGATAAAAGATCAGTTCTCTGACAATTTTTCATCTTTGGAGACTTTGACTGACTTCCTGAAAAGGAATTTTGTTAAAAATTTTAAACAAAGTTTATACTTGTAATCGTTTTCCTACTCTTTTTTCTTCATTTCGTTATATTTTTTCGTTTTCAAAGTTTTTCTATCATGGCACTGACTCACCGTTGTCACTTGAGAATATTTTGCTGCCATTGCAACTATTTCTTATTATTGCTTTTGCTTTTAACTTGGCTTTGGTTTTTTCTTTTTTGTATGTTATTTTGAAATTCCGCCAAGAGCAAAAGTTATTAGACTATCATCTCCTTGGCATTGGGTTGCATTGGCAAACTGCCAAAGTCCTTCTTTCTTTGAACACAATGAAATACAATGGCTTTGCTTTTGGAGAAAATCCCTTTTAAGTTATTTGTTGATTGGCATTTACCAGAACTACAACAAAGTAATTGAAAGCGACGAACATTGTGTTTGGTTGTTTGGATCACATGAAACCCATAAACTTTAGTTTAAAATTAACGACATATGCCGCCTGAGTTATAGAAAAGAGAAATTTATACCAATAACAGAAGGATTTTTATTTGTTATTTGTAGAAAGGCTTAAAACTATATTATGTACCACCATCTAGTTTTGTTCATCTCAAAGGAGATGATTGATATAATTATAACAAGAGTCAACTGAGTTCCATTGTTTTTGGAATGTTAATTCCCAAAAGGGTTGTATCTTTTTCTGTTTCTTCTATTAACTTTTTTAATCATTATATCATTTACTGGAAGTCCCTAATCTTAAACTCATTCCATCATTTAGCTTCAGCTGTCAACATTTGCTGCTTTTTTTTGCCTTAAGGATAATGATGATGGTGATTTTCTTTGCCTTTAGTGATATTTTTTTAGGGTTAATAAAGAAAAAAATACGCATCAACTAATTAACAAAGCATTCAATTTTGACAGGAGAAAAAAACAAAAAATCAGTGGAATAAGGATTTTTCGCTTAATCCAACTTGTTTTTGTAAACAAAAAAATATTGTAATAAAGACTGCCGATTCAATTTCATCACGCCATCATCATTCATCAAAACAATCATTTGTTTTGCAACACATTTTTTTTTTTTTCATCCTTCCTTCCTTAAAGTATAAAAGTCCTTATTTCTAGGTTGCCTGTAGAATGAATGAATCCCGTGTGCTAATTGTTAGATAAACCCTTTACACGGGATGATAGGAAGGAAGGAATAATGCGTGTTGATGAATTTATTACGTTGTGTGATATCACAGGAAGGGATGATGGTTAAAGGAAGGAAGAAAAAATGGAAAGAAAGGGTTGCACTTAGTGGTCAAAGTTGATTAACTAACTCAGTGTTTGACGAAGTATAAAGTTTTTTCCCTCGGTTCCCTTTCTACTTGACATTATATCATAAGATCGTCAATCAATTGTTGATGGCCTCATTCATAATGATTTATTGACATTTTCAAATGATGAAATAAGAGATTTCTAAACAATTTTAGTCAAGAGCAAATATTGAATGCGAAATTTGCGAATAGAATCCACAGGGATAAGAGTAGGAAAGGTCGCCTAAAAACTACAAGGAGAAGATGAACTCTTTTCCGACGTGAAAGGTGACAACTACTTAATCTATGTCCAGTGAAACAACGTTTCCTTTTATTATATTAATATTTCAAGCAAAATTAAGTTGAAACAAAATGGAAGTGTCCGCCTATTTGTTGGAACTTCAACAGTATTTTGTTGTTTGTTTCTTCACATAAATCCTCTTCTTCATTTTCTTTTTGACCAAAAATAGACTAAGCATGAAACGGCGACAGTTCTGATATGAAGATCAGAATAGATCAACTTTTAACCGCCGCCTACATATGACACTCACATCTCTGAACACTTACAAGATTATATATATGTATATATCATGTGATGGCTCTTAGAATCAGTCAACCAGTCACACACTCAGTCATTCATTTAGTTAGCCAGTCAGTCAGTCATTCATGTCACTCATGTTTGTCCGTCTTTGCTGTTTTAGTCAGAGTTTCGCCTCAAGTTGACTGAGAGAGAACTCCAACTGTGTGTGCTAGCAAACATGCAACATGCAAAGCCACGACAAGCGACACTTTACTAGATTGATGGCTGCTGCACTTTGGACTGCAAAACAAGAAGAAATATATTAAAAAAAAAAAAAAAAATAAAAGAAAATATTGCTGGTGACAATGAACAACGGAAAATTCATGCCTTTTAAAGAAAAAAGAAAAGCTAGCAGCACTAAAATTATGGTAAATTTTGCAAAAACCCAAAAAAAATAAAGGAGAGAATTTTTTCCTTTTGTGGCGCCACTAAAGTGACACGACAATATCTACAACATTCACAAAATGCATTTACAATTGTTGCAAGTACAAACACAAGTGATTTAGAACAGCGGTTCTTAAACTAATGTATTTTCTTTAGTATAATATTTTTGTCACTGACCAAAATTTAAGAATCCCTGATTTAGAATGACTGACGCTAGACTGATTTAATTTGAACGCGATATTTTTTGTTAAGAAAAAAGAGAAACTGAACTAAATTTTTATATTCTTCACAATGGTGTCGTCATTATTCTTCTTTGGGTCTTTCATTTTTTGCCTTTGTGGGAGGAAGAAAATATTGTGTGCAAATTAAATTTATTATCACTTTGACGTCGTGAGTAGTTTCCATATTTTTTGCATTACCCAGCAGCAGCATAACGTCACGCCTTTTACTTTACTGATGTGGCCTCCTGCCACATGCTGTTGCTGCTGCAATATGCAGGTAAAAAAAAACAAAAAAAACAAAAGAAAAAAGTAGAGAAGAAGGATTTTCTTTATGAAGAAGGTAGCAGAAGGATAAGGAAGTGATGGAGATGAAAACATGACATTTATTGTAACTGTCAAGAGCAACATTTTCATAGCAGCAACAGTAGCAATATCAACAACAAATAGAAGAAGCAAAAGTGATAAAGTTTTATTTATATTTCATTGTTGTTGCTGTTGTTGTTATTATTGAAGTGTAACAGCAACAACAACCAAGAGTAACATCAGCAACAGCAACAGCAGCAGCAACATCAATAGCAGTGTAGCAACGTGTAGTAGCAGTAGCAGCAACTGATGTTATGTTTGTTGTTGTTGCTGTCAGTTATATGCGCATTGATGTTGTTGTCATTGTCTCGACTTTTGTTTGTTGTTGCTTGTCTGTCTAACAGTCTGCTATATATTCATCTGCAGACGACATTCTCTTTCAGTTTGTTGTATTCCTCCATGGTTCAATCTATTGTCGTCATCGTCACTGTCACTTGTATTTCATTTGAAAGCGGCGCCAGATCAAATTCTCATATTGTTGTTGTTGTGACTTTTGCTGCTGCTGCTACTGATGTTGTTACTGCATCTGATATTGCTGGTTATACTAAAGTCATTATCAGGGCTTTATACACTTGTTTTTGTTGCTGTTGCATGTGCATGTGCATGTGCATCTGCAAGTCGTGTATATGTCGTCTACATTTTTTGTCATTAATTTCAATTTTTGCATTATTTGCTTGCTATTTACTATTATTGTTTGTTGTTCTTGTAAGTAAATTACACTTATTCTTATTCTTGTTGTTGCATAAATTGCTTGCAATCAACTGAAAACAAAAAAAAAAGAACATTTGTCTCTTGGGTCTAATAAGTAATTATGCGCATTTATCTTGCAAACTTTCTAAAGACTCACTCACTTCAGTCCCATTAGCGAGTGCAATCATAGACTTTGTACTTTGAATGTTCGTTCCATCCATTCATATATGCAGCAACAACAGCATCAATGATACTGAGAAGAAAAGATATTACTTTTACTGACAATTTATTATATTTAAAAAAAAAAGAAGGAAAAAAAAAAGAAAAACTTTTCATTTGACGCATGTTAAATGTCAATTTTGAGGAAAATTTAATTTCATTGCTTAGACATCTTTCGTATAAGTTTGTCTGATAGCTTTTGACCTCATCACACTACTCTCTTTATATTTTTCTGATTCTTGTTATTGTTGCCTTATAGTCATGTTGTCCTATCCTTCTTTACTTGTTTCTGTCATTGACAACATTTTGTTTGAAGCTTTCATGTTTCATGTTCATCGTTTCAATTCCTCTTTCCATTCAAATCAATTTCTCTCAGAGTCGTGGTGATGTGACAGAAAATTTACCATTGAATGAGTTCATTGACCTGACCTCTTCTTCTTACCTTCTTCTTCTACAAATTTGCAAAAAAGAAAAATCTCATTTAAATGATGCCTTTTTGCATATTAAATTTAAACTTATGTTTGTGATTAAATTTGCATTAAATTTTTATAATTTTTTTCTTCTCATTTTAGGTATGTAAAATAAAATTAATCATTAGACATCATTATAAACTTGAAATCAAGAATGGAAATGAATCAGAAAAAATATTAAGTAAGTAAAATAGAACAACAACCCACAACATGTTTCAATGCACTTTAGTATTTACAGAAAAAAAAAAAAAAAAAAAAAAATTTTAGAAACATAAATATAAAATTAAAATAGAAATCTAGAAAAAAAAATTCTGAAAAAAAAAATTTTGAAAAACAAAAAATTTTATATAAAAAAAAAATACAAATATCAAGAATATAAACACGAATAATGAGTATATTCACTCAACAATAACAACAAGACAATTATATTTAAAATATATAAAACTTAAAAAAAAAAATAAATAAATTAAAAATCAAAAAAAACCATTGTTGGTGTTGAATTCAATGTTTTGTATTTTAAATTTAAATATGCGCGCATTCTCAACATAATAAAACACCTACAACACTCCAACATCATAGAATAGAATTCTTATTGCATTTTATTATTATTATTATTATTATTATTATTTATTGTATATATTCTTTATTTATTTGTCTTTTTAAACAATAGTCAACTTGACTTGACTGACTGAGTAAAACTCACTTTATAATATAAAGTGCGTCTTGACTTTTACATAATTGAATAGCAAAAATACAAACAAAAACAAAAAAAAAATTGAATGGCAACAAATTTCTGTAGATCAACCAACCGAACCAAACCAACAAATCCTCATAGTATAGTATAGTGTATATGATATTTGGTATGCATTGAGGCCAAATAAGTTGTGGCGCTTTTTATCTTAGCAATTGCAATAATTTACAATATTTGTGGCGACATTGCAATCTTAATGCTGCTGAACATAACCTGCAACAACATACACATACTCGTACACATACATATCTCATAATGCCATTGCTCCGATTGATATTTTACTTATTTTACTATGTTTTTGTCTTGAGTCTAGACTAAAGTGTGTGTGTGTGCCCATATGCATATGATTTTCATTTTATACATATAAAATTTCAATTAAAAATTCATTTCAATGAATCAGAAAAAAATATGGAAAAAAATAATTGAAATAAATAAATTATTAAAATAAATAAATTTGGAAAAATCATTAAAATTTGATCAGTTTAGTGACGCAACACTGAATTAATCAAGTTAAGAAGACAGTAAATCATATTTTCAATTTTCATGATTTTTGATTGAAATGAATTTATAAAATAATTGAAGTACATTTTTGTAGGTAGAACTCAATGAAACTATATATAGAATTTTTTATAATGCAATTTCATAGTTCTTCTTCTTGTCACTCAATTCATTTTAAAGAAAACTCATATAAATTAGTTTTATTTCATACTTCTATATATTCCAACAGTCGTTGCCTCTTGCATACAACGATTTATTATCTTTGAACACAATACAATAACAATAATCGCTTGTTGTAGCTATGACTTCAATATTTGATGCGAATATTTTTTTCTGGAGCAAACAGTTATGTATTTATAGGAGTCAGATGCGAAGAATACCTGCCGTTGCCAGTTCACGGATTACAAACATTTTCTTCAGATTTTTTAAGCATTAAAATATCAGGGTTCATACAAAATCGTTTTTTAATAGAAAATATTTCAGCAATATCGTCTACACATTTTACTTAATAAAGATACTTTTCTCTTTTACAAATAAAAATCCTTGTTTGGATAAGCCTAGATAGAAATATGCACAGATCAAGGGATGTTTATTTAAAATGAAACAATCTTTTACATGAGGATGTTGAGTTAAGCAATGGAGACCTTACAAGAAGACACTAGATGACTTTAAGAGCATAGTTTTCATTTACCTATGTATGATCGTACCAATATCATAATATTTTATATATAAATTTAGAGTAAATTGAATTTCTAAGGCTACTAGAACTTCTTAACAATAAATTAGTGAACATAATATTTGACATAAACATGATCTTGAGATATTAATCAACATAGAGTACTGATCCCTAAAGTCATCTTTTTATTTGAAATCTCATCTCTAAGTATATTCTAAGTTTTTTTTAAAGTTTGATTGCTCATTTAAAATTCTTTTTATTTTATTTATTAGAACCAAGATTATTATTACGAATTTTAACCTAGTATTTAATGTGAGCAATAACAATAGAGGCCCCATGCTCAGGGGAAAGTAAAGAAGGAAAGGATTGAATTAGAAAAGTGCAGGACCAAACTTGTTCTGAGCGGGAATCGAACCCACGACTGTTGGGATATCAACCCAGCGCACTAACCTCTGGGTTAACGAGCCGCCAGTCCATTCAAAATTAAATCAATTATATCATATAAGACTTGGATCAATACAAACATTATTTTATCTTAAAAACAAAAATCACTTTTAAGTTTAGAAATCTTTTGTTTCAAGAACTTTTTTTTAGTTTATCATCAAATTTGTAATATATCTTTACAGATTATCTTAGGGTATGGAGAGGTGCTCCATAACCAATGTTTCTAAGCCATTTTTGATTCATCATCTTCATTCGATCTCCTCCATCTCTATATGTTCATATTTTATCTATTTTTTGTGATGATGATTTTGCATGCCACCGTATATTTTTTTATATTTTGTTTTGCAATCAAAGTTAATTTTTTATTTTTTGGTTAAGTTTGTTTTTTTTTGGGTAGAAAATTAAAATGATATTTGGCGTCACATCACATCATCATCATCATCTATCATTAACATTATCATTATGATCATAGAAGAGAAGCCAAACTTTGGTTTTGTTTTTCTTTGTTGTCACTTTTCTTATTGTGTTTTTTGTTTGTTTGCGCTTTCATCATCGTCATTTGTCGTCTGCATTTTTTCTGATTGACATAATGTATCTGTGTGATTTTTCTTTGTGTGTGTGTGTGCCGCAGTGTTTGTAATTTTATTTTGATTTTTTTTTTGTTTGTTTATGAGTGATTTTCTCATGCGTGGCATTTGTTTCTTTTAATGTGGTTTTCTTGCTGTGGATGTTGAACTTCTGCTGCTGTTGCTGCTGCTGTGTATTAACTGCTGCTGCTATTGCTATTATTACCGTTTTGATGAACGTTTCGCTTCGAATGATCGCCTCAAGCGACTGATATGATCAACATTTTTACTTGTGAATGGCAATGGCAATCATGACGACTTCTAACTGACTACTGACTAACAGAATGACTAGCTGACTGAAGAAACAAATGTGGATGAATTATCATGATGAATGAATGACTGCGAAACTGACTTGACCCCGTGAGTTGAATGAATGCGAACGACTAATTGCTTTTTTCAGGATCAATCAAAATGAGTTTTGTATTTTATTTTCTGTTCAGTTTTTTGTTTGTTTTCTTGACTTTAAGCTATTAATGGTGAATGACACATTTGCTGATATTGTTTTTTTTTTTCTTATTTCAATATGTGTTAAGATCTGTTTCTTTCTTAATTAATTTTGATCGATTGAATACTTAGAGAATAAAGCTGTTATTTGTGTGAATAGAGAACACTGAACAAATTAAAAATTCTAATGATTATGATGATGATGACATAATTTTAATAGGCGCGTAACCAACCACTACAGTAGACTACCGGTCACCTTCCTTAAATGATCTCTTACATTCTTTTGTGTTTATTTTATGTAGTTTTGCTAAACCGTAAATTAAATGTCAATAGAAATAGACACCCCCAACTAAACTCGCTTCTTGTCTATTACTGATGACCGAAACTTTACCCCTCTTCTCATCTTATTCTAGTTTTAGACAAATAAATCTGATTAATGTCGAAAGGCGCTGCTAAATGAGTTTAACAAGAAAAATAACGAACCAACAAACTTGCTAAAAATATAACTAATTTTCAAGTTGTGATTTAGCTTGCTTATTTTGTGTTGCCATTATTGTGTTTCCAAACCTTTCTAGTTTTGTTGATTTGTTGTAAGTATTATATACACAGAAATATCGGTACATTTGTATATACATATATCTGTGATTATAGTAAATTTAATTTTCTGTATTTTTCTTTTAATCTTCTTATTCTTTTTCGAATTTTTCTTAAATTTGACTTTGATTTATTTTGTTTTTTTTTTTCCTGTTGCTTTTTGTTATTTATGATTATGCAATGATGTCAGCACATGGTTTAGTTTTTGGATAATGGGTGGTTGTGGTGGTAGATTATCTGTCAATACTCGTACCACCACCACCACCACCACCACCAACATCAAGAGACAATTCCAAACGACGACCGACCATATGAATTACAATACATACTCTGGTAGTTTAATGTCTCATTGCTGTTGTCATTTATGTTTCCGACAGATTTATTGTTTCAATTTTTGTTTTTCGCTTAAGAAATTCAATGAATTTTGTGCTAAATAAACTTGTTTCACAATGTGACAATAACAACAGCAATAAGAATAACAACAAGATTAACAACTACAGCAACACAAAAAACAATAATAATATCATCGTCATCAACACCTTCAATACATACTCAGATACAAAGATACTTTTTATGAATGTACAAGTAGAGGAGATACAGAATTACATGCACATAATGTGAGCCATTAAAATTGTTAGCCGTCTGGAATTCTTTTTTTATGTCTTTTTGTTTTTTTTTCTTTACCCTTCACATATTTAATGAATGGCATAATCACTTCTTAATCATATTTGCAAAAAATAAGTTACTAAATATAAAAATTGGTTTAAATTCATTCTAATGGATTCTACTATCCATTGGTTTCCGCATCTTAGTTGTTAGTGTGTTTTTATAAATTGATTCTTTTAATTTAACAATTAAAATGCAATATTTCTGTATGAAGAATTCTTGTTTCAAAAGCTTGGTTTATTCTTATGACCATTTCGAGGAAAAATCATAATCAATGCATCATTCAAGGCTAAATTTGTTTAACAGAATTAAAAAGAGGCCTCATTAGACCATCTTCACCTTACCTGATTGTCCTTATTGAATTATCTTTTTATGACCTTTGTATAACTTTTTATATTCCCCTAAAATCACATAACTATCCATAGAATAGAAACACATTCGAACTTCTGATGGAGACTTTGATTTATGAAAGAATATTGTATAAAGTTTTCGATCTTAACGCTACGATTTGGTTTAAATTATAGAAAATTATAGAAGTTTGAGTTATGGATGTTTAACTTATATCTTATATGTTTAAACATATAATTCAAATTACAGTTGTGTTCTGACCATGTAAACTTCAGCGCCCTAGGATTACTAAGAGGGGTACCTAGCATACAAACCCAGATTCAAATTCAGGTTTTTAATAGAAAAACTCTCTTGTTTTTTGTATTATCAAACTGAAATTTAAACACAACAACTGGTCTGACCCATACTCTCGAACCATATAAGATTCAAGACCCTAAGATTAATAGGTGGGGTACCTCCCATACAAACCCAGAGTCAAATTCATTTCTTATTAGAAAAACTTTTTTGTTTTTCGTATTATCAAACTGAAATTTGAACACTGAAAGCGCCTCATTCATACACTCTGACCATATAAATTTTAAGGTCCTAGGATTACTAGGAAGGATACCTCCCATACAAACCTAGATTCAAATTAATTTTTTTATTAGAAAAAACATTTTTGTTTTTCGTATTATCAAACTGAAATTTAAACACTACAAATGTCTGACCCATACTTTTGAACCATATCAACTTTAAGATCCTAAGATTACTAGCTGGGGTACTTCCCATACAAACTCAGATTCAAATTCATGTTCTTAATAGAAAAACTTTTTTGTTTTTCGTATTATCAAACTGAAATTTGAACACTAAAATTGCCTAACCCATATCCATGTAAATTTCAAGATCCTAGGATTACAAACCCTGAGCAAAGCTCGGTCGTCTGATACTACAATATAAACCCATAACGCTTTGTGTCTTAAATTTTGGTAAGTATTCTTCACATTGTTCGTTTGTGAGAGGTTCGGTACAGGGTGTCCCATAGTCAAATTGGGATGAGTCCTTATCTAATAGAGAAGGCGTGAAATTAGTATTTTGCAGTTTCAAATTTTCATTTGGATTTTTTTCAAATATTTGTTCTCTTTCTATTTGTGTTAAACTCATTAAAAATGATAAAAAAAAAAAATCAACATACTTTTTACAGTTAAACATAAAATTTAAACGAAGTTATTATAATTATTATTTTTAATGTTGGATCAGATTGCCAGACAGCGTAAAATTCATGTTAAGGTCTTGAGACAGATGTCTGTCTTTTGTCGACTACATGAAAATTTGAGGCCTTTTGTTTCTGTTTCTATACTGTTTACTATATCAGTTTTGTGTACAATATAAATATGAGAATAGTGAATGACTGACTGACTGACTGAGTGACCAATGATGTATGTAGTAAAACAAAAAGAAGCATCGATGATGTGATGCATTCCTACTGACTAAAAAAATATATAATACAATACATAAATGAGGTCAAAAACTCATTTTGCTGTAGCATAAAAATGAAAATTATTTGTTATTGTTTTTGTGTTGAGATTTTTGTGAAAAACAAAACTATAAACATTTATGTTGGGCCTTTATTTATATTTTTTTTTTTTTTGTTCTTCTCATAAAATATAAAAATAATTTCATTTGAAATAAGAATAGGAAAAAACAGGCGTTACTAAATTCATTTTTATGCAATTTTTTGTGGAATGCCAATTAACATGGAAACAATATTATTTTTGATGCAACTGTAAAATGCACTCACTTATTCAGAATTATGTATTTATTCATAGACTCAGATAAAAGTGCATATTAGTTTTGAGGAGACTGTAAAATGCACTCACTCACACTATGGAAAATGAAGGTTGAAAATATTATTTCTAGGCAATAAAAAAAAAATATTTATAATAAATAAGTAGGGGATCGTAATAATAATTTTTATGTTTTATTTCAATGATGAAATGTTTTGTTTTCTTAGAGGTTTACTTAAATATTTATTGCTCATTTATGTGGCAAGGAAAAGAACACAAAATGCAAGGCAATGCAATAATTTATAGAATATTTTCAATTTATTTTTTCGTCTTTTCTTGTTTGTAATTTTGCTAAGAGAAGACGACAACTCTGGTGGTGCTTGCTTGCCACATGAATGCATGACTGCATTGTTATGTTGCCATGTTCTTACTATGTGCATATTTTTGTAGCTTGTTTCCTTTTCCTGTTTTCACTATTTTCATTCTTCATCTGCTTTCTCTTCCTTCATCTTTTATTATAAGCTCCAAAAAATGACGGTTTGCGGCGGAAGTTGTCCTGGTTGTAGTTACACAACTCTGCGTTTGTTCTTCTACTGCATTTTATTAACTTGGCTGGCAACAATTGTTGGAAACGACTTTTTATATGTTTCAAAAGGAACGAAAGGAGTAGTCTTTCATGAGTATTTCAGTTTGTAAACGAGTATCCTTAAACGTCATTGACTGGAACTGACTAAGGGGTTTTCTTTCTTAGAATAAAGTTAAAATGCAATTTACTACCAAATGCTGAGGTCAATGTTTGTGGCCATGCCATGTCACCCAGTACACTATACACGAGTAATACAACAATACTAACAATTGCCATCACTTGCCTGATGAAGAATGTACATAATACAAAATATGTTTGTGCTTCCTACTTACACTTGTGGCAAGACCCCGACAGACAGACATTCAGATGCACTCAGTCAGTCAAGCAAATGCTACTATTCTCTAAGACAAGAAAGAAGTCAGGCAGGCAGGCAGACAGGCAGACAGGCAGGGATCTCCAGACCAAGACATTGCTCTCTTGCACTTTAATTACAGACAATCATTTATCATAAACTCTGCGGTTGCTTTTGGGAGGTTTTTCACTTCTCTAAGCTGCAGTTTTCTTTACTTCTCAAATGCCTTACATGTTTCGTTCCTTGGTTCCTGTGGGTTGCCATTGAAATAATAAATTGTCATAAATGCAAGTATCACGCGTTTCTTTGAAGTAGTTTGAGTTTAACAGCATCTGGTTTATATTTATTGAAATTCTTATTGGTTTTCACTTTTCCCTTTTCCTTATTCTACTTATATTTTTCTTTTTTTTTTTTTGTAAACACAAATACTGAAATTTATTTTCCAAACTCTTTTTTTAACTGCATTTTATTGGCAATTTAAGGCCAAAAACGACGAACGAATTCTAGACAATTTATTTGCTACTTAAGATCGATAAGAGGAAACATGAATTTACAGAAAGGAACATTGAAAAGTACATAAGTATGCAACACTCATAAAAAAAAAAACACTTTAAATGAAAATCTATATTCTATAAAAATGAAATGATGACAGGCAAAGACAAGAAAAAAAAGGAGACTTAAGTTTCACGCAAGGTAAAATATCTTTCATACAGAAAATATATGTTAGTTTTGGAGATTTTTTCCTCAAAGTATATATTAAATGGGCCAAGTGCGAGTCAGACTCGTACACGGAGCGTTCCATACCAGATTGGTGTTTGATTTGACTGATTCCAAAAACTGAAAGTTATAATGTCTAAATTCCAAAAGAACAAAAAAGTTTTTCGAATAAGAACCTGCAAATTAATTTTTTTTTAACCTCTCCTAGGTGGCCGATTGGTTGATACCAAGCGATGTGTAGGGACTATGTCAATTCGATCAAACAATAAATGAAAACGTTTTTCGAATAAGATCCTGAATTTTAATAGTGTATTTGTATGGGAGATACCCCTCCTAGTAGGCCGATTTGGCTGATTCCAACAAATGTACCGCGCATGTATCAGAAACTTAGAGTGCCTAAATTTCAGTTCAATAGTGAAAAAACCAAAAAAGTTTTTCTAATAAGAACCTGAATTTTAATGGGGCTTTGTATGGGAGGTACCCTCACTAGTAGTCCGATCAAACTGAAATTTCGATAATATAAGACTCTGATATAAAGCCACTAACCATCCAAATTTCAAGATCGTGGAATTACTGGATCGTATAGCTGCCATACAAACCAAAATGTTTCCCTTTAAGTTTTTGAAAATATTTTAGTTTTAGTATTTGTTGCTGATGCCCGAATAGAACTACACATTCTGTAAAAATTTCAACTCTCTTGCTAATGCGGTTTATGAGATATGATCCGAGGACGGACGGACAACGAAGTCTCTGCAATAGGATTCCCTTTGGGTCTGGAACCCTAAAAAAGGAGACCTCTTGACTTAATTTAGATATGTTTTTTTTTAAATCACAATATTGTAGACTGATTTTCCTTGCCTTATTACTAATCATTGGCATTAACTTTTATGAGATCGACATAAAAATATCATTTACACTAAATGTGAGACTTGTAAAAATTAGGAAAATAGTAAAAGAAAACAATCTGTTTTCCGTCAGTTTCCATTTCACATTTCGCCTTTCTTACAACAGATAGCAGCAGCATATCCTGCTTAGAGTTGCTTGTTGTGATTGCCACAATGTCATGTTGCAACATGAACACAACGACACCAGGAGCAATAGTAGTAGCAACTACAACTGCATCTCGCTCTACTATCATGCTATCAATGTAATACTTTAAGCTTATTTTATTACCATCATTATTGGCCACGGAGATGAGATACTTATGCGCTTTTCTCTGTTGTTGTCGTTATGTAGTAGTTTCCCATTTCCACTTGTCTGTCGTCTGTCTGCAAACTGAAAAACCAGACGCGGTTGACTGCCAACAAACAAAATTCTGAAGCTTATATTGCTTCACTTAGTTTAGTGTAGTTTGTGTTGTTGTTATTGTTGTTGTTGTTGTTGTCATCATCATCATTATCATCATCAAAGTCATTTGGTTTGTTATTAAACTAAAGTCACTTTTTCAATTTTCAATACAAATTTTATTAGGAATTCTTTGTGTGCTCAGGATTTTTCCCAATTTTTCCATGTTGTTAGAGCAATTTTCTTCGTCATTGCGTTTTCGTTTGTTGCTTGATTTTCCGATGTGGCAATAGATTTTTATGTTGTTGTTTGCAACAAATTTTATGCGCCATTTTTGGCTAAATCAATGGCTTATTTGTATATGAAAATTTTTTGTTCAGAGATTTTCATCATATTTTCTCTATTTTTCTTTTTTGTTCTCTGTTGATTTTTTTGTCTACAAAGTTTGCAATTAACTTTTTTGAGTTGGGGAAACTTTTTCATAATCTTTGGCATTGACATTTTATTAGCCTTTTTAGTTAATTTGAATGAAATTGATGGCACTTTTAGTAGTTGAAGAATTCAATTCAATTATTTGTTGCACTTATGATTAAGGCAATTGACCTTAGTTTTTTTTTTTATATATAAACAACAAACACCTGTCACAACAAATGACTCAAGAATGGTACTGTGAAGCCACAAAAATAAACAAAATAATAATGTATAAAACCAATCAATTTTTGAATTGAAATTGAATCCGAAAGCAAATAAATGTTGTCGCCGTCTCGTTGAACTCATTTAGAGTCAAGCTGCCAATCAAATGTGCCAACAGCAACAAGGACAAAATATTGGAAATGTTGGATCAAATTTGAATTCAACGAAATTGAAAATGACATTAGAAATAAATAGAAATAGACCACATAGCAGCTGGCTTACTTATACTTAATATTGTCATTTAACTAAGCACCACACAATTTCATGTTGCGTATACGACGCGAGTTCAATAGACGTCAAATGATTTTCTGTTTCTCTATGTCTGCTCTCTTCTTTACCTTCTTCACATTTCTCTTTTGTTTCTCGTTATAATCAAATCATAAGACCGATATAAAAGTTCACATTACAAAATCGAAATGAACAAATTTTCCCACGCATATTTTAGAGGACAGTCAAAGCCCAACAAAGTGTAAGAGGAGGCAGTCTAAAAAAAAGGACGATGAATAAAATATAAGCACGTACGTCAATCGTCTTTGTCTGTCTGTGCATACGAAAGAAGATCCCCAATTCGCAAAGCTTCAGCTTATTGCTTTTAGCGAGCGAGGCAGGCAGGCAGGCTTAACCTAAACCTAAATGAGCTGAGCCGCCTGAACCAAGGACAAGGTCAAAGCTCCCGAAAACAAAACATAAAGATGTGTTCATGTACGGGAGTCCTTTGGCATAACAATAAAACAGCAAAACAAATGTAAAAAACAAAATAATATTAAAACAAACAAGTTCACGCATGTTAACATGCCTTCGCTGCCGCCCTGCGCCGTAAAATAGGCAATGGCAAGGAAAAGGTTTATTAGCATTTACCTTTTTGATGATGAAGTCGCTTTCAGTAGACATAAACAATACAAACAGATACTCACTCTCCACTCACTCAGACACAAATATCTACAACAAGGGCAAGTGCAAGGACACCTTAGAGCAAACAACAAGCAGGCAGGCACACTTCACGGCCATTGTCACGGCCATGGTCAAAGCCTTTGCAGAGAAGAGAGTCACAAGCTGAGAGAACAAATGCATATCATGCGAGAACCATGAATGTTTATGAATGTTCTAGTATATCTAGTATTTACCGGCTTTTTGTCGCCTCTTTATTGAGAGGGAGTCCTTTGACATTGGCCTTGCTTTGCACTAACTGAGAGAGCTTTTAATAATAGGAGCCTTTCTCTCTCTCTCTGCATAGGCTCAAACTCAGATTTTGCGCATGTCTCTCACTCTTTTTCTCTACGTGTGTGTGTTTTCAATGGTGCAGAAGCCGACGACTTCTGCCGATTGTAGGCACTCGAGTTTAATGTCCTCATACAAGGATATGCATACATTTAATGCTGCTGCATACTTTAAGGCAATGGTAGGGAAGGTAAAAGTTTGGATTTTATATTTCTATATATCATTGAGAAATTTCCCATGACTAATGTGTGAGGAAAATACTTTCTTTGTATACTTTTAGAAGCTTTTCTTCAATGTTTAGGTTGCATTTTGATACATGTGTGTGTTAGAATGAACACTGAAACTAAAAGCAAGTGACTCACATAATTAGTGCCTATTTTTAGGCAGTCACACATGGTTTTTCATTGCATTTCATTTATTTTAAATAATGTTGAACTCGTGCTTTAATGAGCAAACACTTTTGTGTCTGTGTACTCCACACTCCACTTTTTTAATTTGTTATACGAGTATATGCAACTCAAGTGAAGCGTGCTAACTTCTCTCTTCCTTCCTTGGTTTCATTCATTTATCCTTGTTCTGTTATGTGTACTTACTTTGCAATTTTTATTTAATTTTTATTTCACTAATTGCCACTCGACAACGACAATAACGACGCAATGACGATGAAGAGGACCAAGCAAAGCCCTCAACAGATAAAACATGCAACATCATATGTGTCTGTTTCGAATTAAAGATACATAAAAAATAATGAAATCCATTTTCCGTGGAAGAAGATTCTTCATCATGGTTTTTTTTTTTTTTTTTTTTTATTTTGTTTGGCTTTAAGCCAACTTAACGTTAATTTGGTTGGTATCTGTATGTACTTCGCCTCGCTTACTTTCTCATTCGTCGCCTAATGATCATTGTGGTCATTATCATCAGATTAATGTCGCATAAAGCATGTTGCATTTACTGCTATTGGCAACTGCTGTTACTTACTATACAACTTTGAGAGGCAACTCTGTCTGACTGCCTCCTCCTCTGGCTGCCTTGACTTGGATGATTTTGTCTTGCTAAATGAAGCTTAAAAGCGAAAAGTTTTAGTTTCGTTTTTTTTTTTTTTTCTTTCAATTGTTGCTATTTTAGTTGCATGACTCGTTTCATGCGCAGCAACAGCAGTAATTTTCATATGTGACAATTATTGTTTGTATCTTTCAGAAAATGAAAATGAAAATAAATATCAAATGAGTTGAATTACTCTGAAGCCGCCCACTTTTAAATGAACTTGCAACACATGAATGTGTTCCTCCTCCTCCTCCTCCTTCTCCTTTTTCTTTTCTCTTACAAAAATTTTTCTATACTAGATGCAGTCATCTGATTCCTCTTGGTCCCACAGAAATGTCGTGTATGCGTTGTCGCTTAGCATGATTAATGTCTCATTTTTTGCCATTTCTTTTCATTTTCTTCATCATAAGTTTTTGTTTGGATTTAAATTTTTCAACATTTGACTTTGTCTCTTCTTCTTTCTTCTCCTATGTACATATTTTTTTGCTACCCTTTTCTCCCTTCCTTCTGATGATATTTTCTTGCTTTATAACAATATTTTTATATTATTTTATTGTTTTGTCTTAGCAAGTTTTTGCTGCTTTTACTCTTGGTTTCCATCAAGTTTCTTTGTTGCATTTTAGTTTTGTTTAATGAAAAATGTAAGTTTTGTTTTATTTATTTCTTTTTTTTTTAAGAAAAATTATATATAAATTTATCTATAGAAAGATACACGTATAAAGAGTTTATGCAGTTCGTTGTCGCCAGCATCTCTTTGACAATGATGAAGCATTTAATTTAAGCGCTTAAGGCAACAGCAACAAAAAAAAAAAGAAGAGTATTTCGCGACTTCGGTCAAGGAAAGTGCAAATGTGTATAGATGAGTGGGTATAATGCATGGGTATGTCTCGTATATATGTATGTCTCGTTTATCACATGTGTGTAGTTTTTGCAATCAAGCAATTTGAAAGTAAAAGTTGCAAGTTAGTTGTATTTGTTTTTTATTTTGTTGCATTTGATTTTTATCTTAGTTTAGCTGCATTTAATTGTGTGTTGTGTGGCGCTTAGCAAAATGTTGACTTTTATTTTTAATAATTTAGTAGATGATGATGATGATGATGGTTTAAGTATTAAATACTGTAATGACGATGAATTCAGTTATTTCTATAGAAGAAAATGATATGGAAAAAATTATGGAATTAAGAAGATATTAGAAAAGAGGAAATCATTAAGTTTGGTTCCACAAATCAGTGAAAAGTATCTTCCTATTGGAAGATTGAGTTTAATAGACTCAAGTTGCATGTGTTTTATAAAGTACGTTGATTTAGCCAGATTGTTTCAATATTAACATATATTATGTGAGTGTGTGTGGGATCATCTTATGTTATACTCTTGTTCGAAAATACGATAAAAATGAGTTATGTGGTGGGTTCTAAATGACAAATTCGCCCATTACTTCACTTGAGAAACAAACAGAAACTAAAATGTTCAGTCGCACGCAACTCAACTCGATTAAACTACAATATGTTATGAGTAGCCTTCCGGTAAATAAATCTAATTGTCCTTTACAAAACATTTTGGACGCCTCAGCAAAAAAAATTAAAATCAAGCAGCGAATTAATTTAAAATTTCTCGTAAAATTAAAAAAACCTCCAAGTGAGTGTTTTCAATTGCTAAAAAATGTGTTTGGTGATGACTGCATGTCACGTACTAGAATTTTCGAATGGCACAAACGATTTTCTGAGGGCCGGGAAGAAGTTGATGATGAGGAACGGACTGGACGCCCTGTGACATCAAGAATTGCAGAAAACGTTCAAAAATTAATGAAATTGTTCGGAAATACTACAGTGAGGTCCTAGAGAAGCTGAGAGAAAAAGTGCGAAAGAAAAGACCAGACCTGTGGAACAACAAATCCTGGATTCTGCATCAGGACAACGCGCCAGCGCACAATGCACTCTCTGTGAAGCAGTTCTTAGCGAAAAAATCAATTACCGTGCTCGAACACCCACCGTATTCACCAGATCTGGTTCCTTGCGACTTCTACCTGTTCCCCAAAATCAAAAGTTCGTTGAAGGGAACACGTTTTGAGTCGGTTGAAGAGAATTTTTAAACTAATCATTTTTCCGGCACTTCTATTACACAACACTTTACTCAAACTAGGTTTAAAAGCAAACTAGACTAGACAGAGAGGCGGGATCAAGTGGATTCTGCGCAGTAGGAATCAAGGTCACTCACCATCCATCCCCACTCTTAAAGCTAAAGACAGACGACTGTGGTATACTCAGTCCCGTTACTTAATTGTCACACCATGTATACACACCTTGTCATAAGGTGAGAGAAGAGCTGGAAAATGATGTGAGCTCAATCATCTTGCAACTTTATCGTAAGGAAAGCAAGGCTCATACATATGCCCAGCCTTCATGCCAATCATACAGGGATTCACTCAACAATTCTGCACTTCAATGCTTTATAAAGAGTTTATGCAGAATTTCAAAAACTAATTATAAAATTAAAGGCCTAGTTCTCTTAGTTGTTAATGCTGCCTGAAACTTATTCTTGCGTAGAATAATAAAAATATTCTGTGCAAATTTCCAGTTTTCTATTTCAGAAACTTAATGCCAATTTCTTATAGTTAATTACTCTGCTAAAAACGTAGCTTTGCATGGAAACGATAATAAAAAGATTCTGTGCAAAAGGTCAGTTTTCAATATTAGAAACTTAAGGCCTCAAGATATCATAGTGTTAACTAAAATATTGAATGCTGTAAAGATTCTGTGCAGTAATTTGCTTCTGCATAAAAAATGAAAACCCTTTGTAGTACTTAAAGTTGAATGAAATATATTTCTCAGTATAACAACGCACTCTATAAAATTATAGCTGTCTATATTATAACTGCAATAGTTCGGGAAGTTAATGGATAAGTCCAAAAAGATCTACAATATGTAACTTAAAAAACTAATCAAATATCTATTGTGCATTCCTTTAATTGATATTCTTCTCTTTACCTTTTAAAATCTTTTCATTTTTCATTTACATCAAAATATTATTAATAAATGTAATCACTACATTTATTATAAAATAAATTTTTGCAAAATCACAATAAATTAAAAAAAAACTTAAAAAGGAAAGTATAAACTTTGTATGAAATATTATATGTTAAACTTACTCACACTTTTGCCACAGGATAATTTGCATTTAAATGTTTGTTGCATGTTTATAATGTGTTCATGTTTATGTTATTTTGTTGTGATTAATGATGTTTGTCGTCTGCAAAGTGATGACTTTCCTCTCCCTACCCCACCCCTTACTAAGCAACAATCTCATCAATGTGTTATGTATGAATGCCAGCCAACAGCCACCATTTGTGGTTTACAAAATATTGTAATATAATTTTTTTTTTTTTTGTATTAAAAAATCATTTATTTTTATGTTTCATGTATTTATTATTTTGTTTTTTTTTTCATTTTATTTAACATTTTGTATCAAATGTTCATTTGCTCATTATTCAAAAATGTGCATAATATTTCAACCGCAAAAATATTATCACATTGACTAAATGAATAAATGCATGAATGAATGATTTTTGACCAAATTCAAATTTAATGTAAAATATATGAACAAGGATATTATTATACTCGTATTATGCCATAATTTTAATGACTTTTTCACTTGAATGTCAAATTTCTTTTTTTTTTCTTTTTTGTATAAAAAATTTAATATATTTTTCAAAATTTGTTGTTTCTCTGAACTCGTTCATTCTCGCACATAATAATAATAATGAATAATTTTAATGCATAAATTTGCATAAGAAATCATCATTTTTATGGATGGAAAAATGAAGTTCATTAACCAAAAAAACTCATAAAAAAAAAAACAAAAGGAAGTAGAATGCACAAAATATTTGTTGAGTTCAAAATAAAGTGATTTTGTTAAAAAAAAAACAAAAAAAAAAAAAATTCATTAATTTAAATTGTATTTTTCTTCCGTTTGGAGAACGTGTTCAGTATCTCATGTGTTGCGTCTTGCCTCTTTTAAGAATTTTTGATAAGAAATGATTAATCATATTTTTTCATTTAAAAGGTTTCATTTTTTATAGGAGGAAAATGGGAGTTCTAACGAGTACAAGAATTCAGATCATTGAGATGAAGTCAAGTCAAATCGCACTGTCAGTTTTCAGATCTAATAAATCGATGAACTTCATTTACCAAACTATTCTAGTTAGGGTTTTTGATTGGAATCAGTAAGACAAAAAACAACTTCGAATTGTGACCAAGAAGCCAAATTATTTTTAATTCTATTTAATTTTTCTGTTTAATTCTATTTAATTTTTCTGTTATCTATATATATTTATTATTTTATTTATGATTTGTTTTTTAAATATAGTATCTTTTAATTTAGAATTTTTATGTGATTTTATGTGATTATTTTGAAATCATTTTGTTTTGTAATAATGTTTCTTGTTCCTGTCTTTTGCAACATTTCGTTTCACTTTACTTTCCACTTGAACGCGCTACAAAAGCGTGAACTCAGAAGAAATGACATAGTTGAAATAACAGCAGAGCAGCACAAACAGATACTTTGCTTCGCTTATCATCGTCTAATGTTTCGTCGTCATCTACGCAATAAATGCTTAGTAAACCTGAGTTATGATGACAAACCGAACGAATAGACATCACTACTTGTTATAGTCCTCTATCGTTTTCTTAAGTGACTCACTGAGTGAGTGAGTGAGTGAGTGAGTGACACAAACAGACAGAAGACAGACAGACGATGACTACCCTTTGATGCATTAATTTCTTATAACTTTATAATATTGTAGGTATATCTATCTACTTAAGTCTGTCATAAGAATGCTGCTGCTGCTGCTGCTGTTGTCACATTTTCCTTTTCGTTGCACTTTTATTCATTCAACTACAGTTATGGTTCTTTCGATCTTCTTGAGGTAAACTTTGTTGCCACCAAAAACATTTATCATGAATGAAAAGATACTTCTTTTTTCCTTTGCTTACTTGCTACTTGCTTAGTTTATTTTTATACATATTTTTCATTTAAAAAGGAAAAGAAGAATGAAAAAAAAAAAACAAGAAGCAACTTAAACATCTTTTGATGATTTTCCTTCAACTATGTACTTCGACTGCTGCTGCTTCTTCAACTACAAAAGGCGTTAGACTGTAAACTATAAGATACAAAGATACAATGCTGATGTTAATGATGTTTTTGCTGCTGTTGTTGTTGATGATGATGATGATGATGATGTTGGCTTACGGCGCATTGCAAATTATTTACACGTATTTTAGTATTTGTTGCTATTGTTGTTGCCCTTTGGCTTTGTATTGTTGTAAGTATTGTATGTGGCGGCAAAACTCTTAAGGTTCTCTATAATTCTCTCTCCAGACTCTTTTTCACACTAAGTCAAGACGTCTTTGAGTAAAATTTTGTAGTATCTTACAAACAACTCTAACAGTCACTTAAATTTCCATTTCAACAGCTCATTTTGCATGCAACAAACTGTTGAAAGCTTCAACTAGACTGAAAGACAATCAGACAGACAAAACGGATAGAAGATAGAAAGATACTTTCGTATTTGCAAAAACATTTGTACGATTGCTCAATGAATGAGGAGGAGATACTTTTGCCCTCAGCACCTCTTACCACTCTTGACTTAAGGTGACGATGAGTTTAGGTTGTGATTGCTATTGCTATTGCCATTGTATTGTGATTGTGATTGTGGAGTTCGTTTACATTTGACGCGTGGGGTTTTTCTTTTTTTACAAAATGCAAAAAATGTATCTACGTATGTATCCACGATGTGTGTGTGTGCTTTTCTGATTGACAGCACTACACACATGAGGTGTGAAGTTGCATGTGAGTGATTGTGTTTTTACCTTTTGCTTGCCTCATACTTTTATTGTATTCATTTGCTTGCAACACAGACACAACAAACAAATGCGCAACAAAACGCACATTCATCATACGCAATGTGGTGTTGTCTGATTGTAATTTATTTTATCATTTTATTTTGTTTTTATTTTATTTATTTCTTATACCTTTCTTTTTTTTATTTAGTTTTGAGTGAGGAAATTGACACGTTTATTTATTTATTAAATGTAAAAAGAAACTGCTTAGATTATAAAGAAATAAAAAGAGAGGATAGAAATATGTCTTATTAAAGGTTATTCATGGCAAATTGGAATTGTGCATGGCTGACTGATTGATTGACTAAATGAATTAATGATTGACTGACTGTCTTGGCTGGTTGATTGGATGATAAAGGGTACAATAACATGGTTGAAACACTTCACTGAGCAAGCAAGCAAGCAACGTTAAGTGTTAATCGACGAGGCCTCTTTAATGATGATGAGAGTAGTCAAAACCCAGGTGGACAGTTCAATTGATAATAATGACGACACAATAGATGGAAAAGGCAGCGGTTTTTAGACTGTGGTCGTCTGAACATTTTTACAATTTTTTTTAATGGAAAACGACATGAAATTTCTAGGATTTGAATGTTGTCCAGTTAACACATAAGGTTGTTCAAGAGAGAGTCCGCAAACAATATAAGTTTAAGATTCTCTGGTATAAGGGAAACCCTTAACTGAGTGTGAAGTGTCTTCCTAATGACAATCGACCTTAAAGAAAATTTTCTATTTACACCAACACAAAGAGAACAGACTTGTAATCACAATGGATGGCAAAGAACGCGTGCCTCATACAAACCAAATACTCATTCAAGTTGCTTCACACTCATTACTTCTGGTCCTTGTTATTTTGGTAGACGAAGTCTTAACTTTTGCCCACCTTTTAATCAACCTTCACCTGATCAAAAATGAATGAATTTAAGTATATGAGTGTGTTTGTTGAGAGAGTGTGTGTGTGTGGGTATACTTAACTTTGGGTTTTTCTGACACTTAGGGCTTGTTATCTAAATTTTCTTCACACTCATTTCCTTTCTTCGTTCATTTGTTGTAGTTGCCACTGCTCCTGCTGTTTAGTAGTATTTTTCGCTCTTTATCTTTAGGTTCATTGCTCGTTAAGTTATTGTCAGCTGTAGTAGTTTTGGACCTTTTGCTTTTGATATATATTTTTTTTTTTTTTTCTGTTTATTTCTTTAACATTTTGTTGTCCACTTCAGTTGAGATGCGTTGACTTGAGTCTGAGTTTTTGTCTGGCTGCCTAACTGACTAAAGACATACTACTCGTACATAGACTTGCTCTCTAAATTGTTGTTCTTTCCTTCAATTTTTTTTCTTCTTCTATACTTTTTTTCCATTTTGGTATTTGGTCATTTTTCTGCTGTCAACATGCAACTTATTTTCTTTTCTTTTCTGTTTTTTTTTTTTTTCTTAAGTTGCTTTTGGTGATGCATAAAAATTTGCACCTTCTGAAAGTGTGTTGATGGCACCTTTTGTGTATTGTGTAGATACTTTTGCTGCTACTTCAGCTGGCTGCTGCTGCTGCTGCTGCTGCTTTTGCTGTTTTTGATGGCACGTCATTGATAAACTTTGCCACGTTGAATGTTGTAAGTTGAACGTTGCTTTTGTTGCTGCCATTGTTATTTTGTGTATTGTCGTTGAAAGTATTGAAATAAGTTCATGCAACTTTAACTTTGTTGGCTGCTGTTGCAAAAAAAAACAGCAAAAATTGACTGTCAATACTTCCGTTCCGTTCCGTTCCTTTATAAACTACTAAGCGATCTTATCTTATTTCTACTGCTGCTTCTCAATCTCTTCAACTTACTTAGCCTTTTCTACCTCTAAAAATGTTGTTGCTCTTTGCCAATCTACTACAACTTTCGTTTATATAGATTTCTTCCATTCTACTTCCATTTCCATGTCTTATCCTTTCACGTCTTTCTTTTAATGTTTTGTGTATTTTTGATGTTGTAACTTCTCCAAAAGTAAATGGTTTAATAAACCATTAAATCCCAAAAGTAAACGAAACTAATTAGATTTTGCCAAATGCCAAATGCATTTTTCTTTTCCAAAAACTTTGTCTGAGCAACCACATCGAGGCACCACGACCGTAGCCAGAAAAAACAAACAAACACCAAGCCCAACAACAACTTTGAACTGGTAATTTTATTTATTTTATATTCAATTCAATTTCTTAACACAATTCTTAATTAACTTTTAAGAGAAGTTTGTAACGCCTTGAAAAGGATTGATCCATTCTCTGACTCTTCCAAAAAGATCTACTATTCCAAAAAGTATAAATTGTTATCTAGAACCTTTGTAAACACAAGAATTTAAGTTCCATGTTTGTTGTTATACCATCCATAATTTCTTATAAAAGTCATCAGAGTTTTTATAAATCCAAAAAATAAGCAAACTTCGTATTTTTTTTTTTTACTACTTTTTTCCACTAATTAAAGTTCCAATTACCATTTCTATTCCGTTTTACTTCAAGAAGTTTTTACTTTCTTCCGCTTTGGCAACTTTTACTTGCAATATTTTATATTCTTCGTTTTTCTCTTTTCCAGAAGAAAAACTTTTTTTCATTCAACTACAAGAAAAATGTACATTTTTCCTTTCCTTTTATTAAGTTCTGGAAATTTAGCAATTCCATTTCATTTGGCAAAAAAAAACAAAAATTATTATTGAAAATTTGCTTAAAGTTTTTATTCCAATGAAATTCAAAACTTTAGAGTTGCATATTCATGAAGTAAATAAATGGAAGGAAAAAAGTAATTTAATTACATTAAATGAAAATAAGCAAAAGCAAACAGTTTACATTTCCGTGGATAATTTTTTTGTTATCAGAATAGTTTTGTTCTTTAAATAGTTTATAAATTTATGAGATATTCAATATAAATTCTAAAGGTTCATACCGGGGGGTTTTTTTTTTTTGCATGAGAGTTAAAGATTTGTCGCATCTTATATAAAAACTCCCTTATTTTTGGAGATTTTGGCTTAAAATTAAGATAAAGTACATATAGGGTCTCATAAGAAAGTAAGGCCAAACAAGCATTTGAGGACAACATTCCAATCTATCCAATCTGTTTGAGATTATACAGCCAGATGATGATGACCCAAAGCCACCTGTCAGAGTCACCATTTCTGTTCAAGTAGTGGTCGGTCTAAAGTCCAGACCTTATTTCGAGAGAAAATTTGTGGATGTTTTTCTAAAAGTAGAGTGCAGTGTAAATAAAATATTGTAATATTCCCAGAACCCACGTTCACAAATTGGTAGAAATTTAGACTGAGAATGTGAACAAAATGTGCATAATTATACGAATGAGGTTCCTTTTGTTTTTTAGGCTTCCGATCCCACAGGGTACCAAAAGGAACCCTACTAAAGAGACTCCGTTGTTTGTCTGCCCGTCCTCAGGTCATATCTCATAAACCGCAATAGCTAGAGAGTTGAAATTTTCACAGAATGTGTAGTTCTATTCGGGCATCAGCAACAAATACTAAAACTAAAGAATTTTCAAAAACTTAAAGGGGTCCTTATACAAGAAACATATTGGTTTGAATGGCAGCTATACGATCCAGCAATCCCAGGATCTTGAAATTTGGATGGTTGGTGGCTAAGCAACAGAAATTTATATTGTCGAAATTTCAGTTTGATCGGATCACTGGGGATGGTACCTCTCATACAAACCCTCATTAAAATTCAGTTTACTATTAGAAAATTTTTTTTGGTTTTTGTTCTATCGAACTGAAATTTAGACATTATAAATTTGTGATATAGGCCTGCATATCTGTTGGAATCAGCCAAATCCAACAACTAGGAGGGGTACTTCCGTGTGAACGTGTTTGACTCGCACTTGGCCCATTTTTGTATAAATTTTTCCTAAAAATTAATATTTTTGTTATCTGTTTTTAATTAAAAACAATTGCCAAATATATTTTGTAGAACCTTTTTTAATAAATTTATTCTAAAAGAGCAGAACATCCCAACTATTTTCTGCATCTACTGTAAATCAAATATCTTCTACTAACTTGGTGCCTGTTTGAGCCTTTAGTTTAGTCTTTGAATCTGAATCTTTATGTTTCCATCAATTTATTATATCTATTATATCTATCTATGTTTGCATAAATTACTTTCTCCTAAAACTCATCCTAACACAAGTACACTTACTTTTGATTCATTTAAATCCATTTCATTTATGAAAAAGCAATTCACTTATATAGAAATTCCTCTTAGTAACTGGATATACATATCGTATATTTTGTTGTTTCTTCCATTTCCGATTATTTAATATGCCGAAGCTTAACTTTCAAATCAATTTTAATACATTTTTATTGTTTTTCGACATGCATGCGATGCGATGCGCTGCGACGCGATGCAATACAATGAGATGAGATGCAATTTCAATTCCATTTGACTTTGAAAGTGAGGAATGCTTAGTTTAGTTTCTTTATTCTTCTTGGCTACCCAAGAAAATAAAAAAACAAAACATACAATGTTGAATAGATGACTGAGTCGAGTCTCAACTCTAAACAAACCAAGTAAGCGAACATGACATATGAGGCAATTTCTTATAAACACAAACAACACCATGCCTCATATCCCTTGTTGTCAGCAACTTAAACTGTTGTGTTGCTACTTCTAATGCTGCCATAGATTTATACGAAGACGTTAATAATTCTACTCTCTTCATTGTTGTAGGTATTTCTTTTGCTACAACGTGTATATGAACATGCATACGAGTAGATACTTACTACAAGTTGCACGTACTCTTACTTAGAATGAATGGTAAAGCGACAGCGGCTTATTCTGCTTTTACTGCTTGTTGCAAGTGCCTCTCACTACTAAGTACATATATTCATGTGGCAATATTTTTAGCTGCATATCCAGTTCTTTCTGGTCTCCTCTTCCTGGCAATGCCAATTTGGTAGCATTCAATATTAAATGCATTGCTGCTTTGTCAGGATTATCTGATGAGTATGAGACTTTTCCTTTGCTCAACTCCAAGGTTTGAGTTGGGAATGGCTGAATTCGTGGCTTCAAGAGCGACCAGTTAGATGTCAGTTGCAGTTATACTTAAATACATAATGGTAGCTACTGTTCTTGATGTGCTTCTCTCAAGATGTTGTTCCTGCGGTCTTTTGTTTGACATTGCACTTGGCGTAGTCTTTGTTATTATAAATTGCACCTGTGTATGTTGTTGCTGTTGCCACTGTTACTGTTCTTGATGAAGACCATGATGTTTTGATGACGATGATGATGATGATGAAGTGTTTGTGCCACAAATTAATTAAAACATTATTGCGCTTACTTTAAATTATCACTTTCAACAATGTGGTGCTCTGTGCGTTACGTCTCATTATTATTTTCTTGTTGATGTTATTCAACGGAAATGACAAGGCACTTTTTTGCAGTTTCAATGCATTCAATACAAAATAATAAAAATATAAAATAAGCAAACAAACCAAATGAAAATCCACTTGAGATTTGAGTCCTTGCTCAGAAGTCCACAGCCCCCTTTCTGTTTTTCTTTGGGTTTTTGCCAAACATTTTTATGTTGTTCAGGAAATTCATGTTGTTTTTCTATTTTATATGAGAAGCAAAAGGAATCGCGTTATTTCCGATTGCTTGTTGTTACTAACATAAACACACACATGCCAACACCACTGTGGGCTGTAAGATAGATACTCTCAGACAGACAATAAGATACTACTAGACTGACTAGTGGTGGCAGCAGGACATACCCAATATGAATGAGAATCGCATAGTCATTGTAGTTGTTTTTGTTAGTGGCAAGTTTTATTCTTTTTCATTTCTTCATATGTTTTTCTTTTATTTTTATGCTTCTTTTCATGTGTGTCTCGTCTTTAGTTTGTTACACCTTTCACTTGCTACTACTAAGTTCATTCTTCTTTTCTTTTTTTTTTAATTTTTTTTTACTATTTTATGTATTAAGATGTATGTATGTATGTATGTATGTTTGTTATGTCTATGTCTGTTTTTAGTACCACAAAAAGAACTTTTTATTTGCACCTCATAAAATAACAAATGCGTTTGGTGTCGTGTGGCCTGGAGTGTGGCAACATGCATGCATTCTTCATTCATTTGTTTTGTGTTCTCGCCACAAATGTGAAATTTATGACGCGCCAAGTAAAATGGACAATAGCTTTGAGACCACACACACACACACACACACAGAGAGAGAGACACAGATACTAATACATTCACACGCATACCAATTGGGATTTAAGTACAGTTGCATGTTAAATAAAAACCACCATCACCATCATCAACATTGGATTGTGTGGTGGTCCTTTCTGAACTTTCTGGAAAGGTGCACAACTTTCGCTTTTTCATTTTTTTTTCTATTTCCTTTGTGAAGCAGACACGATTTATTGCTTGTTCCAGGACATTCACTTCTGTACTTTGGTCGTCTATTCATTTCTACAGAGATTATATTACATGCTACTTTATACTATAATTCATACTTATGTACATTCGAGTATATAATTTGACCATTAATGGCTTTTAAGTTTATTCATACTTCAGGCAATTATTTCTTACCATTTTTAAGATTTTATGCTAATGAATTATATTTTCTTTTTTTTCTCTTTCCAGGTATGTTATATTTTTCAGTCCTTAAGTGATTTATATTTACTTACTTGGTAAGAAATTATAGTTAATTATTTATATTCTCCGTTTAGATTTTTGTATTGATTTTCTAAACTATTAAAATATATAAATAAATGAAAGTACTCTTAAAATAGTATTGACATCTTTGGTTTAAATCATTAGGGGAATCTATTAGAATGAAAAAAAAAAAAGACACTCAGTTTTGAAAATATCAATCTAAACCTTAAACTAAATACTTACCAACATGATAATGAAAATATAACATACTTTTTTGAGATATCAAATTCAAATTTTCTTCATTTGCTTTTTGCAAATTAAAAGATCTTGAAGATAAAGTTTATAATAGCCTGACGCCTCCTTACAGGAACCCAACACAACTCTTCAAATTCATTTACAAAATGAACTGAATGCAATTCATTTGCATTTAAATAGTTTTTGGGCTCCGGACCCAAATATTGTTGTTATTTGTAATAGAAACGTCTTGATTTTGTCACAATTTTCCAAAATGCATATTTGTACTCAAATTTCTCTATAACAACACAGTAAAATCTAAGTACTTATGAATATAAATATCTTAACAATCCAATATCAAATTGATATAGTATTTCTTTTCTATCACTTTACATTTGATTTATTAATAAACATTTAAGTTCAAGTCATAAAAATACATAAGTTGAAACTCATTTGCCGTCGAGATTCTCAATCTAATAAGTAAAAGTTGAGAAAATCGTAAAAAGAAAACTTTAGCCAAGATTCATGTTACAAAAGCATAAAAACTACTAATTCAATTTAAAAGGATCATAAAATAATAAAAATGGGCCAAGTGCGAGTCAGACTCCTCGTACACGGAGGGTTCCGTACCAGATTTGTGGTTTGTATGGAAGGTGCTCCCCCTAGTGGTCCTATTTGACTGATTCCAACAAATGTATAGTGCCTTTATCAGACACTTATAGTATCTAAATTTCAGTTCAATAGTCCAAAAAACAAAAAAGTTTTTAAAATAAGAACATGAATTTTAATGGTGGGTTTGTATGGGAGGTACCCTTCCTAGTTGGCCGATTTGGCTGATTCTAACAGATGTAAGGCGTCTATGTCAAAAACTTATAATGTCTAAATTTCAGTTCAATTGAACAAAAAACAAAAAAGTTGTTCTAATAAGAATCTGAATTTTAATGGGGGATTGTATGGGAGGTACCATCCCTAGTGATCCGATCAAACTGAAATTTCGACAATATAAGTTTCTTATGTATAGCCACTAAACATCCAAATTTCAAGATCGTAAGACTACTGGATCGTATAGCTGCCATACAATCCGAAATGTTTGTTGTATGGGGACCCCTTTAAGTTTTTGAAAATATTTTAGTTGTTTTTATTTGTTGCTGATAGTCGGTTAGAACTACACATTCTGTGTAAATTTAAACTCTCTAGCTGTTACGGTTCATGAGATATGACCCATGGACGGATGGACGGACGGACAACGAAGTCTCTGCAATAGGGTTCCCTTTGGGTCCGGAACCCTAAAAATGAAATGTATACAAACTAAAGGCCCTCGCAAATTTGCTCTTTCTTTAATATTTTTACTATTATTTTTCTTGAAAATTTTTTTATTACCTTAATTCATTCATTTACCTTTTGACAACGACAGAGTCTCGATTATAAGAAACTTTGACTTATGATGGTAACTTTTTATATTCAGTTGCAAAAAGTAAGTAAGTTGCTATGCGCCACAATTTACACTTCAGTGTCTGTTGTTGTTCCCTCCCTAGAGGTGCAAGAAATAGTACTTTGTAGTAACTGCAACACGTGCAACGCATTCAAATTTTTTATGTCTCAAATAGTGTCAACCTTTTTGGTTTTGATGTTTCTCTCCGAATTTCATCTTACAATACTTATTTGTTTTGTTTTGCTTAGTTTCGTCTGCCAACATCAAAATGGCAAGCAATAAAGAGGTGTTTGTTGCTTGTTGTGTGTTGGTTGTTTGTTGCAATTTCCCTTTGACAATTTAAAAGTTATAAAAATAAATGAAGCATATTTAAGTCCGAGTGCACCATAACTTATGCTACACCAACAATTTTTATTTATGAGGTGTTCTCCGGTCTGTCATCCAAAAGGGGAAAAGGAAAAGGAATACATCTCCTGATGGCTTTTGTTGCTGTTACCTTTGCAAAGCAACAAATTACTTACTCAGCTCACAAAATGAATTGAATCATAAAGAAAATAACAACAAAAACATCCTCTCCAACAAAATGTGGAAAAAGGAAAATTTAACGAAACACGAAATTGCATTTTATTTTTGCTTTGTTTTATGTGAATTTTTCTTTATTCGCTCAAATAAAATTTATTTTCCTTTATTTATATTTTTACAATTGTTAACATTTTTTTTTTATGCGTATTCATGGTTAGACAACTAATTTTTTGTTATCCTGTTAATCCTTGTGTACACAAAGGTGAATAAACTTTTACGCAATTTGAGTCAATAAAAAATATAGTTTTTTCTACTTTTATTATTCAAAGAGATTTTACATCATGAAATTCTTGTTTTATTTTGAGATTCCAGATTCCTTTGTATTATTTAAAATGCTTTTGTTAAGTTTTTTTTTTTTTTGATCCTTTTGACAAATATTTATGAAAAGTCTTAGTTTGACTGCGGTTGACTAAGTAAGCAAACGCAAAAGACTTTATAAAGTTGTCAAAAGGAAACTTGATCAGATCCTTTATGCTTTGTCATATTGCCTTAAGGACTTGTTTAGATCTTTTATCTCAAATGTTGTTTTGATCCTTTTGCGCATTTGGTTTTTTTTTTTTTCTATTTTGCTATTTTCGTTTGTTTTTCTTTCCTATATTTCTATGACGCAATAGACAAAACTGCGCAGGTTCTTCAACAAGGAAGGGAACAACCTTGAACTGTTTTATAGATTTATAGATAGGCAGCCTGATACATATGGATGTTTCTTTTTCTAAAAAAATACGAGTATAATTGCTTCACACATGACGCAACAAAAGTCGTCGCTTCAATAAAAGTCAATTTCTGGAGAATGAAATAATAGTTTTTTTTGTAAATGAAAGAATAAATTAATGACTTTGTATTTCAATTGTGGCAGGATCTTTTATTTTAAATACTCTTTCTTTATTTATATTCTTCGCCACCCCACTTCTCTTTGTTATAATAATAATGTTGCGAATAACAAGTAAAAAATAAAATTGTGGTCCCCTCCAACATTTAGAAAATTTTATTCGAATTTCAATTCAAACAAAAAAAAAAAGCATACAAAATTTGGCATTCACTCGCACTCGCTTTGAGGATGACATAATACTTGAAATATATAATGTTGGTATATATATACTTTTATATAAAGAAAAGTATATAAAAGCACGTGTGCTTTTTGTATATAGAAGAGACCCTCGCTGTATAAAAATTATATAAAGCCACGAGTCAAAGTTTTGAAGCGAAATTCAGCTCAGCTGCCAATGTGAATTGTTAGGGTTGCTTCCGGTTGATTTCATATATTTGCTGCTGTTGTTGTTGTTGTTGTTGTTGCACATACCAAACATGCCAAATAATAAGAGGCCTCATACTGGCCAAGGTCCAAATTATAAATTAGCCAACCGCCTCCCAACACGACTCATCAAATGAATTTTCAAACTGAACTGAATTCAATTCAATTGAACTGAACTGGTTTTTGTACCTTTCACTTTAGTCTGAACAAGAATTTATGACTTTGGCTTAAGGTTTGTAACGCTTGTGTAAGACCATGCTTCTTCATAGACCTTATAAAGTTTACTTGGAAATCAATGGAGAGCCACACATACATGTTTCATTGTCTTATCCATTTGGTATATGAAAATGTGAGTTTTTCGATTACTGGAAGTGGTAGATCCCATACAAAATTTACTTTGTATATGATTTTTATATAGGCAATTAATTATAAAATAAAAATTAACTCAATATTTACACAAATTGCTACGTAAATGGTGTGTATATAAGCTTCGGTGAAATGAAGTTAATATTCTGCCTTGTTTAAGCTTGGAATTTTGGGTTGAACAAACATCCATCAGCTGTCATGAATGTTGGTGTCCGCTTCCGCCTTATCGGTTGTTAATATGCATAAATGGAATTTTCCCATTTTTTTTTTGGAATTTTGCAAAATTTGCAACCCTCAAAATGCAATGAAAAATGTTCCTTTCTTTCAAAAGCCTGTTTTTGCAAGCTCCCTTAATTTTTTTTTTTTTTTTTTTTGTTGAATGTTGCATGCAGCATATGTTGCAGGCAGCAAGTGAGTGCAGTCAGTAGCTTCATGCAGCTTTCTTCTCCTATGTCGCGTGTCATGCATGCATCCTTATATAGCTTTTATGTCCTTTTAATCCTTTTTCCAGACTGCAAATATACAAAGAAAACAACAACATTGAAAATTTTCAAAAAAAAAAAACAAAATATTTTCAACTGGTGACGACGACAAATGCAACAAAAACACAAATATTTACTTATAATTGCATATTTTACTCATAACAAAAACAAGAAAGAAATATCATAGTTGCATATGCAGATTTGCATAATCCTCTCCATTCTACTGGAAACAAACAGTTTTGACAGCAGGCTAAAGATATTCGGGAATGAAATCATAGATTTACAAAAATTGTATTTCTCTACTTTGAAATTTGAGTGAAAAAAAAAAAGAATGAATAAAAAAAGAGCAAGAGAAGGTTGGTTGATTTCATTGTTTTTCTTTTCTTTTAGTTTGAATTTAGTCAGACAAAAACAAAAAAAAAACATCACCAGACGAATAATCAGACAGATTAGTTCCACTTACAGTTCGCTTAGTTTCACTCCAGCTGTGTTTTTTATGTGCGTCCCTCGATCTTTAAAACAAAAACAAAACAATACATAAGTAATTTTCAAATGCATTTTTCTTTGTACCAAAAAAATATATTTGCATTTATGCAATTTTTACAAACAAACAGTTGAATAGACTGACAGACTGACAGACAATTACATAGTTGGGAAAGTAACTCAAAGCAACAATTAAAACTCTGATGTTGTTTATCATTAAAACTCTTTTTCCATTTGATTGAAAATCATAAAAATTGCATTAGCAACAAATAAATTTGACCAAACAATATTCAAAGAGAAGCAAAGAAAATTATAATATCAAATTGTGAAGGAGATAAAAAAGAACCCAAATTAAGAAATAATAATTTTAATAAATTTTATGCATCATGAAAGAAGACATCAAATAAATTGCATTAAATCAGTGGTTACTGAGCAACTTTAGATAATCACAAGCAACAACGACAATAAATACCATCCAAGTTCATAGAAATATTGTACTTACTTCAAATTGTAAAAGTTAAGATTTTTTCAGTTGAAAAATTATGAATTTCAATTTTCATGTTGATAAATCTTTTGAGAAAATGGTAATTTCTATGGACCAATGCAACCAACCAAAGGACACTTATGTATATTTGACCAAAAATAAATTGTTGGATGAAACACAGCATTTTGTGTTAACATTCAAATAAAAAGTGGTTTTCATTTTCATTGTGAATAAAAAGAATAAATATGAAAATATCAAATCAATGTAAAGACAATAAAGATATCAAATAAGATTTACATTTTGTAACATAATATCATAAGTAGACAGCTTCTCATAAGCTTATACCTTTTCATGATTAAATGTACATTTCTTTATTAACAAATATTGTAAATTGACACATTTTCATGACCAAATATTAGAAACAGATACTTTTTCACAATTAAATGTTCTAATTTACTCAATTACATATCAAAAACCGTCACTTTTATGATCTAAGCATTACAAAGCAAAATCACCTCGCCGCCTCTGTCTGTATGAACACTATAAACTCAAAAACTACAGAACGGATTTTCGTATGGTTTGTACCATTGAACAGTGTGATTCATGAGGAAGGTTTAGATATATAACTTATTAATGTTTTGTGTAAATTGCATGAAATATATAGATGATTACTGAAGATGTGGGTCGTCAACTGAGTTAAACAAATTACCAAGGTGACGATAATGTCGTAGATAGCAGAAATCAGCGTATTTGATAATGCAGTGTGATGTGGTTCAAACAGAAATTCTGGAATTGCATCAACCCTACTCAATAGCGGACGTACTGAGCATTAAGCACTCAAGCTTTAACATCACCAAAAATTCTTTCATGGCCACGGTTCTTAAAACATCCCGGCTAAAAAAATCACTTTTAAGCAGACTTTGCTGGAAGGCGTAGCAACGTGCACCAGTTATAGTTAATATTTCATATATAGACTCATTTCCATGATCATTAATAAGCAAATGCTGGTCACAAACAAATATTGTGAATACATAGATTACAAAACTGGGATCACTAAAAAAGTCACTATAAACTTTATGTCATGAAATTTTGTTACGTGCCGTTTGAAGGTTGTTACTATTTCATAAATCATATGGTTTTGACAAATATGTGTTAGACCGGAGACATGTTGAGTGATATGTTAGAATATTTTAATTCATTTAGAGGATAGTTTTATACATAGTTTAAATTCATCAAGGTTTTACGTTGTCATAGCTAAAACACAAAGGGAACCTACCTCATTTTTGTTTACAATTATCATGAAAAGGCAATCTTATAATACAACCAACAAAAATATCATAAATAGGCACTTTGTCATGACCAAACATCATTAACAGACACTTTTTCATAAACAATTATTATTGTAAATTTTTTCTAGGAATTACGCTGAGAATAGTTCTTTAAAATCCAGAGATGGGAGATGTTCTACAATAAGAACAAGTCAAAATATTAAAAAAAATAGTGATCTTTTGTCAAGAAGGAGGTTTGAATAATAATTCTTTTGTGATAATGTAGGCTTTTTAGAAGGATAGAAATTTGTTGATCATAACCAGAAGGTGAAGAAAAATCATTTGTTCACCGCAGTGAATTTAATTTCATTAGGACTAGACAAGAAATCTTTAAACGATTTCAACGATTGATAGACAAGACAAGCAATCACACAAGCCCATTTCCATGATTGTCACTGTTGGCCTAAACAATTATGTATCATTATCAATATTATTATGTCATAAATAGACAGTTTAAGTGACCAAAAACCATAATTAAATATTTGTTTTTGAGACTAAAACAAAATTTTACTAATTTTTTTGTATTTGTAAGACTTTCAGTTTATTTTTTAAACTCTGATAAGATGTTAAAACACATTAAAATAAGTATATATATAACTTCTTGTATTTTCAAGTTCTTTAACAACAACAACAATAACAGTAACAATGAAAAGTAAAAATCCAAGTGCAGACGCCACAAAGTATGCTTTAGTATTTTTTACGCTCTTAAGAGTTCTTTATTTCTTGCTTCCTTCGTTTATTCTTTTCATTTCTTTTAGTCGTCGAATAAAATGATAAATTTACAACATTTTCACTCTTTTTATTTTTGTATTTTGTAGTTTTTCTTGACGTTAAAGGATCAAGATGTTTTCATAGTTTTCCTTTCCATTTTCTTCTTTTTATTTTTTACTTTTGAACGATTTCTTCTTCTATTGCGCCATGTTTTCCTTTATCTCCATGTACTGTTGATGCGCTGATTGCTCTCAAGCGTAAATTTGGCACTGACTGCTGCAGGCAAACTTCAAATATTCTTCAAGTGACTGTTGAGTGAGTGTCCTTTCTTTTTTTTCCATCTAAAGAACTTGTGCTGTGCTTTAGTTCGACATCATCGTGCCCTCGTCATCATGAAGATTAGTTGCCTTTGATAAAGTGCATTTTGTATGTAAATGACAACATGAATAGCAACAAAACATTTGTGACAATTTCCCTTTTTTTGGCAATGGAGGAGAATCTCACTTTTTATCCTTCCTTCCTCTCTTGAAATGTCACCATTTTGTACTGTAAATACAAATATTTCTCATGATAAAACGCATTTTTGCATATTATTATATTTTCCTCGATTTTCTTTTTGATTTTTCGTTTTTTATTTTGACCAAAAGTTGAAGGTAGTTTGTAGTCAATTTTCATGAAAGTGAAATGGTTTTAAATTGCAAGTTTTATGGTGACATTTTTATCATCACATTCAAAGTATTGGTGGGGAAAGTCCTCAAAAGACTAGACGTAACCACTTGCTTCCAAGAAGAAGGACTTTTGTTGTTAATGCCAAATAATAGAAGACGAAAACGGCGGCAAGTCTTTGGTTCTTCTAAGTAGTCTGCATCGCCGTTTTAATTTATTCCATGTACTTGGTTAAATTACTTTATACTCAAACTCACACGGAGTAAAATTACTGCATAACAAAGAATGTAATTAAAAATATATTAATTCAATTTCTTCTCTAAGCCACGCGCTTCAAGTTTTTATGGCTTTAAATTACTCTTAATGGCCAACGAGATGTACACGTCTCGGCATTGCTGCAGTGAACAACTTGTTAGGAATAAGACCAGACAAATATTTTATTTAAAAAAAGTGAGCTTAGAACATGAGAAGAAATTCAACAATTCTCGGCCACTAAAAGTTCATCAAATTACTTACAGAAGGTTAGAAATTTTGCACAGGCATCTTGATTAAGTAGTTCTGTATAAAATGTGTTCAATTTCATAATTATGGCTTCGTAGTAATAGAATTAAGTACATAAGTACTTATATTTTTTAATACCCAACTACATCAAGAACTAAATAGTCTTAACGGCATTCTTAAGTTGTTCTTGAGTAATTTGTAATGTTGAACTGTTCTTGAAATCCTTTTACATGTCATTTATAATCAATCTTGCATTCTTAAATAATAAACAATTACTTCAAGATCTAATACCTTCCTAAAGTCGAGTAATCTCTTGCAGCGAATGCGTAATCTTTATATAAACTTAAAGTCCTTTTTAATCGAGAGATTTTATATTCCATTTCCCAAGTTTTTTCTTCACAAAGAAGTATTGACCGTAAGACCTTCATATACATCGTAGTCCTCTACAATTTATTATTGTATTCAACTATAAATAAATTTTTTGCTTCAAAAACCTCTCCACATTGCTTTCATATTGCTGTTTTTTGCTTGTGGTTTGTTTTTAATTTCAAACACAAAATTTGTAAAAAATACTTTATTTAGAACAATATGCTGTGTACATAATTTTTTCTTGCAACTCCTTTTTCCATCCCTGCTACGTTAACATTTTAACAAAATTAGAAATTAACTGAAATCAACATCAGCTGTTTTGTGTTTACGCGCAACAAAAAGAAAGAAGAAAACCAGGTAGCAATTGCAAAACCTTGGCAGCATTTTTTGTCTGATTGCAGAAGTGACTTCCATAAAATAAGCATCTTAAAAATTCTTTATATTCCCTGTTGTCGTTCACTTTTTGAAACAGTTTATGTTCTACTGTAAACATCGCATAGCATTTGGCCTTCAGTTTGACAAGCCTCTATTGTTTTCTTTAGATCGTCAACCTTAGATTCAGCTGTCAGACTTAAAAAATTTTAAAAATATATTATCATTGTTAGCAGTAGCAGCAGCAGCAAAATTTTTCTTCAAATCATCATCATAATAATTAAAATTTAAGGCATATAAAAACCGTTTGGTCGTAACTAAGTTCTTGCATACCAATACTGTGTCTTCAATACACCTTTTACATTCTTTTTGGTAATCAATTATGCCGCGAAAACGTTCAGATATAGGTCGTCTTACAAAAGACGCAAAGAGAAGCCGTTTATTTCGTAATAATGAAACTGAAGAACAAAGAGAATTAAGGCTTTCTAATGCAAGGGAAAGGATGTCTTTGCGAAGAAAACGAGAATCGTCTGTTGAACGTGAACAACATCTTAGTTATTTTCGTCGCTATCGAGAAGCCAAACGCTGCAACTTAATGAAGACTCATAATTTGCCGTCAAATACAGTGGATTCTGTTATGAATGTAGATTCTCCTAATACAACATACAATTTTGATCCTGGCGCTGCATTCGGAACAATATCTGTTCTCTGCGAATATTGCGCTGCTTTGGTATAGAAAGGTGAAACAAAAGATTTGCATTGCTTAAAAGGCCAAGTAAAGAGCGATGAAGAGAAAATTCATCTTCCACCCAAACCACCAATCAAATATCATCGTGTGAAGCCGAGGCGGATCGCTAAAAAAATATAAACTTATAACGCGCAATTCCTTATTTTCATCATTAAAATAAAAAAATACTTGAAACATTAGAACTCTCAAAATTAAGATTTTTTCCAATTATAAGAGCTAAGAGTTAAGTTCCCCTATGAGATAAGGGAATGCATTGCCACAAAATGATGAAACTGTGAACTGACGAATTCGACAGCAAGGATGATTTAACACTAACACAATTGGTACAACATAAAGCAGGATAGCAAGAAGGAAGGAAGAGAAATCTAAGCAATCAATTCAATAAATTGATCCAAGCCAATCTCGTGTCTGTAGACGAAATCGAATGATAGAATGCAAAAAGGTTTTTAACGAAGCAGAATTGAACAAAAGATGATGACGAGGCCTTTGAAGAAGAGAGGAAATTGTCACTATCGGAGCTGCTCTAGCAATTCTAAGTCCTTGGCAATTGAAAGCGCGAGGCAACTAAGCAAATTCCAATCCCAATCTCTTTATAATTCGTAATGATATAGTACTGTCATCTTCAACAAAAAAAAACTTTTATATTAAATTAAATGCATAATCTTAATAAGCAAACATTTATAGTCATTATCTATTCAATAGTTTAAGATAAAAGTTATCATAAGAAAGTCAGGCTTTATAAGTCTGTTTTCTTCGTATATTAATGGCTTCAGGGAACAAAAGTCGAATCCAACATCCTGATATGAGATTGCCAGACTTAGCAAAAGATATACCGAAAGGTTCAAGCTGCATACCAATAAGTTTGCCAATTTCGAATAGGAGGCGACTCAAGACATTAGACCCGTCAGATCTTTCTTTTCGAAGAATATACATACACAATTTAATGTCCTATGTAAGGATAGTCAGTTCATATAAACTAAGTAGTCCCTAAATCAAACTACTGACAAATAAAGAGATAAAAAAAAAACAAAAATAAAAAATTCATGGCTTTCTCACCCTTTTGAATGAGAGAACTTAACAGAAATGGAAATGCCCATTTCTATGTGAAGAACTTCTCAAATTACCCTCGTTAGTATAAATAAATAATACAATAAATTTAATACTTTAACTTTAAATGCAAATTAAGCCATAATTATTTGTAGTTTATTGTATAAAGAAAAATTACACATTATTAAAATGAAAAATACATTTTAAAATCCTTAAAAAAAAAAAAAAGCTATAATTTCAATTATTTTTAATCCCAAAATTTGTGAAATAAATAACAACAAACACAACCACGAAAACAAATACAACTCAATGAAATGATATCATAAAAAAATCATGGAAATTTTTGCTTTTGCCATTCATTGAAAGGGTTGTTCTGCTTTAATAACATGATTACTATGCAACGAGACCCAAACAGGACACAGGACACAAAACTTCATTTAATGATATCATAAAAATATCCTTTCTATTTTTTTTTTTTGTCTTTGCTCATTATATATTTTCTTTTTTTGTCGAAAACAAAAAAAGGATTAAATTCGGCAAATATAAAATTATCAAAATTTAAGCTACTCGAGAAATTATGTGAGCATAAACAAGGACAATCTCACAGAGAGATTGAAAGAACGAAAGAAAGCTTTCTTTTGAAAAGTCATTGAAAGGATTTTGTGTTATTGAGATTTTGGGCATAACTTTTAAAAAGGGTATTAGAAAAGTTTTAAGCTTCTTTTTCTTCCCCTTCCCTCTTCAATCTATAAATACTTACTTTGGAATTTAGTAATAAATTCATTGAAGCGTCTTAAGCTGCGGCGCAAAATACAATAAATTTATCCTTTAAAGAATTCGTCTTTCTACCTGTGGCGATGATGGTTTAAATTACTGAATTAAACTCTTAACTCGAACTGATCTTAAAGCGATCAGAAGAGTAGAAATGACAGAACAATGAAAGATCTCAGCACGATCATGATGAAGGGGAAAAGAATAAAAAAAAATGTATTCCAAACAAAAACCACAAAACAAAAAAATATATAAGGAAAGACAACACACAATTTTGATTATCAGAAATATTGAATCTCTTAGATAGAACACATAATCACAGGCACACATTCTTCTTCAGGACAGGAATTGTGCGGTAGTAAGTAGCTACCGAACATGATTTATGATGAAGGAACAACAACAAACATGAACAAAACAGAACAGTACAGAACAGAACAAAACAGAAGAGGCATAAGCACAGATACAGGGTTCCTTCCAAATACTTGTTCTGTATAGTTTTAGTTACCTGCTTATTGGGAAGTTTCCTTTCTTTACCTTGGCATTGTTTCTAACTTCTTAAATCGACCGACTCCTTTGCTTCGATGATTGTTCGAGTTATAAGTATGTTCTACCTTCATTCACTGAACAGCAGCAGAGATGTAACAATGTTGACCGCGATATCTTTTTGCTTGGATTGTGGCTTTGTTGCATATCAATTTACTTCTACCTAAAAGTATCTGAACATAATATGCCACAACGTGCGGCTGCACAAATTTAACAAGAAGCAAATCTTATCAGATTACATAATGTGACATAATTAATTTCTTATAGTATTTAGTATAGTTGGATTATAATAGGCTTCTTTATCTGCACCTCTCTTTCTCCTTAAATAGATCTTGGGAATTGTATCTCATGTTTGCTTCATAGTAGTAGATTTTCTTTCAACATATTTTTACTTTGTAATTTCTCGCTTAGATTTTTTGTTAGTTTAAATCATTTCTATGTTTCTTCACCAACACTTTCTTGATGTTTTTTTTTTTTTTTTGTTTTTTTGATTACAATCCATGAAGAGTTTTAGATTTTAGGCCTAATTTGTGGTGGAGAAGACATGAGTATCTTTTTTTTTTTGTTTTTTGGGTCAAGACAAGCACGTGTAAGAGAGATATTTTCCAGTTAATTTGAATTTGTTTTTTCTTTTTGGGTGCTTGTTGTAATAAGTAGTAATATAATCATTAACATGAAATCTCTACTCCTCTTCATGTTTGTTGTTGTTGTTGTCTGGGACGTAGAAAGTTTTGTGATGTGATGTTTTCAACGGATTTTCTTGTATTTAGTTTAACAATTTAAGTTGAATTTTTTTCTCATTTGCCCAAAAATAAACACAAATAAGATTTTTGTCAACTAAACTTTCTTTCTTTCATTCGTTCTTTTGCATATTAAACACATTTTTTGTTTCGAAATTTATCCATCTTCCCATTCCAAAAGTTCCAAGTAAAAACAAATAATGAACAATATCGCTAAAGTCGCATATCTTGAAACTCATAAATCAGGCAATTGTTTTGTTTACTTTACAACCAGAAAACTAACCAACCAACCAACCAACATATGCGCAATGTTCATCAGCAAAAGATACAATGTGACTCAGATACTATTCAATACAATAACACAAAGAAGTAAATAAATATCTGTAGCATTTATTTGTTTGAGAAACTTACAATTGAGCTCAGCTTTTTAAGCTTTTTATTTGATTTTGTGTCGATCTTTCTGTTTCTTAAATAATTGTTTTTCTGTGTGGGTCACAAAAATCTGAAGATAAACAGATCGAGTTGCATCTTCACATGAGAGCAGTTTTTGTTTACTTGTCATAATTCTCAATTTTCACAAAGTCTCTGAGTATTGATTGACGCGATTTGTGTCATCACAACACGCTTTTGTTTTTGGAAAAGAACCCAAAAATGAAAACATTTTAAACAATTCAAAATTTTGCCTGAAAATAATAATAATAAAAACAAAAAAAAAAATCATTTGATGATCGATTTCACTTGGCGTGCAATGAAAACATTTAGGAAATGCAACAAAACAATAAAATTATCGAATTTTTTCTTTATACATTTTTATTTCTGTTCCATTTTCTTTTTACAAAAGAATAATATGCAAATTTTCATTTTAAATTCAATTTTTTTTTTTTGTTTTTATATATAAATTTTATTGTTTGCACATCCGGTTTTTTTTTGTTTTTATTAATTTTTGCTGTTGTGGATGTTTGAACTAAAAAAACAATAAGAACAATGAAAGTTTGGTTTTTTATTTATACAAAAATTTACATTTAAAAAACAACGAAAGAGGGAAAAGTATTTATCATGTAATTATATATACCATATAGTATTTACATATGTTCTATATGAAAATAATATTTAGATACATTTTTATTAAAATTTTTTATGTATCAAACACATTTTTATTTCATTGTCATGCTTTTTAAGAAACTTTTTACAGTATCTAGAAATGAAATGAAATGAATTCAAGTCCATAATTATATGTTGCGGGAATTCTAGATATTAATAATTATATACGTAAAAGCTCTCATAACCGGACATCCTCCATTTTGCTAATTTGTTCGGTTATTAAAGCTTCAAACATTAGACATTTCCAACTTGTGTCTAAGAAATTTGTCCGGTTATGCAAGTTGTCCGTTATGATAGCTTTTACTATACTATATACAATTATATTTTTATTTGTAACAAAATTTCTAATAAATTATTGGGAGTACAAATTCCTCAATTCCTCATCTTCGAACTTTATGGGTTGGCCAGGACGCTCTTTGTCTTCGACACTAAAATCACCACTTTTGAAGCGTCGAAACTACTCTCTGCATAACTTATCGGTCGGAGCAGATTCACCATAAACTTTCTCAAGCATTCGATGGGCTTCAGCTGCACTTTTCTTCCCATTAAAAAAGAACACACTAATTATTGTTGACAGATGTTAAACGTTTCCAATGGAATAGGTAATCGCTTCCAAAATCAGCCACAACTTGCAGGTGGAGCCATCTTTCGAAAACGGACCGAACTAATTTGTACTCCCAATACTACTGCCTATTCTTAAGTATATTGAAAATTATTTGAATGCAGTGTTCTTTTCCTTAGCATTGGTGTTTTCTCTTGAATAAGTGAACTGTGATCGATTAGTATTGATACGAACATCTGTCAATAGTCCTAATTTATAGTATGTTATTGTTGTTTTTGAATGTTATCGTTTCGAAAGAGTCATATTTTCAACAAATCATTGCCAATATACAGTTAAACATACAATAAAGCAGCAAATACATGAACGAAGAGAAAGCAACAGAGTTCTTATTCCATTGAGCTTTATGTACTTTAAATGGCATTCAAATTGAATAATGGTAGAGTAAAAATAGATACACTTCTCCATGAAAAAAATACATATATGTGCTAACTTTCATGGTAATCGGTCAAACGGTGTCGGAGTTTAGATGCGTCAAACAATTTTTTTTTTTTTCGTTCATTTTTACATTTTTTATATCAGAATCATATTTTTTCATGGTTATTTTCTACAATTGTGTCTCATTTTGGCTTCCAAATTGTAATAAAATACATTTATATATCATTTTAAAATGAAAGTATGTATATTCAGTTTATGATTTTCATAATTTTATATCAACTTGTCTGTCTTATGGTTTGTCAAAGTAAATAGCAATCGATTTTTGCCATGATTTCTTTTGCCATCGGCGGCATCATTGACTGATTGGACAAGAAAATGATTTAAATGTTTTTTAAAATGAAAGCAAATAACAAGAACAATTTCAAATTGGTCAAGGACATTTGATCTATAAAAAAAAAAAAAATACATATAAAATACAAGTATGTAATTGAAGTACAAATTAATGATCATAAAGAAACCCACTTAAAATGCCTTTTAAAGCTTTAATCATCATGTAGTAGAATTTACAATAAAAAGCAAATACATGTAGAGAAAAAGTTAAAAACTTATTAGTATTATAGATACTTAGATACAATTGTCTTATGTTAAGTGTAAGGTGACATTGAGCCTAATTTGGTAAACTGAATACTAAAAAACTAAATCTATCAATTTGTGAGTCAATCAAATGAAATCGAATGCTTTTCTTTATCTCATCGCTGTCTAAACTAATTCAAATGTTTGAATGTATATAGTTTTGTATGCTGCTGCAAGACAACTTAACTTATGTAAGTGAAATAGAATAAAAAACATTAAAAAAGATACAAACTTAGACACAGACAGACAGACAGACAGACATGTGTGTGTTATGTATCTCTACATCACTTGCAATAGCAAATCTGGCTAAACAAAGCTATAAACCTTGTCTGGTAGCCATAAAATAAATAGAATAAAATAAAAATTAAATAAATATAATACATAAATTAAAACAAAACAAAAACAAGCATAAAATTATATAATTTATGCGAATGAATTAATGACTGGCAACATCATCATCACCTCCGACTATAAGTAGTACATATTAGTAGATATTGTATCTTTTTGTCTGTCTGCCTGCCTGTCTCTCGTCTCTCTTTGCTGTCTGATATTGCACTTGGTTCATTCATTCACTCACTTAACTTGCCATTGACGGAAATGAATGTGTGATGAATTGTAGATGTGTAGATGCATTCTTTTAGATACAAACATAAATGTTTTATTTTTTAAATTCACTTTATTTGCAGTTATATATATTGTATATAAATATCTTTTAATTTCTGTCATAAAATTATTGACCTCGCCTGCGATTTTATGACTGAATTGCGGAACCAAATACCCTCGGCTTTTTCGTATTTTTTTGTCATTCAAATTAGTATTTTTACTTTTGTTTTTAAAATTAATTAAGTCGATACTCGTAATAATTATTTTAAAATATTTCTTTATTCTTTATAAGTATAAAAAAATAAACAAGAATAAAGCGAAAGTCATGAAAGAAGGAAGTCGGTTCAAATTAGAGTCTAATGTCTATGTCATTTTAAATCTGTAATCATATTACCATATGTTCAGAAGATGGGGTAATCTCAGCTTGAGAATTCGATGTGTTTATGTTCTTCAAATGTTTTGGGGGGAGTCACAGAGGCTTTTTGATTCACTGAGAATGGATGTTGCAGATAAATTAACATTAAAAGCAACAAGTCAAGTGAAGTTTTCCTATCCTAAAATATTTAATACAATTTAAATTATTTTATTTTTTATTTTATTTTTTTTTTGTTCAAAACAAAGATTTCTATTTCAAAAAATTCCATGAAATAACAAAATTTTTATAGTAAATCTATTTAGTACCTGAATACCTAAGTTAAAATATTTTGTTAAAAGTATATTTTTTCAGTTATAGCAATTGCTATACAATTGTATCTTTATGACTTTTGCTGCATTGAGGTGATGTTTGCATGCAATTCAAAAACAAACAAATAAAGACAGTGGGACAGACATCATTGAGAACACAACTGAATGGAAATGCGAACAAACAGAGGCAATTAGTCTCATATATTTGTATCTATCTATGTATGTGTATTTGTATCTAGAGAAACGCATGCACGAGTGCAATGGACGAGTTCATCGCTCCAATTCAATGCTAGGCTAACCTCAACAACACAACACAAACTAAATAACGTCAGCAACACCAACAACAACAACGAAACAGCAACGTCTACTACGACCACGATTATTGGAAGAAAACACAGTGAGATACATTGATAGAGAGAGAAAGAGAGAGAGAGAGAGAGAGAGAGAGAGAGAGAGAGAGTGATATATGCACTTAGATATAGAGAGGAGATATGGAAGAGATCGAGTAGAGAAAATCAGTTGTTATGTTGGCAACGATTGCACTCAGTCAGTCAGCTGAGTGCGTGTAAATCTTATTTTATTTCTTTTAACTATGTTTTCTCTTTTATTTGATTGGCTTTGGATTGAGTGAATCTCAATTTGATGTTTATTCATACATTTTAAGATATTTCCGAATTTCCAAGGAAAGATTATCATTTACATTGATTTTTAATTTTCAACTGAATTGTTTTCATTTAGAAATGGAAATTATGCAAAAATGAAAGATTAAAAAAAATATTTCGAGGTTGCAATAAATGTTAATCTCTGTTCAGATTTGATTTTCTTCAATTTCACTACAATAGATATTTTTTATGAAAGAGATTGGAAAATATATATCTATTCTTAATCTTTTCTCGATTTTCTTTATAAAAGAATTTTTATTATTTATTGATTGATGGTTGATCTTTGGGGGGTAAATAACTTTGATAGCTTTGGCGGCAAACTTTGTTTATTTTCGATTTTATTTTTGACCTAATTATTTGTCTTCTTTTGCTTTAACTTGAGTTTTTTTCTTTATCTTTTCATTTGTTTATAGTATGTGACTTGATTTCTTGTGCCAATTAGTGGCAAAAATGATTGTCTAAACATCCTTTTGAAGTCTTATAATATGTTTCTGTTATTTTAGGAAAAAAAAAGAAAAGTTTTTTTCCTTGTAAAACATTTAAAGAACTGGACAAATTATAGAAAAATAATGGAAAATTTGGGAAAACTAATACGTTGGAAAATAAACATGAAATGTTAAAGATTGTAATCAAGTTTAATTTAAATGTTTGTTTAAGATCTCAAGGAAGAGAGAATTTTTCATTTAGGGAAATTGGTAAATTGAATTAGAAAATGAGAATGAGATTTCAATCTTTTGAAAGAATTCAGTTTTTTAAAGATTTCATTTATAAAACTTGATGAAACAAACTTGGAAGTTGCCTTGTTAATTGTTAGGAATTTCAATCCAAGCGATTATATAATACATATATTTTCTTAATCCAAAGAAATTTCTTCATATTATTATTTCAAGAATTTCATAATTTTAATTATATTCTTGTAAAACATTTCCTTTAACAACAACAAAACAAAACAAAAATATATATTCACAATCTTTTTAAACTTGAATTTCTAGTTCAATGAAAGGTGGAATTGAGGTGAAATTATATCTTTTGTAAGATCAGAACGCGGACAACTGTCTTAAAAAACCGTTTTAAAAGAATCTCCAGCAACACAACAACAACAACAAATTATTTCTACTATCAGTTAAACATTATCACAAGCAATTATCAAAATGTTAATTGCAACAACTACAGTAAAGAGAACAACATCATCGCCATCATCAATGTATGTATCTAGAATAGAAACATGTTGCAGATAAAAGAAGGCACAAAAAAAAAAATAAATACATAAATAAAAGCAACAACAATGAAGATACAATAAATTATGGCACAACTTTGCAAAGCGATACCAAAAACAACTGTTCAGCTCCCCCTTAATATAACCATAGTAATTACAATACAAGTAACAACTAACAACAACAACAATAACAACTAGAGTCGCTTCATCTCATCAGTAACAACATCTACAAGAACAACAACAATAACATGAAATTTTATAGATACAAGAACAACAAAAATCAGTAATCATTGTCATCAGCAGCAGCAGCAACAAATAACAACATCATCATCATCAGCAGAAGCAGCAGCAGAACCATTAGCAACAACATCATCGATTGTAATAGTAGCAACAACTACAAACAACAACAACAACAGCAGCAGCAACAACAACATTATTAAATAAAAGTGCGACAAATACAAAAGAGACACACGATTATTTTTATGCAATTAGTCAAATAGTCAAATTAGACAGGCGACAGACAAAAAAACTCACACAAAAACGAACAAGATTTAGACTGAGTAACAAAGAGTCAGTTGATCAAAAAGACACAAACAACAACATGAAGAAATGAACATGCAAAATTAATAGAAGAAGAAGAAGACGACGACGACGACGACGACTACTGATTGATGTAGTGACTTTATGTGTTAGAAGCGTGAGTCAAGAGAGAGCACCCGCATGCTTGTTTTATAGAGAGAGTGAGTGGGAGAGAGAGCCAAGCAAAAGAGCACATTCAAGCAAACGTATGAACTAATGTACAATACGAACGTTTGTAGTTTGAGATGAGAGTATTTAAACAACAGCAACATCGACGGCGGCATACTTTACCTTTTAGAGAGCAAGCGACAACCGCATAAAGTAAATGATATATGCCGCCGCCGCTGCTGCTGCGGACGTCGTCAACGGATTCGTTCGTTGTTGGTCGTTTGGAGTCGCATTTGCTTTTGCTTTGCCACCGACGCCGCCAACTCTTTTTGTTTTTTTCTTTAGTAGTTTTGAGAGACGACGACGGCAACGAATATTGCATTGGGCATTCACCGTCGTCGTCGTCGTCGTCGTCGTCGTCAACTGTTAAACGCTTGTTAGAAGTGCAATGCACGACGTTGACTGCAATATAGCGACACGACAACAAATAACGTTGGCAGCGACGCAGGCAAAATGAAAAATGCAAAACAAAATACAAAATAAAAAGAAAACAAAAACAAAAACAAAAACAAAAAAAAAAAAAAATTAAATGAAATTGTTACGCGAATTACGTCTAAACTGTTGTTTCTTGTTGTTGCTTTCGTGTGTTGTGTTTCTTTCCGTTTTTTTTTTTTTTTTTTTTATTATATTTTTTATTGTTTCGTTTTACTGATAAAAATATTGGCACAACCATTTGTGTTGTTGCCCAACAGAAAAAAACTTGCCTTAGGTCGTTGTTTTTTACCTCTCTCTCTCTCTCTGTCTCTTAATCTCCTCATTCTCTCTTGACCATTCTCTTTGTACAATTTTCTTTTCTTTTAGTCTTTTTGTTTTTATTTTATTTTTTTTTTTTTTGTGTTTCGTTGTTTCTAATTGTTATTTTTATTGTAATTTTCTTGTGACAGTCAATTTGCACTTTTATTACTCATGTGTTGCTCCTCACATTTGTTGTTGTTGTATTTTTCTGAGTTGTTGCAAGAAAAGTTTATTGACCTAAACGACGACGAATGACGCCTACAAACGTTTTGCAGATTATTTTTAGTTGCAAAAAAAATTAGAAAACAGAATTGAAAATGGAATCAAACGAAGAAGAAAGAAAACGTGTTGCATTTGCCAAGAAACAGAAAACATGAAGCAAACATAAAAACAAAAATAAAAGCAATAATAAAATTGAGAAAAATCAACATCAATTAATATTTTTATTGCCTTTGAAATGCTTTAAATTAGAGTGAAGGAAAATGAAAAAAAAAACAAAAAGAAACAGATGAAAGAGTCAGTGATTGAGGTAAGCAACAACAACAACAACAACAACAACTACAACGGCAGCATATCCCAGAAGCTTCACCTTATATCAGGTGATTCCGGAACGAAGTAATCAAGACATATGATTTCCTATGAAATCATTCAAGTTGTTTCCTTGACCTCTCATCCTGTAATTTTTGGTATCAAACAAGTTTAAAATATGGATATTCTTAGCAACTTTAAAAAATATAGAATATTGCCTTATTAACCTCTGGTCGACCGTTTCTGTATTGAATGGTATTTGACGACAATCGTCCGAACATTGGAAGGGCAACCTGTTGATGAAAGAGAAATAGCCCTTGAACCACTGTTGCCTGTGCTAAAGTTGAGTAAAATGCTGCAGATCTCACAGTTATCAACTTCTGCACATAAAGTAGTAGCTCCTCTTCATATAATACCGTTCACCTTTATAATTGTCCAGTGAGCTCTACTCAGTTGTTCAGTGAGCTCTACTCAGTTGTCCCTCATTAAGATCTTCTTGCGTCCCATAGAACTGGATTTATTTCTGGGCCTCTGAACATGGAATTTGCTTTCCTATTCATTTCATTTTCGTATAATTTAACTTCATTTTTATGTTCAATAAATCAGCCTTCCTTTGTCCTGTCCCCTTTTTCTTCACTAAATGCAGTCTCATTGCTACTACCACAAAAAAAACAAAAGGTCAAGTTATCCTTTTATAAATAACAAACAAATGTCTACATATAGTATTTATTTCCTTTCTATTACTTTTTCCTTTTTCTCTTCTTTTACTGTTTCCAATCATCAACACTTGACTCACCGGATGTTGCTTGTTTCATTCTTGTACTTGTTGCAATTATTATAGCAAATAATTGTTAAGTTTTATTATCATCATCATCATTATCATCATCGTCTAACACTTCAACAATTCTCAATTTGAAGTAAATGAAGCTGTTAACAAGTTAATGTATCTTTATATTATTGTCTTCACCACATCTCCAACATAACAACAACAACAACAACAACAACATATAATCATGAAGACTATAATTATTGCTTTCATCGTCATCCTCATCTTCTTCAAATATTTAATTTTCCCTTCTATAGATGATTCTCGTTTACTTTAAATGCAATTAAAAAATAATAGGAATTTAAGAAAATAATAAAAATTTTTATTATCATCATCATTGCAACTTGTCTCCTCATCTCTTGTTTCTTCTATATTTTATTGTTCTTTAACTGAATTGTGAATCAATGCAATCAACGTCTTAGGTTGTTCTATTATTAATACTATATTTATATTACAATTCCTCTTTAAGATATATTGTTAGATGAAGAGATCATCGCTGATTGGCTCTCACAACCCTTCTGTCCCTAACCACAATTGGCTGTGAGTAGGGGCATAGCTTGAAAAAATACCTCCAACTGGTCAGAGACGGATGGATTTCTTATATATTAACTTACGTATAATTTTAAGTATACAAATCCGGACATTTTCGAAGAGGTAAAAAATAGTGTTTTTGTCAGAAACAGACGCTGATGCACACTAATTATTGGTTGACAGACGTCAAACCTTTCCAATGGAATAGGTAATCGCTTCCAAAATCAGCCACAATTTGCAGGTGGAGGAGCCATCTTTTTAAAACGGACCGAACTAATTTGTACGCCCTGAGTAAATCTTATATATCTAGATTGTGTTTTTGTTGTTGTTATTTTACTATAGAAGAAGTAAGAAAGAAAATCTTTTCAAGAAACTCATTCTCATTCATTTTCTTAAGTTTAAGTTGCTTTGCTTTTGCTTTTGTTTTTATTATTATTATGTATTTCCACTTTGGTATTTTCCTTCAATTATTTTGCCATTAAACATGATTAATGTTGTTTACTTCACACGAACTTATTAGCTAAATGTGTTAATTATTACCAATAGCGATAATGTCGTCTATCTATGTATTTATATGTGTCTGTCTGTCTGTCTGTCTGCCTTTATAGTGTCTGTCTGGGTCTGACTGTTGTCTTGTGATTTTTTTTTTTTTTATTTGTTTTTGTCCATTTAGTGGTTTGTGGTCTGCTGTCAACTTTAAGTCTTTAAGGTAAACCAACTTCTTGTGTGGGTTTTTGTGTTTTATTTTTTTTTTCTCCTATTTTTTTGTTTAGTTTTTCTTAGAAATCTTTAAGAAAAAGCGTCAACAGCTTTTGTTATTTGTTTGTTCATTTATATGTGTTTATCTGAATCAAAAAATGCAATTCGTGACTTAATAAAATCATGTCTAACCCAAGAACTATTTGATAAAAGTTTATGAAATTTGTTTCAGTTAAATATCCCATGTCAAGCTTTAATGTTTTGTAAGAAAAAATTAGCATTTTAAAAGAGATGAAAAGTTAAAGGTCTTTCAAAAAAAAAAAAAAAAAAAAATTATAATAATAATATGTGTTAATAATGGAAATAATGATAGGAATTCAAACTATGTGCGATTAAGTTGAAAATGCACCTTTATTTCCATGTACAAATGAGTAAATGTTATTCTATTTTACACATTTTGGTTTGTAGGAGACAAACTGCTGAAGTGAAAATTATGGTAAAAAATATTATTTATTTATATATTTATTAGTTAAAAGGCAACAGATTCCCTCGTTACTTCAGCAAAAAATAAGATAGAAGAGATAGAAAATATACAAACCAGCGCTGGAATTTGAGAGTCGACTAGGCATGAAATCCTCTCATCAGAACGTTTTCAGAAATTTTACTTCCTAACTGATTCAATGTATCTAATTAAGTGTGCATGGATAAGAAAATTTGATATGTTTCCAATCATCTGTTGTCCATTTTTTAGGTTTAACGAACTAAAAGAACCTTGTCTAGTATATTCTCAGATTGGATACAAGGAAATGCATGCTGAAAGCTAATCAAGATATTACATCTAGGATCTCATAACAAAGTAATCCCACCTATGAAGATATTATTCAGCCCAAAGCAAACTATGTATAAAACCCAGAGTTAGCTGTCAGAGCCTTTATATCAGTTGAGGCAAAATTCCACCAAATATTGTAGTATGCACCCCCAAAAATTATTTGTTCTATAGCAATCCGAGTTTTTAAACTTGTTCATAACAGTGGAAAATCTCCACAGTACTGAATAGAAAATTCTAAATGGTAAAACAATTATGTACTTTGATTTCAATATTTGACTTCCTTTATTAATTACTTTTATAACTTTATATTGGGTTGCTGGAAGAGTAACTTCAGAAAATAATTCATGTTTAAGTCAAGCAACTTTATTTCATCATTGCCCTATTTCGGGTAAAATCCTGTTTTTTTAGAAATGAGGGGGATTTCTAATCAAAAAAAGAAACTGGCACAACATCTATGGAGTTCATTGTTTTGCCACCAAGATATTTATTTCATGGAGCAAAATAGTTGGTAATCAGATGGTTCAGTCTTTTATCTGGCTGCATTAACTCTTCCCAGCCGAGTTCCCTTAATTTTTGATGGGACATAACAAAACTAGCCGTGGTATAAGGCTATGCCCTTTCTTTTGAAGAATTTCGTCAGTTTTCCCTTTAGCGCTTTATTTTCCTCTTGTTAGTTTTTGTCAATAAAGTTCTGAATTAATCGTTTACCCAAGTGAGAGCAGCTCGAAATGCACAAGACGTGTTCAAAGGCACAGCAACAACTTCCTCGTTGATAGCATCGACTTTGCGATGTTTTGGCTGGTTTATCTTGTTTGGACCATGACATATTTCATCGGCAGTTATCAATTTTAGTAGAAAAGGTTCCAAATCATTTCGTTTGATAAGATTTTTTCTGTGAACACTAAGATTGCCAGACTGTCATTGCTTTATGGGATTCCCAGTTCAGATTTATACTTAAAGAGACATCGCTTTTCAAATCTATCAATACAAATTTTCTAAATTGGAAGAATTTATTCAACCTGTGACCTAAACTAATGACAATTTTAGTACTGAGAACATTATGAAACACAAAAAAAAAAAAAATTGATATTTGTTTGTTTGTTTGATGATTGCATTCAACTTAGAAATGCATTTTTTCACACTAAACATTGAAAAAAAAAAAAAAAACATCAATTAACAATTTGTTTGTGTTTATTATTTATCGCTGCTGCTGTTGTTTGTTATTATTGTTGTTATTGTTGTTATTATTGTTGTCAATATGTAATTATTATGGTAATATAATCATCGAATGATCGTTTGGTTGGTCGAGCTGTTGATGTGTCGATTGAATGATGTTTGTCTGTCTAAAAGCCAGCGACCGCAAAATGTTGATGTCCATGACTAAAATCCATAAATAAACAAAAATATATGTATAACTACAACAACACTAACAAAATACAACAACAACAAAAGTATTAAAAAATTTAAATAAAATAAAAATCAATATTTTCATGTGTGAACAATAAATAAACAAACAAATGAAGGATTGATGTGTTTAAACAAAATACAATAAAATCAAACAAAATCAAAGTATCTTTAACTCTCTCTCTCTCTCTCTTTCTCTGTTTCTGTATATCTGTATATCTATGCATATTTCTTTCTTTCCTTTTCTATGTTTTTCTTTGAAGTTTCAATAAAAAAATTATATATTTTATATTTTTTTTTAAATTATTTTTAAACTTAGTCTAAAACAAAAAAAAAAAGATTTATGTTAATTAAAATCATGTCATTGTTTTATAATTATAGTTTATTAACTTGTCCATATACATAAATGTATCTAGATGCATTACAATATGTATTTACATGAACAATTTAAGTCAATTAACTTTCAAGTTTACAAGTGAACAACAACAACAACAACAACAACAATTTGCAACAACAAACAAATGTTTGCAAACAAAACCAATAAGAAAAAACACCCAACCCATGTTGATGTTTTGGTTGACCTTAATGAGTTCTTACTGTAGTTTCTACTAGCAAAAGTATCTCAGTGGTGAGGAGAGAATTGTATGGGCAGACAAACATGCAAACAATTTAATTAAATTATTTTTTAATGCATTTTTTATGTGGGTGCTTCACCCTCAGACGCACGCACTATGTAACTAAATTTGCAATAATTGCTACCTTTTTGTTGTTGAAGTCTGATGAAAAATGAGATGCAAACAAACAAACAAACAAAAAATGTATCTATAGACAGCAAACAGCCCACTTTAAACACACACACACACACACACACACACATTCATTTGGTGTAAACAACAAACATGCATTTGTTGTCTGCGTATTTTATACATTTTAAGATACAAACAGATACTTAGATAGTCTCTCATAGTCAATGACTGGGTCAATGTCAATCATTAGCACTTTTTTTTTCTTCTTATAAGCATTGCAACAAATATAATACGAGTACTACAACAAATCAACTTACAACAATTTGCTATTAAAAAGATACATTTGTTTTTGTTTTCTTCATTTTATGAGTCAGCGACAATTATGACTCCCTGCTACACATAAAATATTTGTAACTCTTAAATAAGATATAAATGCATGCATGCAATGACAATGAAATGAATTTATAACGTCATCAGATACATTTGTATCTAAAAATGTACTAAAACAAACACAATTGGCCATAACAAACAACCAGAGAAACATAAGAGGTTTTTGTTTTTTTATGATAAATTTAACAAAGTTAAGGATTTTTGTTGCAAATAAAGTTGTTGCTACTGAATTTAATGGTGTTGCTGTGTTTGCTGTTGTTGTATCTAAAGCTATTGCTGATCATAATCATAATGTAACTGAGAAAGATCAATGAACGTCAGACAAATAAACGAACTGAACAAACTCAATCCAACGATCGAATGAACAGCAAGCAGCAGATACAAACTACTACTTCTACTACTAGTAAAGTGCTGTTGACGATCATTGCTTGTTTGCTTGCTTGCTTGCTTTACTAAAGTATAAAGTAGATACATACAGATGAATGCATTGTTTGATGCTTTAGATACAATGGCTGGCTAAATGGCCCATAGGAGTATGGCAGAGTTAACTGTAGCCTATAAAAAACCACATGTGGTCGGTCGATCTTTTTTTGAGATCTTGATAATGGCACGAGTAACACATGGAAGAGGGGAACTAGGGGAAGAGAAATAGAGAGAGAGAGAGAGAGAGTCATAGTCGCGTGATCGTTTAATTTTGTTTTGTATCGTTTTGAAGTAAATAGTAACAGCTATCAATGTTCGTTCGAGTGCAAGCATGTGCCCGCTTGGCACATTTTGACTTCAATCGCTTGTCATCATTAACACCAACATCATTATTATTATCATCATCATTGATTGCAACTACATAACACAAAATGTTGGCAAAAAGATCATTTGTGAAAGATAGATAGAGATACTTCATTGTTATTGTTGTTCATTGTTGTCTGTTGTATCTTTTTACATTTATTTGTTCATTCATTCATTCATTCATTTACTTATGGCAATCATTTTCACCATATGTGCTACTTCAATGTTCAGATACATAGATACTATGTTGTAGCGCAAAACAAAACAAAAAAAAAAAAAAACATAACTCAAAATTATTGCGAAATAAAAAATAAAAATTTATTTAGAATTCTAGTGAAACGCATTTATAGCCAAGAAGCTTTTGTGTGTCAGATAGACAATATTTTACTATGTGTGTGTGTGTGTATCTAAGTATATATTATATGCACATAAATGATGCGCCTAAGTATCTTTTGGTCATCTGTAAAATGCTTTTTAGTTTTTATGATGATATTTTTTGTTTTGTTTTGCGTTTTTTTTTTATGCTTAGTTTTTGGGCTTAAAGTCATCGACATTGTTTTGATGATACATGACTATAATCATTTATTATTGTTGCTGTTGCTGTTGCCGTTGTTTGTATCTTTCTATATTTGGCTAAGATGAACTTAAAGAATAATAAAGATCTTTCTTAAATTGCAATATGGCTTAAGCTTTTAAAGCAGACATAATTTAATGATAAATTATGAGCTTAATAAATGTTAATAGACCTCAACATTGAGGCTGCTTCAGAGAGAGAGAAAGAGAAGTTGGCACTATAAGATAAGATGCTTCATGCATATCTTTTTATATCTTTTACAAAGTGAATGGTGTAATGAGTGTATACAAAAGTATCTTACAATGTTCAGGAGTCATTAAAAATACAATATATTGTAGTAATTTCTATGTATCGAAAGTATGATCAATATTGACTTGATATGTCAATTAGTTTTTAAGTTTCTATGCTTTTAATCTGTCATTTTCCATAAAGGCGTTATTTTTTTTTTGCCTTCGACATAAGAAAAAGACCTCACTAGCTTTAAAAACCGAAGAGCAAAGTTAAGAAACCAATTGATTACAATTTGCTTTCAATTTGATGTCAATAGAAGTGGCTTAAAATATTTTTTGATTACTGATTTTATTTGAACATTTTTTGTTTGTTTATAGTCTTAATCCATTCTGTTAGATGGACTTGCAGAGAACAAGAAGACAAATCGTTTGTCAGCTTTTTTCAATGTGTCCTAAACCATTTTTTTGAAGTGAAACTTTACTAAAGGAGAGTAAATCCAAAAAAATATGAAAATGAAATGTGACGAAAATCAAAATTTTATGATGTTATTCTTATATTGGAGCTATATAAGCTTGCAACCTGAGGCCGTGGGGTTTGAGTCCTGCACACATTGTCAAATTTTGATTTTCGTCACATTTCATTTTTTTTAAATTTTATTGCTTTAACTCAATGAAGTACGGGTGCATACCCAAATCCCGGTGAAAAATACGCCACATACTGGTCATTGAGAGGCCAAGTTCTTGTGAACTTCGTGTAATCGACATTTCTGGGTGTTGGTGCACACTTTTGGCCGGCACAGCGATATTTTCTGTCGATCTCCCTTCCCATGGATGCACAGAAACTGAAGTCGAGCACTGATTCGGTGGCTTCAAATTTATCAATTATCATGATGAAATTAACAAGTTGAGTGGGCATTTTTATAAAATCAGATGGCAGTATTTTGTATTTAGGACTTCCCTATTGAAAATCCCTTTATTATTCTTCTATTCTATTTATAAACTTAGATGTGGTGGTATTACCCATGTTCATTTATGGTAAAATTGGAATTCTGTATTAGAAAACTCTGCATCTCTTGAGTTGAGCTCACTTAATTTAATGACAAATTTAGTGTGAAGAGCCTTTCTCTATCACACAATGGAATAGTTTTTTGAATATAAACTGATTGACTGTTTTACTTTGGGTTACTAAATATAGATTTCTTGATTACAAATTCAGTTTGTAGAGAGGATTATTATTATATGAATATGTGGATTATTTTATTAATATTTAGGTCTACCAAATATTTTTACATACATAAATCATCCACGTGTAAAGTATAAAATCTTTCAAAACAACCGAACGAACGATGGTGGCATCTTTTCATGTTTTCATTATTTAAGTTTTGTATCTTTTTATATCTTTAATCTGATGATTTGAGATTTAAATATTTAAATTAAAATCTACTCAATTGAGTTAAAAAAGAAAAAATAAATAAATAATCATTATAATTTCCTGTTTTTTTTTTTTTTATTATTTAATTGCAGGTATGTCATTCAATTTAATTTTTTGAAGATACAAAAAGCATGAAAACGTGAGTAAAATTTCAAATCAAAGCTGCCTTTGTTATGGTTTTAATACATTTTCTCTTTATATTTGTATCTAGATATGTCTATCTAATATTGAATCATATGATTTGCCACACAGCTGTGTGCTTCAGTTGTTGTTGTTGTTGCTGCTAATTAATAATAACGGATCACCTATAAACAATTCCACAAATGGTGTTTAAAGATCAAAATAATCTTTCCTCACGTTTACTCACCTTATCTCATCCCCCCCCCCCCTTACCCTTACCTTACCCTAGTTACTTCCTTCATCTTAACCAAGTTAAGTGACTTGATCTCTTTCTCTCTCTCTCTCTCTCTGATCAAGATATGGAAATGCAAATGAATGCAAGAAATTAGTAAGAATTTACGCTTTTATGCCAAGAAACACAAACAAATAACAACTAAGCACACACATGTGGGCGTCTTTATATGTATTTAGATATGTATGTATCTTTTCATGATCTTCCCTCTTCCGCATTAAAGATCCTCCAACAATCTTTTGAAACCCGCTTTGTGTATAGTAAGTGAGTGAATGAGTGAATGAGTGAATGAATGAGTCTACAACTTTAAGCATTTCCGCTATAAACAACAGTTGCTGCTGCCGCTGCTGCTGACTGCTGATTGCTTATTAGATACTTTACTTTGTTTGCTTTATTTTGTTGTTGTTTCTTGTTGTAATATGAAACCAAATTAGATACTTTTTTCTGTTCATGCTTTGTGTGTGTACGTGTGTGTGTGTGTGTGTGTTTGGGAGCTACCCACAACTAAAATTGTTGTTGTTGTTGTTGTTGTTGTTCAATTTGATAATTTGTCGCAAGCAACAACAATAAAATCTTTGAAAATTTTGTTTGTCTGTGAAAAAAAAAAAAAAAACAATAAAAATTTGTTGCTAAAAATTTGTGCAAACTTTTGAAATATTTTTTAACGATAAATTTCATTGTTGTTGTTATTGTTTTTGTGTTGTTAAAGAGATAAGTACTACCAACGCCCAATGTAATTCACAACAACTACAACAACAACAACAACAACAACAACAAGAAAACTAGAAACACCAACGCGCGCAGCAAAGTTTCTCTGGCAACATTTTTGTAGTCAATTGCAAACAACAGGCAACAATATCAATAACAACAGTAATAATAGTAACAACAACAACTACAACAACAAGAACTAAAATGTTGTTGCAAAAAAAAAAACTTCTTTCGCGCCACCAAATTTGACGACAATCAGAAAATAAAGAAACCAAAAACAAAACAAGAAACAAAAAAAATAAATGTTGCAATCGTTTTTTGCTGTAGCTGTTTATTATAGAGAGACAATAAATTTTTGTTGTTGTTATAAAATCCAAAATGAAAAAGAAAACCAAAGCATTTAATTTGACCAGTTAAATAAAATAAAAAAGGAGGCCCCCTCAAATCAAATTAAGTCAAAAAATCATTGTATTTTGTTGCCAAAAGTAACCCCAAGACAAACACACACACAAATACATTAAATGTGCAACATTTGTTGTTGCCAACACCATTTATTTATCTTGCTGCTGCTGCTGCTGCAACACGCTGCAATTTTCTAACTAATTTTTTGGTTTTTATTTATTTGTGCAATGCGCGAAAATTGATTTGTTGTGGCAATAAAAGGCAGGCACACGGCACCAAAAACCATGTTCCAAGTTCCTCAATATCAAAATCAGCAGCAACAGCAACAACAGCAACAACAACAGCAACAATTCAAGTCAACATAACTCACTCAAAAAGCACAAAGTTGACTTAAGCTTTGACTCACTCAACTCAGCTTAGCAACCAAAATCTCTGCAATCAAAAAAGATCATTTCACATTTGTTGCTTAGTTTAAGAGTCGCTCCGGAGTACGAGATTTGTTGCTGATAAGAAGAGTGAATGTGTGCGAAGACTACTTACTTTGGTGTGTTGTGTTGTGTTGTGAGTTGAGTCTAGTGTTGCACAACAATGTTGCTGCTTTTGTGATTTTTCTCTATTTTTGTTTTGTTGACATGACTTTGCACTTAGAGGTTTTGTTTGAACAATAAACTAAAATATTTTAGATGTTTGATGAGTATGAAAATATGTGTATGTGTGTATATGTATATGTAATCACTTAATGACAGATCTTGTGCAACATTATAAACAGGCAACAATTCTATGATGTTTAAGCCTTCTCCTCTTCAAATGAGCCAAAGTCTTTATTTTAGAGAGGAGATTTTTTGTTTAATTTATTTACAAATTGTATGGTTTTTTTTTTTTTTGTTTTGCTACAAGCAACAATAAACATTTAACAAACACACAGGCAGATACAAATAATCACATTGAAAATCCATTGAATGAAACATATGAGTTTGAGTTGAGTTTTAGTACCTTTAATAACAATAATCGCTGCCTTTTATTATTACATCAAATAATGATGATGAAGATAATGATGATATGAACAAGACGCCCCCTGCCCACACAGACGCCCAAAGTTTTGCATATTTCCTGTTATATTCGCTTACAATCAGGCACACACATTTGCACATTCCTAGGCATGTAAACGCATCCACTTACTCCATCGTTTCTTAAACTTATATAGCCCGCGGAACATGAGCTTCAAGTTCTTAAGAAACATGTTTATTGAGTTAAAAATGAAATTCATACAATTCTGAGTTGAGTATGGGGGCTCATTGGATTCGGCGGACATCAGTTTAAGAACCACTGACCAACTCACTTAAGTCTTAATATTAAAAAAAAAAAAAAGAAAAAACAAACTGTCGGTCGACCACACGATCTCCTCCCTTGCACACACTTTTCTATCTTGTCTTTTGTCTTTTCTATTTTCTATGCATAAATTTGGCACCATGTGTCATAATGCTGCTGTGTGCAATGCGCACGTTATCCGTTGTTGTCTCTTCTATCTTATTCTCCTTTGGGTGCCTTCACTGCAAAATGCAACTGCTGCTTCGCTCTGCTCCCTCTCTTTAGTCATTCATAGCATGTTCATCACATATTATTTCATATGCATATATAAGTTCGTTCGCTCGTTCTCTTGCTGATTCTCACTTACATTTATTTGTTAGTTTGCCTATTCTTCATGCTAGCAACAACACAACTTCGGCAACAGCAGCAGCAGCAGCAATAACAACAAGTTGAACTATCACAATCTCATTTAAGTTGAGAAGGCTACAAACGACAAACAAACGAACACCGCACGAAGCAGCCCCAACCCACCGAATCCGAACTCCAACGACCGAAAATAAGCGAACGAACGAACGAACGAACGATGAATGTATGAAAGCGATAAATTGTCGTTGTAGTTGCGGTGACTAGTTGTTACCCGCTGATGATGATGATAATATGTAATAATAATAATGATGATAGCGACGTGCCTACTTTGTTAGTGAGTGCACTGTTCTTTGCGACTCTCCCTTCCCCCTTTTTACTTGCTCTATTGGCACTTTTGTGCTCTTTTTGATAAAAGTCTAAAATAAATACACAACACACAACTAAATAAACGCCAACACGCGCCTCTTTGCAATTTGTTGCCGTTGCTGCTTCTATTGCCACTGCTGATGTTTCTGTTGCTGTTGCTGTTGCTGCTACTTCTCTGTTGGCGTCGGCTGTTGTCGTTTGGCCGCCATCACAATCTAATGTCAGATAGTTTTGCGGTCGCTAACCCGACTTTTCTATATATGCATTTGATTCTATATACAAGTATGTGTGTGTGAAAAAATAAACTTTAGAAAATCAAATAAAAATAATAAAACGATGTGCAACTTAAATTGTGCATATTGCAAAAGACACACACAGACATATCCATGCACACGCATGTGTTGCAATTAGTTTGTATGAATGTTTTAGTCACTAATGCGTTCTCTTTCTCCTCCTCCCCTTCTCAGTTCTGCTCTTCATGTCTTCTTTGCATTTGTAATGCAAATTTTGCAACTGAGCGCCATTTAACATGATCCAATCCAATTCAATCTACAAACGTCATTATCATCATAATCATGATTATTATTATTATCATCATCATCATCATCATCTCAAGACGAGACGAGACAATCACCACCAGTAAGCAATACTTAAGCTTAACTATTTCACTTAGTTTTGATATGACATGTGAATACACTTGGAACACTTGTACTAGAATCTATGTAGAATAGATACATTTGTATATTTTAGATTGGCTTTTAAAGTCAGTCATCTACTTTGAGTTTTTATACACAACTTGAAGTAAAGTTTCCTCTTTGTTGTATTTAGAAATGATCACAAAAGAATCAATTTCTTTATTTAGTTTAGTTTAGTTTCCTGAGTATCAATAATATTGATAAAAACTAAGTAACTAAAACTTTAACCAATCAGACCAATAAGTCATAAAGCCGTAATAGTATAAAATAAAATTTAGCATAAAAATTTAATGTTGATCCAAATTTTATTAGTTTATTCATAGGATAGTTTTAGCAAGTGCAGATCTTTATGTAAAGGCATTGGACCATCGATTGGTCCGATTTTTAACATGACAATGTCAATTTTAGTACCATAAATTATTGATAGTAGTTTAGTTTGACTTTTACGCTGAGCGAATATGGTGCGCTTCTCTTTGGAACAATGCTTTGAAATACTCAAAACTTATTTTGAATGTGGGTCCAAAGGTAAGCTTCTCGCCTTAGAGACAAGTTCACCCAGAAAACTATTATGATGCCTGGTTTAGATTTCTCTTAGTTTCTAGTTTCTAATAGCCTAGGCTACCACCGAAATCGACATTAAATTCCTTACACCCGATGATCTCCCTAATGTATAAATTGCATCTTAGTTAGTCTTATGGTTGATCAAAATCTTGGAACTTTTCATTGATATTTCATACTTAGTAAAATAGCTTTTGATTATTTTTTCTTATTAATTTATTTTTTTTTTTTTTTCTATATATAATTTTTCTCTTTAAATATTCAATTTTTCTATTTTTTCCTTCATTGTCATTTACCAAAAAATTAAAAAAAAAGCCTCAATTAAATCTATCAAAATTATTTACAAATTTGCATAATTTATTTTATGTTAATTTTTTCTTTTCTTCTCTTTTTTATCTACCAAATTGATTTCTTTAATATTATTGTGCATATTTATTTTATTTAATGGATTTTACTTTAACTTTTGTAATGCTTTGCCGCTTCAAATTGTCAATGCTGCAACAATGTTGCTGCAATAAAATCACTGGTAACTGGCATCTGTTGTTGTCTTAACTAAAATACTGTATGTAGAAAGAAACAAATAAAGAAGAGAAGATACGAGTTTCAAATAAGCATCTATTTGCTGATGATGCTGCTGCGTTTTTGTTTTTGTTTTTGTTTTTTTTTTTTTGACGTATGTCAATCATTTTAAAGATTTAAACATTTAAAACTGCAACGCACACATTTTGTAATTACAATACAATTTTGTATTTCATTCTAAATGGTTTTGACAGACAAACAAATTACATAATACACACACACACACACACACACACACAGCAAACAGAAGCAAAAGAAGGCACCCTTTATTATTGGCATATTAAAAATTTGCTGCTGCTGCTGCTGCTGCTTGCCAATGACAAAACTAATGAATTTTTAATATTGAAAAAATGCCAAAATAAAACATGTGTTAATTCAATTATGCATAAACAAAAACAACGAAATTTAAACAAATGACAAATAAAAATATAGAAAAAAAAACATGTCAAATAGACAAAATTGTCTTGTTGCTGCTACTGCAATCATAAACATGTTTTTTTTCGTTTTTTTTTTTTCTAAATAATCTTAAAGTTGCTTTAAAAACAACAAAACAACAGAATTTGTAAAACTGAAAACTAAAATCTTACGCCACATGTCACTTTAGACTTAAGGAAAACTTTTTGTTTTTATTTGCTTGTGTTGTTCTCCATAAGAAGATGATGAAGATGAAGATGGAAAACCATTAAAATATGCAAGTGTTTGCCTAACTATAATAAACTGTATGACTGACTGACTGAGTGACTCTCAGGCCTAGGCGGCCTATCTGTCTGTCTGTCTGTGTATTTGCCAGTGTTGTGTGTGGTCAAATAGCAACAAAATTTTAATGAAAATGGAACCAAAAAAGATTTTGAATGCCATAAACAGCAACACTAAAAGCAATGATATTTTCAAGATACTTTTAACTCTTTTTTTTTTTATGCAGCCAATTCCATTCTATGCGCCCATGTACCGCGGTACTTACAGAACAGAACTAAGCATTTTGTATTGAAATAGTAGATACTTAAAGATCTAGTTGCAATTAAAATACAAATCCTATTTCTTATTTCTTTACACAAAAACAAAAAAGTTGTACGAAACATCGAGATTTGTTCTGTTCTAGAAGCAACTGGTGGATATCTTAATCTGTCTCTGTCTATACTTTTCAATTATTCGAATCACACACATACACATACTCTCACTCTCTCTCTCTCTCTGAGTTTATTTATCCATCAATATGTATGTATATATTCTACATATTGTATCCTCCTCCTCCTCTATGTATGAGTCACACTCTTTTTATTTCATAGCAAAATGTAATTGCGTTGTTACTTGTATCATCGCAACTTTGTTGCTTAATGTGTTTTTATTATTGTTGTTGTTGTTGTTGTTTTTATGGTGTCTAAACTAACCTAAGACAATAATTATCTAATTAAGAAAACAACAACAACAAATAGCAGAAGCTAATAAAGAAGAAGAGGGAGGCAGCCAGCAATAAATAAAAACAATTAATATGTAGAAAGAAAGAAAAATATATTCTATGATATAAAAATAGAATTTTTATGGCGGCAACTTATAATAATAAAAGAAAAATATATAAATTATTATCATATTTTTTTTTTGTTCGCTTATTCATTTACATATTTATATATTTTTACATTTTCACTTCTTTATTATTATTCATTCATTTCTCAAATGAGTTGATGATGAGCATGATGATATTTAAAGCGTTCAGTAAATGATTCAATATTATTTTGCCCATTAGTTTGAATCATCCAATAAAAGAGTGAAATTGTAAGGTTGAAGAAGAGGAGACGTCCGAGCATTTTATGCCACAGTAAGAGTCTAGTTTAATCTACATTTCTCAGAGTCTTGCAAATCAGTAAATGCAATCAAATAATATTGAAGATTTATTTCCAAAAAAAATCTAGGAATTATTGATTAATATCAGTTCTCTCGGAAGAACAAGTATACTGGTTCCCAGTACACAATGTGCACAATTTGCAAATGATATTGAAAGAAGTAAATTAAAATAATGAAGGCGATTAATAAAAACTACACATTTATTTGCCCAATATTATTGTCTATCTAGTGACTGCTTAAGAAATATTCGAGAAAAACAAGTAAGTAAATAGCGAGAAATGTGCAAATATTTAATGAGAGAGAATAAATTAAAATGCAAATGATGACAAAGAGAGAAATTTTGTTTATGAAGCTTCATGAGTGTAGTGTTTAGCAACATGTTTCCCCAAATGTTTTACTTAATTGTATCACATTGTGTTTATTTATATGTCAGCCTAAAAGTAGGCAATGCACACACAACTGATGTGTTGTGGCTTTATGACGTATTTTATTTTAGTTAATTAATACAAATTCAATACAAAAAAAATCTAATAAATCTTTATAAAAACAATCATAATCATTCACAAACGCATCAATGCTCATATTTTGTAGTTTTATTGGTATTCATGTTCATGATGATGATTAACGATACCAAAAGTCGCCAATAAAACGCCAACGCAACTAGCAGCTACAACAGCAGTAAACGTCATAATGATAATGAAGAACGTGAAAAACGCGATTGACAACAAAAACAACATTAGAAATATAGAAACACAGTGTGTTGTGTGTGTGTGTGTTCAATGAATAGTGGAAACACATTGATGATTGAAGCAAAAGAATGGCAATAAATAGAGTAGACGAGTGGAGTGGAAGGCACATGGCGTTCATTGACTTTTCGACATAGTTAACTTTGTTAGTTTGTTGTATCTGTTTCTTTTTTTTTTTTTGTTTTTTTTTTTGTTTTGCTTTGTTTTGTTTAAACACTTGCACATTTACTACTTGTTGCACTGCCCAAGAAGTCAACATTTTTGTTGCTGTTGCATTTGCAATTTCTGCTGTCATTGGCCGCTGGCGCTTTAAATGGGTTTTTTTGTTTGACTTTTCAATGGTTTTTTGTTTTTAACTTTATTTTTATTGCCAATTGGTGCCAATTGGACTTGAAATTACAGAGCTGCCGCTGCCTTTACACAGTAAATTTGTTACTAAGCTGTCACTGATACCTTCCTTCCCTTTCTTATTCCATGCTTGCTGCCTGCCTGCTTTTCTTAGTTCAATTTTAATCTTTATGAATTCATATACAAAATGTATGCCACTTACAAATAAAATACAATAGAAAAGAGAAAAAGGCAGACCCAAGCTGCCTGCCTACCTACCACCTAGCAAACAACCTACCAACCACCGTAACTTGATCATAATCATCATAATGGTTAACAAAAGACACATAAAACACAATCAAGCACAAATTTTTATATTTTAAATGTTTTATAAAGTTCCAGCAGCAGCAGCAGCAGCAGAAAATCCAACAAAGCGCCATTGTGCAACATTTCAACTTCAAACAACTTCAAGCAGCAGCAACAATTTTAAGTAGCGCCAATGGGCGCCAACACCTACCCAAATAGATAGATAGATATAAGTAGAAAGACAATGAATGAACCAACATCAGACTACAACAAACACAATCATACCAAAAGAGCCAGACGGCAATAGCAGCAGCAGCAGCAGCAGCAGCTTAGAGTCGCCGCCGTCACTAGTCACTCAATTGAGAGTCAGTCACACTTTTGACCATAAGATTATTTTTTTGGTAAAACCAAAATAGAAGGCGCAGCATTCACCTGAATTTTTGATTGTTTCAAATTGTAAAAAATTTAAGATTTTTTCTAATATTTTTTTTTTCTTTTTTTGAGGCTTCTGGATGAACCTTGCGGGCTGATGATTGATTGCATTGTTTTGTTAGTTGCAACATGTTGCAAATCACCCACAATTATTATTTATTTTTCTTGTTATTTTAGTGAAAATAATTTATTTTGATTTATGGCAACATGATTTGTTGCTATTTGCTTTAGGCTTCTAGTAGATAGAAAATTAGGCAATGAGGCGTATGAGTTACATTTTTCTTAAAATTGTAAAAAATGAAATGAATGGAGACAAATCAACACTGTACTGTTGATGTTGCTGCCTGCAACTTTATCAAAGCTCGTTAACAATTTTTGTAGTTTTTCATTATCAACAACAACATAATTTTGTTGTTGTTTACTTTTTCGTTGGCAATTATAGCATAACAACTCAATTATGTGGCAGACAAAACAACAGGAACAGAATGTGCATAAATGTGCCACTCCACGTATCACCAACATTGCTAGCTGCTTATCAGTTTTGTTGCAATCAACAATTGTAGCCACAGTCTCAGAATTGCAACAAATGAAACCAATAAGTATCTATGCATCATTGACGTTGAGTCGCCCACTTCCTTTATGGCATGTTGTTGTGCATGCATTCATGGTGTTGTTCATATTGTTGTTACTGCTGCTGCTGCTGCTGCTGGCTCTTTTCAGTTGTCGTTCATTGGATTTTTTTTTTTTTTTTATACTAAAACGAAATTAGTAACGCGTCTTAAGCGTTGGCGGTAGTCAAATGCAATAATATGAGTAACAGAAACAAATGCGTGTTGCATGCTGCTGCTGTTTTTTTGCGACATAATTGCAATTCCGCATATGCCACATTGAACTGTAATTGTAACTTCTTTGTATACGCGAGTATACACACATAATATTTGTGTGTGTAGATACTCTTACATGCAACTGTCATTTCATTTTTATTTCATTTTTAAATGAAGCATAATTGGATCGAGATACAAACGATAAAAGGCATAAAATAGGCAGAAAAGTGGAAAATATACATACATGCAGTGATATATGGAAATCTATAATTGTAATTATTTTTTTAATATTTTTATTATCACCTATTACATATATGAATGATGTTGTAATCACTTGTAATACATTAAAAATCACATCAAGAATGAATGAACATAAAATTGAAAAACACAAAAATTTAATTAAGATAAAATTTTATAGAAATTAGATGTAGATATAATTATTTAGTCATATATAGGGAATGTCTTTCTTTTAAATGACTTTGCATGTTAATTACTACAGAGAACAGAACTTTAATCAAGTTTAGTCAGGTCGAAGTATTGAACTGTTGACAGTAAAATCAATGTCAATGTGCGATATTCTACTTGCAGTTATTTAACTGTTAGCAAATAACAGATTCAATAAAATTCAGAAGTTAACAAAAGGCTGTGACTCCACTTGCTAAACGGATTAACATGATCAGTCGTCGCAAGTCAACTAGACTTCACTTTCATAAATGCCACCGTCACCGACAAGTTTGTACAGAAGTCATCTCGACTATATTGTGATTTTCACAGCTTCCTTGTGCTATGCTAATCAATCTTATGATTAAAAAAGGTGTCACAAAACAGTGTCTTTTTTAAAAACAATTTGTAATATTATAAAGGAGCACCAAATGAAATAATTTATTTATTATTGAACTTGAATTCCATTTCATGATGAAATGCTCTTGTTAATTGTCACAAACTGTAATATTTGAGTATCTAAATTTAAATTTATTTAAATTTCTCTTCCATTCACTTTTAAACATGTAGAAAATCAATAAAATATATAAGATTTAAGTTAACTTGAAATCATGAATCGATGTTATGTATTTTACCTATCTGACTGATTCATTCAGGTCATTCATTCAAGCATTCATTCATTCATTCTTGATTTGACTCATTCATCGATTCACTCTTTGCCACATACAAATAATTTCCCTACTTCATGGCACATTTCTTTTATAACACACACACTTTCAGTCTTTTATATGTTTCTATGGATCTTTTGTATTAATATGTGTGTGTGTGTTTTGTGGTGACATTTACGTACATACATACATACAAATATGTGATGTTGTAGAGTTGTGAGTTGTCTCAGCTGTCAATGCATTGTTATCATTATTCTTATGGTGTTTGTTGTCTGTTGCTCATTTCTTATAACTTTTATTGCTTTCTGTTTGTTGACTTTTAGAAGTGAGGAAAACCACCACATTTTTCTAAAGTTTTCCATCATTTTTCATATTTAATTTTATGAGTTTTTATACATTTTCAATCGACTTTTCAGTTTTTCCTTTTAGATTTGTTATGTTTTTGTTTCAAGATATTTGACAAAGAATTTGCTTTCATTTATTTTCTGCTTAATACAAAATGATTGATTAGCATTAATTTTTACTAACAAATAAAAATTAAATAAATTAATAAATAATAAAGATTAATTTAATTAAACAGCATATATTTTTTTTTAGATTTTTATGAGCTTAAATCTGTGCTAAAAGGCAAAGGATCAATTTCACGTTTTTTATTTTATATTCATCGTTATTTTATAATGATAAAAATCATTCTCTTCATCTGCTGCTTTGTTTGAGCCTAAAATAAAAATTTATTTATAAATATACTAACCTCTAACTCTCAGTACCGCCTCAGTCTATCTGTCTATCCTTTGTTAAAAAATGATTAGATCTCTCTTCAGTATCTGCTTGCCAGGCAGGCAGCCTATTTATAATTCTTCTATCTTTCGGTCTGTCTGCCAGCCAGCAGCCTTCCTTCCTTCCTTTCTTAATGAATCCGTTTTTCTATCGATTCTGCCGGTTTGTCCGATGTCTGTCACCCATCATTTGTTGTTAATGTTTATTAATTTGCTTATTTGTTAGGTCAAGTCATTGAACTCTCAATGTGGCCTTTCTACTACACTTTGTTGCTGTCAGTCACTTAATTCTAAGGTCCACAAGTTTAAATTACCAAAATATCTCATCACATTTTACCTGAACGAAAAATTTTATACAATAAAACTGAAAATATTTGACATTTTATTTTTTTTTTTCTGTTATTTTTTCTTTTTGTTAATTTTGTAGTTAGTCGCATCCTGTCATTTGTTTTATTATTGTTTTTATTTTCTACTCAAATAATTTGTGTCTGAATAAAAATTTATTTGTTTATTTTTATGTTTTCATCATTTTCCTTCCCTTGGGTTTTTTTGCCAACTCATATAATTTTGGCTTTGTTAAGTTTTGTTGGCACTTGAAATTTCATTTTATTTCTTTATTTTTATTCATTTTTGTTAAGTCATTGACCAGGTTTTGTTGTAGCCTCTACTACACCTCTACACCGCACCACAAGTGACCATTTTTAGATTTTTTTTGCAAGGCAACCGCGTGTAAAATATGTTGTTTTTTATTTTAATTTGCAGTAAATACTTTTCTCAACTCCTCTGCTTTCAAGTTGACGTTGTTAACTCAATGAATGTGGCACTCTTAAGCTTTTCAAGCCTTCTTTATCCATGGCTTTTTCTTCCACTTTTCCTTATTTTTTGTTTTAACATTTCATTTTTGACATGGGTCAACCAAAATCAAAATCCATCTTCTCTTTGTAAACATACAAAACTTAAAGGTTTCAACTTAAAAAATGCCTTCATCGAAGGTCTTCATCTTCTTCATCATAAGGAACAACTTCTATTTTTGGCCTAACACTTTGACTTTTTTATTGACTTAGTTTTTTTCTTTTGTATTTATTTTTATGGCCTTTTAGCCTAACTTTATCCTTCTTTCCACAATTCTATGGGAGGAAAATCTCACTTGTGTCTGTCGTGTCTGTGTGCCAGGATTTGTTTTTATCTTGTTAGACACTTCCGCTTTCAAAATGCTTTCTTCTCTGCTCTCCTGTGCTTGTGTGTGTGCCTTCTGTTGTCAATGTTCCGTGCCAGAATCACGTGCGGGATATGCTGCTTCATATGATGATGATGATGATGATGATGATGGTGGCACTCATTTCCTTCCAAGGACAAACTTGTATTTGTATGTTTTTCAACCTCAAACCCCACATTGTGTGTGTGTGCGTGTGTGTGTGTGTTATATGAGCCAGACACTTTTCGATCGATAAACTTAAAGCTTTAAGTTTTTGTTCCTTCGCATTGTTCCGACAAGCAAATTTCTATTAAAACTTTTACTCTAGGAATCTCTGGTTCTTTATTTTTTTTTCATTGCAATCACTTTTATCCTTATTAAAATAATCCATCAAAAGCATTCAATCAAAATATTTTATGTTCGCGCGCTTTTTCTCTTAAAAACAATTGAATTGAATTTGAAATTCATGCTTTTTATGCAAGGCAAGTGAATAGAGAGATAGAGAGAGAGATAGAGGGGGCAGAAGAAGAAACCCGACAATCAAGTACGAGTATCTTTCTATCTGCAGCACTTTAGACATGTCACACGCCCCAATTGTGTATGTATGAATTCAATGTTGTCTGCCTGTCTAAAATCTCAATTCTGCTCTTCGCTTTCGACATATTTTAAATGTCCTGGCATCCATGTTAAACTCACCTCTGACTTTACTCCTCTCTCTCTCGTTGTTCATTGTTCATCGTGTCAGACTGGATCCTTCTCCAGCGCATCTCTTCTCTGTGATAAGCAGCCAGCAGCAATGAATGACAAACTTTCGCTTGGCGCATATCCCTTGCCTTCTTCCGTCTTCTTTTCCTTTCATTTCAAACATTGATTTAATGACGTTGACATTATTGGCGGTTGTCTTTGTTTGCCCCTGTTCTTTCAAACCGTCCCTCTTCTTATTCATTATAACTACTTCACTTCACTTGATTCTCTCTTATGCTTTATTTATTGATTTAACTGCTTTTGTACTGCAATAATATCCTTTTTTAAATATTGTAGTATGGTACGTACTATGGTTGTTGCTCCTTCGTTCGTTCGTTCGTTGGCTTGATTTTTTTTTTATTCCTTTATGATTATTTCGCTTATTCATCAGTAATAGCAGCAACAACAGCAGGAACAATAGAAACAAACACAACTCTTATCTTCTTAGACGCTTTCACTTGAAATTTATGCGGCAATCTATCTTTTGGTGGATATCACTAAAACCTACCGTGCCTCACTCTAATCCCTGCATGGATGCATGCATTGCTCCTTGTATGTGTTGTGTTGTATCCTTTTATCAATCCCCAAAAAAAAAAAAAGAAAGGAAAATAGAGTATGGTTTCGTTGAATTTTTATAGCAAATTAAAGATTGAACTCGATGAACATCAATGGAATTTATTATGGTTTTTAGCAAATTTTTAGTTACCCTTTAAAATCTTTTTCTTTATAGATACTAGAAATTTCATGATCTGCATCTCAAAAACTAAGTCATAGAAGAAGTTAGTAGACATGATTAGATCGATTATTTTCATTAGGTTGATTGTTTTATTTTTCAATATCAGAATTAATTCTTTTATAGAATTTCATTTCTATTTCTTTAAAACTAAATTTCAGTTCAAAATCTCAGAATTCTTAGTTTCCATACATCCATAATTGTCATGAATTTTCCATTCTGCCGAAAGTTGAACATTTTTCTACATGTTTAAATAAGTTCTTTCTACCCAATAGAATCTCTAAGATTCTAATGTATCTTATTATTGTAACAGTTTTATGGCAGCGAAGAGGTGAGATGAGATCTTTATGATTTTTTAAAATATCATTTACAATGTGTAGGGTATAGTAAGAAATAAAACATTAATAATAAACCTTAGAAATGTTCCTTTTTTTTTTTTTGGTTATGTGGCTCCACTTTGTTATTTTATTTGGACTGTTCTTTTTTTTTGTCTGTCTTCTTGTTTAGTGCGTTGAACCTTTGCCATTGCTTTGCTTGCCAAACATTTTTTTTTTTCTCTCAATAGCTTTTTATTGTATTTTATTGGTTTTTGATTCATTTTCTTTTTCATTTCTTACCTTTTTTTCCTTCAACTTTGTTATTTCCCTCATTACAACAATCTGGGCCTTCTTAATGTCTTTTGAGCTTTTTCTACTGTTCATCTTCATGAAGAGCAAATGTAATTTGAGCTTGATCCTTCTTCCTTCTGATTTTGTTTGTATATTTTTTGGAATCTTTTTTCTTTGAGGAGGAGTTCAATCAGTCGATCCACGCAGAACAAAAAAAAAAAAAATAATTACACTTGAATACGAAACTCATTTTAAATGCAATTTTTCTTATTCTTTTTAAGGTTCTTATTTGTTTTTATTTTGCTTTTTTTTAAGTGAAATTTTGAGTTCGTTTTTACTCCTTTCAAGTGCAACAACATTCTTTAGATGAACTTTGGGTTGATGCACGTCACGCCTTTTACTTGTTTTTGTTTTTTGAATTTTATTCTCCTTTTCATGCATTTTGTTGATGATTTTGTCTACTTACGAAGGATGGAAGGTCCTTGCTCTTTGTTGCTTGTTGCTGTGTTATTCAGACAAATCAAATAATGAAAATTCCTTTTTGATCATGACAAATATTTAGTAGTGAGTACACTTTCCCCTCACTACTTACAAACTTCATTCATTTATTTTTATGATGAAAATTTATGAAAATTAAATTTGTGCTTCCAAAAATAACGACAAGAGATGCCAAACATTGCAAAAATTCTATATGAATTGATGATGCCTTGCCTTGCCTTGGTAGTAGTAGGTTCAGGGCAAGTTCAAAAGTTCAGTGCCGCTTAACAACCGCAAGTTGCACTCCTCAAAATTCTTTATAGAAGACACTCAGGCACAGGCAGAGGAGGCAAAACCAAGTTCAACACGCTGATGAAGTTAACCACATACAAAACCACAAACAACAACATACACATGGTTAGAGGAAGAGAGGAGCAGCAACATAGAGAAAGTGAAAGTTGAAAGGTTTCATATATTCAAGTCATTCGTTCACTCATTCATTCTTCAATTTAATTACGTTGTGGCTTTTATGGTCCTTGGACGCCGGCATTCAATTCTTCATATGCCCCTTGTCTCCCTTCTTTGGTTGTATCACGTTGCACACGTTTCGTTATTTAAGTAATTTTAGTTGCACAAAAACACACACATGGTGAACGTTTTAGTAAAAAAAAAAATAAATAAAAACAAAATAGGATACTAGCAAAACACACCCAAAGGACTTTAAGGGACTTCGCTCTGGTATCCCTTTTCCTGTTGAATTTGACTTTGTCCACACACACAAACTTTCTGTCTATGTTTGCTTCCATGTGTTTGTTTCCTTTGCCAGTGAATGTGTGTTGTTTGTCCTTTATTCAGTTAGGTGCCTTCCTTTGCTTGCTACCTTTATTGAATTTGATTTTAATTATTTTGATTACTTTCGGTTGTCGTCGCCAGTCGGTGCCAGTGTCGCCAATTGGAAATCCTTTTGTATGCACTACAAAAAATGCATGCGTTCGCATATATTAAATAATTAATTAATTGTCTGGTCTACAAATAAAAGAAAATATCTAATATGAGTAAATTGCCTAATAAATTTTCTTGTCTGGCTGAAACTAAAAATTCTTATCTGCATTTTCTAATGTTACTCATATGATGATGATGATGATGATTGTGAACTTTAAACTCATTGGCCAGCTGCATGTGCTAAGTAAGAACCCATAACAAAAAGGGACTTTCTTCTTCTTAACAATTTGCTATTGTTGTTATTGTGTGAAAATAACTATGAAGTTTATTTTATAGCCACAAAAAGCAAACAAATAACCACTCAACACACTTTAACACACACAGAATTTAACACACGCATATAATCAAATACCCCAAAGGCAGTTCAAGAAAGAAGATAAGTTCAAGAAAAGTCGTCCTTAAACATCCTTATTTCTCCATCCATGTTTGTCTTTCTTTGTTTGCTTTATTTAAGTTTAGTTGTAATGAATAATATGAAATTTTTAAATTGTATTTTTTTTTTTTTTTTTTAATATTTAATTTCTTTAAATCATTTTCACTTTCATGTGTTTTCAATAGATGAATGCACTTCTTTTCCAAATCTCCTTACTCCATCCCACATTCTGTATAAAGTTTTCTTTTCTATTGTACATGTACTTAAAAACCTTAGCGACTCCTTGTGTTGTCCTGCTTTGCTTTTCCTTGGTCATTGGCTTTTTTATTTTTTTTATCATGAGACAACCACAAAATATTTCTGCTTCTATGTCTTCTTCTGCGTGTATATCATGTGCTTTACTGTGATGATGTCTGCTATTTATTGTCCTGTCCCATAAGTTTTCTCCTTTTTTTTCTGGAGACAGATTTGTCTATGTTGTTGTTGTTGTTGTTGTATCTCACCCGTATATTTTTGTTGTACTTTTCAGCACTTATCGCACCTTGTTTAGTCAGTTAAACTGTCATGCGTGTCTCGCTGTACTTCTTTATTTTCTTTTATTCACCACTAAAGTTGTCTACAATTTAAGTAAATACCAACAACAACAACAACAACAGAAGTAGCAACATCATCAGCACCAGCAGCAGCAAACTTAAACTCAAGTTTTTTAACCTCGTCTCAGTTGAAGGTCCTCTGATCCTCCTTATTCTCCTTTGTGTTAGAGAGTGTGTATGTCCTGTTTAAGTCCACTTTGGATGGTTTCTTCCTTTCAGAGCTTTTGATTAATTGCACTTGAATATTTTGTGGCATTTTTGTTGTTGTTGTTGTTGTTGTTGCTGAAGTTTTTAGATTTTTAAGCGTTTTTCATGCTTTTGTCTCTGGTTGCTGTTTTTGAACATTTGAACATTTTTAGTATTAAATAACAACAAAATCATTCCCCTTTGCTATTTTCTCTTTTATTTTTGTCGCTAATTATTAATGTAAATGTTTTCGCTTTTAATAATGAGCAGCAACAGAAGTGGCCCAAAGGCAAAAACACCCAAATAACCCAAACAAAATTGCCCAAAAATATTTGTTTGGCTTCATCGTTCGTTCGAGTTAATTTAATGTCTGGTTCTCTCAACACCTTCTAAATTTTAGATGCAGTTGTTGGATTTTTGTTGTGTTTTTTTTTATTTAAACTATTAGCATTAAAAGGGGGACGGACAGACATCGACAGAGGAGTTTAGCCATCATCATCATCATCATCATCATCAACAATGGCAACACAACAAAATAACAGCAAACTAATGAATGAGTTTAACAAAATGCGTTTTAATTGCTGCTAAACATGAAGATTACAACTTGAACCAAACTAAAGTGAACTAAAATGAAGTGAAGTGAATAAAGTTTGCATGTCATGCAACAACACATAGGGCAAAGCAGAGGGGCAACGTCAAATCCAGAAGGCGGATTTCATTTCAGTGTATAGTAGAACTTCCTCTCCCTCCCTCGTTAGTCTTATGTTTGTCGAAATTTAGTAAGTTTGTTGTTGGTTGCTTATTCTTTGATGTTGTCAGCAACATTTGTTGATTAAATTGTTGTTGCTGTTGTTGAGGTGTTTATTTTCTCACTCATTCAAATAGTTGACATGCAATATTGCAACATGTTAATGTAAAGAAATCTTGTTAAGTTTAGATAGATTCTATGGATTAAAAAGGATAGAAAAAAATAGGATAAATGTAAGAAAACCCTTCCATGTTAACATTTTGATTTACATTGTGAAAGGATCCTATTTTTTAGACCAAGTATAACCAAACTGTTGCTACAATCTTCATCTGCTGATATAATCAACAAGTGGACATAACCTTTTTTGACTTTGATGACTTTGTGTGTTGGCTTATAATCACCAATCAATCTACCTGCATCCAAAGATGTAATCAATATCTATATTCACTAATATAGCTTTCACCATAAGTTTCTACAATCATTCGATGCGCCTGAGTAGCATTTTTTTTCGAATGATATGCAAAAAGCAACACTTCCCGCAAATGGCCTTTTGTAGGCTCGAATTTTGCCATTTTCGCTAACGAACAGGACAAAGCACAGTCAAAATACACAAGCGAGATTATTTAGAGTTGTTGACCGATACCTCAGCTGGCTATGTAATGTTTCTGATCGTACTTATCGACTGATTAGCGGCGCTGGCGCCATCTATGGGAAAACGGCGGTTTTCTATTTGTACGCCCAATAAAACATCACATATCTCAAATTTGTTAGCCAAAAACCACCAACTTCCTTTGAAAATGTTGAAAATAACCTTCCCCTTTTCCTATGTCACCAGTACAATGGTGAAGATTTCATTAGACAAATGTGTCATTATCCTTTAGACAGAGAACTTAGACTACCATAAGCATACAAACTTTCGTCCCTTTGGTTTATTAAAATTTTTAATGAAAGTCAAAAAACCCGCTAAATTTACTTACACAGACTTACAGGTAATTAAGCCTTCTTATATTTTATGAATGGAAGAAGTGAAAAGAAGAAATTGAAGCACTTTCTTTTGTCTCTATTAGGTGTGTGTTACATTACTCTTTCAAACACTTGTGCCATACCATATTCATACCCCTAATTCTTTCTATTCACATTCGTTCCTTGATTTCTTGATTCCTTCATTTAATGCCTTTGTCTGCTGCTGTTGCTTTCCTCAGATGTTGTGTGATCATATGTTATATCCTTGTTATCCTTGTTGGCTGCTTATGGTTTCTTTTTAACTCCTTGTTCTGCTTTGGCTGGCTTTAGATTTCTTTAAGTTGATTTGAGTTTGAGTTCCTGTTGCTTTTTGCTGCTAAAAATGTAGTTAAAAGCATAAAGATGATGATGATGATGTTTATGATGTTGCCTGTGGCTGTGGGTGTATCTTTTATTGGCTTTAAAAAAGTTATTACTACTCAACCTAATCATCATCATCATCATCATCACCTTATATTTCTGCTTTTGTATCTGATACTTCTTTTGTAGATTTTGTCTTGTGTGCAATTTCACTTTTTGTTTGAATTCCTTATTAACTTTCTTCCTTCCCCTTCAATTCTTTTTCGTTTATTAAGTTTCTCTATAAATTCATTGAGAAAAGAGTTCAAATCCTTTTCATTCATTTTCAGGGATATCATTTGTTGTCTGTCTGCTTTGTGGTTTTCTTGGTTAAAAGTGTTTGGCTTTTATTACTCGGAGAAAATTTTGTTTAGATACTTTTTGTGTGTTTAGTTGTTAATTGGTATTATTATTTTTCTTTTTAATTACATAAAAACATAAGAAAATTCTTGGAAAAACTTCATGGTTTTGAGAAACTTTGTGTTTCTCAAGAAGTTTTTTTTTTTGTCTGGCAAAACAAAATTTTCTTTCATTTTGTTAAAGTTTTCTTTCTACTTAAATTATTATTTTGTCTCAGCTGTTTTTCGTTTATTAGAATTTTAAATATTTTTACTTTTGTCTTTTCATTTTATTTGTTACAAGCAAAACTTTCTTGGTGATTTTCTTTTTCTTTTTGTTTTAATTTTTATCTTTTATTATACAACTTTCTATTGCAAATGTCACTTTATCCATGCCCAAAGGACAAACAAAAAATCACAAACAGAAAAAATAGTAACAGAAATATATGAAAACCAATGAAAAATAATTTTAAAAAAATCTTTCAAGGATTTTGTCTAGAAGCTTTTAGTTTTCATTTTAGCCTTAACTTGACTTGATTTGGTTTTTCAAACTTTTTTTTTTTTTTAGCAAAGTTTTAGCATTCAGAAACTGCAAGTTTTTCTCTTTTTGTTTTTTTATAATCTTCGAACTCATTTTATCATTTTAATTATTTTATTTTCAATGCTTTTTTTATTTGTATTGTTTGTTTGTTTTCTCACATTAATATTTTGTTGCAATTTGCCCTTTAGAATTAATATTTTTGTTTTTTTTTCTTCCTTTTTTGGGGGAAATTCAGAGATTTGTTTTCATATTATTCATGCTCTTTCTTCTACTAAATCTTTGAATTTTCCTTTTCTAATTAAAAATGCAGACACAAAAAATGTTTTCATTTTTTTATTTCTTTTTTGCTTTCAACATTTCTATTCTTCCATTATCATCATTTTTTGTTTGTGTTTTTCCCTACTTCTATTTTTCTCAATTATAAAAGAAAAAGATAATTTTACTTTTCTTTATTTAAATGTTTCAATTTAAAGTGAGAATAATAAGAGAGAAAAAACTTGAGGAAAAGTTAACGAAAATGCACATAAGTAGGAGGAGAAAGTTCTTGGCCATAGGTTGTTGTTGTTGTTGTAGCACAGTCTGCTTAACATTACTTGACTTGACGTTTCTTGAAAATGTTTTCATGTGGAAAAATTAAGAAAAAATGGGAAATTAAATCGGAAAAAAGAAGAAAAGAAACGCATTTAATTAGGTTCAACTGCGCCCAAGAGGCACTTGGCACTTATTTGTTTTTTTTTGTTTTGTTAAACCCTTTCTATTTTTATTATATTATTTTTGTATGTTTGTTTGTTTGTTTGTTTGTAGCACATGCAATTAAGTGTGCAATTAGTTTTTGTTGCCTTCTTTATGAATTGTGAGTATGTGAGTGAGCAAGTAGTAAGCAGTTGCTTCAAAGTTTGTTGACTCCACTTATTTTAGTTGGGAACTTGATGGGTTTTTAGTGAGAAGTTACTGCTGTTGCTTATCAACACACACAACTTCACTGAAATGGGTGAGCCATGTGAATTTTCTGTGATAAAAAATTATTTGCTATTTTTAAATGGTTTCTTCTCTAACTTCAAGAAAATAAACTAAACAATATTAGATTTGCCTTAGTTGGTGGTGCAACAAAAACTACTACGAAACTATCTGAAAGACTATCATTTGTTTCTAGGGTTCATTAAACTAAACAACTCAAAGTTAGATAGACTGACTGTCAGTCAATGGTGATAAGACAGAAAGGCTTAGGACTTAGATTAGGTCCCACTGATGTGTTAAATGGCATGGAGGCCTGTTTAATAATAGTTTCCAACCATGTGAGAGTAGTTGTGCCTTATCAGTCAAGAGAGTCAAACACAACTCGTATGAAAGAAACTTCTTTCTATTATTATTGCATGTCTTATGTTGATAAAGTGATAGACAATATAATTTTAGCTCATCATAAATTTATGTGAACTAACAAAATTGATAAATCAATAAAAATTGTATTATCATCTGTATGACCGAGAAAATCTCCAAATATAACCAACCGATTTCAATGAAATTTTTGGAATATGTATGGTTGGTTCCAGTTTGAAAGATATTCAAAATCACACAACTGACGGATGTTCACTCGTCCAAAGTTTTGTGGCTGCTGCATGGCAGAACATTAAAGTGAATGTGATACCAACAATAAATGGGTTCATCAATAGAAGTGTGAAAGGTTAAATTTAATACTTAATTACATAGACGTCAGTATATTTGATTTTTTTTGCAATCAACCTCCCTCACAGATTTATCACTCAAAGAAAATTGTATTAGAAATCTATGGAATTTTAAAGGTGATTGGCATAGAGTGGCATAGCTCTCAATGTCTTATATTCCAATATAGACTTTTTTAGTAAATTTAATAAGGTTAATTTACAGTTACAATGTGACAGCCTAGATTTGATCAACAAAAAAAAAAAAAAAAAAAAAAACTTTGTACAGGGCGAATTTTGCCAATTTCTAAATTTGTCACAGAGAAACTGCCAGGAAGATGACGTTTCAACTTATGTTCAATATTTAAATGCTCTTTATGCAGATTTTGAAATTGGGTTTGAGAATGTTTTGATTATGGTAACAACATAATGAAGTACCAGTGTTTTACGTGCTCACCTATCTGTGAAAACTTAAGAACATGGTGCCTAGCACATGGATTGATCAACGTTCCCTTGGATATATATACGCAAGTCTGAAATTTAAGTCATGTTTATTTTGGTAAATATGACTCTCTCCTTGTTGGGGAGCGAGGCTCATCTTAAACCTCTGCTGCTCTCTGGGTCACAGCATCATAATGGTTAATCAATCTATATGGTGACACTAACAAAGAATTTAAGATATAGTTTAGAAATGGATATCAGCTATTCTGCCTTTGAAAACCGCCAACCGAATTCCTTTAATTTATGTGATTAGTACGATTTTGTTTTATATTCATCAAAAAAAGATGTTCTTTACTTGTTAATAGAATTGGATGGGCTATACCTGCATTTAGGGTCCAAACCATTGCTATTAATATTCTTTCTTTCCACTATACTTGTTTTTGGACAAATGGACAGTCATAAATTTAAGTGAACTAACAAATTGATAAGTCAATAAAAATTGATTTTTGTTATACTCGTATATTATAAATGAAGTAGTAAACTATCTACAATTTAAACTTAAATTGTTGCAAATCTCTTTGGCTTAATGCACTAAGACTCCAAGAATAATGTTGCAGTAAACTTGAAAATACAATAACTGGGAATGGAATGGAACTACTGATACTATTGTACAATATTATTTCTACTTCTATACATTTCACAGACATATGTCTGACTTAAACCATTGGGATTAACTTAAGTGGAAGAAATTACACCAAAGAGGGTTTACACAATTACTTTGTTTGTTTCAACTTCAATTCATTCTACTACTTGTTATTATTGTTGTAATTGTTGCTATATTTTTGTTGCTGTTTAGTTAGTTGATTCGCTTAACTTTTGTCAACTGGCAACAACATCATCACCATCATCATCAACATCAACATCATCATGGAAACTACTCGCCAAATAGCTTTCAGTTCGTTACATTCATCCATTGAAATGTCCTGGGGATTAACTTCGAATCAAAGCAATGTACTGTGTTGTGTGTAACTTCATAAAAATCCAAAAAAAACTAAAAAAAAAAAGGAAAAAGGATTCCAATGCAATTCTCACAAAAATTAGAAGAAAAAAAATAAAGGAAGAGTAAATGAAAATTGCCAACGACTGCAAAAAAAAATTCTATAGAAAAATGAGGAGCAGAAGGATATGCATTCTTGTAGTACGTGCAATGTTTATTAAAAATTATTCAATTCCAATTTTATACCCTACACATTTGCTGAGCATATAAGCACTTGCCTTCATTTAAAATGAATTGACTAGAATTGCTAAGATTTATTAGAAGAAATACTATACTATTATTATAATTTGCATTTGTTTCCAGTCTTGCTTCTCATGGCTCGACTGTTTTAAAAGAACGAAGTCAATGGTTACCAAAAAAGAATAAACACTAAACAAAAATAGCAACGGGTTGCAGTCTTGCATCCCATTCATTTAAATTTGATAATTTCCATAATTAAATGAGGACTAGTCATAATAACCAACCGTTTTCACTTTTGCTTCCCATTGCTCGTTTGATGCTCACGAACAAATTTGCTAGTTTCCACAAATGGATGAAGGCTAATCATAACTAGCAATGCTTTCGAGTCTTGCTTCCCATTGCTTGTCTGCTTCCTTCGAGCAAATTTAATGGTTTTTTATGCTTGATTCATTTAGCTTTATAAATGTATTTATCAGATTTATATGTAGCCATGATATAAACAAGGCTTACAAATTTTTTAAATTAGAAATTAAACAATTAATCCAAAACACTATATATTTTAATAAGAGAACAATCTTTTTTACTATAAAAAGTTAAATTGAAGTGTATTCTAGATTTGTTTAACACTTGTCAGTTAATTGTTTTATGCAATTTCATAAATTTTTTTTTTTTTTTGTATTTTCACGCTCACTTGAAAATAATTAAAAAGAGCATTTAGTTTTATTGTTGCAACTTCCAAACGTCATAACCACAAACTACTATTGCTTGCTGCATGGCAATTCCAAACACACACACAGAATCATATACAAATCCACATAGATACACACATACATAGAGCGAGCGCAAAATTAAAATGAGTCCATTTTTGTTATCCTGAATGCATTTAAATCGGTTATTTAAACTGTGAGAATTATAACAAATTCCAACAGACACAAATGACATTTTATAGAAATGGAGATACCAAAGAGCAACAAGAACACAGAGATAAAGATACACAGAGAGAGAATAGTAAAATCCATGCCCACCCAAATGGTTAAAATTCCATAATATTGCATGCAACAAATTTTTATGTTTATTTAACGACAAAGGATCATCATGAACCTTCAAGTACTTCTAAATATGCAATGAAAATTCTTCATTCATTTCCCCAAGAAAAAAAATGTCACAAGACATTTAATGGTTTTCTGAATTGCTTTAGGCCAAAATGATTTGCAAATTGGTCATAAGCATAACATCATAGAAGACTAAATGTCTTTTTAAGTTCAATAAACTAAAAGTGATGTTCGGAGATAAAGAAAACAAAGTTCAAAGGATATTAAATTTGTTTTCAATGCAATTTTTTTATGCATTTTTTCTTCAATTGAACAAACAAAATGTGTGTACACAAAGGAGATCCAAGAAAAAACTGGGGGAGTATGTAACATAAAGGACTAAATAAAGAAGTAATGAAAAAAAGAACAAGAAAAACATACAATTTATTTACAAATTGATATTTAAAGGTTATACCAAAAGAGCATATAAATAAAAGACTACAGGATAATGCTGACGATGATAGAAGTTTGTCGGAGAAATAATCTTTAGACGACGAATATCATGTTCAAATAGCCGCGAGCTTTCATTTTTTTTTTCTGAGCATGAACAAGAACAACAACAAAACAATATTAATTCAACCAAATGGAAATAAAGGATATTGGCAGGATATCATCTAAATAGTTGTAGATGTGGGTGGTGGTAATTCAGTGATTCAGCAATCCAATTTTGACATTAACTTCACTCGTCGTAGATCGTTAAATGCTTAAGAATGTTAGGTTTGATGAAGTCTGTTAGGGAAAATTTTTGTTCAAAGTCCATGGACCACTAAATAAGCTTAAGAACCACTGCCTTATTCTATGATTTTTTGTAGAGAAATTACAATTTTAATGGTTGCCAAAAGAATTGGAAGAATAAGAAAATTTAAAGCTTCATGTATTTTGTTTTCTTTGTCATAGAAAGCGAATTTTGAAATGACACTTTACTCACTCAATGATTTGTTATTGCTCTCTTTGCAGTCTTGTCCAGTTCTCAGTCATGTTCATTCAAAAACAGAAAATGATAATGAAGATGATAATGATAATGATGATTCCTGTCTATTTCTTTTTCTAAATGGACTTGATGCCTTATTTTTCTAGTTTTATTTTCTAGTATTTATTTATTTTTTTTTTTTTTTTTCAAGCAAGAAAGCAAGAAAATGAATGAAAAAAATAATATAAAAAATATGTACATGTGTTTGTATCTGGCAGACATGGAAAAAAAAAGAATCATAACTCTCTTGATTTACTTACTCACTTCCCTTTTCGTTTTTTTTTTTTTTGGTTTAGTTTGTTTTTAAAGAAAAATGGAATAAAAAATCCACGCAAATTTATATGCATGAGAAAACGTACGAAAGAAGAAAAATGTTTTAAATAAAAATTTGGAAATAAAACGAATAATAAATAGATTCTGACATTTTTTTTATATTTTTATTTTGTATTTTATTCTTTTGTTTTGTTGATAGTAGTTTATTGAACTTTTATGAAAAATAAAAGAAAAAGTTACACAATGCTAAAGTAGACAAATGATGATGCTGAGTTCTTAGGAGAAACATAAATCAAAGCGCAGCATCTTATTATATTTTCTAAAAATTAAATTCATTTTATGGAATTAGTTGCAATTTGGAAGAAGAGTCTTTAGTTAAGAGTTTCTTTTTGGAAATCCTTTGTATTTCTTTGAAATTGTATAATAAAATATTCTAAGGTCTGATCTAATGTTCAAAATCACTTTCAGAGATATTCCATCAAACCCAAGTGAACCTGACCTGGCATATTATGAACCTACTAGTGAGTGAGTGTATCACTACCTCATAGTCTATACATTTGATCTATCAATCATATGTTGTATTGTACTATTGACTGGTTACAGTCAGTTTAGGTATCACATCAATCAATCAATCATCTAAATATGATACTTTTTGTGAACAATGCTGCATATAACAAATTTAGATTAAACCTTAACATCAATTTTTAAGTTTTTCCTTCAAACAGAAAAGCATTTGTGAAATTATATGATCATTATTGCATCTTTTTAAAAAGAAACACCGTCTATTAATGATATGGGAAGAGCTAATGCTTTAGAAGAAGTCACATTTGTCGACTATTGTCAGCAATAGAAATGACCTATGAAATGGAGACCAAGGAGAGAAGGATAATGGTAGAAACTTTAGGCAAACAGATCGAAAAAGTTTCATTTTCACAATGTTCTCTTTGGATTTTGAAGATGTCCATCACATAGATTCCAATTCATGAGTTAGAAATGAAACTGACAATGACTGACAATGTCAACGCTTAATTTGGAAATATATTTAAATTTACTGAATTCATTTTGATTTCTTATTATTATAAAATATTCTAGTTTTAAATTTATTTCCTTTATTCCAATAATTCATATAATCATAACACTTTCATCACTTGAAAATTGTTTGAAATTATTGTTATTATTTTTGCTATATCAGTAGAATCCTTTAAGCATGAAGATTTCTTATTCTTTCTTGTAAGATTTATATCTGGGAGTGCGTGTTTTAGCATTTGAATTAAGTGCAAATGACATGAGATTTCTATGTTGCATGCAGCTGTTGGTTTGGTTACTTGTGGATGCTTTCTTTTTTATTTTATTTTTCATCATTTCTACTTATTGTTGTAGTGACAAATGCAGTAACAGCAGTTGAGATACTCCTTGTTGCTGTTGTTAGTAACACGCGCTTTTAAGCCACTTGAAGTGAAGTTGTACATGGCTAACAGCAATAACAGCAGACAGACAAACAATCAGACAGTCAGACAGAAGGACAGTGAGACAGACAATCAGACATACAGTGAGACATTGAGACAATCAGACATAGTGTGATACATTGAGACAAACAACAACAACATTGAAAGCAACCAACTCAAGCTGATTTAGTCAGTACAAGTAGCAAGTGAGATAGATAGTCAGTAAGTGAGGTAAGTGAGTAAGTGAGTGTGTTGTGGTGCACTCCTTTTACTTGTTCAATGTCGCGTTATAAATATATATATTTTTAATTTTTTTATGCCACGCCTTTTATTTTTTAGACAATATAAAGAAATTTTGTGTTTTTGCAGACTAGAATTTATTAAAATGTTTTGTTTGTTTGTTTTTTAGTTGGTTGGTTTTGTATCCTTTATCCTTTAGACAGTTTGTCTGTTTATTTTTTTTTTATTTTTGCTTGTTCCAGTCTCCTTAACCATTCATTCGAACCATTTTCACTCATATTTTTTGCCTTGACATTATTGGTGTGGCACATCTGTTTCTTTTGGTATCAAATTTTCATTTTATTCTTGGCTTCTAGTTATCATTTTCTTCCTACTACTACTTCCTTGTTTTGATTGTCTATATATTTATAGCCAACCACACTTTATGCTATTGTTCAAATGATGTTTTCTATTGTCGGGTTTTTTCCTCTTAACTCATGGTTGTTCCTGTTCTTATTGTTGTGTCCTGTGTTTGTCGCTGTTGTTTCTGCAATTGTCACAAAATATTATTAGTACACCATTTTATTTGTACTTAGAAATACATTTTCAACTGAAAATGAACTTGACTTTGGTTGCATTGGTTGGAAGATCCTCATTCTTTTGATTCCCAAGTTCCATCATCATCTTTCTCTGATGCTTTTGATTGCCTCTTTTAAGTTTCTATTATTGTCCTTGTTTGCTTAAGAACACATTTCTGAGGGAAAGGTTTAAAATATAGGTACTCTGTGTACTTTGTTTTTGAGATAGAATTCAGACAGAGGAGATCTCTTTTCCCTGGAAGTTAAAGGATTCTTACGAAATTAAAGTCTTCTTTACACACAAGTCAAGTCACAAGATTCAAGGGATTGTTATCTAATTATAAACCTCATAGTTGAAAAGGAAAACTTTTTTAGTTTTGAAGTGAGAGACCGGAAAATTTTAACCAACATTGCTTGCATTTTTCACAGAAACAGCTTACTTTCTTACTTAAATATCTTATTATTATTATTTTAAAGTTTACATTTGTTTATTTTATACAATTTAACTTTGTTTTACTCACTCTAAAGTTGTGATATTTTGGAGTCAAGGCACCTTTCATCTACAAATTCATTACATTTCTATACTTGTCACATTGGTTTTAATGTTGCCATTGTTGTTCTCAACTAAACTTGGCTCATTCACAAGTTTGTTGCAGTTGATACTTTTATTTTACTATCGTATATTTTCTGTCATCATTGTCGTTCCTACTATACTATAACCAAATGTCTTTAGTCCATTTAATTTTCATTTTCATTATTTTTAGTCTTCGACCATGTTTTCTTTCCATTGTCTTGAGTTCTGTTCTGTTTTCTTGTCTTGTTGTCTGTCTGCTGTATAAAACATAATTTATAATCTCTTTACGATTTCTTTTATATTCTATTCTATTTAAATTTATTGAACAATTTGCTAGAAGTATCTTTTCTATCTTATTGTCACTCACTCATTCATTCTTTCATTCATTTGAATTTAGTTAGTCAACTTTATTCATTATTTACATTTCAGAAAATGCTAATCATTTTCATTTAAGTTTTTAATTAGTTAAAAGTACAAAAGACATTGGAAAAACTCAACTCAACTACTCTTTGTATATTTTCATTTTACTTGAGTCAACTTCCAATTGTATTGTGTGCCCGCTTTCTCTTTATCTAATAAATTCAACTACTTTTTGGATTGAGAATTGACAAAGCTCCAACTTAAAAGACAATTGTCACTAGTCTGACTTCCTCTAACTCCAACTTCTTTCTTATTATTTATAGTTATTTCTTTTGTTTATTGCTTTGAACTCTTTTTTTCTTTTTTTTTTCTTCATAAACGAGTAGGTAAAAGTATCTTTATATGAGTCTATTAAAAATTGATGTGGTGTATTTGAGTTTGTTTGTGTGTCTTTATATGAGTATATGTGGTGGCATTCCGCCTTCTTAAATGTGCACAAAAAATTTTCTTTATTTCATTTTGAATTTTGTGTGTTTACGCCTACAGAGCAATATTGGTCTTAAATATGCTTTTTGTGTGTGAGTCTCCTTAAAAAGGCTCTGGGTGGTGATGACAATAAAATTTCTCCTTTCATTCAATTCAAAATGACAAAATATCCAATTTCTTCTTGTTTATTATTTTGTTTTATTTTTTTTGTTTCCGCATACTCGTTCATATATTTTGATATACCTAACTAAGAGTATTTTAATTTATTTTCATTTTGTCTAATAATATTTTTTTCATGATAGACAATGATGATTATGTATGATGCAGGCGATGATTAAGAAGGAGTGACATTATTTTCAACGCCCACTTAAATAGATTTTAATGACTGATTCATTTGCTTTTGGTTTTTATTAAATGGAGTTAAGTTTGGAGTTGGAATGTGGGAGAAAAATTTGAAAATATGTTAGGCAGTTAAAGTAAATCATACTGTGGATTAATAAAAATCACAAAAATTCCTTCATCAATATGTATTATTACTCACCTCTGTGTTCTTTTGCCTTTACACATTGAGGCCGAAACTTTAAATTGAGTTCGACTATATTTCCAGAATCAGAATTATTTAACAAATTCTATGCAGTCTCTACTTTTCTATAATAGTCTATGCTCTGATTGAATTTTAAATTAAAACAAAAGAAATTTAAGTAGTGTACCTCAACCTCATAAGCACGATATGGAAGTGAAAATTCTTTAGCGAAGGGAGGAGGTAAATCCAAAAATTAGAAAATGAAATGTGACGAAAATCAAAATGCGATGATACATCAGAGACGTAGTGGGAAGACTCATGAAGCTATGCTTATTGTTTTGTGCGGGCTCGTCTGCAGCGTAAAGATGCATGAGTAAAAGAGAGATAAAAATGCTTTTGTATTGAAACAATATAACACTACAATATTCTGTATTAATGCTTGATCATCTTCTTTAGAAGTTGCACTTCCATATTGTATTTGCCTAAATAACTGCTATATAATAACAACATCGTCAAATTTTGATTCTCGTCACATTTCAGTTTCATATTTTTGGATTTACTCCCCTTCGCTGAAGAAGTTTCACTTCAAAAAATATTTTATTTATTTTTTTTATTTATCATAATTAAATCTAATATATAATACTAAACTTAATACTAATTTTAACGAGTAACTAGCTGCTTGGGCCTACGACTCGCGATTTCATAATAGTTTGTAAGGGATTTAATGTAAAATAATAATGTAATAATGTAATGATTAAATTGTAAGGTTGGATTTTTTACAGAAATTATGTATGTTGGATTCAAAAAATAGAAATAGAACACTGAAACAAAATAGACTTATAGAGATCTTAATTAATAAATTATATAGCCAGTTCTCTTGTAAAACAAAAGATTTAAACAATTTATTGCATTTTTTAAGGAATCAAAAGACTATCGCATTTAACTCTTATAGTCTTGACTAAAATCACAACATAAAAAGAAAATATGAAACGAGATTTAAACATTTCATTGATGTTAAATTTACAACTTCCTAAAATTAAAACAATCATTTCATGTTTTCTGATTTCTCATCACATTTTCAAAATATTCTTTTTCTTATTCTCTTTCACTTCTATTCATTTCATTTCATCTTATTTTATTTATTTAAAAAACGATTCAATATAAAATTTTTACTCCAATAAAACTAAAATTAAATTTCTTTTAACTATAAAAAACTTAATGAAAACAAAACTGAAAATTACTATTTATTTCTTCACATATCCATTTCTTTATTTATTCATCATCTACCTTCCTTACTCTATTTATTTGCTTAAGAGTGTGTGTGTGTGTGTATGTATTGTATCTGTGTTCATATTTGCACAACGTCTGAGTAAACAAAGCTTTTGTAGGATATTACTTTCCATTTTGTTTTTTTTATTTTATTTTTTTTTATTTTGTTTTATTTTGTATGTTTGAAAAAGTGATGCCTCAAACCTTCCTCTGATTATGGATGGTTCCGTGTCTCACTAGGATTCCATGTGAGATATCTGCCTATCTTTTGATATGAACTTATTTTATGATTACTTTTTAATAAAGTTCAAATAAAACAAATACAAAGTTTCATATGTTATGATGGGATTAAAAGACCGAACAACTTAAAGGGGCCACACAAGTCAAAATATTTGAGAGAAATTGAATTCATTTAAGGAGAATGAATGAAGTCGAAAGTCCATTCAATTGCAAAATAAACACAAATTTATTGCAATCAGCAACATTTCTAATGGATTAACAATAATAGAGAAACTTATATGGAAGGAGAATAGTATATAGTCAATTGAAGAAATACATACAACTAAGTTTCGGTGGATTGGATTCTGTGATGGCAATAAATCGTCAAATCGACAATTTTGTGTTTTCATTTAACAAAAATGGAAGTTCAATTTAAGTTGCAACAGAACAACGAACATAAAATTGATATGCAATTTAATTTAATGTGTTTAAAATGAGACCCAACAAACCATCAACTAACCAACCACTTTACAATGGAATGAAAATCAAGAAGTTTTGGTTTTATACTTAGTAAAGTGATGGAGAGTTCAGAGTGGATTCAATATACATTTATCCAACTATTGTTATTACTAACTGACTGGCAAAAAAAGGGTGTGTCGCTGTTAAGTACAGCTGCCTTTGATTTGTGGCACTTGCTACAGACTATGCTCTCTTCTCCTCCCCTCTATTTTCATCCTATAAAGGAATTACAACTAGTTGTTTTTGAATGGGTGGTTGTGGGTGAGTCTACGGTTACTTGGTTGTTCGGTGGCATTAAAGTGCCATAATATCACTGTTGCTGTTGTCATTGAAATTTATGACAAAAGGAAACGCTCTTGCGATTTATATCCATGACTTCAACTCTTCTCCAACAAATCTAAAGAGCTTTAAATTTTAAGTAAAAAAAAGAAGACAACACTTCATTAAAGTTTATTCAACTCTGACTTTCTGACTTTGTTTTCTTCTGTTAACAGCAGAAGTTACAGCAGCAAGCAGACAGACATGTGCAGCCTGCTTGTGCCTCTATTCCTGCCATTGTCCTGATGAAGTTCCTTGCACTCGCAAAGTCTTCAGCGAAACAATAACGAAATCCTCCACATCCAATACACAGAAACAGAAAAAACACAAAACACTCAAGACAATAAAAATAATAATAATTTCATGCTTACAACTTTCTTTCGCGCACGTTACCTTGTTAACTTCTAACTCAATCCTCCATCCAATCCAACCAACCTTGAGGTGCTTACTTTCATCCTAAGTGTATGTGTGTGTATTTAAGTCCATCTTCATCCTTCTTTATTCTTATTTGCTTGCGTTCTTCTGCGTGTTTATGGAAATGTGTTTTTAAGCGCAATTTTGTGGTTTTCCATAATATTTTGTTGCTTGCTGGGTTTCGTTTTAAATGAAATTTACTTCAAGCACGCAATGCTTATAAATTAGCTAGAAAATAGAAAAAGGATATGTCTTTATACTTAGTATTGTCTCTCGTGAAGGATATCACATACAAAGGATAAACAAACAAAAACAAATTCATTCAAGGTGGTGCAATTTTTTATATATGAAACAAAAAATATTAAATGATTTTAACTGTGCCGCCACGACGTCACCCACCTCAGTCATTGATTTGATGATGATGATGAGTCTAGACTTTTGAGTGAATAACGATAAAGTTGTTTACTTGGTTATATTTAGTACATTTTATTTCTTTCGTTTTAAAATAAATACTTTCTTTCGATTGAAATGTGTTTCAGTTTCCAAGTTTTTATTACAAAATTCATTGACAGTGCAACGTGACATGAACAATTTTACAAAACAACATCGAAATCATCATATGATATGGTATCATATATGTATGTGTATAAATATTGGATTGATTGGTCAGTCGTTGTCAGATGTTGTTGTGGTTGTTGGTTGTTGATGTTAATCGTGACTGAGTGTGAAATCCTTTCTTTTTGTTTTTTTATTCAAAAAATATCAAAAAACATCACGTAGCATGAAATGTGAATATGAAATGGAAACAATTTGACTTGACTGATGTCTAACTAACTGATGGATGGAATGCATTCATTGTGAATGTGAATTGCATCAATTTATAGAAAATTGGGATGATTGAAAAATAGATGAACTCAGCATTTGAAGTAGGAGTACTTGGGGGTTTCCTTCTGTAACTAACAACAAATGTACCATAGTTTTGCATTGCATTGTTTATTGACCCCACCCATCCAATGCCAAATAATAGCAAATAATTTTGCTAGTAAACAATAAAAAATAAAAAAATTAGATATATTTGTATGGGAGGTACTCCCCCCTAGTGGTCCGATTTGACTGATTCCAACAAATGTACCGCGCCTATAACAGAAACTTATAGTGTCTACATTTCAGTTCAATAGTCCAAAAAACAAAAAAGTCTTCCTAATAAGAACCTGAATTTCAATGGTAGGTTTGTATGGGAGGTATTCTCCCTAGTTGTCCGATCACACTGAAATATTCACAATATAGGTTTCTGGTGTATAGCCACAAACCATCCAAATTTCAATATCGTAGGATTACTGGATCGTATAGCTGCCATACAAACCAAAATGTTTCTTGTATGGGGACCACTTTAAGTTTTTGAAAATATATTAGTTTTAGTATTTGTTAATGATGCCCGGATAGAACATCACATTTTGTGTTAATATCAACTCTCTAGCTATTATGGTTCATAAGATATGACCCGAGGAGAGACGTACAACGAAGTCTCTGCAATAAGGTTCCCTTTGGGTCCGGAACCCTATAAAACAGAAATTTTATTACTTGACCATATACTACATGATAAATTCTACCAAAGAACCAAAGTCAAGGAACAAACTACTTAACCTTGCAATTCAAAATGTTGAGAGTGGAACATATTTATTAATCAGATACAAGACCGAAAACTTTGAATGATCTTATAATCGAACACAATGCAAAGGCCAATAAATGACTTATCTAAATGGACAAAAAAAAAAAAAAATAATTTGACAGAGCTAAACTCCCACACCGTTTTACCGATCACCATGAAAGTTGCCACATATATATATATTTTCATGTAGAAGGTTTTTATGCTATTCACTTTATTGTAACTCGCCAGTTTTTTCAAATTATAATATTTACTCTACTGTAAGTTTCGTTATGCTCCAAACTGACTTCCTTTTAAAACACATAAAAGTCCGTCGTTGCGGAGCAAAACCTTGAAAAAATGCAATGAAATGAATTTACAAGGCGCAATCTGATGAAGTATAAAAATTTTAATGCAATACATGAAATAGATACTATAAAATTTCTGTTTGGATTAAAAATTGTAAACATAAATTTCAATTGTTTGTTTGTAGTTCTGTATTTATAAATTTATTTATTTATTTATCAGTGCCTAGTAAAACTCAATGTATCTCACACTTGCAATTGCTTGCTATTCTTCAACATTTACTACACTTAAATGTACACTGATTCTTCAACCTCACCACTTTCATCATCATCATCAACGCCTCTTATGTGCTTATCGCACTTCTATTTGTGCTCTTATACTACTTCCTTCCCCGTATCCTTCTTCAACGATTTTATACTTTTAGTCTTTTTTTTTTTTGTTTTGTTAACAATGACTGCGCCGCCTTTAAGTTCATCCTGCTTCAACAAAATTCATCTCAACTCCACAACTCAATTTCATGCACTCAAATTAATGTTCCTCTGTCCACACCCCTTCCTCTTCTTTACCTTTCTTTATTCATTACTTTTGTTTGCTCTCCGGATAAATATTCTTCTTTACTCATTTACCAATTTATTGAATATTTGAGCATATCATTTACAATGTTACTAAGTGTTCCTATACTGCCTACCTAAATACAAATATTGATGGTCCTCTCATTATCAGAACAGAACAAAACAGAGCAAAAGACTCTTCTTTCTATATGTACTTTCTTTTGTTTGTGATTTACTCCCTTTCTTTTTGTTTTTTGCAATTTCACTAGACTTAAACCTGAACACAGAACAAGGGAAGTCCAAACAATCTATGACTTATCTGATAACCGACCAACAAGTTGTAATGAAATAGAACTCACAGAATGAATGAATGAATGAAGAAATTCATTTAATTCTTTTGTTCAAATTAGTACAAACATTAATCGTATTGAATTTATTATAAACAAAGGTCCCGAGTCTCTCTTCACTCACTTTTTACTTAGCCTTCCTTCTCTTCATTATACAATAGTATGTATTTTCTAATTCCTTGGTCGTCATAGTCATTGATATTTATTCGTCTTAAGATGAATTGAAAATAAATTCATTTATTGTATTTGGCCAAAGAACTAAGTAAATATTAAGTTGTTGAAAGATAATTTTATTCTATTTTTGCTTAAGTTCAATTCAATCCAAATTTCGTAAGATCTCTTCCATAAGTTGTGTCTAATAGTAGTATGCAAGTGAAGTTCTAAAGCCTTTTTCTGGTGTTACCATTTCGGTCTTAAGTATTTGTGTAAATATTTATTGTTTCATCAAATTCTGCATAAAATTATGATATGCCAAACTCCCATTTACTGAATATCCTCAGTAAGAGAGAAGGGAGTATGGGGTAAAGTTAGATATATTGTACAATATAATGTTGTCATGCCTGAGCAATTACTTAAGTATGTGTGCTCAATGTCTTATTAAAAGTGCATTAAACTTGTTACTTTTGTGTTCGTTCAACTCCCTCGCAATGCCGCATCCCATCCTTACCATTATTATCATAGTCATCACGTGTCTTGTCCTTATTATCATCATCATCATCATCATCATCAACATCAACATTATTATCATTACACTTTGTCGACATTATTGTCTATATTGCCATTGCTATATTGTTGTTTGTATTATCTGTTGTTATTATTGTTGTCTATATAGTATAGAAGATACGAGGAGTAGTTCCTTTCTTATGTCCCATTGCTACAATTGATTACGTGTACGTGTCCTTAAGTAATTTTCGCTTTTATTCATTTACTACTTACTACTAAATAATTCAAAATGCAAGAGTATTCGTGTTTTAGGTCTTTAGTCTTTTGATCTAAAAGTTTGTCAAGACATTTGATCCTTTGTTGGTCACAAATTCTGTTGTCTGTCCGACAATCCTGACTACTTACTATCTATGTACTAGGAGTAGAGTTATGTCAAACACCTGATGAGAAATTCCTTAAAATTCTCTCTCGTGTCAATAAACTTACCTATTAATGTCAATAATATTTTTGATTTAGTTAACATGGTTGTTTTTTTTTTTTGTTTTTTACCTTCTACATACTAATATTACTCTAAGGGACTTAAGTCTCAGATTTCATTTCTTTTATAATCAAATCCCAATACAAAAGTCTTTGGTTGTCTTACTTACAACTACAATAAGTTGCACCTTTTGTTTTCCTTTTACTACTTTATTAAGCTCAGACACAATAGCAGCAACACTGAAATATTGACTCACTCAACTCAACTCAACTCTTATGATACTTTACCTTTAGATTTAAGTACAATATTTCTAATGATAATCAGAGGAACAAAGAGATAAACATATGTATGTTATTTATATTGTATATGTATGTTTATATATTATATTGATTATCGATTTGGGAATAGTCTTCATTTTGTGCTGTGCCGAGTGTCTTTTCTTCTGTGAAACAATATTTTTGTTGGTTGTGTGAATTCAATTTAACCTGCAACTGAGCATTTTAGCCATGGTATTAGTTTAGTTTTAGCTATTTTGGCTTAGACAACAACGAACAGCAAACAAACAATAACCATGGCTAAATTGTATAAGTTGCTTCATTTTGTTGCGCTTCAGATATTTTAGCTTTTAGAGATACTTCAGTGGCACGTTTGGGTTTTATGGTTCATTTGTTTTGCAACAACCAGGTTTGTTTTTCTTTTCTTGTCTTCATTTCAGAAGAAATTTGTAACAGAAGATGAACAAAAGAAGAAGAAATGAGCAGTAAAAAAAATCTTACAACAAAATGGAAAAAAACACGTTTCGTTTACCTTTTTTCTTTTGTATTTATATTTTTTCATATTTTGTTTATCTTTGTTGTCTCTCTGGACACAAATTTAAGTCATTTCAGAAATACAATATGTATGAAATGATTTTCTTATAAAAATGATCTAACCAATTTTTTATATTTATTCGTTTCAGATCGAAGATGAAGGTAATCATGGCAATGATGAGACGCGCCTCTTCATACTCTCCTCATTGGCACAATCTCAAATGAGTCGAGTCGCTTGTATTTTATGCGAAGAACCTTTGCTAGTCTTCGATCGTTATCCGCTTGTCGATGGCTCATTCTTTCTAAGTCCAAAACAACATTCAACCGGTTGCATTGAGGTAAGTACTCAAAATTCTAAATAAACATTTTTATGAGATTATGGGGGATAAAAACAAAACTGCGTACTGACTGACTGCGCCCTGTTTGTTTTATTAGTTGCAACATTTCTTTTTATATATTTTGGGGAAAGCAGCTTGCTTGCACTCTATGGTGGTGGCATACGTGTACTCGTATGTTCGTACGAGTAAATGACGACTTCCTTCAGTCATAAATATTTCTTTCTTTCTTAAATCGTATTTGGGGCTAATCATTCAAAGCCGCCGTTGGCATCGCCCACGTGCGCGACAAATTCTGCGCTTGAATTGACACGAAGACAACAACAACGACGACGACAAGAGTCTCTTAGATCAGTGGTTCTTAAGCTGAGGTCCGCCAACCATAACCGGGAGTACGCAAAACAAAACTTGATATGAACTCAATAAATTTGTTTCTGACTACATAAATTTAAGAACCTCTGATTTTAGTATAAATTACTCTAATGGGGAAGGTAGGTAGATAGAAGTAGAAGAAGGGCAATTGTTTGGAATCAACTTCAACCGTCAACATTAGCAATTGCTCATTTTGGACAGTTGAGAATTGCCACATAATTTTTATGCTTTGCCAGCCGCCCACTTTTTTTTTTTTGTTGTGTGTTGGGTGAATTTTCTTGATGGAAACATGACCAAGCCCACATATTCGTATGAAATGCTGTTGGCCTCCTCACCATATGCTGTGGGATATGATGGGGGGACTGAATTTTAAGATTTATTTTAATTTAATAACTTCAAAAGTGATCTCCCTCTCTCTGCACCTGCACCTCTTTGCCTAATGCCATAAAACAGACGACCCGGCGACTCTGGGCATAATTTAGAAATTATTTCCACTAGCTGCCGCTAGTAGTAGCTGCTGCCTTGCATATACACTCGCACTCACTCGTACTACTGCTGTCAGCCACACCTTGGTTGGTGGATTTTCTTGCAATTTATGACCCATTTAAGTCACAATAATTACGATGAACGCGTACTTACTCCCAAATACATAAAAGTCTAAGGAGGAAGATACAATAAAAGTAAAGCTAATAATGCAATGCTATATGCGCCACAAAATGCAGCACGCGACGACCCACGTTGTACATGGGGATCATCTCTCCTCATCTCTCATCTACACAAATTAAAGTAAAAGAAAGAATATTGTGCCAACAACTTCCAAAGTCAACCTACGCCTAAAGCAAGCTTTCTTCATTCTCCAATTGTTGTTGTTGGCAATCTTAAAGAGTTTGAGCGCAGAGTTCCTCTTTCTAGGCATGCATGAATGACTGTCTGTCTGTCTGTCTGTCGCTTCTGGTGCTGTTTGTAGTACTGGGTCTGTGCCAAGTTATAAAGAAGTGACCTAACTGACTGTTGCTGCTGCTGCTCGCTGCATGCACCTTTAGGTACTTTTTGCTTCATTTAAGCCTGGATTTATAATTCTTTGCCAGCTGCCAACTATCCATCCAAGTCTTCCCATCTCTCTCCCTCCGTTTGTATCTCTTTTAGCTTGCTTATTGCTATATGTTATTGCAGGCTTTGTTGGTGGGCGAGTTTTTGACTGCTTCATGGAAACAATCTTATGCGGAAGTTTATGCATTTTGTATTTTATTTGAAATTATTATGTCGCGTCGCATTCACAACAACAGACACACAGGCAGAGAGAGAGAGATAAAGACTGTGACAAAAGATATGAGGGAGTAACTGGGAGATTGACTTACTTTGACTGAAGAAAGAAGGGCTACATGTGAATTGGATGCATGTAAAACTGCACTAAATTCATGGCATGTCTTGTCTAGTCAGTCTCATTTGTTGTTGTTGTTGTTGTTGCTGCACACGCAGAAAATGCCAAAATGTAGAAAGTTTCATTTCATTTTAGGTTTTTTTTTTTTTTTTTTTTTCATTTTTGCGACATAATTTTTCATGTTTGTCTGGCTGCTGTCGCACAACTGGGGTTTCCTCTATTCCCCTCTTAACACATTTCTTCCATTACATATTTTTTGCAAATCTGCCTACTGCAGTATCTATGTCTCCTTAACTCCTTTATTCCTTGGTCCCTTTAAGTCTTTACCATTTCACTGCAAGCCTTGATATTACCTTCTAAAGACCTTCTCCATTGTCCTTTTGTGAAGGCTCACCACCTTTCGTTGACAATGAATTATATTGCATGCCACAACCAAAAATGTACAAAATTTAATGCAATGACGACAACTGACGATTTTTTCTTTGTTTTTTTTTTATATAATTTTTTTGGGAATGGTTTCCTTTTTATTATTTTGGTTTTTGTCTGTCCTCCACTTCCTACTTCCTTTTTTTTTTTAGTGGATTTGGGGTTTGGTTTCCTTCGTTCAACTTAATATCCTTGGCCTTTGGCTTATGTTGGCCAAATTCCATTTTTGACGGTTTATCACACTCTCTCTTCTCGTGTTTTTTTTTTTTGGACAACTTCCTTGCTGCATTTCCGTTTTTTGGATTTGATCTTTTGATACTAATTTTCTCTCTCTTATTTTTAGGTTAAATACGAAGGACGCACACTTTACTTGACTTGCGTCTGCATGAGCTGCTTGGATGGCACTTCCAGTAATCGCATTATAAGTTGCAGGTAAGTTGGAATAATAATTAAATGTCTCAATAAATCCCAAAACAGTCACATAGATTTGCGCTTTTAATAAGAAAATCATCTACAAAAATATATATTGTGTATAAAAGTAAGTTTTAAAGGATTTTATCTCGGATTTGAAGCTTTATTGTGCAAAATTGGAACACTGTGTTTTATTGAAAGTATTTCCCATCGCAAGATACATATGACTTTTCCTCACGTTTTTTGGCAATGCAAGGATTCCGCGCCCATAAAACTGTTCGTCCTTGGAGCCCAATAAAGCATCAATCCATTTTTTGATACCTTTAACTGAAGTGAAGCGTTTTCCCATAAGAGCATTCTGCATCGACCGGAACAAATGGTAGTCTGATGGTGCAAGGCCTGGACTATAAAGGCGCGTGGGTTAGGATTTCATATCCAGTACCATTGACATAGGTTTTGATCACGTTTGCAACACCCAGCCGTGTATTATTATTAGATTATCGGCTCATGTCTGGTTGCCGATTCGCGATTCAAACGCATTCATTAGTAGTTTGTTGAAAGCCTTGTCTATCGTCTGAACACTTTTCCGAAGCTCGTAGTATACGATTCCCTTCTGGTCCCAGCAAATGCAGAGCATAACCTTGTTGCCTTGGATGTTTGGCTTTGGCATCAATGATCCAGGATCGCTTAACATATGCCTTTTTATTTTTTTGATAGCCGTTATCTATCAATTTTCCATCACCAATGACAATACGATGCTAAAACGACTTCCTTTTATACCGTTGAAGGAGCATTTCGGAATCAGTGTATCTTATGATTTAAGTTCGTGAGGCACCCAGTTTTCGACCATCTGGATCATACCAATGGCTTTCAACCGCAATGAAACGCCTTGTTAAGTAACGTCTAACGTTGAAACAAGTTCCTCTTTTGCTTGGCACTGGCCTTCGTCTAAAATTTCCTCCAATTCGGCGTCTACATACGTTGGTGGCCTTCCTTCGTGTTTCTTGTCAATTGTATCAAAATCATCACTTTTCTTCAGATGGAAACAAAATACCAATGAGTGAAATTTATTTTAAAATGTAGTAAAATGATAAAGCTTTCACATAAAGTTGCTTCCAACATGGTCCACTACTGGTGCCCTCTCTTAGCAATCCTTTAAAACTTACTTACAATATGATTCATACGTTGAAGTTATAGTGATTCTAGTGACGTTTTAGAATAAATGAATCTCCCTTAAATTTAGAATGTGACATCTGTTATTAATACTAATCTCCCAATCTATTTTGTTGTGTTGCCTTTCTCTTGCAGATTCTGCAGTGAACCTTGGGATGGTTCTAATCTAGTGTTGGGCACTATGTATGCATATGATATCTTTGCAGCAATGCCTTGCTGTGCTGAACGTTTCAAGGTAAATAATAACATAAAATATCAAATTTATATCCAATTACTATACTATAATTCATTTGTCAGTATAAAAAGATCTTTCCTAATTTAACCTCTAATTTTCTCTTATTGTTCTATTGTTTGTATCATTTACAGTGCAATAATTGCTTCAAATTGTTGATGCATCCACAGCAGCGTCTTAGCTTTTATAGTGATTATTCGCATGGCGTCACTTGCCCTTATTGCAATACCCAGGATACACACTTTGTTAAATCTCTTAGCTATTGCTACATTAAGAGCCAAGTGGCTAGGGGTCAGGCGATCGCATAACATGAGGCCCCGTTGGAGCCGGCAACAACGGGAGTAGCAAACACCATTACAGGGGTATCAACTTCTGTTATTGGTAATGCCGGCAATGCATCGGGAGCAGTAGCAGCAACAACTGGAAACAACACATTGACTAATAATACTAATATTCAGCAACAAAAGCCAAAGAAAGTCGTGCTCTACAATCCGACAATCGATTATTCGGCGCCCTTGCAACAGCAAATCAATCCAGATCTTATTGGTGCACATCCGCATGCCCAGCAACATAATCAGGTAAGACAACAGCAGCAGATTCAACCACAAACATCGCAACAACAGCGTTCTGCTTTTACTCCGGTCATTGCTGGGGCTGCTGCCAGTTTGGCCCAATTGTCAATGACACAAAATCCAAATGCAACATCATCATTGGTTGCCAATATTCAACAACAACAACAACAACAACAACAACAGCAGCAGCAACAGCAACAGATCTTGACCAATTCTACACTACCAATTAAGTTAAGCAATGAACAACAACAGCAACCACAAAATTGTCAAAGTAAATTAAGTAATACAAATAGTTTTGTGCATGAATTTAATACAATGAAACAACAACAACAACAACAACAACATCAGTTAGGATTGTTAGGCAACAATAATATCAATATGAATATGAATAATCACCAAGATTCCAATGGACTTCTATTGACAAATGGTAATAGCGTTAGTAGCAGTATTAGTAATTTATTAATTAGCAATAATTAATTGTGAACAACAACAACAACAACAACAACAACAGCAGCAGCAACAACTCCTCCATAACAACATCAACACCAACACATAAGTGGACCCAGCAGCATCCACATCAGCAGCAGCAGCAACAATCATCATCATCATCGGCGATCTTTGGCAATTCAAATGTTGTAACATCGTCGTCATCATCATCACATGCCACCGATGCTGCCATATCAGCACTTTGGGGTTGCGCCAGCAATGCTTCATCGACTAGCGGCTGCTCATCGGGCTCTGGATCACAACCCTCGCTAAGTCCAACAACCACCGAATATCGTAGCAACAGCAAAGAATTCTTATGGTCACAGCAGACATCACCCAGCAACACTGGGGGCGGCAATCAACTCAGGGACAACTATTTAGTGGCTGCCAATAATTGTAATAACATCAATGTCGTCAAGGATAATATGAATGCTGCTTCGCCTACAGCATCATCGGCTTCATCGATAGCTTCATCTGGAGCTGGTTGGGGCTCAGGTTGCGGTATCGGTGTCGGTGGTACCTCGCATTTTGCCAAAATGAATAATATTTGGGAATTACCAACACCCACCAATAATCATAATAACAGTAACAATAATTGTAATGCAACACGTTCCACTGATTTATTCACTGATCTCTGGTGTAATTTCAACATTAGTGGCAATGGCTTATCCACTTCCACTGGTGGTGGTGGTGGTGGTTGCGAAGCCAATAGTCTCAACCTTCTCAGTCATGCTCAACGTCAGCCGGCTACTGCTGCTGGTGCCATGCATATGAATCATGACATCTCTGATGTCAGTTCAAATTCTTCATCCTCTGCTGGTGAATTGCTTGATGCCGCCAATATTTGGCGTGCCACAAACACCAATTCCTCCCCATCCGCCTCCACCTCTTCCACTTCAACTCTCAATGGCATTGGTGCCATTGGTGGACGCATCATGTTGCCATTAAATAAGACAAAAACTACAAGTGGCTTCATCACTTCATCCCTCTATGGTGGTGACACCTCCTCCTCCATCACAGCAACCAACAACCAGATCAATAATCTCATTGATGGCTCTGGTGCTGGTAATGGTAATGGTAATGGTAATGGTGGCGTATCTGCTTGTATGCAACTTTTTTCTGATTATTTAATCAACTAAACAAAAATTTATACTAAAAATTTCTATATATAAAAAATATAAAATACAAACAAAAATATTATTAGCAAAATTGTTAACAAAAGAAAACAAAACAAAACAAACACAAAAATAATATAAGAAAAAAGATTAAGAAAATGGAAAATGAAGACCGTAAAGGAAAAGAAAGTAAAACACTTCATGGAGAAAGAAGAAAATTGAAAACTATAAAAAAAAATAATTTTAATAAAGAAAAAAAAATTTCATTTAAAGTTTCATTTTTGATTTTTTGTTTAGATTTTCATTTATTTTAAATAAATATTTATTTAAAAAAATTATGATGAAAAATGGAAAATTTGTTGAATCAATTTTTTTTAAAATTAAATTTTTATTTAGATCATTTTTTAATTAACAAAAACATCACACACGAATTAATTACATTTTATAAAGAAAAAAAAAAGAAAACAAAATACTTTTTATTTAGCAAAAATTATTCATTTTAAAAATAAATAAATAATAAAAATAAAGCAAAAAATCATAATAAATAAATAAAATAATAAATATTAAAATAAAAATAATTCTAAAATTCAAATTAAAATTTGCTGTGTTTCTCAATAATAAAAAAAAACAAAACAAAACAAAACATATAAACAAATAAAAAATAATTTTTTAATTTACAAATGAAAATTATTGTATAAAAAAAACACAAAAGTGGCAACAATTTTCATTAAAAATTTAAAAACAATGAGAAAATCATTCAACAAATTAAACAAACAAAATTAATTTATTAAGATTAAATAAAAATTTAAAAAAAAAAAGAACATTTTAAATTTATATACATAAAATATAAGTTTGCACATCTTTACCTAAACGAATTGGTAATTATATTTAGTAGATTTAGTAGAGTCGAGTCTCCTCCTCATTTATTTTTGTTATTGTAATTTTATCAATAACACAATGTAATGTATTTCTTCTTCATCTTCTTCATAATTTCGAATTTCCTTTTCTATTTTCAATTAAATGTTTCTTTTTTTAGAAATGAAAAAAATTGAAACAAATTATTACACTTCCTTTATTTTATTATAAATAATAAAAAAAAAAAATTATTTTCGGTTTAATAAACAAACACAAAAAATATAGCAAATCTATTTTGGTTGGTACTCTATAAGTTTTGGTTTTAACAAGACTCTTTATACACAAGAAGAGGGAAAAGATCATGGATTCACTTGTTAACAATTGAAATTTCTATCTTATCAGTCAAAATATTGTATATTGATGAATGATTAGCATTGAATGATACCATAAGTATGACACATGTCTAATGTTATCTGCTTCACAATAGTGTTCCCATTAGATATTATGGTATATCCTTCCAATCCCACAGAATCACAGAAGTCTATTATTTTTTCTTTGGAAAAACAATCACCCCTTACTCACGTGTTACCTTTTTAACACACCACACTTTGTATTAATCAAGGTGTCCACTTTTTAAAGTTTCGTATGTTCCATCTAAGAAACGAAAGATCTTGTCCCAAATTTAATATTGTCGTGTGATCGATCCATTAGTCCCCATTTTATACATAAGAGCGTTTCGAATAATCCTTCATATTTACATTAAATAATTTTAACATCAAATATATATATGTTCGTGAATAAAGTAATCATTAAGACAAAGTCCAAAATCTTCCCTATTCATGTGTGTAAAGGGTATAAAGCGTTAAAAAAGAAAATATTGAAAGAATGAAGGCTTTTTGAAAAGATTCTCTTTGATTGTAAGAATCTTTTAAATGTGCGGTGTCCCTTTCTTCCCAACATTTCTCTATAAATTAAAAATTAATTCCTAAGATATAATTGGCTAAGTAAAAACAAAAAAAAAAAAAAAAATTATAATTATAAAAACCAACTCCCTTAAAAATTAAAGATTCATTAATTTTTCAAATTGAAAAATTATAAAAACATAAAACTTCTTGGCGCAGCGTGATCATTTTTCATTTAAGTAATTTAGTCATTTAAAAATTAATAATAATAATAATAAAAACCATGAAAAATAATTTAAAAATAAATTAAATTATTTTTATACAAAATTTTTTTAATATAATAAAATGTTTTAATTAATTGTTATTACAATTAATAATTAATTAATAAAAACAATGACAAAATTTAAATATTTTATTATCTTAAAAATAATATGGATCTCTTATAAAAATATTTAGCATTAGATAATATTAATTACATTAATTTCATATATTTTAGGCTTTAAGGCATTAATTAATTAATAAACAATAATTTTTCTAAATTTTTTTATTATATAAAAAACAAACACAAAAGATAAAATAGTTTATAATTAAAGAGCGGTTCAATGATTCCTTTCCATATTTTTTTGAATTTTGAATTTGATTTGCATATAGTTAAATTTAATTAATCTAAATTTATAAATTAATTAATTAATATTTTCTCTTAATTTTGCTTAAATAATTTTAAATATTTTACATTTGATTCATTTTCCAAATTTACTTATTCATTTTATGCACATTTTTTAAATAATTTTATTGATGAATTTTTTATATAAGAAATATGTTTTTATTTAATTAATTTTCAAAATTTTTTATATAAATCAAAAAGTTTTAAAATTTTTGTTAAATCTCTAAATATAAATTGAAATTTACTATAATTTTATATAAATTTTTGAAATACAATTTTTTATTGTTTGTAATTTCTATTTAAAATTTTTCATTTCCCATTTTGTTACTCCGATTTATTTAACCGAAATCTCCTCTAAACATTGTAAGAATAAATTTTGATTACATAATTTTTAACCCAAATTGCTCAACTTTTCTTTTAAAACTTACAATTTTGATTAAATTTTGTGTTAATTTGTGTTCCAGAATTTATAAAAATCCTATCACCAAAATTGCCTAAATTTGAACCATAAATTCAAATTAACAACTCATTTTTGTGAAGAAAGTTTTTAAAAACTTACAAAAGAACAAGAAAAAAAAAACAGCCATTCACTGTGAACTTTCAAAAATGGAAATTGAATCAATTTTTGATTTTTGAAATCTTTAAGGAAAATAAAAAAAAAAAAATTTGGGTTTAGTATTTCAGTTTTCAAAAACCATCCCATCCATATATTTTAATGTTTACTTATCTGCAGTCAGTTATTTCTTCTAAATAAACTTCATAGCTATAATATTTTCAAATAAAATATTCATTCATTAATATTCAAAAACCAAACTTCATTTCTAAAATCAAAACATTAATTTCTAACCAAATCTAAATTCCAAACCCAAACCCAAACCCAATCTAATCTGTCCTGTATATATTTCGACAAAAAACACTCTATTGAAACAGCTGAAATCTGTGAACTTATCAAAAAAATATTAAAACAAATTTAAATTTTGGAAACCTTTAAGGAAACCAGTCAAAATTTCTGTGTTAAAAATCTATAAAAAAAAAAAAAACTTAAAACAGCCATTTACTGTGAAATTTAAAATAAAAATAATCCGTTTTTTGACAAAAATAGCCCATTAATCAGCATGTACAGCATAATTTGTTTTGGGCCTTTGTTTTAATTAAAAAACATAAATTTCTAAAACAAATATGTGTTCTCCCTTTTCATTTTTTCCCCATCCGAAATCTCCATCTAAAGCCTTCTGAAATAGCCAAAAAATGTATGTCTCTATATCTCAAAAAGCAAGTCCACTACAGTCAGTGTGGTTGAACAGCAAATAGTTGATGAATTAATTGCCTTTCCCATCTAAGGGCTGGGCTTCATGCCAGTTAAGCCTAAAATTGCTGAACTCTTTATCGGACACTCATGAAAGCACGTCGTGCTGATGTTAGAGGACTCAAAATTAACATTTTAATAACCATTAATAGCTACAGTATTAAAAATAATAACATAAGAACAATAATAATAATAGTATAATAACAAAACTAACAAAATATTAACAATAATAATAATATGAAAATTTTGTACAAGTAGAAATATTAGTCATAACAATAACAATAAAGTAACTATAAAGTAATAATTTAATAACGAAAATGACCATCAGTATTAATAATAATAGAAGAACATTAATAAACATCACTCACTGTGTAAGGATTGAGACGTCGCTTTATGCTTAGTAGACGTGAAGACGATAGACTTGCGTGGAAAAGAAGGTCTACAGCTAATCTCCGAAATGTCATAAGAAGACAAGTACGTAGTGACTTCTTCGATAATTTATTACGTAATGCTGATTCACATAAAATGATGGGATTCAATTTATGGAAGGCGACTCGTTGTGTTAAACGACAGCCGCCTCTGAGACAAACCCCAATCATGAATGCCAACAACTCTTGGTACTGTCTCTTGGAAGCATTTGCTGGTGAGCTGGAAAACGGTTTCACTCCATTAAATCTTGCTGATAAGAGAGACGTAACGGAAACTAAGAACTTCCTTGATCAGCCTTGGCAACCAACGACACCCTATTCTGTCATTTCGCCCCACAAAGTCTGCATGGAATTCAAAAAGTTAAATAAGAAGTGCCCTGGCTATTTGTGTTCTGTGTTAGATTTACAAAATCTCCGATAATTGTCTGTCCATACGTTCCCGGAACAACAAACAACCCTACAAAAAACAGCCATTTGCTGTGAAATTCAAAAAACAGAATCTAATTTGAAACCTTAAAGGGAAATACAATTAGAATCAACTCATATTTGACTTGTGATCCATCATCTTCCTTTCTATCAATCTACCTTTAAAAGTGTCATTTTCAAAACCTCTGATTATTGTCTGTCTATAAGTTTCCGGAACATCAAACAACCCTACAAAAACAGCCAACTACTGTGAAAATTCGAAACAAAATTTAAACTAATATTTAACTTGTGATCTATTACTCTATCTGTAATATGTTTAGTTTTTTTTTAGTTGTCTGTGCATAAGTTTCTAAAACAAAAACAGTCAATTCTCTTTGAACTTTCAAAATAGAATGGAATTTGATTTTGAAACCTTAAAGGAAAATAATCTCTGTTGAGATCAAATAATATATGACTTGTTGTACTATTTTATCTGTTACGTATATATTTCTGTTATCAAAAGTCCCCTTGAAATTATTGTCTGTGTATAAGTTCCTGGAACAACTCAAAACCCTACAAAATAAACAGCCACTCAACTGTGAAATTTCGAAATATGTAGAATAAAATTTGATTTTGAGTTTCAATCATATTATTTTTGACTTGTGATCTACCTTTATAGTATATTTGTTTTAGTTTTCAAAACCCCTCCCAAATTTTTGTGTAACCAGTTTCAAGAACAAAATCTTATCTGCAAAACTCTGGGAAAATTTCAACTATTTTTTCTTTAGTCCTCTAAAAAACATTCTTTTGTCCTTTTCATTATCTATCAATCTAACTTTCTCTGACCCTCTCTCCCCTTTCCCTCACCCATCTCTAATTAGCCCCTTCTTCTATGTATATCATTCAAAATGAAAAAAAAAAAGAACTATTTGGAAAATTTCTATAAAGAATCCATACAAAAAACAACAAATCAACTGTGACAAATTTTATAATTTGGATTTTCTCTCAATTATAAAAATCTTCAAATTTTTGTATATAAATTCTTAATGAACAAAATAAAAAGTAGAATTCGATTGGAAAACCAAGAAAACAAAACAAAAAATTCAAAATTTTATGTATAAACAAAAAAACAAAAATTTAAATTAAAAAAAAAAACAAAAACAAAAAAAAAAGAACGAAACTGTGAATGCAAAATTTAGAAATTTAAAATGTTTTTCTTTGTATTTTGATGAGTTGTTATTAATTAGATATGATGATTGTTCTATTATTTTGAATAGATACAAGGGTTTTGAGAAGATAAGTGAAGCTTGAACGAGAGCGTATCACCTTCCTTCCCTTCCCTTTGCCTTTGCTTGATGAAGACTGACAATCAATCACAAATTCTCAAAATTATTTGATTTTTCTTCACACAAAATTTGTTCCTTTATTTTTCGCAACATAACAAAACATTCTAAATTCTAAAAAATAAGCAAATTCACCTTGACCCTTGTTCCGAGAAAAAAAGCCGCACATCTGTAAAACTCTACCTATTAATTTTTTTTTTTCTTTACTTTCTTTCTGAAGCCGCCTTCATCATTTCGTAATATTTAAACCAACTTAAAAGTAAACCAAATTTATGTTTTGTTTATTAAACCATGGCAGTAACTTTACCAACCAATTGCCGCCATTTTGTATACCAAAAACAAAAAATATATATATACATAAATAAAATAAAAATTAATATAAAAAAAAAAGAAAAAAACGTGATAAAATAAATTTTAAAAATATTTAAAAAAAAACCGAAATTTCTTCTTTCTATTTTTCATGTTTTTCGAACTAAAAAATTTACAAAATCGAATACACTGAATATAATTTCGTAGTACATAAAATACTTGTAAACAAATATATTTATAAGTTTAAATAAGTAAAATTAAGCAATAACAACAACATAAACAAAAACATACATATTTTTTATTGGCATTTACAAAAATTTAAATGAAGAATACAAAAAATCAAATTCATTTTAAGTTCAATTCAAAATTAAGTTTATATTTAAGAAAGGAAAAACAAAAAAAAAATTTATTAAATAAAATTAAGAAAGACACAAAAGTACATACAACAACAACACACACACACACGCATACATACACATTAGCACACATAAAAATTAAAAAAAAAAATAATTGGCTTACAATCCCTTTTTACTATATAAAAAATACAATAAAATATAAAATTCCTTAAAATTGTTTAATTTTTTATATTCAACATAAATTTTATTAATAAAAAAAACTATAAACATAAAGTATAATATAAAAATTAATTATGATTATATAAAATTTATTATGAAAATAGTGAAATCTGTAAGTCAGCCCACGTTTAGTTTTATTTTTATTGATTTATTAGCAATTAAATATTTTTATTTCAATTTTTTTAGTTTTTCAATTATTTTTGTTTTTATTTTTATTATTTTGTTATAAACAACAATAAAAAAAAATAAAATAAATTAAATTAAATTAAAAAGTGCAGCAAAGGCAGCATTAAATAAACTGTGTTTATGTGAAAAAGAAATAAATAATAAATAAATTAAATAATATAAATAAATAACAAAGCAAAAAAAATATTTTACTCTATTTAAAAAAAAAAACAAAAAAATAGCAAATTGAGTTTAATAATAAAAATAAATAATTAAACAAACAAAAACAAAAAAAAAATAACAACAAAATATAGAAAGCAAAATAAATAACTTATGCCCACCTCAGCCACCAATAAAAGAAATAATTATTTAATTAATGAATGAAAATTAATTAAAAAGAAACATTATTTAAAATATATTAAATAAATTTAATTAATATAAAAACAAAATAGTCACACAAACACACACACACATACATACATATATACTGAAATACTACTTAAATTAACAGATAAATATGATAATAATGATGATGATTTAAATTATTAAAATTAACCTAACAACAGCAAACGAATTGCAATAATTAAACAAAAAATACATATTAAAAGAAAAAAAAAAATAAGTAAAGTAAAGAAAATAGTAAAGAAAAATTTAAAACAAATACAAAATAACAAAAAACAAAAAAAATAAAAATATTAAAATATTAAACAATAAAAAGTTGTAATTAATGCATTACCTCCTTAGTAAAAGAATGAAATGACTAAATAAAAAAATTATATTGTAATTAATAAATAAAAAACACACACAATTTCTCAGTAAAATAAATAATATTTAAATTAAAAAAATCAACATTTAAAACAGTAAATAAAATAATCATAAAATATATATACATATATTAATTATATTTATTATATTTAAATTAATGAATTTTATGCACTTAAAAACAGTTAATTATAATATTAATATTTGTTTTTATTATCAACAAAAAATAAACAAAACAAAAATTTATTGAAAGAAAACCATCCCAAATTGCATGCAATATTTTTGATGATTTTAATTTAATGGGATAAAAATTGTCAAGTCTGATAAAATATTGTATTTACATAGGTAAATGCATTTATCGCATGCAATAAATTTGTACTTGTAAAATGCAGAATGTATAGAAAGAAACAAGTCTCTGTCCAACAATGAAATTCTTCCATGCGATTTAAAATTTACAAAAATTTTATCGCGTGCTATGAATTTATATTAGCAGGGAGAACATTTTTAAAAACAAATAACCCATCCTATCAATGAGATTCTTTCATGCAATAAAAATGTTCAAAAATCTTTAGAGAAATGCTTTGTTATCCTATGCGATAAAATTATATTTTCAGAGCGATGAATCAAATACAGAAAACTGAAGTGCAACAAAAATAATATTGTCAAAATATATTGCATGCAATAAAAATTGTTAAAATGACAAATTCACGTAATGAAAACAAAAAAAAAAAAACACATAAATATAAATTTTGTTAGCAAAAAAAAATTATATTCTCAATTTGATAGCCTTTCTTTTTGGATAATTTAATTTTGATATAAAATTCAAATGAATATTAATTCAATTAAGGAAAAAGCTTAGAAATTTGTGAATATTAATTTTTATTTTCGGTTTTCCGATTAATTTTTGATGTATATTTAAATGAATATTTGCACATGTGTTGCTCAAAATAAGAATATTTTTTTTTATTTTTGTTGTGTATGAAATGAAAAATATATAAGAAATTTAATGTTGTAAAATGTTTCCTTTTTTCTGTTTTTTATTATTATTATTTTTTTTTTTATTATGTAGAAGGAAACTTAAAAGTAGTAAGATTTTTTTATATGAAAATTTTGAAGGCTTTTTTTCTACTATAAATAATTTTAATATGTTAAATTTTTGTATGAAAAATTTTGTTATAAAAATTTGCTTCGTTCGTTGAAGACTTGAATCTTTTTCAAAAATATTTAAAATTATTCTTGAAAGTTCAATGTTAGCAAAAGTATTCGACGTCATCGTCAATCTCGATCAATGACTCCATAATCTCATAATATTAGATTTGTTTAAAATTGTAAAATTCCTAAAAATTTTCAAAAACTTCCTTCATAAAAAACAAATTATCCAAATTTCTTGTTATTGCTTGCTGAACATGGAACTCTCTCAGATCATCTGATGAAAAAATGTACAAATTGAAAAAGTTTAAGTCAACAAAACGCGATGTTGCGAAATTTAAAATAACAAAATCTGAGAAATTTTAATCTAAATTTTCATTTTTGTTTTTTATTGCAAATTTTGTTTTGCATTTATTGATTTTCGTTTTTATTAGAAAAACCAAAAAAAAAATTCTTGATCAATTTGATTCTATTTGAATTTTCCGAGTGAAGTGAATGAATTAGAGAATTTCCCAATCTGAGCGCAGTGCAGATATTTTATTTTTTTTATTATTAATATGTGCATAAAAAATCGAGACCACAAAACAAATGAACTAACAAAATATTTAATTATTGCATTCTAAAATTTCTAGTTAATTTTATTTAATAATATAAAATAATAAATAAACAATATTAAAAAAAAATAATAATAATGAATTTAGATACATTTTTGTTGTATTTTTCCTTTTTATTTTTTGTTTTTACATTTATTTTTGTTTTGAAATGTTAAAAAAAAAATATATGAAATTTTTAGTTTTTCTTGAAATATGTTTTTATTTTTTATTTTTTTTTATTAATGTGTGTAATAATTACTTTGTACCTTTGTTTGTTTTTATAAATAAATCAGTGCTGATGATTGTCCCCCATACACTTTTGATGACAAACCAACCCCCTACCCATCCCCCCTTTTCATAATGCAAATACAAATGCACTTTTAATTAAAAGAACAAAATTACACAAATTTTATGTTTTAGTAAAAAGAAGAAAAAAATAAAAAAACAGAGAAAAAAAACAAAATTAAAAATAAAAAATGGAGAAAAGAAAATTATAAATTTTTCTTTTATAAACTAATTTAGTTAAATATTTTAGTTGATTTTTATTATTATTATTATTATTATTATTATTATAAATAATAAAATAATTTGCAAGAAAAAATGGAAAAAGAAAAAACACATTTTAATTTAATTTGTAATTATTTTTAATGAATTTTTATATATAAATATATACATTTTTATTATTATTATTATTATTATGATTGATTATTATATTTAAATAATAATTTTCTATTATCTTTATTATTATTATTATTATCTTATTATTAATTAATTAATTGAATTTTTGTTGACTATTCAAATTATTTAATAAAATATTTTTTTTTGTCAAACACAAATCAATTGTTTTTTGTTTTTATTGGTTTTATTTTTATTATTTTATATTTGCCGATTATTTTTGTTTTTAGATTATAAATGAAATGCAGAGAACTTAATTAATTAATTAATTGATTAATTAGTGGGACGACAAACTTCCGATTGTCAAAGTTTTTTACTTTGTTGTATAGAATTTCCATACCCTAAGATTAATTTTTTTATCTAAACTTTATTCTGGATTTCGAAAATTATAATAGATCGATCAATCTTGGTTATTATTAAACGTAGGAACACATTTAATCGCATTTATATAGAAAAATTAGTTACAAAACTTACATACTCATACATGCATACATAGATACTGATATTGATATTCCATTTAACTTATAGAGAAGAGGAAACTGAAAGTTTAAATATTCAATTTATACCAATTATAAATGCTACATATATCCTTTATTAATTCAAATTAATAAAATTAGATGCATATTATTATTTTTTAAGAAGATTTCTGATAATTTCAAGTGATCTTTCTTAACTTATTTGCATTATTGATATCTTAAATAAACTATCGAAAGTCTAGCCGGTCTACAACCGAGTACGGAACTTTAAACCACTAAAAACTCCCACCCATGTCCTATTGTCCCCTCGGAACTGTGGTTAAATGTAGTTTCGTCTGGAACCGGTGATATGACCAATCAATCATATATATAATAGTATGTGCAAAATAGTAGGAAAGTGGAACATCTCATCCCGGTTGGAAAGTCCCCTAGTTGCCCCTGGGGGCTTGGCGCCTGAAGCGACTGCATCGTTTGCCTAATGGTAGGGCTGGCTCCGTCTAGCATGTCGGTGTTGCGAACTCATATTTTTTCACGCTATGAAAAAACGCCTAAAAAAGTTTTCACTTCAAATAAAATATTGTATATTGCTGGTATATTTATGATTTTGATTAGCTGTGTTCATATAAACTTGAGGAGTTTGGTGAAACTATATTAAGTAAATTCCACTCAGGACCAGGAACTGTGAACTGTGCTATGTTAGCACCATAACCAATTATAGTCCTTAGAGTACTTTCTTCACAAATTAAATTAATTATGGAACCCACTTACGACTTAATAAAAGAAGAACTGGTTAATTCAAGTACATAGATATGTGGAATTTTGTATGGTACTTACTTTTATAATCAAAAATGATCTTAAAGTACTTTCAACTTATTTCGGGTAGAAATACCATTAATATCTGATAGCACGGACAGTAAGGAAACAATGGTTGACTTGAATATCAGATCTCATAAACAATAAGAAGCTTGAAAGTCCTAAGTCCTCTTAAAAAGTGCCCTCATGATTCTTCTAGGTAAAACATGTCAATCTGACATTTTCTTTATTTTTTATTTTCAAGTTATCAATTCTTTTTTATTTTTTTATATATAAAAATGTATCATAAACAAACTTAAGAGGTTCTCATTTTCTATTAATGTTGAAAAAATTTTACTAGGCAAATGATGTGAGTAATTTATTTTTATTTTGTATTATATTAATAAATTTTTTATAATTTTTTTTAATTAAAATTTGATTACAAAACAAAATCGCTTACTCAGTTACCTGCAAATCCCCAATGCAAATAAAAACCACAAGTACTAAAACTAAATCAAATTATCAATTTACTACAAACTTAGTTCAATTTGGATATTTTTGGTAATTTTTTTTTTTTTTTTTGAATTTCTGTTTTCATTTTATTTTTAAGTTTTGACATTAAAAATAATCGAAATTTTTTATTAAATGAAAATGATATATTAAAGATGAGACCTTTAATAATTGTTAGAAGAGATTAAAGTAGATGAATTTGTTTTCTTTTTGGTGTTTTTTTAATTTTTGTAATTATAATTTTTGTTATAAAGTTTTACGTTTTGGAGATAAAATGCGCAGTCGCCTTGCTTTTTGAAATTCTTGCCAAGTACAAAATATTATTAAAATAAATTAGAAATTCTCCTCTCTAAAAATGATGACCCTTTTTATGTTACCTGAACTGTGTATGCTCTCACTCCTCTCACTCCTAGGTACAATTACACAAGTATTGTAGTTCAGCTTAGGTCTACTTAGGTCTTTGTATGTGTTATTTAAAGTACTTATTGTAAAATTGAGAGCATATCCTCCCCTTCTCTATTTAATTTTTGGAATGTGATTTTAGTTAAATTCTTTTTTCTTGAAGTTTTTCTGTTAAAAAAAAAAAAAAAAAGAAAATAAAAAAGAAATTTTAGTTGAATTCTTTAAGTTTTTCCTATTACTAAAATTACTACTATTTAATCTATTATCGAACTTAAATATTATATTGTAAAATATATATAAAAATATATATTATATTATTACATGTAAATAAATATAAATGGAATGAAATCCAAGTTAATTAATTAGCACATAAAATGAAAATTCTTTATTTTGGGCTGCACTTTTTTTCGCTTATTTTTAGTCTTAAAAAAAAAAATGCAAAATTTTAAATTAAAAATATATATTAAATTATTAAATAATAAGTCAATCTTAGTTTTAAAGTTGAGAATAAAAGAAGTTGAAGAGAAGAAAGGGGTTTTACAAGAAACGAATTCATTTCACATTTGTAGACATAACCGAGATCAATGGTCAAAATGATAAGCCGAAGCCAAAATTATATTGAATGACGGACGAGCTAAGCACAAAATGCTGGTAAAGTGGACCAAAAATCGGTTAACAAATCCATAACATTTAACTAAACAAAGAAATGCTAATCTTTAATTAAAGAATTAATTAAACTTAAGCTTCATTTTTTTACTTAGAACATAAACCAAAAACAAAATTTACAGAGAAATTAAAATTTAAGCTTAATAAATTTATAAACTTTTGAGTTTACTAAAGAATTGAAGTTGAAGAAGGTTGAGAGGATAATGGTGATTGATGATGGTGATGCACATAAAAGTTTATGTCAAAGTCATGAACGAAACTATATCAAGTGTTAATCAAGCAATACGAGTATTAATCTAAGTGAGTTGAATTGGATGAGAAGAGTTTGCCTAAGGGGCCCTTCCTTAACCAACCAACCAACTCATTCATATACAATACATATATCTTTGTAGTTTTTTACCTACTTTGTAGTTCATCTACTAAACCAAAAATTAGAGTTACAATAAGTTTTAGTTATTAATTTATTAAACTCCTTAAAGAAAAAACAAAAACAGAAAATAAAAACAAAAATTATCGTAAGAATTATCAGCTACATAATATGAATTGTCGAACAATCGTCGAAGTGTTTTTCGTACTTACAATAATTAATAATGAATTAATGAATTAATTTATTATATTTAAATATTGCCAAGAAGATATAAAACTATCATTATACTTACGACATATGAATTGTCTCTCTTATGTCTCATTAAGTGTATTTGTATGTGACTATTTGATGTTGTGTTTAGTTAATAATTTTAAGAAGAATTTTCAGTTGATTTTCAATAAAAAAAAAAGAAAAAAGCAACTGAAAAATTAGTTTGAAAGAAGAATTGAATTGTTTAAGTAAAGCAAATAAAATATGTAAACCAATGTAATGTGATGTTGAGATGTGATGTGATGGGTGAAGAAATGTAGCATGGTGATAACAGATCAGTTCTCAGAATGATATAAGTACCATAATGAAAGACTGAAGAGAGCTGAAGAGTAACAGAAATTAATGTAGATTTGTGCTGAATGATGATGATAAAGCAGGACTTGGAATGATAACAAAAAGACTCATGTGTGATGATTCATGTAAAACAAAAAAAAAAAATATAAAAAAAAAATTAAAAAAACTTATTGTATTAAAACCAAACCAAATTAATATTATATAATAATAATATTTTTAAACTAATAAACTAAACATCCAAGCAATTCAGGTATAAAACAAAAAATTAAGGACTTCCAAAACAAAAAATAAAAAAAAACAAAAATTTAAATAATAAATAAAAAAAATAAAAATAAAAAAATTAAAAGTAATAAAAAGAGACTAAAATATAAGCAAATAAAACTGCTTAAATTGCTACCTCAAATTTAAGAATGATAACAATGATGATGATGATGATGATGATGATGATGATGACGAAGTTGTGGATGATCAAGATATTAATGATGATTATCATGAAGAAGAGTAAATACCTCAAAACTAATAGCAAATTAAATTATATATACTATACTATACTATACTATACTATACTATATGTATATCACCGTTAGATATGAGTGATAGATGGGAAATCTCATACAAAAAAAGAGCAAAAGAAAATTTAATAATAATTAATTAATATATTAATTTCTTTCTTAATTTATTGTTTACACTAAAATCATCATCACATCAACCAACACTCAAATGAAACACAAGAAACTAAACAAAAAAAAACAGTCAGTCATTCAGTCAATCAAACATTTACTTAGACAGTCAATCAGTCAATCAAACATTTACTTAGACAGTCAATCAGTCAATCAATCAATCATTCAGTGAATCATTGAAATCAATCATTTTCATCACAAATGATCTACATTCATAACACACTTGCCATTACTTGCATTTACTTAAACTCATTTCATTCATATTAATTATACTATAAATATTCCTTCAAAGGATTAAAGGATAATCCATCCCATGATTATCCTTCCCCCTATCATTGTAAGAAACAAAAAACAGCAATCTATCATCATACTATTTATTAAAGAATTTTCTATATATCTTCTTTGTAATAAGTAAGATTTTTCCATGATTACTAAATTTATTGTATTGTTATATCAATCAAACAATCAATCAAATCAATGAATCAGTGGTTCAATATCCTTTGTATGTGTGTTGTTTTTTTTTTTCCTCCATTTAATCAACTTAGACTAAGAACTAAGCAATTTCTCTTTATAGACAAAACTAAATATTTCAAAACAGCCACAAAAAATATTTTTTTAAGTGTATCGAAATAATGTTAATGTATTTAATATTAATATCAATTAATTTAAAAAAAAAAGAAATGGCTTCTTAATTGTATACGATGCCGCGTTACAGAAAACAATCATTTTGCTACTTTTTAAATTAAAAACTAAATTAAACATAAAAATTAATTCATAAAATTATTATAAATTAAGAACTTTGGTTCAATCAAAGTTTGCATGCATGCCCTTCATACTCGTACATTTAAAGAAATTTAATTGTAAGAAAAGTTGAGCAGTCGTTTCTTGCTTGAGTCCCCACAATATGGAAAGCCTTATAAATTACGGAAAGTTTGGGAGTTAGTGACCTCGTACATGTGGCCTTAATTAAGCCACACACACCAAATCCCTAGTATCAATATCATTTCTTTAAATTAAAAATGACTATACCCTTTTAAAACTGTTGGCTCCCTTTTGCTCGTGACCATAAACATTTAACAAGTTTCTTCTGGAAAAGACACCTAAGAACGGTTAGTCTGTACATCAACTACTAGTTCGTTGGAAACCTTTAAAGTATGAATGGCATATAAGAACCTATTAGGAGACTTAAAACAGTATAAGCCTAAAAGAAAAACTTTATTGTGTTGAAATGAAATATTCTGGAACCTTTGAAATCCTCTCTGGTTTATACTGTGTTAATCCTTCCATGATACTATATAATTTGTAGAATTAAAGAATACCAAATATTATTTGCATTTCCAAAGTATTTATTTCTTATTTTTGAAATATTTTTAAAAGAAAAGAGCTCCCGATATGTGATATTTAATTGGCAAAAAATAAAATAAACATAAAACAAAATTAAGTTTCACAAAAAAGAAAAAAAAAATAAAAAATTAATTATAAAAAAATAAAAATATATTTTCCAATTCGGTATACAAAAAAAAAAAAAATATTATTATACATATAATTAATTAATTAATCTTAAAATTGGTGTGCAACGCATAAAAATAAAAATGAAAACCAAATCTGTGAGTTGATATAAAAAGAAATGAAATAAAATAAAAAATAAAATGAATGTGGTATTTTTATGAACATAAAATTGGCTTAGCAAGTAATCTTTTCAAAATTTAAAATTAAATAATTATATATATAAAAAATATATATATTTATATACAATTAATTGGCAACATTTAAGCATTCAAACATCAAATATTATATTTTTTACTTATTTATTATTTAAAGTCTGCGAATTTCATTTCATTTTATTTTTTTATTTAAACAAAAAATTAACTCGCAACTGTGAAAATATTGGAAAAATTAAATTAATTATAGAATTTGGTGTCCTTTGCTTACTAACTTTGGTAATCTAAATATAAGTTAAAGAATGAAAAATTGATTAAAAATATTCAGTTAATAAAAATTAAGGGCGTAAAACGCTCAAAAAACCAGAACAAAATATACTTTGGTTCTACCAAAGATTCCTTAAACCTTTTCTTTATCAAAATTTAATAGAAGTACAGACAAATAATACAATGGAATTGGAATATGATTCGATTTTATAGTCCTAGGATGTGTCCATGCAGAAGATCAGTAAAAATTAAGAGGTTTATTATTAACTGACTATGTCACATGATCTTTTGATTATCATTTAAACTTTTCAGGATTACAAAGCTATTGTTCAAACAAAAATATTGAAATTATTAAAAGTGAAAGGTTTAAAAAAAGTAAATACAAAAATACAAAAAAAAAATTAAATGAAATCCACGAAAGAATAATTTTTGTGGCTGCATAAAATTTCTACAATTTAAATTTTTTTCACAAAATAAATATAAAATTAAATTTAAAATTAAAATAAAAATATTTATAAAAAAACAAAACATATTAAAAAATAAGTTGTAGATGTAGAAAAGTAGTTAAGCATTTGAAGTCTCATGAGAAATATTTAACTGCTGCTTAAATTATATTTGATACATTAAAAAAAATTATTAATTTGTATAAAAAAAAAAAAAAAACAGAATTAATAATAAAAATTTTATAAAATCACAACAGAGAAACAGTGAAAAATTGATTAAAATAAAATTAAATAAAATAAAGTGAATCTTTCTTCAAATGGCCAACTTTAATAATTTGAATAAGGAAAATAATCATTCATAATTTATTGCACGCTTCATAGAGTTTTTGAATGCGCATTAAATTAAAATAAATTAAAAAAAAAAGAAAAAAACTATAATAAATAAAAAAAATAAATATTTAAAAAAAACGAAAATAAACAAAATAAAATTACAAATTAATGGCAAAACATACTTACCTCAAACTTAGCATTTTTTCTAGCGTAAATTTTATAATAAATATTCATACATTTATATATATAAATATCTATATACACACACAAATACACACACTACCATATATAAATACATAAATATATATATTTATAATAATTTATGTTATAAAAACAACAAAAATACATCAGAAATAATAATGAAAATAAAATTACAAGTTCTATTACTAAAAATATTTCAATAAGAGAAGATTTATTAGTTAAATATTACAACAATAATATTATTGATAAATCAGAGAAATTATGAATTGCGCTTACATCCATGATAAACCATATAACTATTTGTCACACTCTAGTTGAGACATTGGTCTTATTTTTAAATTTTTTTCATTGGTTCACATTACTTAATAATAACAAAGAGTTTACCATACAGAAACTAATTTTTCTATTGTAGGTTTATATGGCAACTATTTAGATCAAACATTGACCCTTAATGTTAAATTTTAATTTTTCAATTTTGAAGTAATTTAATTTTAATTTTTGGCTATATCCTTTTATATTTTTGTTAAAGATTCATTTCTAATTTTCTTTAAGATTTTTTACCTCAGAATACCTTCTCTGAAATTTGGGAAAGATGTACTCGTATATTATATTGTATTTATCATTACAAAATAAATATTTTTTCTTCGGTTTTCTAATCAACAATCTTTCACCAGGACTAAATTCTCCATTTAGTTCAAATAAAGAATTGAAAGTATAAATTTTTATCCTAGTGGGATTCTTAAATTTCACCATATGATACTTTCCGAGTTCTGTGGTGACAACAACCTCTTTATCTCGTTTTTTATTTTAAAAAACACCCACAACACCCACTATCCTTTTTTTAACTCATTTAGTTAGACAAACTTTCATAATTGAAAAACGAAACTAGTATAACTTTGTCATCCGAGACGGATCACATATTGGTCTTAAGCAGGCCTGACATTATGCGATCAGTCGTATAACCAAAGATCAAAAATTGTTGTGTTGGTCCACAAACAGTGTTCCTTTCCACTTAATTCCATGATGTACAACGCGGTCGCATAATGTATGCACTGCATAAGAACAAGACACAAATTTAATTGTCTTTTAAAGCAACACACACCAAACGGAACAAGAAGACAGAATGTTTTTTCCTGTTGCATTATGTTTTCGAACAGATCAAGTTTTCTTGCCTTGCTGGGCATAACAAATGCAAGAGTTTTCTACAATAGAACACACATTCCTACATTAGGTTTATATAAAAGCTAAATATATCAAATATTGATCCTACGCAAATCCAATTTTAAGAAAAATTATCGTATATGTGACTTGCTAAAAATACAAACAAACTGTCGATGGTAAATAAAGAATTGTACATTTCCGAACCTTGGAAAGATTGATTTTTGTATGGAGACTATTTCTTATAATGTAATAATGATGAAACTTAATTAAAACTTAAAACCAATGAAGGAACCCACACTTTGATTATCTCTGACAACAATTTAATTTGAGCTGCCAAAAAGTAAATAAATAAAAACTGCCCATAAACTAAAACTGATTTTCGTGAGAAATTTACAATATCAAAACTTTGGAATCTTCTTTAATGTAAAACTTGGAAAGACTCAAAAGCAATTTATATGAAATGTTTATACTTAACAATTAATAATAAGATGACAAATAAATAAATAAAATACATAAATATTCAGAGAGGCAGATTTAACAATAAATAAACTTAAATAGGTAAAACAACAGAGAACTCAACCCAATATAAAATATCACATTTATTGTACTACATAATTTCCTAATCTAATCGAAATGTATAAGGATAACTTTTAATATTCTACTCGTAATACAAAATGCAACAATGACGACCGACTGCATGCATTAGAACTCAGAGACCGTCATCATTCATTTCGAGTTCTTTTGATGCAGTCAATGAGAAATTTAGAAAACATTTTATACTGCACGCTATTAAAACTTAATTATTATTACATAATTATTATTAAATTTATAACTATTAAATTTATTATCTGATTATTATTATTATTATGACTATTATTATTATTATTATTACTATTATTGTATTAACTATTAACAGAATCAAAGAATAGAAGTAGTTTTATATGAAAATGAAAGCAAATACTTAAACATAAATTTATTGTACTAACCTCACGCAAAATCACACTCATTACCTTTAGCCTAATCCTTTGAAGAGAAGTAAGAAATCCTATAAGCAAATATTGTATTGTAAAAATGTAAATGAGAGAAATTCTTTCTTAAAATCTGTTCTGTTTCTGTTTCCGATTAGGGTTCATTGTTTTCTTTTTGGATTTGGCGAGAAACGCGTCTGATTTAATAGCATGTTTCTTGTCTACTACTCAGGTAAGACGTGTCTTTTTCGTTCAACCACAATGCAAATGCAATGAACGCTCATCGGAAAGAAGGAAGAAGACAAAACAGAAAGATGTATAGATAAAATTAATAGATCAACAGAAAGAATAGGAAACAGATTTTACATATTTGCAAATAATAAAATAATTTTAAATATTATAAATTAAATTAATAAAAATATTAATATTTACCAAAAAAAAAAACAAAAAAACAAAATAAAATACTTAAAAAAAAAAAGATAGAAATCCAATAGTAAATTTTGTTCAAGTTTTTTAGTTTATTCAGTTTTTTGTTTGTTTTTAATGAGAATTAAACAAATTTTATTTAGAAAAAATCACAAAGAAACGCAAATTCCTTGTAATACTTATTATTAGTCAAATTTAGTTTTTGGACCTGATTAAATTGTTAAAAAATAAAAATAAAAATTCATTAATAAAACTTAATACTTAACTTAAATGAAACAAGACAAAACAAAACAAAACTCACCTCACAAAATAGTAAAAACAACAAGAAGAAGAAAATAATATTATATTAATCATAATTTGTTTTCCATTTTAATTTATGGATCATGTTTTTTTATTTTTGTTTATTTTTTTTTTTTGTTTTTGTTAAAATAAAATTACAAAATAATAATCATTTGATAAAAAAAAAACCAAAAAGAAAAGTACATAAAAAGTTATATAGAAATAATTGTTTCATGTTAATAAACAAATTTATTAAATAAAAAACCAAAAAAAAAAAAAATGTAATAATAGAATTGAAATGAAAATAAAATTGAAACATGAAATGACACAAGTTTCGGTTGAACCGAAATAGAAAAGATCCTTCATACATGAAAATATATATAAATAAATATACTTACAATAATTAATCCCATTAATCCTAATCGAACATTACTTCAAGAAACTCAGAGCCACAATGATTTTCTTCCAATTATTTCTGTTTTAAAGTAAATCATCCCAAAACTGAGCTTCATCTCTCTCTTCCAGTATTTCCCAAAACTTGAAGCATGTTTATAAATACTTTCGATTTGATTTCTTAATGGGAATGAGTTACAACACAGCATCACTACTCTACACATTGAGCACTAAATTCCTTTACAGACTAAACCTAATCCCAAACTTATAGAATTTGTCTGCCGATGCCTCTTTAGATTGTCTTAAAGTCCCCTAAAAAGACTCCAGGGAGCGTTAAGGCACACTTTTGGAATCTATGCTCTACAGGATGCCAAGTCCTTTCTTAACTCTTGTGATCTCTTTCTTAGTGCTACCATGCATACAAATCTGTATGAAGGACTTTAACAATAAAGAAAAATGTATTGTAAAAAACATATAAAAAAAAAAAACAAAAAATACAAAACAAAAACACTCAAAGATACAAAAACATGAACCTCAGCATTCCTGCATCCTTCATAAATGTAACAAATGCAAAACAAAAAAACAAATTAAATAAATCCCTAGAAAAATCAAATAAATAAATTAAAGACAACAAAAAATTCTCCCCTCCCCCCTTTTTCGAAAGTACAAATTGTTTTTATTGTAAAAGGTGACGACAAATGAAGGCAAAGATTTTTTAAAAAACATAAACAAAAAGTTGGAAAATTTAAAAATGGAAAACAAAGTTGTAAGAAGAAAACCAAAAAGAATGTTGATAAAAACAAAAAAAAAAAAAGTTGGAAAAAGTTTACAAAGGAAACAAAATTGAAAATAAAATAAAAAGAAAATTCAAGGTAAAGCCAAATTTCAGAGAAAAGCAGATTAAAAAAAAAATATTTCTCCAAACAAAAACACAAACAATAAATTTATAAAAACAGAAACAAAAAAATACTTTAATCAAATAAAAAAAGATTAAATTATCTATAACAAAATATTTAAAAGAAAACACATTTGAAAATTGTTTAAAAAAAATCAAATGGAATATAAAAATAATAAAATAAAATAATAAAAAAAAACCTAAAAAACAAATTCAATTATTGACCATATTAAATTTATTTATTAACACAATATTTATTATTATTATTATTATTATCAATTGTATGAATTATATTTATGTGTTTTCTAGACAAAAACAAAACAAAAAAAAAATAATAATAATAATAAAAATATTGTAACAAAGTTGGTAAAAGGATAACAACAAAACAATACAATAAAATATAAATATTGTAATTTGATTGTCGCATATCCTTTGAAACGTTTGTTTTCTTGATTATGTTCGTGTTTTGATCTATTAAATGTTGTAATTAGTACTACAAATCTTTGTCCCTTTAAGATTTAGTTAATTTATTATATAAAACAAAATAATTACATATATATTTATATAAAATAAGTATAAATGAAAATTAAAATTAAATAAATAATTTATAAAGGAATAAACTCAGTAGAAATTCGTAGTAACGCAAACCTAAATTCAAGGACCCAAATCAACAAAACTACTTACTTTCACTTTACACAAAGCATTTCACAGTCTCTCTTAGGCCCATTAATTCCTAAAAGCTTTTCTTAATCACCACAATATTAAAATGCAAGCAATATCAATGATATTATAAAATAATTGAATTAAATTATTAACAAAGAATATGAAATTAAAAAAAAAAGAAGATAAAATCAAAAACAAAAAAAAAAACTAAAATTTAAAATTTTTCTACACATTTTATTGGCTACAAAAAACATAAAATATTAAATAATATTGAAATAAAAACTATTTATATATAAAAGATATGTGTATCTATAATCTATTAGCATGTATCTAATTATACCGATCAGTCATATTTACATACTATATACGAGTATTTGTCTTCTTTATAAATCAAGAAAATTATAAAAAACCCACAAAAAAAAAAACATAAAAAACACGTAATAAAATAAAAAAAAAAACTAATAAAACATTAAAAAATACAAAAAAAAAAAAAAAAATAAAATAAACACTAAAAAATATATTAAAAATGAAAAGAAAGAAAAAATTGAATAAAAATATGAAAAAAGAAAATATAAGAAAAAAATTTTAAAATCGCAGACTTAAAATTATAATACCAATTATGAATAATATCTATAATAATAATTTTTATAATTTCCATTTTATTATACATAAAAAAACCAGAAAATATTTTCAATAAAGCGCGACAAATGTCGTTTGTAATAATAAAATATTATATAAAGAACAGAAACTCTTTGTTATTTTTTATATTTTAAAAATTTATTTTGGATCGTCAACATACTTTTTTCTAAATTTATTATTCAAAGTATTGTCCTTTGACTTCAATACAATTGTTTGATCTTCTAAATTTGGCCTACATACTTGTAGCGATTATCTCTGTACTTTGTTGATGGCTATGGCAAATTTAAGCCGCAAGGGAGTTTGCAAAAGTTGGTCTTATCATTGAGATGCGTAACCTACGCGGAAGACACATGGTTTCTGACATCTGCATTGTATACCCTCGACGCCTATCGCTTACTGCTGCAACCACTGGATATTATTGGTCCTTGGCTACTCAGATGGAACATCGCAGTAAATTAAAACAAATCATTACAAACGACCTGATTTGCCCTCCAGTCAGCTTAAACGGCGAATATGTCCCAATTTAGCCCAATGCTAAGTATCTGGATCTTACACTGAAAAGAAGGTTTAAGTCGTAGGAGCACCTAAGAGAAGGAAGAAGCAGCTCGTACTGAAAAGCTGGAAATCGAAGTTGCGTTAAGGCATGGGTCCCAACTTAGTTTGCGTAGTAAAATCCTCTTATTTAAAATAATGAATACATCAATATGGATATACGACATCCAATTATGCGGCACAGCAGATAACTCCAATATAGAAATTTTTCAACGGTTCAAATCGAAGCTGCTGAGAAGATTAGTGGAATCTCCGTTCTAGGTACGAAATTCTGTTCTGCACAGAGGCCTTAGGGCGCCACTGGTTAAGGATAAGATAAGACGGTACAGTAAGTTACAAATGAACAGGCTGGAGCAACACCCCTATGTAAAAGTAAAGCATGATAGTGACGGTTTTACTTTTAGATACATTTTGCATAAATTGTCTATTGTGACATTTATTTATTTATTTATTTAATAATTAAATCTAAAATATAGTATTCAACTTAATACTTAAAAAAAAAAAAACGAACCATAAAGGAAGAACCTAAACTTCTGCAAGTGTTGACAGTAGTCCACAAGATGGTCTTCGGTGAGTTCACCTCCGCACAGATAAGTGATGATGTTTGGCTGATCCCGAATGCAGTCTGGCGGGGGCTTAATGAATTTTAAGAAATTTGGCGGAGGCAAATCTAGACGCATACTATATATGGCGCAATGAAACAAAGTAGAGCAAAATTTATAATGTCGTTTTTGATTGCCTTTCACTAGTAGACTTTTGGACGTCGTCTAGACTTTAGAGCTTGGAGATAAGCTGAATTATTGTTTCCTCAATTTTTTTTCCCAATGCTGGGTAACCCGGCTTCTGTCAGGATAAACACAGTAGGGGAAGTGGGAAAAGTATAGATCGAACAGCGACACCTACGTGAAGAGGAGAACGTATATTTCTTATATGGGATTTTGCACATCCCCCAAAGTTATATGTAACTATTCATAAATTGTTGATTTTTCTGCAGTAGTTTACCAAATTGCTGGGCTTTTATAATGCAATTCAGGATGAACGTAGAAACCACTTAATTCCATTGAATAGTCTCACATACATATGTTTATTTTTGAGATGAGTCTAGTCACGTATGCAATTTGCTTTTACCATTCCAAGTTGGATGGCGACACTCTTTTTAATAAGAAGACACTCAGCTAAAGTAATCGAAGGACTTCATCTATATTATTGATAATTTTGCCTTGTTGTTCGATTCTTATTATGATACTGTTTTTGGTTTCTTGAAAGGACATCGGCGCATTGACCAGATCGAAAGTCATGACAACATATTGGATGTCATAGAACTTGCTTCCACAAATAATTTCACACAATATTACTATTATGATTATATGAAGGAAATATGTGTAACTTATCCGGGATGCAAGGTTGCTTTAGATATTAAATATCTTTTCAATTTAACTTTTAAATTTTAGCAATTAAAGTGCTTAACTGGATAAAAATAAAGAGTTTATCTTTACTCTTATCCCTTTTATAGAGTAAAGATAGTCCTACTACAATAATTCCAAAGGATTTTGTAATGGTCAATTGAAATGATACACAATTCACAAACAAAAGCTATCATCAAAGGCCAATTGGAGTAGAATACCACTTATCTAGAACTGCACTGAACTGAACTGAACTGAACAGGATATAACAAAGTACATAATTCCCCAAACGTCAAATCTATACGAGGAATAAAGTGCGTCTCTCGTATTACAAAGAAAATGAGACGCAGAATGCACACAACGTAAACAGGATACCAAAACCAATAAAGATAGAAAAATACAACCAGGCGAAAGTGAGTAAAAGGGTTAACGCTGTGCATTTTAATGTCCAACATCTAAAATGCTTATTTTGGTTTGCTACGTCGAAACTGAGTTGAGCTGAATTGAGTTGAGTTGAGTTGGGTTCGGTATAGTTTTGCCATTTGATGGATTTCGATAAATACCCTTTAGGGATGATGGTGTTCAATCGGTTTTGTGTTCTGGGTCGGTTTCGGTTTCCGCTTTGTACTTGGCTTTGTTCTTATCGCGTTAAGTGCGACTTATCTGATTGTTTTAGTTGATTTGTCATGTACGCATGTACTACGAAAGAAGCAAGGACCCTCCTCATTCATGGCAAATTCTTAAGTGCTGCTAGTTATGGTTTTTCTTGTTGTTGTTCTTACTAATCCGCTTGTATTATTAATTTGCAACAAATGGTCAATTTTGTTCTTAACCAAAAGGGTTTAACTGAATATTAAGGCAGCTGGGGTCGAGTCCGTTGGAAGAAGGACAATGAGAGAGTGAATGAAGGATAAAACTACCATATATAGCAATTGAATAGCAACATTTTCTATTCTACTTTATTTTGATATTAATGAAAAACTATACAAAAGCTCAAACCAATTTTTCCTTTCTAAAAATCTAATATTGTACTTAAAAATAACAAAACTGCACTTCAAAGTATTCGAAGCAGGAAAGTAAAATACAATGAAAACCAACAATTCAGCAAAGATAAGCAAAAGAAAATCAACTTGGAAAACGAAGAAAAAGTTCATGTTCAACTAACATAAAGCAAAGCTGGGCAAATGAAGCCCAACCAGACCCAGAAACCAAGCAACCTCAGCACAATGAACAAATTCAATTGCAAATAATGCACTTCATGCATTTGACGCGTTGAAACCTTGGCATTCACTCTCCTAGTCCTCCATGGGTCCTAACACCCTTGTTGAGGCGCAAGTCATGTCTTCTTGAAAAACTTTTAACATTTTAACATTGGTGTGCAGTTGAGCGACGCACTCAAGTGCTTGGCTACCATGCAACTCACGCTCCTGAAGGCACACAAAAACTCACTTACTTAAGATGGCCATAGATGTCCAACAAGTATGACCAATTTGTTTAAAATTGGTTCGAAATACTCATGAGGTAAAAATCTTTTTTATATCAATTTATTTTTAATTGATGTTAAGTAAATATGAGAACCACTTAAGCTTTTTATTGCGAATTGTACTACAACATCACAGCTGTCAAATATCTTGTCGAATAAAGCTATGGCTATGCAAGTTGCGCGTCTATGGCCACTTAGACTTGTTTACTTGCTCGTTCATACGCACGTAAGGATTGTGTAGCCCGAGGTTATGTATACAATAGTGCGAAGTTCGTGGTAACGTTTCACAGTCAACAACACTAAGGAGTTCGCCATTGCTTGCATTTTGAGTAGAATGCGAATGGATGGAATGATTTAACTGGAGCTTAGAAAAGAAGGTGATGGGGGCTTGAGGCATTAGTGCCATTGGCATTTCGGTGCAGCTGTGGCAAATGTCTGATTTACCATCATCTCCATGAGCTTTACTACTGTTAGTAATGCGTGGTCAGAATGCAAAAATTTTTGCTGCAAATGTTTAAAGCGAGCAACGATTGTAATCTCTTAAATCAAAACTCAGGGACCATGCCTGCGTTGGAGTACGTGTTTGCCGTAAATCTATTTAACCTCACACGGACTCGGATTTAGATTTCATTTCTAACGCGAATTGACTTAAATGTTTCTTTGAGGTCATATGAATTTCATATAATAAAGACTTAAAATTCTTGTAGAAATTTGAGTATTTCAAATTTTCATCAATATGATCCATTTCCATTTAATTTTAGTTTTCGAGTGAATCATATTTTCCATTCCATCTTCCTTTATCTCGGGAAATTGTGTGTATGTATGTAAAACGTTTAAAAAAAATTTTCTTTGGCGATTTCATCATTATCTTACCATTTTCAAGAAAATCACTTAATTTGCCTTGTGAACAATTTGATTAGAACAGTTTGATAGAATGGTAGAACGGGAACGGATTTGATACAAAAAAGAGAAGAAAAATTCCTCTTTTAATTGCTTATTATTGGAACCTGAATTTGACTACGCAAAAACAAATGAAGATTGGATGACTATCAACGACTGGTTTAAGGCGATTTGACTAGATGAATTCAAGATAAATCGTACAAGATAAGACATAAGCCCATGTGAACGGGGGGCAAGAAAAGTAGGAGTCCTAAATTGCAATTTAGAGGAGATTGTTTCCTTGAAAAACAAGTGGGAGTTTTGTTTTGAATATAAGGTAGAATATAAAGGTAAATAATTACGTAGCCAATCTACAAAGCTTGCATCTTTTACGTTTGGATTTATTTTGCATCTAGCCGGTTCAAGAAGATCCCTTCATATTATGATTATGATCAAACAAAATATTTAACATATGGATGGATAAAATGACCTCTCCATTTCTCTGAGAGAGATCCCATGGGTAATGGTGAGAAGAAAAGATGTATGCTGAAACATACTAGTGGGATTGAAAAGAATCAGTTTCCTAAGAGCTGCTTACATAGAACAATATGATGAATTCCGATGGCTATAGAAATAAATTTGTCCATCGCACAGAAACATCCTCAGCTAATCAATCATAAGGGTTTGGTGATTCACTATGCCGCATACAAGTTTTGTTACTCACGAAAATCTGTTGGAGCTTTGTTTTTATTTGGACACGTAAAGGTTGTTTTGTTTAGAGGTTTACAATTTTAAGTTAGCAACACTACTTTATTTGACAACCAATTGAACAGCTGATAATTGCTTTTTTTACTTTCATTTGACACTTCATTACTTACATTAAAGCAAGGCTTGTTGAAATTTTGTATCAAAATAATGGTTCTGTTCGTCAAATTTATCGAACACTTCGTCCATTTTATGTTAATCATAATCGTCCATCATTATGGATCTTGTGTTAAAGGTTCTTAATATTCAACTTGTGTAGGAATTAAAGTCAAACAACCATCGTATGCGCCGCCAATTCGGCCAACGGACTAAAGCACAAATTGATATTGATCTTGATTTTCCATAAAAAATTTTGATCAGCGAAGGAGATCATTTTTGGTTGAATGGGTACGTAAATGAGCGAAATTGTCGCATTTTGAGTGAAGATAATCCATAAGCTTTTGTCGAAACCCAATTCACACCACAGAAAATTACTATTTGGCGCGATTTATGGGCCGGCGGAGTCATTGGTCCATTTGTCTTCAAAAACTATGATGGCCTGAATGTTACTGTCAACGGTACCTCAATTATCATTAATCTTGCTGACAACTGGTTCCAACAGGACATAGCAACATGTCACACAGCGCATGCTACAATTGATTTACTCAAAGAAACTTTTGATGAACGAATAATTTCACGTAATGGTTCTATTTTAGTTAGCCACCAAGATCATGGAATTTAACCCAATTGGATTATTTTCTTTGCAAATATGTGAAGTCACTTGCCTATACCGATAAACCAAAAAAAAATTGAACACCTGGAAATCAACATTCGAAGAGTTATTGGCGAAATACGGACGCAAGTGCTGTGAAAAGTGTGTGAAAATTGGACTTCCAGATTGCGCCGTCCCTTGCTTCCATGCCGGCCACATGGCCGAAGTCATATTTAAACATTAATGTCATAGAATTATCTATCTATCCAATAAATATTGAAATATTAATTGATATTCAAAATATTTTTCTTTGTTTTATATTAATTTAAGGTTGTGTTACTTTAAAGAAACACCCTTCTTTATTATTTTTTTTTTTTTTTGTATTCACAAATTTTACATTACAATAAGTTAATAAAATTACTGCTGCTCTGATTTCCTTTCGATGTACCAGGAATAGATGATCATTGACATAAACAAAATCGGTATCACTGAAAAGAATTTTCTAAATATTTGCATATTTATAATTTACAATTTGTTTGTTTTCTTACTCATTCCACCTGCGCTGCTGAAGATTTGAAAAAAGGAACGTAATTTTACAATTGCATTCACAGTAATGTAACCACCAAGGACAGTGAGCGCAATTAATAAAATCAACGATGCAATAAGAACCAATGTGGATTTCTGTAAATAATAATAAACATTTATTTTATATAAAATAATGAATTTTTCATTTTCCACTCCAACTCAATTGGAAGCGATGCAAAAAATATGTTTTTTTTTTTGTTTTTTATATCGGTAGAAAAGCATCGAAAGCATAGCCGGTCTATATCCGAGTGTGGGACTTTAACCCACTAAAAACTACCGCACCATGTCCTATTGTCCCCCCAATGCATCTTAATGAATCTGTGTAAAGTTAGATATTCGATTTCAGAGGATATGATGTATGTATAATTTAAAAAGAAATTATTATAAAGTGATTTTTGTGTGGGAACAACTTTTTTCAGTAATCAGAGAGATCTGAAATTTAAAAATCGATAGCTCTAAAGTAGACGGATGTACAGAGAATTGAACGGACGTTCATGTCCCAATAGATTCTCCTCATCACAAGCAGATAGATATGTATTATATTGATTCTGCATTATACGTAGATTATGATTATTATGACTTGTCTACAGATTCAAGAGATTAAATTCAATATAATGGAACAATTTCACAAAAAAAAGATCCTCGGTCCTCGGTTGAGCCAGCTGCCCTGACGTAGTATGTATGATGACTATATAGTTTCTTTTATCCACCTTACCAAATAAACTGCAATTATGGTTACGATTCCAACGGCAAATATAAGCACATCATAAACAACATATGGGGGAAAAATTTCTTCTAGTTAAATATTTATAGAATATTAGTTTCTATTCTATTTGAAATATGCACAACAATACTCACTCATTGTTAAATCTACCAAGCTAAACCAAAAGCCGTACAACATAAATATAAGTGATGTTGCAATAATGGTCTCTTTTATAATTAGATCATGCATCTTCAAATTATCTTAAGTAGCAAAAAAACAAAAAAAAATATCCATTTTCAATTTGAAAACATTTAAATTTTGTGACATATAATAGAAAAATAACTTATATGATTTTAATTTTTTTTTTTTTGCAATTTTAATTGATTTTTACGACAGGTTCAATTCTGATGACCAATGCCAATGAAATTACATGGTAAACTATTTGTCCTGGCATGCATTGCTGCGCCCAAACTTTGTTCGTTTGTTAGTTTATAGAATTAAATTTCAGTCGAATAGTCCAAAAAACAAAAATTTTTTTCGAATAAGAATCTGAATTTATGGGAGGTACCCCCCTAGTTGGTCGATTTGGCTCATTCCAACAAATATAAAACGCATATTTCAGAAACTTATAGAGTTTAAATTTCTGTTCAATAGTGAAAAAAACAAAGTTTTTCTAATAAGAACCTGAATTTTAATGGGGCTTTGTATGGGAGGTACCCTCCCTAGTTGTCCGATGAACATGGGTCAGGCAGTTATAGTATCAAAATTTCAGTTCGATAGAACAAAAAACCAAAAAGTTTTTCTAATAAGACCTTGAATTTTAATGGTGGGGTTTGTATGGAAGTACCCCCTAATGGTCCAATCAAATTGAAATTTCGACAATATAAGTTTCTGAGTATAGCCACCAACCACCCAAATTTCAATATTGTGAGATTACTGGATCGTGTAGCTGCCATACAAACCAATATGTTTCTTGTATGGGGACCCCTTTAAGTTTTTGAAATTATTTTAGTTTTAGTATTTGTTGCTGTGAAAATTTCAACTCTCTAACTATTAACCGAAATTAAATGACAAATTCCGGATACTTTATTGTCTTAAAGTATATATTCTTGATCAGCTCTGTATGTGTGCAAACTAGTCCCTCAGTTTTTGAGCTAGAGAGTTGAAATTTTTTCATGAACTTTTCTTTTTACTAAACGCAATACATTTGTCGGAACCACCCGAATCGGACCACTAGGGAGGATACCTCCTATACAATCCACCCATTGAATTCATGTTCTTATTAGAAAAACTTTTTTGTTTTTTGTCCTAGCGAAGTGAAACTTGTGCATTATCAGTTTACAATATAGGCACAGTACATTTTTTGGAACCAGCCGATTCGGACTACTAAGGAAGGTACCTCCCAAACAAATCCCGTGAAGAGTATTTCATCTTCGGCACAGTCGAAGATAACCTTCTTTCTAGTTTTTTATTTATTTTTTTTTTTTTCAAGTTAATGTGAAAACTCTCAGTTTGTGAAGCAAAATTGTTTCGGTTTTTGTATAAGGAAATGCTTGAAATATATTAGCAATTTGAGATAATAAGATGAATCCATATCTTTAAAAAATAATTATTATAAAAATGGATGGACGGGTGATTATTTTCCATGTCACTCTTACATAGAGTGTTACTCTCTAGTAAGACCATAGCATTAAAAGTAAAGACCAATGTCAATTTCAATCTATATTTTAACTTTGTATTTTGCTTTACAGATAGATTATCGTTGAATATGATTAAACCTCGATATTTAGATTTTATGTACAAAAGTATTTCTTAAATTTTATATTACAACTGATATTTAAATAATATTGCTTAACAATATTTTCAAATTTACAATTTAATGGCAACTTAATTTCTTTTTTAATTTTTTTTTATCATTATTTAAAATAAATTGTCGAAAAAGTCATTAAATAATTTGCTTTCTTCTTCTGAGATATTGTATGATGAATTTATATATTATTAGAAAAATTTCTAAAATGAACAAATGATGCAATTAGAAGACTGCTTTAACTCTACTATGTTGGATTAATAGGCAATATATATCTTAAGATAGATTTGCCATCTGGTTATATATATTATTAGAATAAAAAAATTAACCAAAAAATTTATTGTAAGTTGTAGTTTTTGATGAAGTAATTTGAATACTAATCGCTCCGATCGCATCTGAATAAATGTAGTGGATTATAGTTACATGGTGGCTCACATTTCTCTGCAAATCTGCCATAAACATTATGATACCAACAAAATTCCGTTGAACTAGCATTTGATTGATCTGAAGGTATATTAAAGTAAAGTTGTCTTGATTTCCTGTAATTACGCTGCTGATGATGTTTTTTAATAAGAAGTTGATTCAATTTTGTATTAATTTGTGAAAGTGCCTTATCCATTTTATCAATACGATTTTCCAAATTCATAAGTCTATAATTGATTTCAAAAGCGTTACCAATATTTGTATCAATTTGTGGAGATAGAAACTCCTTTCCTTGTGGATAGTTTAATGAATCGATTATTGCATCGGCTGTTTGAGCCAATTTTCTATTTGATATTTTGGAATCACGTTTTAGCATTGCAACGATGACGTCGTGGACTTGAATTGGTAATTTTTGTATCCAATATTGGCGAATATTGATTTCATTTTCTGATGGATAAGATAGTTCTAACTGACTGAGTAAATTACTAGCTCACCGACGGCAGATGGATTATTGGTTGATAATCTCCTAAATGGTCCCATTGCGGCAATCTGATTAAGTATGGATTTTTTAAGTATTTCATATGTTCTCGTTACCCCATAATGATGTGAGAGTACTAATTCAGGATATGTTTTCTTCAGATACGCAATAAGAAGTTTGCATTTTTCTTCATCCCGTTGAATATAAAATCCTTCTTTAAATAATACTTCGATTTTAAAGAACCAATTTTTTACATTTGCCATAGATGCAATGTATGGGAATGGATCATTTTCAAAAATTGCATTGATTATGACGTCATCAACTTCAATATAACTCCCGCTACAAACGTCGGTGCTACTGGCATCGGTACAACTGCCTGAGCTAGACATTTTGCCGTTTGTTTTAATATTTCACTTCGTCAACTGATTACAAATTGTCGACTAAAAAAATTTGATGTTCTAACACAAATTTATATTTTGTTGTTGTTATTTTCCTTCCTTTTGTAGCTTAATTCGCCGATTTCTTTTATAAATTATAGAAATAAAATTATCTCAGTTAATTACCAACTTAATATTTTATTTTTAATACTCTGCAAAGTATTTGTGCGTCGTCTGAATAATAAATTAATGGAGACTAATTTTATGCCAATAAAGTGCAAATCTCCACGAAATAGTGATGCATCCAATGCATAATTTAGTGTAACCAGATTGTACAAAACATTGTGATTATTATATTATTTTTATTACATGACCATCTATCTACCTATTGTTAGAAGAAGGAACAGCTGTTCTCAACGACTTTTGAAATCAGAAATCACATTTAAAATAATTAAGAGACTTTATATTTCATAAAAATCTTTATAACATCACAAATAGAAAGAAGTTCGTAGTTTAAACAAGACAAAGTTTATAAATTATATTAATAATTAAAATAAAATATGTAAGAAATATTAAACTGTTCGACAAGTCTGTCCAGGAGACTTATTTTTGGTAAGTAAACATAGACCATATACCAAAGACTATGAATATACTTCGACTGGACAATACTACATTTTCTTCTTTGACATTCGCAACAATTGACATCTCGAGTTGTCACAACAAAGAATTGTGAGTAATTTTGTTGCTGGGTATATAAAAATTAGTTTAGTTTACATTCAGAAGACCAAATGATATGATTCAGCACTCCAGTTTAGTCATGTCCAGTAGATTCTCAAATTCCAGGTGAAGACATAATGACGGATGCAAGAGAATGGCGATAATTAGCATGTAAAAAGGTAATCCCCTACATAGAATATAGGATCTCATAAAAAACTAAGTGGAGCTAAGCAAGAATACACGGAGTCTCCGGTGACTTTCTGAAAAATTTATAAAATGAAGCACGTTTGTTAAACCAACATAGGAATTCTCTACTATTTAAAAAAAAAAAATCTAGTTAAAATTATTAGCTTTTCAAAAATTATTGGTTCTTATTACTAATTGATGCTTTGCACTCTTTTTTTCTCGGGCAAACATTTTTCAAAGACCAGAGCAGACAGGTAAACATGCCACTGGGATGCTGATTTTATGGGAAAGTTTCAAAGAAAAACCCCGCTCAAGCAATTTCTCATTAAACATTTGAGTGAACTTGTGTTTAGTTTTTGCTTATCTTATCCGACAATGAACGTTAAATGTTAAATTGAGTTTTTATTAAAATAAATATATGATTTTCTGCGATTAAAATTGCATCGTAGATCTCGTAAAGTGAAGGGAAAATTTTGGCTTTCATACATATGTTAATCTTAAGAAAATCCTAGAGTTATTAACTATAAAAAACATATGCATATTTTTTATACTTTAAGCATTCCTTTCAGTTCTGTGTGTTTTGATAAGGACACTCAAACTGCACATTTCAATGACCCTCTTGGGAAATACATTTCGAACATTTTTTGTGGCCATTGAACTAAGTCCACAGCACAAGCACAACGTTAGCAACAAACTATTTGAATTGAGCATAAAGAATTTGTAAGGATAATAACAACTACAACAAAAGCACAAACAGCAGTATAAAGTTAAACAAACAAAAAAGTAAAAGTGCCGCCATGAAGATAAAATGAAAATATCTTAGAAAAACTTTTAAACTTTTATATGGTCATTGGTCATTCAGCCAAAGGACAATGCATACAATGCAAAAGAGAAAGGAATTTAACAAAAGACGAGAAAGTCAACCGAACTCAAGTCGAGGTCAACTAGAGAAACGCAAAGGAATTTTTAGTAGAAAACGAAGTCATCACACAGACAGAGAACCTTGCTTCCATACTCTTATATATTTGTGTAATTAGAAAAGTTTTTGGTTTCTGCAAGAAATCATAATCAGAAATGCCGCGAGCCAAAAATGTAAAAAAGGACAACGTGCCGGGCAATCCCAAGTTGACCATAATGATTGGAGACAATTTTTTGCAGTGACCACCATGTCAGGAAATGGAAATGGCTTTGATGATATGCAAACAGGACATTCAAAGCTGCGTACTTTGGCAGATTACTGTGTCGTAAATAAGGTTGTTAATTTGCAAGAACACATAGGACCAAATATATAAATCAAAGAGAATTATGCCACCCATGCACTCACATACATACATATGTGGCTTCCTACATTCCTACATGCTTAACATGCATATTTACCAACTTCAAGTCCAAGTCCAAGACCCTTTTTTAATGTTTCAATTCTTGTACTTTACGAAGGTATTTTTAATGATTTATTTCCAATTTAAGGATGTCTGTATATTCTCTTACTTCTTCAAATACTTAAAATCCTTGTTGAACATTAAATGCTTGAGAATATGACGATATTCTTAATATGTATGAATTCCCAGCTGGGATGCTCAGGGTGTTAAAATTGCTTAAAGCAAGATGTGCAAATAGAGACATTGTCTTGGCAGGACATTCAGCCAGCAATACACACACACTGGATAAACCAAAGACGATAGATAGCGACAAACTACTAATATGCAAATCCAATTTTATTGCAATGTACCAAAGAAAAAGGGTAAAAGGTTCAACATTCATCCAGTCAGTTATCCTCTTTATCTGGTTCTACTTCTGCTGCGCTATGGTTTGGTATGCGAACAAACATAAATCTTTTATAAGTTGCCACCGGAGTCAATATGCTAAATCAGCAGCAACCGACAACCAGCCCAGCCCAGCCCAGCCCAAGTAAGGCCGCCCTTTGTTAAATAAAAGAATGAAGAAATATCTAAGTATTTGGCATTAGATTATTGCACTTCGTTGAGGTGGTAAAGGGTTGAGATTTGCTTGGATTTGTTGGAGTTGTGTCATGATGTCAGAAAATCCTTTTAATAATGTTTGCTGCTTGACAATGATGCAAAGGATTTTCCTTGCTTCAGATAAGTCTGTGCAGAATTTTAATCAAAATGGCAAACTTAATTAAAATCAAAGACGCACACACCAACAATATTAGTAAGTGAGTGTCTTTTCTATTATTTCTTTTCCTTTGAATTGTAAGAAAATGAAAGTGTTTGATATTTATCGCAAATTGATAACTTCAGGGAATTTAAAGCGAAATGTTGCTCTATCTGAATTTAAATTAGTTTTTTGTGTCGAAATTCTGTGTCTGATCTTTTTGAAGAGGTGCCACTAAAACTAGACTAAGACTCATGTTGAAGGGAACAAACTTAATACTTAATACTTAGTAAGGTGTGTTTTCATTTTGGCTTTGAAAATGGCGACATTAACCCAAAAATATAATAAAAAAAATCATTTGCAGGAGATATCGTTTAATATCAAAAAAATACAATAATCATGGTCCATTGAAATGAACATTTCAATTTCGGCGAATATGAATGTTTTTGATATCAGTAAAAGTTCAAGATTTTAACAAGTGTTTTGCGATAAATGTTGATAAATTCCCGACGATTAGAGTTTGTTTAATGCTATTAAAATGGCTTAAATGGTCCAGAACTTACATACCAATATCCAATGATTTGAAAATTAGGAAAGTTCCGGCAAGATATAGTATATTGGATTTTCCGATATCTAAATACCTTTTCCTTACATGAAATACATTTGCTTATTTTCTATTACTGAGTCTACTTTATACAATACTATAGTATTTAGTAAAATGCAATCATCAGAATATAGGGATTGACTTTGTTGTTACAATCAAATATCTTCTATTTAAAGTGTCGTAAATTGCAATTGCTGAAGCAGACGATTTCTTCCATGACTGTTGGCATATGTAAATCTCTATATAGAGTATCGTTGCGAAAATATACAATGGTGCACCAGTGAGTTTGCGGAGTGTTACGTTTTCATATCTTTGAATGTTGGTTACTTACTGTATCCATATTTCCAAATTGACTTCAGTATGAATTTGTAAATCCGTATTTTGTTTTCAAGGCTAAGAGTTGAAGTTTCGGTAAATATATGTGAAATTGGCATAGAATTCACAGAATTATCCAATATTTATCTTGACTATTTTATATGATAAATTGAACCTCTCTTTTTTATTATATTGTATAATTACTATAGAAATGTTGATAGAGAAATGTGGCAGCATCAGTTTCAACGAGAACCTAATAAAATCCTTGAAACATTTCAAACTTCTCAATATACATAATTTGAAATATCTTGAATGAATTTCTATAGTAATGAACTTGAATTTTTTAAAAGATTAGTTCATTCATGAATCATATTCTCTAATAAAAATAAAACATAATTAATCATAGTTATGTAAATTGTGTTAACTGGTTATGTATTATATTTTAAGGGCCCCCATACATCGTTACACTTTGCCATAATGATACTAAAGGTTACTATAGAATAGAATCATCTATGATATTAATTTTTTTTTTTTTGAGTATTTTATTTAATTTTTTTATTTTAAGAAAAAAATTTTAATTTTCTTCCAATATAAACAATTTGAATTTTTAAAAGTTGGATTGTATTTACTAAAAACTAGATTTCTTCTATCTACCCAATATATAGCAAAGTTGTATGTTGTCCGAAACATACAAATACTTATTTACATACCTGTATTCTTAAAGTGATGCGATGAAGTTGGTTATTTATTTTTTTTTTTTAGATTTCCAAAAAAATTATAAAGGATTTTGTTAAAAAAAAATACCAAACGAAAGATTGTCTCACTTCTTCTGAAGTTATTAGCAAAGCGCTGACAGATTGGCCATTTCTCTTCCTGTGCGATGGTTCCATTCAAATTCCAACTGTTCACATTAATTTTCCAATACAATTCATCATTGAAATATTTTAGTTTTCAATACAATAAAAAATTCATTCATTCGTGATTTTAACGTTCATTACAAAATTATTGGAAACGCCCTTTTCGACCACACACAAAATGCAATTCATTGAACATTGTACGAGTATCTAATTGACCAAAACATTAAGCCATTATAAATTCCATTTGTGTTTTCTTAAAATTTAAAAAAAAAAAAAAGGAACCAAACCAACAAATAAAACATGAATTGAAGATTGACAGTGTTGCCTTAGTTGACCCTTTCTTTTATATAATAATAATTTTATATTGTAGTACGTGAGCAGGGGACTATGTTTAAAATATAAAATCCTTACTTAAACGAAGCTAATCCCATTTGTAGTCAAAGAAAATAAAGCATAAAGTACTCAATATGGACATGGCAAGACACAAAGAAGAGAAAGCATAATTCATAAGTCACTTGATAATGTGGCATCGAGGCATTGAGTTCACCCTTTGATTTGGACATGATTGACATACGGCAACAAAACATGAACAAGGATGACTGACTGGCAAAAGAATACCAAAACATAGATGATGATGATGATGATGATGACGACGACGACATGCATTGAATTATGATAAATTGTAGCAACTGTCAAACGTTGGTGATGTTGGTGATGGGCGATGTGTGGCAAAAAATAATATGAAGAAAGAAAGGGGAGTAAGTCGGGCAAGCGTAACCAATGTAATGCAACAAGCAAGAAACTGTCAAGCCCTCATCCGGGACGGTCCGTGTGTGTCCGATCCTTTGGCCAATTTTTTACAGTAATGCGAAGTTTAAATAATTCTGATAATATTTGCACAGATGTCTTTTGACAAGTGCCAAACCTGTCATTGTCTCTCAGATTAGTTCAATTCTTTAAACTTCTTCCGAACTGTGATATTTCTGTTTTTTTTTTTTTTTTCATTTCTTATGACAATAGTGAGTAATTTTTATTGTACTTCATGTGTGTATTTAAAATTTGCGTGTTATCCTTTTACACAAATCGCAATTGCGCAAATGTCCAGCATATAAATTCGCCATTGGCATTTTGGGTCATTAATCTTAGTGAATCTGAATCTTGAAAACCGAAAAATCATGTAATTCTGTGATAAAAATTTGTTTCGTTACATTTTTTACCATGATTTTTTATGCAATTTTTGTTTTGTTTCTGTTGTGGTTACTATTCTTATTTGTCCTTTTTGTCCTATCGAGATATGCAAAAATTGTATTGTCCTTATTGTCCTTTGCGAAGCGTGTCTTATCAACAACGAGAGCGTGATTTATTATCGATTCGCTATTGAGATAAAAACTTTCTATTTTGTCAAAGGACATTTTGATTCGCTTGTTGACAATTTTACTTAATTCATGTTTTCTGCTTACTTTTATCTTGAACATGTCCTTCTTCATCCTTGTCCAATACTTTATGCTTGTCAAATATGAATTGTGCATAATGAATGTCAGACAAATCGGGGTCACTGAAGGGCAGCTGGACACTTGCATACATAGTGAAGAGAATCTCGAGGATAAATTATCAAACGTCCAAAATGCATTTATAAAGCGACAAAAATTCATTGCGTGTCCGATAAACATGCATTGCCACTTGAGTTTAAATGCGAGTTTGCCTCTTATCCTGTCGGTGGTTGCCAACTCACACAGGCAGGGTTTGTAGGGTCATTTTCATAAATGAATGAAGGATTGTTTGGCTTTTATCACGCCTTTTGTTTTATTATTGTATTATGTTGGAAGTTTTCAAATGATTTATTTGCTTTCTTTATTCTATAAACCTGATTTTGGGTACTTCCTTTAGACTTATTGTTTTATATATTATACTCGTATGCTTAAGGACAATATGAAAGTGAAACTTACCTATGAAGAAGGTTTGTTTACTTTTCACACTATAAATTTAATGTGTGACGTCGGTGGCACAGCAGGACTTATTGTGCAACCCTTTCACTGATTCACTGATATAAACTGCATGACAAAAACAATGTACAGTTGCTTTTTCTTGTTCTAATGATTGAAGTGTTGTATGTATTTAAATAAATAAGAATTTCAACTTAATATCTAAAGATATCTAAAGAAAGTTCTAGGATGGGTCTATTGAACTCTTACCTCTTAATTTATTGTGCTGGTTCTTCAAACATTTAAATTATTTATTATTATTTCGAATTTAGGCCAGCTAAGTGGGTAAAGTGAAGTCCTCTCAACTCAACTCAACTCCATAACTTACAAATTATTGATTAAGAGTTAAATTTATTTCTTCTTTTGGAAAAGTTGATAAAACCTAACTGCACTTGATTACAGAATCTGGGAGCAGAAGAGGTTCAAATAATTTAAAGAATACATTACATTCATTCATTCTAAATGGGATCAAAAACTTCTCATCTGAATCCTTCCTATGTACAAGTATGAACATATTCATATGCTATACAGGTCTGACGGACGATCTTTAGATTAAATCTCTGTCATCTTAAGACCTAAACAGGGGCATTACAACTGTTCATCGCAATGTACATAAATTACCACTATGTTAATAATGTATCTAACCTATTGTAGCATCAAGAATATGTTTTATATATGAAACCTCTTCCAATTTCGTCGGAAATGTTGTGGTTTTAAGAAGAATTTAAATTAGTATGCATTTTTTTTTAAATTTTTTTTGCATTACAAATTAAAAAGTTAGAGATTAATTCATGCGACCCGAATTTGGTTCGTTTTAAAGACATAAATCAAGGAAAAACCTTGGTCGGCTTCATAAATTTACCATTATCAGTTCTTTATAAGCTGTTTATATTATTTATTATGATATTTTTCCATATAATTTTGCATCAACATGACACCCGATTAGATCGATTTGTGAATATATTTACAATTTGATACATAATTTGGAAATTTCATCTAAATTAAAAATCTGCAGTATTTTCTAAAGTTAAAAAAGCAAACATATTTCAGTTACAAAAAGAAGGTTATACATCAAAGATTACACCCACAATTTGCAGTAATTTTACAATATTGAAATAAAGTTCGGTCGGAAAACCTTTTACTAAATGGTTAAACAGGACAGATATGCGAGCTGACCAGATAAATTCTACAGATTGGATCAGGGAACGAGAAGACGGTTACACCTATCGTTAGTTTGATGTATTTGATCTTTCAGTGTATATTTAAGAAGTAGATATCAGAAAAATATTATACACAGTATCGATTACAATTAGTTGTGCTGGTCCTTGAATCCAAATTCCTAAGTTACAAACTTATTTTATATTATGAGCTAATATTCACAATATAAATCGGTTGCTTCAAATAAAAAGGGATATCTTCTTTTTTAAAGTGCTTCGGGTACAAACGGACGGCGGTATAATTTTTGTAATATTAATCTTGTATGAAATTTAATAGACTTAAATAACTTATGTAGCTTGGAAGAGACCAACTCTGATAAATTCAGCAGAAACATCTGGAAAAAAACGCTAGTAGAATACAATATTCTTATAGCGTTTTATTTAAAGTTTTCTCACTTAAGTCCTTTCCAATTAAATTTTATGATATATGAAGAAATGCAAACTGGGCAACATCCATTGATATTTTAGTGTATTTTTATTGCCTTTTAAAATCGACTATAAAAAAAGATCTGACACAAAATTTAGATTCAAATTTTTAAATCATATCCCAAGACAAATTGATGGTTTCTTATATAATGGGAACTAAAGACTTCACAGTCCTTCAGGTTTGAATGTAAGTATGATGTTGAAGTCCTATAAAATCCTATGTATAGTTAAATCGACTTAACAAATTTTCATGCCAACTTTGAAGAGTGTTATTTTGCTTATATTAGATTAGGGGAAGGGTCAAAGCTAGTCATGTCATCATTGAGCATATTGTAACAAGCTCTATAATTACAGTTCTTCCGAAATTCTGGTACTAATCAGAAATTCCAAGACTTCAGTTGGTTCTTGTTACTGGTTCCATAGATGTTGGAGTGTGGTCTACTGTGTCCTCTTCTTGATTATATAATTTGACTGATTTGCATATTAGGCAAGTTTTTTATGACTGGGCAATGTTCTTTTAAGAAGCCTGAGGCTGCATTGATATATTTCCGAGTTAGTCTTAAATATATCTTGTGTTAATTTGCGACAGCTAAACCAGAATCATCTAGAATAAATATCTCATATTCAAACAAACTTAAATATCTCATTCTCAGAGGTTTTGTATTCAAATATTGTTATTCCGCTAGAGCAATAGAAACTATTTCTTACCAATCGATTAACAAGTTCAATGGAACCTAGAAGAGGTCAATGAATTATGTTTAATAAGCAGCAATACTTCTAACACCCTTCTCTAATATCACAAAACCATTTGTATTACTTTTACTAGACCAACCCTTTAAAAAATAAGTAGATGTTTTTATTTATTTAATTTTGTTTTTATTTTCACCGCCTTAATTGACAACAAAAATATATATTTATATGTGTTTTTATGGGTATATTTATAGATCTTTTACAGCTTTTGAAATTTATTATTTCATTAAAAATACCACAAAAGACTACTACTATATATTTCTACTATTATATTATAGTAAATCTCAGAAATTATAAGCATTAACATAAAGATTGATTTATAATATGAAATTATTACCAAATCAAATTTAATGGCAAACTTAAAACTTTGTGAAAAATGTATGGTCTTTGAGTATTTCTCCTAAAAAACAAATAAATCAAATGAAATCATTGATAAAAGCCCCGCATACAGCGATAAGGCCAGGGCCAGTCACACGCGATAAGGAAATCAAAATCAACGAAACAAACATCATGTGTGTAACTGTGCGCTTTTAATGGAGCGGATAATGATAGTTTTATTTGCAAATCTCAGAAAAATTTAATAAAAATAAAAAAACAAAGAGGTTTATAAAAAATTTGGAATACTTTTTCATTTTCATTCAGTTTGGTTGAATTATTGTATAAAAAAAAAATTAAAATAGCTTAACACTTTTAAATTATTTTGTAAAACATCGATGAGTGTTGTAAAGATAAGAGAATTTTTTGTTGATGAAATACGAGTACTTAACATGCGCAATCTTCATATATTGTATTTATATTATTAAATAGCACAGTTAAAATAATTAACGCATTTGTCACTCCTCCTTGGTTAAATTTACAAGTTCTTATCGAACAAGAATTCGCCCAAAGCTCCATGTTTGTTCATCATCTTGTTGAGTGTAGCCAACTTGCCGGCAATTTCACGTTCACCATGCAATTGCTCCTCTAGGTAGACACCGGTTAGATAATCAACCAAATGGTAGTCATTGTAGCCAGCCTCACAGACACGGATAAGATCGCGAATTGACTTGGTAACCTTAATTTCCATTTCGAGGGCATGTTTAAGGGCAGCGGCACCACTTTCCCATTTGTGTTGTTCAATAGACTGCAAGAGAGAATACAAAAAAAAAAAAGGTAGTAACATAAAAATAAATTATCAATAAAAATATGACTTAAAATATACATAGATTTAAGGTTTGTTTGCTTACCGGAACACTGATCAAATCAGTAATCTTGTTCTTAAGTTCGCCACGCATGGAAAGGTATTCAATAAGTTTGGTGCCATGTTCACGTTCCTCCTTGGCTGATTTAAAGAAGACTTCAGCAAAGCCTGGACGATTGACAGTGTCACGTGAGAAGTAAGCACCCATGGCCAGGTATTGATAAGATGCGGTGAATTCCATTTGAATTTGTTCGCGGGTGCGATCAACGCAAATCTTCTTCATATCAATCCATTCGGTTGGCACATCATTTGCCTCGGAGCCGCCTATAATTGAAAATTTAAATATTGCATCAGATTAAAAATTTCAGGTATTGGTTTGCTCATAACTCTTTAAATTCAATTTACTATATTTCTATAGGGAACGTGATGAAATTTGACTTCACCTGATAAATATTATACATCAATACTTCAAATACCAAACGTGTATGAATTCCTAACAAAACAGGAGCGTCACAACATTGCGCTTTTAGATCGCAGTTTATGTACAAAAACCTTATGCAATAAAGTAGAGAAATTTCTAGAACACCAGGTGGGGTGGGGTGAACGAACGATTGCAGTCTCACACCACCCTTATTTAATTGATTGCTTCCGTTGATTGCATAAGAAGCATCATCAAAAATTTTCCCCGTCATCATGAAATTAGTTTTCAATTTCCTTTTCAATATCTACAATGCACTTTCAACCCATCAATTGCATCCTCTCTATCACAATCTTCTTGTACGCTCTCTTTGATTTCAAGTAGAAGTATTTTTTTATGCTCTTAAAGCATGCATACTGCTGTCTGTCACACTTAATGTTGTAGTTTTATAGTAACGTGTGCAAATACGCGCTTTGTTCAAGGAATGCAAGTTTTGGTTTTTTGATTCTCATAAGTATGTTTGGTGCCGTGTGCAAATACTGTTTAATCAAATGCCACAAAGAGAGGCGAGTGTATACATATATGTATATAAGTCTCTCTTTTTTATGTTGTTTACTTTGCGTTGGTCGTGTGCAAAAACTTTCGTTGTCTGTAATCAAATTGATAACGGGGAATAGAAATTTCCAACTGTTTTATAAAAGCAAAAGTCACCAAAATGCAAAACATTAATTGTGTAATTAATTATAATGAAACCAAACATTTCTAAACTGGTTTTTTTTATAATTTATTCCTCGATTAAGAAAAAAAACTTGTCTTCAACGGAAGCAATTCATAATAAAATGGAATAATTATAAACTCTATAGGAATTTTATAGACAAAAGCGGTTTCACAAAGTTGACAAAGAGAACAAATACCAAACAAACTCTCTGCTCTTTGTGTGCTCTCTTCTCTGTACTCTAGTAACTGTGTGTGTTACTGGACAAAATCAATTTAATGCGTAGAATGTTTTCGTTTAAAAAATTTCTTTGTTTATTTCTGTTTCTTTTATAACAAAAAAAGTTCCTTTGCTTTATTATAAATTTTGTTTAATTATTGCGTACTTACATTGTAGGGAACCATAAGCAAAATCGGCAACGGCCGCCAATAACAAAAGAGCAACAATAAATTTCACCATCTTGCTATTGTTCAAATGTCTTTAATGTAATCACAGAAATTAAATATATTCTTCACTTTGTTTTAATTTTATTTTTTGTCGTTTGTTATGTTGTAGAACTCGACCCACTAAATGTTCAAATGAAAATGAATCGATTTTAACAAGCTTCAAATTATTAAATAGAAACCGCACAAGAGTTTTTTTTCCTTTTTATAAATCTGTGAATTTAGTTTTGTGTGTAATTTTGTTTTTGGTTATGTGGAACTGTCACAACCTTTATACACACTGGCATAGAAGGCGTACGTTACTTCAATTGATTTTGATCGCTTTGAGAATTGTACAAATACGAATTATGGTTTAATACCTTTATTTCAAATTGAAATTTCTTTATCTGACGCGTTTAAATATATTATTTAGCAGTTTTTTCCTTTATTGTTGAATTCGAACTGTCGTCGCTGGGAACAAGCTAAACACTTTTAAACTCTCAACTGTCACGGAGCAGACAACGAAGCTCTCACACAAACACACATGTGTATGTATGTACATTCACCTCTAAAAATATATGCTCTCCGACTGGTACTGAGTGAGAAGAGTGTTTGTGTGTATAACTGCACTTACTCACTTACTTATCTCTGTTGCCTAGCTCAACATGTCTGCTTTGTTCATTTATTAGTTAATTTGATAGGATAAATTAGTATATTTCTTTGCTTTTATTTATTCTCTGCTAAGTACTTAGTTACAATTGCTGATAATCAAATTCTTACACACGACTCTATGCAAAAATCCATGTAGATATCATCATAAAAGGGCATTCAACATGGCGGCATTGCTCTCAAATACATTTCTCTTGCATTGAGTCAGCTGTTTATTGTTTTTGTTTCTAAAATGGAAAAATACATTCAAAGGGTTGTCAAGTAGTAAATTGCAATTGCATGACTGACACGTTAAATTCTATTGACACTATATAGAATCTTAGTGGATAAGATAAGAAAGTTGGGTAGAAACCAATGTCAAGAAGATGAAAATAGTAAAAAGCAAAAGCGAAAACTTTGATTGAATATCGAAATTATAGCATGACACACTAGATACCATGCAATATGTATAAAATAGAAACGGAATTCCTGAAATTTAAATATTGATCGAATGATATTGATAATTGAAGTCTCTATTCTCTTTCTGGATTGCAACTTTGTTGTAGTGAGGGAGCTCAGTAGGTGGAAGTGAGAGCAATGCCTGTGGTAACCTATGCAAATCCTGAAGTTAAGATCAATTCAAACGAGGTAGACACAGTAAGCCTTATGGTTGAATTAGTTACTGTGGCGAGCAACATGTCTACCCTAGCTTAAATCTCACATATTTTCTGTTATGTAAATCAACAATTTATACCAGGCATATCAACTAGCAATGCACTTTCTAGATGTTTCTAATATGAATACTAAAGACAAATATTCTTATATAAGCTACAGCTTCCGCATACCAAATAGAAAGGCCCATAAGAAAAGCCTTTTTACATCAAATTGACAGAATTGATGAAATTCATTTGCTTATAGTGTAATTTCTATAATTTTTAATTGGTGACAACCCGAATTGAAATTATGCACACGAGAGCGAACGAATGACTCATTTGTTCATACAAAGCAACAACAACAAAAACAAAGCAGCCGCCATATTTGTGACAACTGCTGTTTTGATAGTTGACTGACAAGAAAATCCTCTACTCAACTGAAAACAAGAGATAAATAAAACAAGAGAGTGTGAGCGCGAGTGCAAAAACTACACATACATCCGCACAAACTCATTTACAAATGTATGCATGTGTGTTGGGGCAATATTGATTTGAGAAAAAATTTTATATAGAAACAAGTCGAACGCAGAGTATAAACAGCAGTTCTCGTTTGGAGTACCAAGCAGACACAACAAAACCTCTGAAAGAAAAGGAATCTATTTTTCTATACAACAAAAGACAGTCGAAATTGATTGACAATTTAAGTAAACTGTGATTAAATAAAAAGTAAGTTATCAAATTTATTTTTGTGAAAAACTAGGAACTTATGGTGTCGACATTCAAATGTTTAAAAACCGAACGTTTTTTGAAAAAATAAGTTATTTCTTTGTCGACATTTGAAGAAGTGAAAACAAAAGAAAATACGCAGTAATACAATTTTATTCTAATTTTACTCTGATAAAGAGAGAGAGAGAGAGAGTTGAAAGAGAGTGTCATTTTCGAAGTAGTGTTAGAAAAAAGTGAAAATATTTTAATAAATTTTAATACTTTTCTTTTTCATATTTATTTTAGTATTTTCATTTGAAAGAATAACAAAATTACAAAACATGAAAACTCTGATTTCCATTGCTTTGTTTGCGGGCATATGCGCCATCGCCAGTGCCCAGAAGGAGTTCGAAGTATGCCACAGAAATATTGAGAGCGCCTGCTCTGACACAAAGAAATACAATGAGGGTAAGTTCGAATTTAAGAGAGCATACATTGCTAAGAGAGCGATATGAAATATCTAGTAAGAGAGATGATTATAAATTTCATTTGAAATTACAAAATGCATTTGCACCGACAAAAAAAAGTAAAAGACCTTCAAATCCTAAAATAAAAACACTTTCTAATTCTATTTATTTACGTATGTTTTTTTGTTTTGTTTTTTTTTTCTATTTTAATCACCCACAGGAGGCGAGAAGTGTGATGCCCGTTATGGCGCCATTGATGAAATCCAATCTGAAGTCCAGAACTACATCAATGCTCAGCTCCACAAATCATTCGAATACATGCTATTGGCACACAACTTCAATTCCTACCAAAAGGATCGTCCCGGTCTACAGAAATTGTACCAATCTATGTCCGATCGTTCATTCGATGATACCATTGATTTGATCAAGCACTTGACACGTCGTGGTGGCGTTGCCAAATTGGAAGCACCACAAATCGAAAAATCCAACTATGACAAATTCTTGGTCAATGAACTACAATCATTGGGTCTGGCTCTCGATATGGAGAAACATTTGGCTCATGGCGCCAACCACGTGCACGTTCAGGCCACCCATTTGGGCAACAGCCGTCGTTTCCATGATCCTGAGTTGGCTCACTACATCGAAGAGAAGTTCTTGCACAAGCAATCCCAGTCGATTCGCAAACTTTCCGGTTATGCCAATGATTTGGCCAAATTGATGAGCATCGATGATCCATCATTGTCGGTCTATTTGTTCGATGAATACTTGCAGAAGCAATAAGAAGCTGAGCTCAGTAGAAAAAATATGAGGGAAGGCGGCGATTTCTGGTTGGTGATGATCAAGATATCCAATTAGTTTCGCAGTATTACTCTATCGAAAGAAATTATTATTATGTTTTTATTCAGAATCCAAATGCATATTGTGTTATGATGAAATAAATATATTTGCTTCTATTAAAAATAAAAACAGTGGTAGAATAAAATCAATAACTTATTTCTTTTAATTCGATTCAATATAGAAATAAACTTGATGATGGTGAAATCAACACCAAAGCATAATGATTTATATGGAACATGGAACAGTTTAAGATCTGAATTGATAACTGAACATTTCAGGAAAGCATCCATCAATTTCATAAATATTAAGAATTTATTATAAGCGGAATAAATGTCAATACATAAATACGAACAAACAAAACAATAATAATATCAATTCTATTTTAGACACCCCCACAAAATCACTTTTATCTAGAAAGTTTCAATATTCTTTCTCATTGTTACCCGGCATTGATTAACACACGCCGTGACCTGAGGCTTGTTTTTGTTTACAATTTATTTTTGCTTTGGTTGTTTTTGGTTTGTTTTGTGGCCTCTTCATTCTTCGTTTTGGTATTTAACGACGAGATTTTGTTTTGAATTAATTTTGCTCTCTTACACAAAATTCTAGAAGAGTCTACAAGAGTTCTAGCATATTCGGTAGATACCGCTGTTGTTTTCAATCAGTGTGTGTGTGTGTTCTTTTCATGATTATTTTCTTTTCTTTTATTTTATTTTTACAGAAATAGGATTATGCCACCGTAGTGTGTTAAAATAATCTACATACTATAATATTATATTTCGACTGAAGTCTAATAAAAAAACTCATATCTCCCATTAAATGAGATTATTATAATATGAAACCACTAGAATAAAAATATAAATTCTTCAGGCCAAAGTAACATCTGTGCTAGTATACGACTGGATGTGGAATCTCAATAGTTCCAATGGATAAAAATCTATATTTTGTGTGGATAAGGGATAGAAAGTAATCAAAAGGCAAGGAAATCAATCCATTGAGTATAAATTATCCTAAACCTTTCTGTATAATATTGTTAGAAATTGTATAATTGGACAATCTACATATGTATATTTGCATTAACTAATCCAAGCGTCATATCAGACGATCACCAGCTTGGTTCTTTCAGAAAATTATGGGCTATTTTTCTTGTCAATCTTCTAAATTTGCCTTTTGCGAGAACTCTCTTTTTGTCTTCTTCTTCCTCGTATTCTTCTTACCATCAATCTACCTGATCATTCCAGGGACATGCATCGTGGAGATTAGCTAAGATTTGTCGCAACAATATCATTAAACACTGCTGGATATATGCTCACGGATTACATTAAGCCCAAGGAAATAAAAAAGTCTTCTCCTAATCCTGGATTGAGTCAATGTGAAGCTCCCAGAAGTTGGTGAGCATCTCACGACATAAGCTGATGATGGTCACTGTTGCTTCAGACTTTGTTGATCCTTCTAGAAAAGTCATGAAATCTAGTTTCACCTGATTATGAAATATGAAGCTGTGATGCATATGAGACTTCGTAAAATTCATATTTAATCCTTCGGAAGAGTATGGATTCCTATTTGCAATAGATCTTACAGGGGACCTTTAAATAGATTTTTCTTCATCTTAAGGCCATCACTAAGAATTTTTATGTTCCATTGTGTATCACATAGTTTGTACTCAATCAAATAATCTGAACAAATTCCGCATGTATAGGAGAGAAATCAATAGATTTGAGTGAAGTTAGGAGCTGAACTACTCGTTGCAACTAATATGGAATTTTTCAGTTCCTTTCGATTATCTAACTGTTGATTTGCGATTAAGTAAAATTATGAAAATGCAAAGATGAACCATGCGGGCCAAAAGGCCTTCCACATCGGGGTAATTCTAAAGTGTCTTTTTCTAGAAGTTGCATTTACAGGAAGAGCGTTCGCTAAGGGATTTGGATGAAGTGATAGTCGGTTTTTGTATTTACTGCTGTGGATGCCTATGGAGTCTTCCACAAAGGGAAGATTTAGGTTATAAAACGCATGCTTTTGTTTTGCATTATTTGAATGGCTTGCTGACGCTGTGCACCATAGTTGGATGCCATATATCCATGTAGGAGCAATCATTGTTTTATACATCAGCACTTTGATTCTCAAACTGAGTTTGCTTATACTTACATATTTATACTTCTTATTAGCCATTTTAGTTTTTAAAATTTTCCCATGCACTTTGAGTGGGTTTTCTTGATGTTTTCTGACCAAGTCAGTCTCCTATCCAGCTGCATGCCTAAGTAATTGAGTCTCGCCTTACGGTGAATGCCACATTACAAGATTTATTTTTATTGGTTCGCTGTGATGTTGAACCAGTCTTTTATAGTTGACTAATATTCCTGCAGAGGAACAGTGGTTTCAGAGGTACATCTAGAAGAGTAGCAGTGTTGTCAACATATGTTTTATTCAATGGTGGCATGTACATATAATTTAATAATTTACCAAATACTTTGCTGAAGTTCGTTGGGTAGATTCTTTTAAATTTCCGTTGCATCGTACCTTCAGAAGGACATTTGCATTTGGATAACTATGTAGAGCCTGATTGCAACGTTTTTGATTGTTTTGAAGAGCTAACGATGTACAGTGATTTGAACATTATTTGCTTTTAAATAATGTTGCTAAGTAGCAAGTCACTGGATCATTGAAAGTTGGAATTTCTTCCATGTAACTCTTATTTATACTTCACAAAAATCTTTTTGTTTAATATTGAATTAAAATAAAAATTAATTGTAGGTCGATAACTCAAACTCATTACATATTCCGAAATACATTTAAATTTCATGAGCGTCTCAAATTGATTAACTTCAGTCTAGAGATTATACGAGTTTATTGCATGAAATGTTAAATCAACTAAAGTAAATAGATATCCATAGTTCCTGGAATAAAGTACTGAATTATACATATATGAGTTCTGGTATATTTGGTTAAGCCCTTGAATGATGATTAAATAAATATAAATAATTTTTAAAACTTTGTCCAGTTTCATTGTGGCTAAGTTACATGTATAAAACAACGATATGTCTTACTAAATGTGTATTGATTTCCTTATGCTGAGTCATAATCAAACATTGTTTCATTCCATTACTGATTAACAAAAATGAAACCATAATTTGTTCTAAACTAAACTAAATTTGTAAAAAAATACAGTTTAAAATTTCAATCTAATCTCTTCAATTGAAAGGCCTTCATCGAATATTCGTTAAGGGTCAACATTTCAAATAAACTTTCATATCTTAATTTAGTATAAAGTACAAAATACAAGTATGTTTGGACACGTCATTAGTAAAATTCCAATTATCTAAATAAAATTTGCACACGAAGTTACATGCAATGACAATGACGCATATGAAGGCATTTTGATCGCCATGTTTTGTTAAGATTCAATAAATTTAATATTCTACTGAGAACATGAAAGAGTCATCACTTTAAGAGATACTATATAGACATTTGAATATGGATGGCATTATTGAGTGAATTATACAAGTCAAGTGCGCATTCTCTGGGCTTATCAGCAATTTATTTGCGTTGATGCAATTGCTTTCGTTGCATTTTTGTAATATTTGTAAATATTATTAAATTATCAGTAAAAGCATATTTCAAAGTACAATATGTAAATATTTTGATGATATAGTTTTGAATTACAATTAAGTCTTGAAAAAACAAGATGTAATTTAATTAGATATTAACTGTGAAAATTAAGTATAAGAAGATGGTTACATGTGTAAGGCCATGATTCTGAGAAGTTAAGAAGTGGGGCCTCTATAGATTTAACAAAGTTGAAGTACTCGTATTATTTTTATTTCAATTCTTTGTTCCAATTAAAATAATCATCAGGGTCATCAAGGTATTTAAAATAGGAATTCGAGCATGTTTTCTATATATCGTTCTTTCTTAGCCTTTTCTCAGGTTTGAAAATAGAAAATAATCATTAAGGGGCTGAATATGTTGATGAGGAACCAGTTTAAAGCGAAACTTATTAAATTGGCTCCTTTTCATACAATATAGAACAACTTGTTTTATACTAGGCACTCCCCATACAGCCCATCTATCTAAGTTTAACTTCCAAATTCAAATCATTAATCGGTTATTCGAGTATTAGATAACAAATTTAATAGCATTTATTGTACCGTGATTTTGGAAACTTATTAGAGGAGACATCCGAGCCTCCATACAGTCTGAAATTGATTGGCTTTGCTAGGCGGATCAATCTACTCATGACACAGTATCTATACTTATGTTTGTTTCTATGCAAGCTTATATACTCGAATTGTTTTAGATTTTTCAATACGAAACTTTGCACAGTTCTCCGTTTTGATACACGATTTGAAAGAGTATACTGCTTGGACTCTACAGAGATATAATTTCAATTTGATATGAAAATCAGGTCTATTCAACTTTCAGCTTTGTGCCACTCCTTCTGTTACATCAAGATACACGTATACACTGCAAGTCTCATAATTAGAATTGAAACTGAAGATAAAGAAAATCTCCATTCAAAATTGGTTATTTGCACGTAAAATTTAACTCAATTTGCCCTTTTAATGTGTAACATTTGTAATTATTGTATGAAAATATTGTGGGTTGATCATCATCATCATAATAATGAAATCCGTGCAATAAGTGCGTGTGATTGCGTAATTAAAATATGTGAATGTAAAGGATACGTATACTAGTCCCGGGAAAATGACTCTAACGTCTGTTTGTACACATGACAATAACCATCAAACTCATCATAATCATGCAAGCGCCATAACAATTATGGGCACCGAAAAACAGATGGGCGAAACAAATTGTCGTCCACAAGTTAAGGTTCTGAAATGAACAGAGAGTTTCATGATATCGTTCAGTCATTAAATAATAATCCACTTAATATTAATTGCCATGATTTTGGTAAGATTTTGATGCCCGCCTTTGTCATGGCATATATACAATACAAGTATACAATATACCTAATATTTTCCACTTTCTCTGATGGCCTCAAGTGTCTTTTCTTGTGCTCTACTTTCAGCATTTAGGGTTGATGATGTTGTCCTCTGGCTAATATAGTTCTGGGTCATAAATGTGGTCATTTCGAGTGCATTTGTTATCCCAGCTTTTTGTCGAAATTCGGACTTTATTATCTGAATTATGGAGTGTGGGTTTGGGAACGCATATGCGACCTATATTCACCCTAACAAAAAATCCTCATCTCAATGCCTTTAAATTGTGGTAAATTTTCTTTTGCAAAAAGTTGAGCAATAAATAGTTTTCTAAATACAAAAATTATTAATTTATGCATTTTAATAACGCAAGCAATTAAAGCTTGTTGTTGTAAACATACATAGATAGATAGATACTTATACTCACACACTGAAAACTATTTCGTCCTGCTTGAGTTTGACAACAGCTGCGCATAGTAACCAAAGGATTCACATACCACATACGAGGATGCGATAGTGAATCGCAATGTGTCTCACCACCAAATAGCGAATATGTACGACTGACTATACATTGTCCTTCGTGTAGTTATTTCTGATAGTCAAACAAGTGTGAGTTTCTATCGTATGTGTTTAAATGTAAAAGGAGTAATATGCAAATATAGCAATTTAATTTCGTAAATAAATTTCATTGCAAAGTCATATTCAGGAGGACCCAGCTGTGCTCCAACATGCGTTTGCCATATAAATAACACTTGATTTGCCATAGAAAATTTAATTGAAAATCATATAATTTTAACTTAAAAGTTCTTTCCTAATGATTTTATGAAGATTGTAGTTATAAAAAATTTTCATAAGAAAGAAACTTTTGAAATGAAATGAAAGACTACAAATTTTTGAAAAAAGTAATATTTCAGAAAATAATGTTGTATCTTTACAGGAATCAGAATTTCGCTATTAAGGGTTTGTCTAGTCAAAATCCCATAGTAAGAAGGGGTCCTGAAGACCTGTAAGTTAAAATATTCTGTGAAGGTTTTATAAAAATGAATGAATGAAAGAATAGACTGTAATATCTTTTGCTATGACTTTTGATTATAACTAGGATCCAGAATATTGCTTCAGTATTCTGAGTTTATTTTTTAAATATATTGTTTGTTTATTTTATTTCCTTATATTCATAAATAGGGCTAACAATAAGGTTTCATCTGTATCATACCAACGACAATCATATGTCCTTCCTATAAAACAGAGAAAATGGTTCACTGAGCACTACAGGCCTCTTAATAAGCAAAAGGGCTGGATGATTGTTACGAAACAGTTTTTTATACGAACAAAAGTTCTGACTAGTTTATCAACGTGTCGTGCAATTTTAAATTTAATTTAATTAGAACACTCCTCTTTTATTAGTAGTTCTTGAGGGTCTTTTGAGGATCTCTTAATTCCATGAAGCTCCTGTGATTGTTCTAAGGATCTTTGTATAATTTCAATATTACTCATTCGTAGCCATATGTCCAAATTGGTTTAATAACAGAGTGATACAGTAAAGTCTTGTACTCAAGGCTTAGAACAGATTTTGAATTATTTAGCCAATGGAGACTTTTTGTTTTTAGTTTCATATATGTCTTTTTAGCTTCTAGATATTTTCTCCAGGTAAGACGTTTATACAGGTAAATATTAAGATAGGTTACCTTCTGAGTATGAGGAATTATAATGCCGTTTAAAGTTATAGGCGAGAGCAAGTCCTACAATTCAGTATAAATGTGATGTACTTACATTTCTATTTATTGCCTTTAACCCTCCATTTAGGTAACCACTCACACAAATTTAATTAGACAACTAAAGCGGATTATAATAGCAGTCCCATCAGCAATAGTTGATTTGGCAATTCGAAAATTTTTGGAATAAGAGTAGTACATAAAATTTATCTAGTTGGCCCAGAACACTTCCTTGGGGAATAACAGTTTTTTTTACAAACAACAAGCAAACATTTTATTTTGTAAATGGACCCTTCATGGCGTCTATACACGATCAAAAGCTTGTACTAAATCATTAAAATTAACTGCTGAGTAACATTCTCGTAGCTCAAATGTAGTTCTATTTTCAAAAGTCTTCTTCTTTTGTCTTCTTTTGACTTTCATCCATCGTTCTATTTTTTTTTTTTACCGAAATTTAAATTGCTGATCCGGGACTATATGATTAGTCTGTACTTATGTAAATAATGATTGAGTTTGAAAATAAGAAATGAGAAAATTGAGAAAGACTATACGAAGCAGCACATGTTTTACGTTTCCTGGGCCTTGGAACTATTATGATAACAGATTTCTCCAATTCAAAGGATAGTGTTGATAAGTTCTGGTAGAAATGTGTTTTTGACTTGATGATGCTTAAGATCCAAGCTTCCTAAACAAGCCCCGATTTTATTTAAAACACACGTTCTCTTATCTCAAACTTTTATTTTTACAATCAAATGTTTCTATTACCCTGTTTCCAGGCACCATATTTTCTAAGTTTTCGTAAAATAATATATACAATACCGCCCTATACAAGTTCTTGAACGCCTTTTTCAATTAAGTATAACAGTCAGCAGTTACTTATTAAAATTATCCTTATAAACCCATTAAGCCTAGGAATCTGCATCACAGTCATTTCAATTGAACAAACATCAATTTTCAATGAAGATTCCATAATAGGATTATTATGTAAAAGGATTGATTTCTATAAGATTGTGATCAACTAAATTGAACATAAAAGTAACATTTCATATGTCATTTTTTCAAGATAAATTCACATAATTCGCATTGATTTTAAATGCCCAACCAAAATGCAAAAAAACATTGAAGCAATCATAAATTCAAAGCCCACAAGAATAAGAGAATTTGAAATCAATACTTCATGATTTCAATGAAAAACAATTATTGTATTGGAAAATGCCAGAACATGATTGGAACAACTGTTTCAAAAATATTTACAAATACTGAAATCTGATCTGATCTGGGATTAGACGATTAGCGAAAATAAATCTAATCTCAAGCTAATGGATTTTACTTTGCTTTCGCTTGTTTCTTTTTTTATAAGTACATATTTTGGTTTATTGTTTGTTATTTGGGTAAGGAGATGTGATAAGAAATCAGGAAAACAATATTTCAGGACATGCAAAAAACAAATAGAAAAGTTGGGTTGGCTTGGTTGGCTTAGAAAGGGGAAGCGAATTGCCATTTGTTGGCAATTTGTGCGTTGAATTTTAAAATTTTAGTCAAATCAAATTTCAGAAAATAAAAAACAAAAAATAAGAGGAAATGGAAATATTTCATGTTACCACCCTCGAGGGGAATTTTGCATTTCCGAAACAACTCAAAATTTTGCAAAGAAATCAACCCCGCATGTGAAAATTAAGCCGCTTTTCAAGGTCAGTGGGTAAACAAGTTGCAAATTTCTTTTTGTTTTTCATTGCAAACATTTGCAAGGATTTAAATAAACAAAAGGCAACAACCCTCGTTTTGTAATATGCACAACTCTTTTTCTCTTCCTATCAGTTAGAGATAATATGAGTATGTGTGTGGCATGTGTTTCAATGGTTTAATTGTGTTCCTGTCAATGGTCAATACAGGACACAGGATACGCTGAGTAAAACTCATTTGCATATGCATATTGCAAAAGCAAAAAAAAAAAATCTCTTTTGCAAAACCTGGCGCACCCTTTGTTTTCCCACTTTTTGATGACAGCAGCCGCTGGTCATGCATAAGAGTTAAGAGCGCATGTCACTGCGTTCAGCTTCATTAAATGACTCATGGTAGCAACTGTACCAGTTACTGCCGCTTGGCTGATGGCAGACGCCAAATCAGGTTAGGATGCTGTTGCTGTCCATTCATTGCGTAGCCCAAACCAAAGTTAAATCCAAATCAATGACAAGGCAAGCGGAAGTTGGCTTTTGTTGCGAATCATAAGCGTATGGGAAGAAGCAACTTTGAGGGTTGCATATACCATGATTTTGGAAACACTCTACTACAATATACAGGGTCCTCGCTATGATAATATCTTCTTCCATTGTACATAACTTTAAATAATCATAATTTGTACTTTTTTATGTTTTTCTTTGAAAATTCTTTAATATTTATAGCTAATCAAAAGGCAACTGTCTTCCTTCACCACTTTGTGTTGTTCTTACAATAGATTTTGGCAGACGTAAGAACTTTTGTTTAGTTGATCAAGAGACTCAGGACTTTTCAGACTTAGTAAATTAAAATTCAATAAATCATAATTTGTTTTCTTTTCTGTCTGTAAAAAATCGTTACTTTTACTTTATTGCTTTGCTTTTGTAATTGTATCGAATGTTGTGGGTTTTTTGTTTTATTTTGCACTTTGTCCAATGTGAGAAAGTTTATCGGAATTTCATTAATTTTTGACTTTTTGTTTAAGTTTTTCCTTTCAAAGTGCAATTATCTTTACTGTCATCCTATGTATACTGTACAAACTCTTATATCAAAGTATCTATCTTATAAATGTATCTATACTAAATGGGTAGATATGTGTGTGTTGTGTATCTGCAATTTGTAGTTCTAATGCTTTTTCTTTTCTTTCTATGTATCTTCTATGTATATCTGTTTGTCGTCTGTCCATCTAATGTTTTTCTTTTGTCCTGTGCATAGAAGAAGTTTTGCTTGCACTTTTCCGCATCAAAGTTTATTGTTTGCAACGATAATTTTTTGATTAAATTTTAACAACTTTGGAAAGTTGTTTACTTTAGTGTAGTTTCGTTTTTTTTTTTTTTTTTTTTTTTTTTTTTTTGAAGAAGAAGTGAAGAAGCTCATTGAGAAAGTTGGGTAGGCGGTGAAAGTATAATGATTTGATTTTAAAAGTAACATTTTCTAAAACCTTAAAATTTGTTTAAGTTGTTGGAGTAACAAACTCAAAGTCGAATAAAAAAGTCAATAAAGAGATCATTGTTTTGGAGTTAGTTTAAAGTGAAAACCTGTCAGGAAGATCTAATATCACAAGGATTGATAATCATCTATCAAAGCCCTCTTGAGTGGACATATAACTTCTTCATTGGTTTCGAGTTAAGGCCTACCTTAAACCTCTACCTTTCTATGAGACGGAAACAAGTTCTCTAGTACCAGAAAAAATACTCTGGTCATACTTTGCACCCGAGGCACTACCTATTTGAGTTACTTAGAATAGAATGTATGCTTATTAATCCACAGATAGAACAGTATACACCATACTTATGGATATAGCTTTCTCACTATTATTTTGGAGATATAGTGTAAGGAGGAAACAGGGCTAGATTATCCATATAGGCAGCGTGGCAATGTAGACGCCGTGGCCCGTGAGGAACATAAGATGAAGTTAAATATTGTCAATTAGTTTGATGAAAACTTATAGCAGTTTTCAAAGAAATTTTTAGAGAAAGAATCATAAAGGAAAAGTGATTCAGAGACCAGGTGTTATACCTATATGGCAATTTTTCACGTTGTATTACTCATTGATTCAATGTAGACAGTTGATCCAGAGATTCAATTATGAATCAGAATTGAATTTGATTAACAGATAAGAGATATCTTGTGACGCATCATGCCACTTTATTGATCAGCTTAAGAGAAAAACTCAGATAAAACGAACTTACAAAATAAAACACTTGTAGATTTTGGATACGTTGTTCACAAGATTAAAGTGACTTATGAAACAATCAGTGACTAGAAGAAAATTGAATAAAAATTTAAATAATGATGTTCTTTGATTACTAGCTTTAACAATATGTTGATGATGATGTTTGAGTCCCAGAAGGAAACTACTTCTTAAATTTAACTTACTTTAAAACGAAACCTTGCTGGATCTAAAATATTCCCCCCTAGAAGGCTTAATCCGATTCTAGTGAGAAATAAATTTATGATAGATGGAAATTGACTTGACAAAATCTATTTTTTTACCATAAAAAATATAAAGACTTTCTTTTTTTCTCTCTCTTCAAATTAAGTCAAGTGGAAATATCCTGAAAAAAATGTTTGTGTTTATTGGGTGTATGCATATGATTCCGCCCTTTTTTGTGAAAACAAAACAAATTTGCTTGTTTAGAAAAAGGAAAATTTATTTATTCAAAGTATGCCCCATCTGCAGCTACAACCTTTGCCCATCTTTCAGGCAATTTACGGATTCCTTGCATAAAGAAGTCCTGGTCTTTTGAGGCAATCCAATTATGAAGCCAAATTTTGATATCTTCATAAGAAGTGAATCGCTCTCCCGTAAGATCAGACTGCATCCTTCGAAATAAATGAAAATCTGAAGGGGCTATATCTGGTGAATATGGCGGGTGGGGTAGCACTTCCCAGTCTTGTCCATTTAAATATGTTTTCACAACATTTGCCGTATGCGGTCTGGCGTTGTCATGTTGAAGAATTAATTTGTCATGCCTATTCACCCATTCCGGTCGTTTTTCTTCTATAGCTACCTTCAACCGCATTAGTTGTCGTCTGTAAACATCGCCAGTGATAGTATCAGACGGTTTCAGCAACTCATAGTGCACAACACCTTTCTGATCCCACCAAATACAGAGCATAACCTTGGTACAATGAATATTTTTCTTTGGCTGTGATGGGCCGGCCTCACCTGGCTTCAGCCAAGATTTTTTGCGTTTAGGATTCTCGTAATATATCCATTTTTCATCTCCCGTGATTATCCGATGCAAAAAACCTTTTCTTTTTTGTCTTTGAAGCAGCATTTCACAAATGGTTTTGCGACGTTCGATGTCTCGGTCTTTCAATTCATGTGGCACCCAGTTATTGACTTTTTGAACCATTCCCATTGCTTGCAAACGTCTTGAAATAGTTGATTGATCAACATTTAATGTTGTTGCCAATTCTGATTGTGTTTGACAACAATCTTCGGTCAATAAATCTTCCAATTCAGCATCTTCAAATTTTTTGGGTGGTTTTCCATGTTCTCTGTCCTCAATGTCAAAATCATCATTTTTAAATCGTCGAAACCATTCTTTGCAAGTTGTATTCGATGGAGCATGCTCACCGTAAACATCAGCAAGCAAACGATAAGTTTCCGCTGCACTTTTCTTTGCAACAAAATAGTGCAATAAAACCTCCCGCAAATGATGTTTACTTGGGATAAAACTCGACATTTTCAATGAATTAGAAATATTTGTTGTTTATGCTTCCACCGAATGTTATACACTGTGTTTAACAGCTGATAGTATTTTAGTGTGCAAGTGTAAGCGGCGATACTAGCGAAACTATCGGAAAGGGCGGAATCATATGCATACACCCAATAGTTCAATTGAAAATTACAATATTTTTCAACATCTAATTAAATTTAGCGTGTGGCAAACGATGCCATCCATGTACCTAATTGTTATTGCAACACAATACGAATATCAACTCAGACCGCAAAATGTCGCTCAATTAAATGTTTCCATGTTGCTTGCAATCAACTCCAACAAAAGTGAAAATTGAAAATGCGCTACAGGGAAAAAGGAAAGGAAAATTTTGTGCTATAAACATAAAAATTAACGACTGCAAAAGGTTGTAAAAGACAAAAGAGCAAGCAACCAGACGAAAATCGCGACTTGAGACGGTAGCAAAATAAAATATCCTTGCATGCATATCTTGAATCCTAATAGCACATATATACAAAGCAAACTTCCGCCTTACCACTTCTCTTCTATTGCTTCGTTGCGGCATTTTGTGGTCAACATAAAAATCAGTTTTTACGGCATCGACACAAATCTCACCCCAGTTCCTTTTGTTACATACACTACTAACCAGATGAGAGATGGAAATGGAGACGAACAGACCAAAGATGATGTAGCACAACTGAAGATTAAAACATTGCAGGCTGCTTTGATGTGCAACGACACCCGAAACTGACTGACGCGCATTCGACGATGAATGAAACCAAAAGTCAAAGGCACATTAAATACTTTCGAATGTTTCTTTGACGATTTCATTACACATCGACACAACTCCAACTCCAAGTCTGAGCATAATTACTTTGCCACTGAACCGTACTACAATAGAATGCAAGGGAATGGAGGAAGGGAAAAGTAGGACTTTTGTCCTTCGCTTGGCAATTAGTAACATTTATTGTTCAGTTTTTGGCTAAATGCACATTACGACAAAGTGAGAATTTTTCAGTTCAAAATACTTCTTTTTGTGAATTTTATTCTTTAAAGCTGAGCTACATTAATAATCCTACAAGAATTCTAGAAAAAAAGTTAAGAGGATTCTCAAAAACTTATCACAAAAACGTTCTTTTCTTTTTGAGTAATGAGGAAAAGGTTTCTTTAACTTAAAAATTAAGATTTTACCTTTAATTGGGTTTCAATTTTTTAAAAGAAAATTATGTAATTTAATGTTTTTTTAGATCGAGATTGAACTAAATAAATAGTGCTTTATAGCATGAAATTCAGATTCAGATGGGGGCCGTGATTGAAAAAATACTTCAAGTTCTTAGAGAGAAACACAAATCTTAAAGTGACAAAGTCCAAATGAAACAAATTTTTGTTTTTTAACAAAGAGTGTTAGAGTCCCTTAAATTTGTGCTGCCTAGGGCACCATATATGCTTTAATTAGGATCTTGTAGTGGTATATAGAGAAAGTCTCAATTAAAGAAGTTTAAGCTGAAAAATCTGAAAGAAAATATAGAGTTAACTAAACTAAAGTCTGAAACTGAAAAGAAGTCAAAGCAGACTAGTTCGATATGGAAAAGAATGATTTTAAATAAAATCAACAATTGTAATACTGATACTTCTACTTTCCTAATATAGGTATTAGCATGAAATTGTTTTAGTAAGTGATTCATTAAAAACTTATCTTCATTTGAATTATGGAATCAAAACAAAAGCATTGAAATCGTTTCGACTATGAGCTAGTCACTTCTAATAATTCCAATTAGTAGTGAAGCTCCTTAACCCTCCGACTAGGGAGTCATCCGTTGCCCTTATACGAGGTACAAGGCGCACAGGGACCTTCTTTCTATTTGTATGTCATTTTGTATGAAAACGCCATTTTTTTAAAAATTGTTTTTATTTTGTTTTATTATTATATACTAATTATGAATGTATAATGATTTTTAGAAAGTAAGTACTTATAGCGAAGAGTATGCGTAGGTAACAATAAGTAAGGATAAATTCAAAGAACTCGTTTCAAATGTATTCAAACAATAAAACAATTAAAAACAAGCCAACAAACTTATCACCTTTAAATCTCAATAAAACTGAACTATTGGTCGGATCGCCATGAATTTTGTTTGTAAATGATTCTATATAAAATTTCCTTGGATCACATGTGGAGGTCGGCTATACTTCCTATGGACCATCAAGGAGTAATTTCAGTTTGAAAATGAAAAAGGACACCAGGGACCTTCTCACTCGTTCCCGTACTAATCACCTTTAAATCTCAATAAAAATTGAAATATTGGTCGGATCTCCTTGAACTTTTTTTTAAATGATTCTAAATAAAATATTCTTGGAATACATGTGAGAATCGGGTATATTTCCCATGGACCATCAAGAAGTAATTTCAGTTTGAAAATGAAAAATGTCCCCAGGGACCTTCTCACTCATCGGAGGGTTAAATCGACTTTGAACATAAGTTTTGGTCTGCAACAACTTCTTGAACTTGTTAAGGGTTCCAGCTAAGAGTCACCACATAGATTTCTTTAGCATCGTTTTGTTACACTTCCTATTTCATGTATCCAATCTTTCTATATAATAAGAGAACATTATAATCTACCATATTTGTTTGATAATCTCGATTATTATGATGAGACAAATTGTAATTATGACAAGTTTCTTGTTCCTTGTTAGCAATATCAATGAATTTTCTTTTTTCACAGTATAATGGAATGCAATAATATTTACAGTATGCAAAGATTTGCAGTAGAGAATTTCTCTGAACTCCTTAAAATTATATTTTAGATTTCATTTAAAAATGTTCAACATTTCATTTTCCATTCCATTCCAAAGTTACTTTGTAACTTTCATTAAATGCGTTGATTATGTTTAAATCTCCAGTGACTACTTGAAGGACTTTGAATAAACATAAGCAGCTTATTTCGGGCGATTTCTTCTAAGACTCTCTTCTTTTGGTACTCAAACTTGTTGTAGTTGTAGTAGTTACAGTAGTAACAACAACAATGAGAACAACAATAGCTACGAAATAAACTAACAATGACAGCGCGATTAACTCGCGTTGTAAGCGGTTTTGTTGGGGCTGCTGCTGCTACTTTCGTTGTCCGGGATGTCTTTAATACAATATGTATGTATGTATGTATGCTGCATACATAGATACTCACTCACTTTTGTGTGGTAGAAGCAGGATTTTTTTTTCGCGGCATTCACTAATTTCGTATGCATGAGGAGACATGTAAAATGAGAGAAATAAAAATGTCGACGTCGAGTGGATGAAGAAAGTGTGGATGTGGCAATGGAACGCCTTAACGATTTTAATGCCACTTAAAAATCAAGCTGGCGCAAGGATGCAACAAGGATAACGTGCAATGCTGTTAAGTAAATCAGACGGCGCTGAATGTGAAATAGGATAAGGGATACAACGCAAGATGACATGGCGGAAGACGGCAACATTTTAATCCATATTTCTTGCGTTGTGGCAGACAATTTAAAAGATAATAGCATTTTTATATCTTTTATAACTTTTTATGTTGATTTTCATTGCCACAGTTGCGTGTTTGTTGTTGCTGGTGCTGCACAGAAGATGCAAGTATATGCAGGCATTGCTAACCACTTTCAAGGATTATAATGTGCAGTTTATACTAAATGCAAAAGTATATCTACATGTAGAACTTTAAACATCCGTTAATAAAGTTTACAAAAGTATTTCGGGTTTCATTTTAAGATTTAATAAAAATCTACGCACACTTTAAAGCTTATTGGCAAACAAAATATTAATTTCTTACAATAAAAATAAACTAAATCGAAGCAAAATTATCAACATGCAATGAGATTTAATTATAATGGCGTCCGAAGATACATCCATGGTGCAAAGCATCGGAAAGTCTTCATCAACTAGAGGGAACTGGTAAGTACATCTTGAATCTGCTACTTTCTGTTGGAAGTAAATGTCTTTCTTCTTCGAACGATAATAAGGATAGTAGTTACATAGCAAACTGTGACCGCCTTTGAATCTGAAAACCAAAAAACTCATAAGGTTAAGATGTTTATAGATGAGAGATTAAAATTATCGTACTTGGCATAAGAACAACCAAACTTGATCGTATAAGCGTAGACGATATGTGTAAAATTATTTTCACCCATTAAATGGATATATGTTATATTTTGATCTTTTGTAATAATTCTTCCTAAATTTTTGGATGCTGCCACCTCAATTCTATCCGGTTGTTTTAGGTAAGCGTGCTCATTGAACCAATGACTCATAGCTGACTCAATGAAATTATACGTCGACTTATTCGCTCTCATGAAGTATTTATTCTGTACAATTTGCTTTATATTGAAGACCATGAATTGTTTAGGCACTTCCACAATTTGTTCTGTATTGGATGCAAAGTTTGTGCAAGGGTCTCTTGCATAAGGATTACAATTTTGTTGAAAATTACTTGCCATTTTACTAAGTTCGTTACTCCATGACTATGTTTAATATACATGTATTTATGTTACAGAGACAGAGAAAATTTTTAGATTCATACCTAGTAGTACATACCATGTAAATCATGTTTCCTATATTATGTTTCTCAGCAAAACGATTACGTAACCCATTGTGCCCCATTACAAGAAGGTCCTGCATTTTTCGATATTTAGCATCTTTCAAATCGATCAATTGGAAATCAGCACAAGCCTTTGGAGCCTGGAAATTTTAGTAAAAAAAAAAAATTACCTTAGCAAATAAATACTTTAAATTATTTGACACTCTCTTCAGATCTCTTTAAGATTGGAACAGAATGGTGAAGCTGAAACTGAAGCCCGAAAAAAAAAATGAATAGAATGTGAGGTTCAACCTCAGTAGGGTTTTTAAACCTTGGCAAATAAAGAAACCTTGATTAATGAACTAAAAATGGATGGAGAGAGACAGATGATTTGAAGACGAGTGAATTCACACTACTTTGACTTCACGGCTTCAGCTTCAGACTCAGCTTCACATTGTCTTTGTTTTGTCAATTTTTTGGCAGACTCAGTTTCAGCTTCATTATTATGTTCCAGCCTTCAGAGTTTATGAATAGTGAGTTAATATTAAATGTTTTGGTTGCCCTTAAAATTTAAATGATGGAGACTTTTAACCTTGGGTAATGTAGTTTTTCAATATGATGGAACAAAACAGAATGAAGAATGAAGAAACTATAGGCTACAGATAGAGCTTCCGTTTTGCCAGTCCTTGTCTTTCGATGCCCAAATAAATTTTGATGTATTCTTCTCTTCTACCTTTTGCACAACAAGGATCTATAAATAAATTTTACATACTTCAAATGGTAACGTTGCGATGTAGACCCCATTTATATAAAGCCTAAGTCTTGCAAGGCTTTCTGTGTTTATAATTATTAAATTTTTACACAATAACACAAATCAGAGTAGGATTTCAGATATTTGCTTTTTATCTCAGATATCAAAAGTATTAATAAATTTCACTGATTCTAAACAAAAATATCGAAATATCGACAATGAACTTGGCATTTATCTAAGAATTCATCAAGAGTGCAACAGTGCTACACATTGACGTTTTACTGTACTTCAATTTAGATTATGCAAAATATCAATAAGTTTTCATTCTTACCTCACAAAAAGTATGTTTGTATGTCCTATTCTTGCCGCATCTTCTTTCGCAAATATCACTTGGAAACAACTTAGCCGTAGTCACTCTCAGGAACATTATTATAACCAAGACAATGTGAAATTGTTTGCTACGCATTCAAATTGAATTTTCTCAATTTTACAAGTTTTGTCATGATTATCAATCGATTTGATGTTAAAATCATTTACAAATAAAAACAAAAATAAAAATATACTTCTGAATTTTATTGAAATTGGTAGTAAATGCAAAATCACGCCAGACCATTTAAGGTAAATGTTTAAGGGAGGAGAGCTTTGAGTAAAGCCGGAAGCCTGAAGCTAAAATTTCAATTAATTTCCTTTTAGTTATGCATGGATGTAGGTAATGAATGCATGCAACGACGAAAGTAGTAAGGACAACGACAAGTAGACAAAAGGATGCAAGTATATAATAGAAAACATCATCGTACTTGTACTTGTAGTTCAGGTTCAGCATAATTATTTAGTTTTGCCATTAGTGCCGCTTGCCTTGTTAAACTTACTGATCCAACCTCAAGTGTGGGATTAATTTATAATGTCAACTGAGTAGCAAAGCATGATATAAAATGATGAGAGTAATCAGTAAGCATATATGAGTGATGTATGATTAAAATGATAGACATGTAGAGAGATAGACAAAAGTCATGTTATCGACTACAATTCGACTTGACTTTCAATTTATATTGTAATACCGAAATGTCAGCAGAGTATCATGCATATCGCTGATAACTGGAAGCCATTGAATCAAGACAAAACGCACGCGGCACAAAACTAAAGGCAAATAATACAACGTCAGTGACTAAGACGGACGGACAACGCCAATTGTGGCGAGCGCCAACTCACGTAGAAAAGTTTATAAGATAAGTAGATTTGGTTTACCTAAGTTTGCCAGTGTCATGCACTTGGACGAACTGAAGACGACAAGGGCCGTTGACACCTGACACGACTTGGCATGGCAACCTGATTCAACTAGCGCAGCTGATAAGAAATGTTCAGACATCATTGCAGTGGGGCACGTCACCAAGATAATAATATTGTGTGGAAGACAATGGATACCACAATGGCGGCGGCGAATTATTATTGAGTCACTGAAATCTGCAGTATTGTTTTTGTTTAATTAGAGAGAATAAAGGTGTGTGTGTGATATACTTAGAGAACAAAGAAGTACATGGAGAGAGAAAAGAGAAAGGATTAAGGTTTAGTTGATACAATTATTTAGTGCTCTATTTAGCATGAAGAAAACTACCTATAGAAGTTGAAATTGAATTTATCTTTAATGAAAGTGGTGATAATATGCGGCACTTCTGAAGCCACTGACTGATGAATATTTTCCAGAAATATTGGAACGGAAATTTCGGTAATATTTTTCAAGTTTCCCTAATCTTGCTTGCAGACCCATAGATAAAACAATTGTAATTAGGGAAACTGTATGGAAAACATTAACAATTTTCGAGAGGGAAATACCACCCAGAAACCACTAGTTAGGTAAGTGGAAATTATTATATAACTGGTTATTGAAACAAGCTAACTTAGGCTATATCTTGTGACTGATACATTGCGTCCTACCTTATAAAAACACTTTACGTTCAATTCTTTTAAGACATCAAGTTCAGTAAAGAAGTGAAATCATAATTTTCGACACCAGAAAGTAATACGATTGTTTTTACATTGGTGTATCTCTCTCTCTTTATTCTCTTTAATCTTCAATACCCCTTTCGGTATTTTGATAGGGTAGGGTACAAATATTTAACTGATAAAAACATTTTGCTCGCGAAGCTCATTTTTAAGCTTACAGTTGATTTCAAATATCATTCGAGTGCATTTTCTATTGCATGAGGTGCTTTTACATTTGAAAATTATATTTTGTAACTTTTCGATGTTGTTCTTGTTGTTGATAAAATAATTTTTTTTTTCTTTTTAAGTGAATATTTATGAAACAAAAACTTGCGTGCGTTGTGCGGAACACGTAAATGCAATAAATGTATTTGCACGTCGAATTCGTGTTCACGGTAAAGATTTTATTCTTTTACGAAGTGAATTGTTTCAAGTGGTTTGGGTTTCAATTGGATTTGCTTGTTGTTGAGCCCGCATTGTCTGGAAAGTTTATTATGGAGCTTAAGTTCTGAGAATGAAATAAGTAGAAATTACGTTGTGGCATATCATACCCACCGCTTTCGTTGTCACAATGAGTTACGAATTTCCACGTTATGCAGAAATGTTATAAATTAATAGGATTTTCTTTAACTTTATGAAAATTACATATGATCGAAATTGTATCTTTTAGTGGAAAATTTGCATTGAATATAGATAGGAATTAATGTTTAATTTTCTTATGGATATTCCAATACCTTTCTGTTTTGGATTCTTTTTCAGATAGTTTCTACTATTGGATATATTATCCACTCAGAACTTAAGCAAAAGATAAAAAGACACAAATTTAGTATATAGAAAAACTATTTATATTTAAACATAGCCCACACCAATATTCAAGCAGTTATCTCAGCGATAAAATACCTATGCAAAGAAATGTTATTAACATGTCACTTGGTAAATAAAGGGTTACTCAATAGGGACGTTTTAAATTCAAAATACTGGCATCCCTATAACTTCATTTCATCTGATTTTATGAAAATGCTCAGTACAATTGTCAGAATGTTCATCATGGAAAGTTCTGTAACTCAACCACGTATCAAAATCTACACTACTCATCCAGTGACGATTCAAGACCTCAAGAACAGTCAAAACCAAAAACAAGAGTCACCAAAGCTTTAGCCAGTAGCCAGAAGGTAACTGTTGGGCTCTAGTCCAATATGTTTACTAATGAAAAAATTTTACTTACCCAAAACAATATTTCAAAGGCAATAGATCCTTGTGGGTTAAAGTCTAACAGTACAGAAATCCTAACTTAATTTGAAGACCATGAAACTATAATGATCGATCTAGACATTTTTTATTGTTATTTTTCAAATCCATTTCGTTGCTACACTAATTCTGAAAAATTGTTAGTCGTAACTTGATTGCAAGACCATGTAATTACAATATGATGATCGATCTAGACCTTCTTGCATTCTCCATTGTCCGTGTGTCCTTAATAAAACGCACATATCTTTTTCAAAAGCTATAAATTGCATTTCAGGCCATAATTAATGACCTTAGACAGCATTTTAATTAACTAATTTGTAAGATGTAGTACTCATGTGAGCAAAATGAAATGTTTTCCTTGTTTTTCTTCGTGATAGAAGAATCTCTATGGAGGCTTTCGTATAAATCACTATGCTTTTGCTAATGAATCCATAAACTTCGCGAAGTCAGAGTCTGCTGTTTAATGATTTCTCTTAAAATGATTTCCATATTTTACGTTATTTGACCATCAAGAATTCAATATATTAATCGGAAAAGTATCTGCAATTGCTGGCAAGGTGCTGATCCCTATGATGAATATTCCTGCAATGTGCAGAGCGATGGGAAGTCACGTAAGAAAAAGGGAAAAGAATAATAACAACATAGTAAAAAATCGACCTAGTGCGAGTTAGACTCGTACATGGAGGGTTCCGTACCAGATTGTGGTTTGTATGGGAGGTAACCCCCTAGTTGACAGATTTGGGTGTATGTATAGCGCATATATCAGAAACCGTTTGGTACTCTTTAGGTTCGGAACCCTAAAAAGGGACAGAAGACGAATTTTGGGGCAAAAAGAATGGATTTTGGAATGGAATTAAGTGATTTTGAATACTTTGTGTTTTTATTTTCGCCTATCTGATATGTGCAACTCCGATCAACCTAAAAAAGGAAAAAAAATTATCGCCATAATAGAAATTTGCAAAAGTATTGCCACTACTTCAAAAGCACTTAGAAGTAATTCAAGATGCCCAACTATTTTTTTATTTTCATACGAGTACAAATACGAAAATGGTTGTTGGGGTTGGCAAAATTTCACCACCAAATAATATACTTACTAAATTGCAATATACCCAAGTTCTTAAAACGAAGCAGAACGAATTCAAATAATTGCAAATCATTAAACAAAGAAAGAAAAAAATGATGAGATATAAATAAAAACAATGAAAATAAAAATCATATTAAATATGCAAACGTCACGTGAAGGAAGACGGCGGCTTATCACGCCCCAAGCATTTTTAATAAAATTTTTAAAACAACAAAACATAAAGAATCAAATTTATTTTGTTTTGTATTATGTATTATTTTAAGGCAAATGGTAAATGTTTTTACTATTATGAGACAATTTCACTTATCAGTAACAAAACAGAAACAAAAACCAAAAACAAGATAAATCACTAAGTTTGTTTCATCGAATCTCACATACCCTAATTTTTGCAAATATTAATTCATTTGTCATTTTAAATTGATTTAAAAATAAATGAATTCAATTGTGTTAAGCAGCTACCTCTTCCAATAATTGGAGAACTACGAACTTAACATACAACAGCTTCATATGTAAATAAATGACGCCTGTTACAAATTTCAGAAGGGTCACCCTCATTATTTCCATGTAAAGTTTATAGGGGCTCTATGAGTTACAAACATCAAGCCAAAGTGATAATACTTGCTAACACACAGTATGAAAGGTATCAACATATCCGCCCACAGTCGCGAGCATAAACAATCAACAATTTTGCAATTGGGAAAATAAGGAAAATTGTAATGAAAATGGAAAATGGGAAATGAGTAAAACATTAAGCCAAAATACAATAATAAAACATTTTAACAAGACATTTGATGTGGTTTTTATATGTTTGGCATAGCGACAAAGAAATAAAAATGGGAAAACCAGAAAAAATGCTAAGTATAAGGATTTCTATTGATGCCTGCACACCTTGAGGGCTTTAATTTTTATGACGAATGCATGTCATATTGTATTGTATATTCTTATAGAAAATAAAGGACTGTGAACTGTGTAGGATATAAAAATGCGACAATTCACATAAAGGTTAAAATTTTGTTGGCATTCTTCGATTCTTCTATGTTACTTTTGCGAAATTTATGCAATTAGAAATTAATGTTATACTACGATTATACAGTAAACGATCTGTCGCGCTCGTAGAATGATGAGCACGCACCATCACACATAAAACCACAGGCACGCACAATATCCGGAGGCTTCTGATTATCCTTCTGTGTGCCTCCTCATTTATGACGTGTCTTTAGCAGTGTGTGTAACATAATAAGGACACTGCATTTTAATGCGCTCGCATTTTTATGTTTAGCACCAGTTTTTATGTTAGAATATCCTTGTCGATTCTTATATTCAGTACTTAAAGCAGTCCCGAGCCGAGGATATTGAAAGTAGTAAATTATTTTGACATTTTTGTGTGTTTCTTCTTTTGCTATGAAGTATTTGATATTGAAATTAATAACTTTTGTTATGACAAAAATCTACCATATCAACTGTTAAATGCATAATGAGTTCTATAAGATTTTATTAGATACTTTTTGAGGCGTGTGCGTGCGTCACAAATTTGTTCTTATCTGCTTTATTTTAGTGGTCATTGGGATGATTTTTAATGATCAAAAATTTGTTCTTGATAAATTCAACTTTCATTAATTGTTTACCTATGGAAGCATGATAATCCCTAAACAGAAGATGAGTACTCGAAATATTGGGGGATTACTCGTGTGAAAAATGCAACTGTCATGAAGGCCTAAAAAGTAAAGATACAAAGTCAGTGAGCTTAGTTCATTGGACAATTCTGCCTACCCATTCTCATCCATCCATCGACTGCTCAAAAGTCTTAAAATAACATTGAAAAAATTGTACAAAATTGTACATTATTTTGTATTGAAAACATCACAACATCATCATGATGATAATGCTAATCACTCCTTGCACATGCTCGAATAAGCAATGAAAAGGCCAAGGCTTGACGCTTTTATCTCAGAAGAACAACAACAATTTAATTAGAAATTCAGTCAGGAAAAAATAATGATAAACCTTGCATTTTTTTCACTCCTCACCTTACCATCCATTGAATCAGTAGCAACCCCGTCAGTATTTCTTGGCTTTGTTGCCTTTATAGCCGACGGCTAATAATGTCCTTTCGGTGCCCGCACGGGCCATACGTCCCGCACTTTGCACATACTACTGCATAAATATTAAAGGAAATTGAAACAAATCTAATAAATGGACCAAAAATGTGCGTACTTAAAAGCACTTTGCATATTTTATCGAGTTTTCTTTGCATTTTCCATTCATTTTTTAAGGTTTCAATGCACGTTCAATAGCCATACAGAGTCCTGTAAGTTATTCTTCTCGACTCGACTCATTTACAGGCGTAGATTATGAAATTAGCATATTTTTCTGTTTTTTTTTTTACTCGATTTTTTTTTTTTTTTTTTTTGTGTTCTCATTACACTTGGTAGACTCTTCTCTCCTTAGTTCCTCAGTAACCATTTCCTGTCTGAATTTTAAGTAATTTTTTCTACATCAGAAAAAAAAAGTTTGTTGAGAATTAAACATATTTTTTTCTATTTTTGTTTTGTTTGAGCATCGAGCTCTTCAATTAAACGTGTAATTACTCTGTTTTTTAATTTGCCAGAACCAAACCAATTCAGGATGATACTTGAGCTGGGGTTGCCTCTGTACATTTTTAAAATTTTTTTTAACTTCTTGTTTCTTTTTCATTTTATTCTTTTTCACGGAAGTTTTAACTTGTTTTTATTTGATTTTCTTATTTATTATGGTTGAAGTTTTTAGGCCGCAGTTTTCCTTCCATTTTCATTTGTTGCTATTCGTTTGTTGTGACTTTTGAAACGTGCTGCTTTTCTGAAGATGAATTAGGTATATTTTTTCGTTTTATTTAATTATGATTTTGACATTTTAGAGTGTTTGAATTGGACAGAATATGGGGTGAGTTTTATTTAATTATTGTACTTTTACTTGAAGTTCAAGTGTTGATCTAGAAAGTTCAAAGTGACATCTGTTGAGTGTGTAATTTAATAAATAAGAAGTAGTAGGTCAATGAGAACTTGAGATTCCAATGAGAGTTCTGAAATTATAACAATTGCAAACTATGGTTTTATATGACGATAAATAAAATTGGGTGAATATTTTAGATGATTTTTTGCCTATCGTGAAGAATGTTTACAATGATTGGTTCATATTTCTTCAATGAAATTGACAACTTGATTAGCATGGAGTTAACAGTTCAGATTGGTTCTATAGGAAATATGACACTGTATGTTTATTTAATTATAACAGACTTTCAATGACTGGGCTAATACATCTTGGAATGAATCTATCTATCTCAAATGAATCATGTGCTCTACGCAACACTATATCTAGTCAAATTGCCTTTACGAAAATTTTCACAAATCAATTCGTGTGATGTTGTGAATCAATGATTTAGTTGAATTCGTTAACAAAGCCCGAGTCATAGCAGAAAACACGAGTCGACAGAAAAAATTAGTTGAATGATTCGGATCAGAAACACTGTACTATCGCATGTATGCCTTCTCATTTCGTCTCGTGATACCGAGTCATGTGACTTGGCAAGTCATTCCCGAAGACACGAGTCTCACAACAGTATATTTTCATAATAGTGTGATGCAGCAAAGCAAATGAAACAAAATGAGTTAATTGACTCGTTTCAAAAGCACACATGACTTGATTTCACTGGTAGTGTGCACAGAATGATTGCCGACTGTTTACAGAGGTCTAGTACATACATATATAAAAATTATTTCCCTTTCCTTTTTTTGGCGAGAAAATCATGCATTGTTCACTGGTGAACTAAGAATAATAGGAGCTCTTAACGACAAAACTAAACGAGAGTCCTGGTAGGGTCAATAATTTGAGAACTTGAACAAAAATAAAAACGGAACAAGGTATTTCGACAAATGAGTGGATCTTCTTAAGTAAGTAAGGCTCAGTAATCCACCATTCCCACTGTTGATGTCACTTTAAAGAAAATCCCATTATTTTACTATTTAATAAAATAATAGAAAATAATACTAAACTCACCAAGACTTTACCCATGGTCACCAGCTGCCAATTTTTATATGCTCTTAGACATAAAAAGAGAACAATTTTTGACACTAACATAAGTGGATTGTAGACAAAAAAGACTCACAATCCCATCCATTCATTCATTTCTTTAGTCTGTCAGTTTGCGGAGTTATTTTGTTTTTCCTTTTTAAATTATAGCAAAGTACTTATGTACAAGAATAGTTCTACTGCACATGTGGAAGTATCTAGTATGTACAATATCTATTACTCCCAACTAACAGAGTTCTTTCATTCATTCATTACAAAAACAACTAAGCAACAGCACCAACAATAACGACACACAAAGGGATCTTATCAAAAAACCGTCAAACTTAATCTGTCTGTAACAAATTCCTCTTTTTTTTTTCTCGATGTTATAATTTCAGTTTCGCTTTTCGCAAAAAGCAACTAAAATCAAAAGATTCCTGCAACTTGCACTGAGTGCCATCACAATGTCTTCCCATTCTCCTGTCAGTAACTTCCTTGATAGAAAGCACTTGAGAGCGCCAAGTGAAAACAAAAAGCGACACATCCAAAATGGAACTAAAAGGAATAAAAATTTTGGGGAAAAAAGACAGGAAACTACAAAAGATTCGATATAATAAAAATGACTTTTCGAAGAATAAAAGTAAAATAAAAAGAAAATCAAGACAGGACAACCAGAACGCGCAGTCGACTGAGACAACGACGAGTCTATTAGCGGCAGACAAAAGGATAACAACTACAACATTCAACTGCAGGAATATAGCAACAGAATCACTAGCATTAATACTTTCTAGTACAGACATCTTGTTGCTTGAGTAGTTTTATGATTTTTATTGTATCTGACAAGAGGATACAAGCGTACACCATAGGAAGGATATGGCCGAAGTCAAGCCCAGCCCAGCCATGTCAGCCAAATGACTTTGTGACATCATGAAAATGATGTTTCGCGTGAATTTCATGAAATAAATGTTTATTTTTAGTGATTTTATATTTTGTTTTTTTTTTTCTTTTTGTTTTGTGTCATTTGCGATAAGTTAATGGCTTCGAGCATCATATCAATCGCAATAATTTCTAATTGGAATACAAACTATGCTTCGCGATTAGTGTTTCGAGGGTTGACCGGAAGCTGTTCAAATCATGCTAAGTACTACTATTATCATAGATGAGTATTTTTGTTTTTAATAGCATCTTGATATCATAAACATGACCATTATGGGTCTCATTCTTGTGTTAATCCTTAGAAATTAGCAAAAGATTTATGAAGAAAGCAATGATATAATGGGTTCCAGAACAATTTTCAAACAATTTGCATATAAATTATGAAGGCAATTCATTCTTTGACATCATAAGAACACTAGGAAAGACAAGCATGTGAACAGGTTTAAGGATCAACTTTGAACTTTACACAGTGACACGACTTTTTTCTCACATACCTAATTCTTTTCAACTCGTGTGCTGAAATGATGTTTGAAATTCAACACATTAAATTCGCTTAGTCATATGCAACTCTTTGCATGGTTTGTCTCTTCCTTGAAGGCGTCCAACACATCCAATTCATATGCAGCTTAGTAAGGAAAACAAGCCAAAATAAGTCGTAAATCTTTTAGTGCGTCACATTCTAAAATATACGAGTACATATATTCACATTCGCAGTCATAAATCATGCGCTTGCCATACGCAATTTAAATATTTACTTAAAGGACAAAGTGACATACAAAAGAGAACTGAACTGAGCTGAGTAGTTACCAGTCGCCTCCCATTGAAATTTTTAACAGAATTCTTGGGCAAATAGTAGTCACCCACTGAGTGGGTGAGTGAGGTGAAGTGAAGTTGTCTTCAGTGGTATTTAGAATTTTCTCCAGAGATTTGTGTTTTGTGGAAAATTGAAGCATCCTGAAAGAAGAAGTTCAGTTTCATTGAATCATTTTAATTGGTGGAAAGTTGGTTAGAAAAAGGAGAGAGAGAGGGAGAGGATTGTAAAAACATGATTTAAAATTTTTTAAAGTAAATGACATCAAGGGTGATTTTCATATTCTCTATAAGAATTGGTGCATTTAGTAAGACTAAACAAGTCTTACTTGGTTTATTTCTGTAAGTATTTTAATTTTCATCAATATATTCCGGTTCTAAAATGAAACTTTCTAATAAGATAAAAAGTATTGTAAAAAACATGACGAATTGATCAAACAACCATTGCCTTTCTTTCTTTTATTTTCAGGTGCGCTTACATTTCACTGCGGAAACTGTAACCAAGTAACTTTAATAAAGACTATAAAATCCAAAGAAAACCATGAAATCTGTCATTTGCACCAAACGCACGTTTTTGGTGAGCGAGTTGTTCAGTTTAAGGTTCAATTGTCAATGAGAGAAGTCAAAATGGTAATAAACATCTTCTAGTTTCAAAGTTAGTCCTTAAATTGTCCCAGCTAGAGGAATCCAACGGATTTGCATCTAGCAAATATAAAAGACATAATAAATAACTTTTCAAGACATTTTGGAGGCAAATTGTTAGGTGTATTTTCATACTCTTCACGCAGTAAACAAATACCCATTAAAATTTATTTTTTTTTATTAGAAAAACTTTTTTGTTTTTTGAGCCAAATCGGACCACTAGGGGGCTTACCTCTCATACAAACCACACATTTACTTTCAGGTTCTTATTAGAAAAACTTTTTTGCTTTTTGTCCTATTGAACTAAAATTTAGATATAAAATGTTACTCATCATTGGCCATAAAATGCCATAAGTCTATAGAATTACTGCTTCGTATAGCTCCTATACAAACCTAAACCCAAATGTACTTTTTTATTAGAAAAACTTTTTTGTTCTTTGTGTTATCGAATTGAAATTTGAACTGTACAAGTGTCTGATCAATATTCAACAAATTTGTAGATTTCAAGACCCTAGGATTACTGGATCATAAAGCTCCAACACAAATATTTCGGTCTCTATGTGAACTGACAATGCCGTAAACATAAGTCAAATCAATAATTAAATATTCCTGAGCTCTCTATAAGCAAAAACGTTTTCTAGGGAGTGCGTGAAGAGTATATCAACTTCGGCATAGTCGAAGTTAAATTTCTTACTTGTTTTTATTTGTTCTGGGTCAGATGGTGCTGCGCACAAACCAAGAAGCCTGAGTTATGCGTCGAAGTGCCTTGTTTTGGCAGGCCTAGGCTCTCCGACTGCTGCTTGCAGTAGCAATATCACAGATTTGAATAGGGTAACGCCAAACAGGAGCTACACTTGTCTAAAAAACTGCTCTCTTGTTGTTGAGCGACATTTTACTGGACCTTAAACCTAGTTATCTCAAAGATATATGTACGTTCTTTTTAAAGGAGATTTTGAAGTGTTGGTGCATTTTAGCCTAGTACGTTAAATAAACTTTTCATTGTAAACATAATTATTTATTATTACTCAATATAAGCCTAAATATGTTTTCATAGAATAGTAAGGTCCTCCTACACCAAACATTTGATAAGATTTCAATGGTTTTCAAAGAAAATTTGCAAAGAAAAAAATCCATTTTAAGTACATGTATTTTCAGTCAGGCGGACCGTCCTCGGCCCATGGTATGTATTAGTGCTGCCGAGTACAATGTTCCGTACCCAAACTAAGTCCATTCATTCGTCTGACCACGGGCTGTATCTCATGAATATTATCAGGTTGACAATTGAAATTTTCACAGGATACTGATATAATAAAAATATATAAAAAAATAATAAATATAAGATAATATTAAAAAAATTAAAGGTTCCCCATACAAGAAATGTGTGCTCCAATATACTCTGCATACAGTTTGCACAGCACTGTAAGTCATTTGTCTACAGTTTTGTATCCCAGTGAACAGAAAAGATTGGATAGCTTTGTTCTAAATGAAAACTTAATGACATATTCTGAAATATAGGTACAAATATATCTTATTATCTTTGAAATCTTACATTTTGACAAAAACCTAATTTAAATCAAATAAAACTTCATAACATCTTTGAATTATTATGCTCAAAGGAAAATTTCATATACCAAATTTCTTAGACAAACATCATTGCAAGTGACGTAATGTACATTTATGCCTTTGATCCTTAAGATTAATTCAACTTCATTTTCTGTCAGATAGACGAATCTATCGATAATGATGTTAATAATTCAATGATCTCCACTATATAGTGTACATACAAGTATTATATAAACGACACATCCTAACATAATTAAAACGCTAAACTTAATTAAACAACACACATACTCATTTGGATATTCGTCAATGACAACCAGACAAAACCAAAGGATGAAAACCAAAACTTACTATAGTCAAGAAGGAGTTGATGTAATGATATACAATAGATGATATGTAAACAGGATTCATGGAAATATCCTAGCAACTGGTAAAATAAAACCACAAAACATCAACAACATCAATCGCATATCATCGTCATCGTTGTTGCTAAGAACTCAAGTTCAAGTGAATTATTATGATTCAAAGAGCGGCATCGTCTCATTCCCAAGTCGTCCAGGACCATGTTTGTTTAAGATTTCAACACAAGAAACTATTTTAATGTGTTGCAATTAAATTAACATAAATTGCTTTTGGGCTGTGTTTGTGGAAACCTGGCAATGCAAACATACTCACACACTCACTCACTCACTGACTCACATCCTTCTTAGGTTCGTCATTGAACCACTCCTCATTAATCCTTTTTTGTACAGCCACGTTTTGTACACGTTTTTCGTTGTTTTTCACCCAAAATTCATTTTTCCTGGGGGCAACTCATTTATGCCATTATGCAGGTCTTTCTTGTCCTTCTCTTAACATTTCCGCATGTTTTAGGGCTTCACTAAATTTTGAACTTTGCCGCCACCATGTAAATTTCTGATGAAATGATTGACGCCACACGTCGTGTTAATAACTTTAGCAACGCCTCATGCCAATTTCATTCTCAATCCCTTCTCCAACATTGTACACGCATACATATATACATATGTTCAAAAACTATTTCAACTATTGTAAGAACTATAATCATATAGGATGACGACGACGACGACGACGACAATGACGATGGTGGCGACAATTGTTGATGAGCCCAGCACTGTCAAAGCCTAGGAAAGCTCTTATGCATGGTTGGCCATAATAATTATATTGTTTGTATAATCGTAGACCTAGTTTAGTTCGTGTTCTTGTTGTTTACACAAAATACGTTGCGCTATTTATTTTTGATTATTATTGACGTGACGGCAACGCAATTTCATTGCACAAACATACGTAGAACTACTAATTGGTAAAATGTCTCCGGAGGCGTTAACTCCATTATATATACTAGTTATGTGGTAAATAGTACAACGACACAATTTCAGGGTTAAAATGAGACATGAAATAGTTTACTAAAACTTGATTTTTTTCGTTGATAAATTTTGTTATTACTTTAATAAGGAAAATACATATTCTTAAACTCAGTTAATAGAACAAATGAAAATATAAAGATCTTTATCATAAAATCGTTTAGTTCCTGTGAGTAACCAAGTGTAAGTATATCGCTTGATCAGGTCAAATTCAAACACTACAGACTACTTTTGCCATGAAATATAGAAAACTCATTGAAGAGAAACAGGTCTTTTTTTTTTTTTTTGGAAATTTCCTTTGATAACAATTAACTTTAATTGTGGGAGGATTTGATACACTAAATAAAGTCCATGTAATTTTCTTTAATAATAAAAAAAAAGTACTTTCAATCAATTTAATCAAAATCAAATTTCTTTTCTTTAATCAATTTAATTGAAGTAGTTATAATCATGAATAATCATGTTTGTTTAAGTTGGAATGATAAAATATTGTCCGATGGTAAATAATACATTTATGAATCTAGAGAATTTGACACTTCTTGATATGCCAGTGACATAATTGTAATTGTAGTTGTTCAATACAAACATCAATTATTATATTTCTCTATAATAAATTTTAGTTATTTATTTATATTAATAACTAGGTGAACAGGCGAACTTCGTACCGCCTCAAAATTAAGGAATCTTGCCTTAAGTTTGTAGCTGAATAAAATTCAGTTGTTGTACTCTTCATTTTATTTAATTGGATTGCATCGGGTCGATTTCCTTCATTGAAGCACATTGTTTTATGTATATATACGACATACAGTTGACTGTGAGGGAATCCTGCATTTTCAAGATCCAGGCAGTAGACACTCAAGTATTGGTCATAGCAAATGCAAGACGAATCGGTAATTGAATTCTTTTAAACTCGAATGGCATATTGGTTGGGATCATCGGAATTCTCGCAATAACAACTTCTTCACCTTTAAACTTTCCCTTCAGTACCGTCGCGTGAAACACATTACCCTTGAGTTTTTTCACCATCAAACGCGTTTCGGTACTTAGCTTTGATTGGTTTACATTAGGAAACATGATGTAAATTGTGCAATGACAAGCCAGGCAATTGTGAAGTTTCAGTAATCCACATCTTTATTCTTTGCAGCCAGAATTGCTTGTTCAAACCAAAAATTCGTATATTTTGAGCTTAATTCTTGATGTTCCGAAAATACACGTTCTTATGTGAAGACTCTGACTTTTCATGGCATCTGTTAGCTCTTTCATGTATTCTCAGAGTTGGGTAAATTCATCGTAGTCACCAATAATAGTTCAATTTACATCTGATTATCCATCGCAAGAAACAGGTGGGTTCGGGCGCCGATTGTCAAAAACAATAATAACAATACAAAAATAATTTAAATAAAATTATGTAAGGTCAAATCTGTAACAGTTCTAAAGGTTATAAAGCACAAAGCTACAATGATTATATAATTTTTAAGATGTTTTATAATTGATATCTAAAAAAAACATTGCAATCCAACTAAAAAACGTAAAACAAGGCAAGTGACTCAATAGATGATGATTGTAACGTCGTAACCCCATGAGTGTGCATACTTTACAGTCCAATTACACTGCATGTATCAATCCATGATTCAACTATGAATCGAATCACATTCGACAACAACCACAAGGATAATGACGACATTCAATGTTTTTTGTTGTAGAATGTGTATCGAATCATAGTTGAATCACAAATTGATTGGCCATGAATCGGATTTTTAGAAATGGTCACTTTCGATAAAATCTTGTTTGGATATTTGTTCATGAAAGTTTGCAGCTCCTTTTTTTGTTGCGAGCCAAAATAAAATCAAAGCAAATAATCTTGCATAACCGATATAAAAAACATTTTTCATGATTCAGAATCGGCACTATAAGCCCCAAAAAGAATCATCGTTATTCAGAGCTACTGTAAAACCCCTGTTACTAAGACTGCATAGCATTACAAGGAAATAGAATAAGTCTAGTTCAACCGTCTATTCCCGTTTCCGTTTATTTACCCATGGATAACAATTTCTGAGATTTTGTTATAAAATTTTTATAGCCATCGATTTTCGAATATTTGAAACCATAAGTGGCGTACCACACTGGGATTTTTGTAATAATTACCTAGTTCTACATTTTTAAAGGAGCACAGCAGCTAGTTACTCGTTTTTTCAGCATTAAGTTCAGTATTTTACATTAGAAAGTCTCACAATTAACAAAGGTCACTTAAAAAAAAACAAAAAAAGAAAGGGAAATGCAAACCTTTTCTCTTATCTTACTATTTATAAATTTCATGACGATTGCAATCCAAATAACAAAATTATGTGTAACAATAATTTCTCTTCTATCTCCAGCAACCATCTGGATCCAACGTATTACAAAGCCCAAGAACCTTTGACTCAACTAATAAACAACTCTATCTTATAAACTCATCGCCTCTTATAATATACTTAGTGTTTTGGCACCCTTGCCCATTCTTCTTTGCATTAATTAGACATATTTCGCTTGAATTGCTACGCGTTAAATCTTGTTAACGATGCCGAATGCTAATTAAAATCCGTGGCTAAACAAACGCCATGGTCCCTCGCACCCCCCCACGAATAACAACATTTTCTTTATACACATATACAAATTCTATAAAAATGAAAAAACAAAAAAGTAGACAACTTGTTTTGTTCCAGACACAAAAATTTGTAATTAAATCTTGCATAAAATTCCAAAATTCAACAAAAGTTTTCAGTTTCTTCATTTAACTGTGGAAAATGCAAAATTTTCACAACAAAAATTTATGTTTAATTTTTGATTTTTCTACTCAGATATGAGAGTGGAGAAAGAAACAAAACCTTTGTCAGAATAATCTACAATAAAAACCCGAAAAACCAAATAAAAGAAGTAAAACACTTGTGTAGCCATTCGCCAGAGGACTTGCAGTGTTAATGCGTTAAACAATGTTCAAGGATATCAAGATGAGTGTTCAAATGGCTCATGGAAGGGAAGAGGAGGAAGGCACTTTGGATCTTATGTTACAATTTATGGCCACGGGCAGGCAGACAAAATTTTGTTGTTACAGGATAATAAAGAGAAAGAACTGAATTGACTTTCCGTTATCTTGTTGATGTTAAAATATTAACGGTTTAAGCTTAATTATAAATGGCGGCAGAGGAAATGAACTTCCCTGGGAAAAGAAAAAATGGAAATGGTACGCAAAATATTCTATTAGAATAATTACAATATTCAAATTTTCTACATGAATACGCAATAACAATGATTCGATCCAATGTTCTAGATACTTTTAGTAGTTCGGCAGCATAAATTACCAAATGCAAAATATAAATCAAGAATGAAAAACAAAAATCCAAAGTGAGCAAGCAATTGTCTATGAGAATTTTAACAATTTGCAATACTGTTGCACGTGGCATTGAACCCTTTTTTGTAGTCTAAAACCAATTCAATGCCACCAGCCGAAGCCAATTGAGGGCACTCCAGCAGAAGCGAATAAATGCACATAAATTTCAATTAAAATTTTGAAAAACCATGAACAATAATTTTCAACGACATGATCAACCATAAAACTCTTCCGCTACTTCATGATCTCCTTTCCATCTACCAAGCATCCTAGTGTATCCATTCATTTACCATAAAAGCAATGATGGTAACGTTAATGGAGGGGCAGAGGCAAAGGCAGAGTCAGAAATGCATACCAACAAAGGCCAATTTGTAGTTTGAAAATGAAAATATTTGTGGCTTTATCAATTTACAGAAGTGGGAAATTTTCAGTTTTTAATTAAAGAAAAAACAAATTTCTAAAACTAAATTCCATTTATTCATTTTTGTTTTTTCAAAACATTACTTCCTTCTTTGAATGGATGGGATGATGGCTTTCCTCAATTAGTTATTTAGAAATTTTATCATTTATATTTTACTTTTGAAGTTTTACAAAGTTTGATCAAGTGTGTTCCATCAAGTGTAGTGTCATTGCTTGTGGTCATCGTCATCGTCATCGCCATTCTCATCAACCCTTCTTCACTGATGACATGAAAGGGTTAATGAAATTTGAATGGAAACGACCATAATGTCCAGAGTGTTGTCCAGCGGAGTGACCATCATCATCATGTATTGCCTTGTAGCACTAGAATGTTGCCTTCAAGTTATGCATGGTATTTGAACTTAATTTATGCAAAAGTCCTTGCGACACTTTGAAGTGTTTGCGGCACTCATTATATTTGAATTCATATGACTCGACCAAAGAACGTGTTTAATTAAATAGTTGCAGGACAATAATTGCAAAATAGCTCGAAGCAAAATTAAAACAGTGAATAATTATAGACAGAAGACACACAATTGATTCTCAAAAAAGTGAATTGAAGTTTTAAGATTTAAACAATTTTAACTTCTATTATATTTGTTCTAAGAATGTTGAATGTTGTTTGTTTGCATATAAAGATTCCCCTCACGATGCTAATCATGGAATTTACTATATACTGTTATATATTAAATGCCATGACCAATATATAACTGAGTCATCATCTATATATGTAAAAATGAACCAAAAAAATGGTATGACGGCCCAAAACTCGAGAACAGCTGGATCAATTTTGATGATTTTTTTTTGTTGTACTCTTGGAGTTATCAGTCAGGTTCTTTGCTTCTTTTCGATCTGGTAAGTGGCGCTGTTGTCCAGCTATAGATAGTTTTATGTCATTTTTTTTAAAACATTTTTTCATTTGGCGCAAAATATACTGAACCGATTTTAATAATTTTTTTTTTTTTTTAAGAACAAATGAATCTTAAAGTTGCTATAACCTATATAATAGAATATTAAAATATATTGTTCATTCACTTAAATTATTAATTACAAATTTTACAATAAAGCTTTTTAGAAGAAACACCCAATTAACGCATAGGGGGTCTAATATTTTACATTGAAATGTGTAGTTTAAAAGCAGAAGAAATGCTTTCATTTTGAGTGGTGCCTCTACCCAGTTAAAGTTGAAAAGTTTATTTATTAAATAAATTTATTTATTTGCATTTTACCAAACAACAAAACATTCGAACTCTCTGAATCTAACTTGTTACATTGAATATATTGAAAAATTAAAGTTAAGAAGGTTAGAAGGGGCTACATCTCAAATTTATTATGTTCTAAATGGTTGGTGTTTGTATTCTTCCAAAGACTATCAAATTCTCTCACGAAATCGTGCGTCGGGAAACCGTCGAAATTCTTATTAAATATTGGTTCTACAATTTGGGTCCCACCTATTCCTAGAAGACCAAATAATATTAGAAAATAAATGTAATTTTTTTATTTATAATTCTAGTCATATAAAGATCTGAAACTATTTTAGTATAGTGTTGATCTGAGAGTCTATTTACCCCACCAAGGAAAAGAGCATACACAGTTTACTATTGCAGAAAAAAAGTATCATAATAATAGAATTAAGTTTAAGCTTAAACTACCATAATAGTATTTAGTTGGAAACAATTTTCTCAGTTTCATAGTTCAAATACATTTCATTGCACTTCACTCACTGTTGATACAAGTTTCTCAAGTGCTACTCATTGGATTCATCAGATTTAAGTGCTTATCTGGACACTAAGCTGTACAGCGTTACGCCCGACATCAGGAAAGGATGAAGGAAAGCATCAACAAAGCAATGAAACGATGAAGAAAAGACGCATGATAAAAATCTGCAATAATCATTAGATGTGGCAAAGACCAGAGACAAATGTCAAAACTTTAAGCTGACACTAAAACCAACGCAACACTTCAACACCAAACAACGGCGACAACAACAACAACAACGAGAACAATCGAAATTGAACAGTCTCCCAATCCTAGAGTATTGGGCAACTGGTTGTAGTGCAAACTTAAAATCTCCCCCCACCATCATACAAGCAAAATCGAAAATCGCCTGTTACACAAGAAACAGAATCGAAAAAGGCGAGGAGGGTTGCTTTCTGCTTTTGTCAATTGTTGCTGTTTAACTTCATTTCTCGAAGCTAACAAGCAGCGTGTGTACAAGTACACAGGACTATGTTCGCACGGGAGAAAAGACGAAGGGGAGAGTAAGTATTGCCACGAGTCAACCAAAAGTACAGTACACAAAGAAGTTTATTTGCTGATATGTATGAATATTGGTGTTGTGTCAGTAGCGCACGTGTAGTCTACGCGACTGTACCAATGCGTTCGGCAGACAGGACACTAAACCAAATCAAAGGACTACATACACACTGTTGTCTGCCTATGGGTATGTGAGAATTGTGTTTGTATGCGTAACACTGACATTGTTACATAACCTCAAATAGAACATGACATAATTCACTTCCGTTGACACATGACACACCGCCTGACCCCGTCGTCCTACTGTGACGCCACTCATTCTATAAAAGTTCTTCTCAATGAAAGTGTCATCATCATCATCCCCCATTGTTCGAGTTTACAGTTTAATAATTCAAAAATTAAAATGACCGATGCGACAAAATTTTCAATTTCGTCATAAATCAAATTGCGTTTAGCCGCCTGAGGCATGTGTGAGAGCTGACTGAGTGAATGAAGGTTGTTCAAGGGACCTTATAACATGTTATACCTTTTTTTTATTTAAGTTTATTGAAGAAACACGACCACGTTTGATGGTTTGCCTTTTATATACATATGTGTTTTGGTCACTTTCACTTTCACTTTCTTCTTGTTGTTATCGCCAGGGGCGTGGAAAACTCATTTTTCTCCATTTTCAATAATTCAATCAAATTTTCTGTTTTTCACAATATTTTTGTACATTTTTTTTATGTTTCGCAAGGAAAAAATAGAGATAAACGCATTAAGCGCTTAGCTTCGGCCAATCATGAGATAAAATGTGATGCATGTGTCAAAATTTTGGCATTTTTTAGATTTTTTTTATCAAAGATCTCTATTTTTTTTTTTTTTGTTTTTTGGTTGTCATTGGAATTTGTCACATGTTGCCACACATGTTGCTTTTGTGGTTCTTTTTGTGTAAATTTTCAAATTTGTGGTTAACAAGCGAAATTTAATTTCAAAATTGGCTTCAATGGAGACTTACGTTTTCAATCGGGAATACTACATTGTAGGACAATGTAAAGTCAACATTGCCATAAATCTTAGCTGGTTCTTTGGCTGTCAACGAACATATCCTGGGAACTTTTACTTTGAATATAAAGCCATCGTTCAAAGCTTTTAACATAAGTTCGCTACTCTTTCCGGCAACAATTGTCAACGGAAGGAACTCCAAACCTTCAGCCATTTGCTGAGAAATTCAATCCTACAAAGTCCGGCATTAGTGATTTATAACTGGCGATGTTTATTATTATTTACAATACAACAAAGGACAATACAAACCTGCCTTGACAAACTTAACCCTTTCACATTGGTTGCTTCTTGCTTCACTACATTAACCCAATCCCATGGAATAATCGAAGCAGCCAGCCAACCCATTTACCCTTGAAGGGCGGACACACTTTCTTGTCCTTGTTTGTTTTGCTTTATGCAATTTACTTTCTCAAGACGACGATGACGACGACGGCCAGGATGTCGATGACAACAACCAGTTGGACTTTCTTTTTCTATTCTTACTCCTTCCCATTTTTATCGTTTTCACTTTTGTCTGAACCAACAACATCCAATTTAAGTTCGCTTTCACTTAAATGGCTTTGAGTAATTAGTCGCATTGCTGCTGGCCACATCGTCCACTTCCTCCATTCCAGCACCTCTTATCATATAAAATTTATTTATATTTACATTTGCCACTCACATATATTTTATGTTTTCTTTTCTTTTCTTGGACTTGAATTCCATTTGTTTTTTTTTTGTTTGTTGTTGTTTTCAGCTTGATAAATTGTTGGTTTTGTTTGTGTTTTGGACTCTTTCCTCATTTCAGTATTAATATCTTTTTTTGGTCAGTTTTCTTTGAATATTGCCTTGGTATCCGGTTTAGGAATTCAACAGAGAATTGATTTTGGTTTTGTGTAATTTGTGAGATTTTGGGTTTGAATTTTGGTCTTTGAAATTCTATTTTTAAGTGATAAATTAGTCTAAAAATTAAGCCAACTGGCCATAAACAGAATCTTGTACCATAATTCATTGTTTAACTTGAAAGTAAATACATTATATTCAACTATAAATTTACACAGATTTCATTTCAATACATTAATGATTTTAAAAGCAATAGACAAAAACTTGAAGAGTTTCATACAAAATTTACCCCATTGGAAATCTCTCAAATAATGGAGGAATATTCCACAAGGGACGATATGAGCTGAATGGAGAAGGAAAGGAATCACTGATTCTATTTATGAAGATCAAACATTAATCGATTATGTATTGTCCGGTTTTATAGACCACTTTTGCTTATCTTTTGGGAAGTTTCATTATTCCGTCCTCGTAGAACTTCTGATCCTTTTGCGCAAAAAACTGTGTCAAGTAGTTTTGGACAGCCTCGTCAGAATCGAATATTTATTTCACCACATAAAGAGTTTTGAAGAGAGAGGATCAAATGGAAATTTAATGGTGCAAGGTCGGGGCTATACGGAAGATGTGCCATCAGTTCTCAATTCAGCTTAGATAATTTTTGCCGAGTAACTAAGGAACTATGCGGTCGAGGGTTGTCATGGTGGATGATGAATGATACCTTTCCGATTGGTTCGAGGTGCTCCTGTTTGACTTTTTTGCCCAATTCAGATACTGATGACAGTACACATCCGAATTGATGGTTTCATTTCATGGCAGCAACTCAAAGTGATCGATACCTGCCCAATTCCACCAAACGGACAGCATAATTTTCTTCTGGTGAATTTCCATTGATGTGGTTAAAGGCAGTTCATCTTTCTTGCTTCATGATCGTTTTTGCTCCACGTTTTTATAGACAACCCAGTTGTCATCACCAGTTATAATCGCTTTAAAAATGATCATTTTCGTTACGGGTAATGAATTGTCACTCACGTTTTTTTCAGATTGGTTTGCGATTTCCCCTTTTCGGAAGTAAGAAAGCAAAATATGCCGAAAATGCTCACATTTACTTTCCACAGTTAATCAGCTGTCATTTTTACAAATGTTATCGAATATCGATCAATTTCTATCTATACATATAATAAAATCGTTGACTTTTTCAGTTTATTTTTTATTTGACTAAGTATCAATTAAAATGCATTCATTTCATTCAAAATCAAATTACTGAAACAGAAGAATTTTTTTTTTTGTAGCACAACATAGACTTTACATCATAAAAATTGACCCACAAAATAAAAAAATAAAAAAAAAAATTTAAAATGCGTTTTTCTAAGAAATGTCATAATAATAATAAACCATACAAAAATTAAATAAAATACATCAAAAACAAATTTTGTCGCTTCTAATCGATCAAGACGATCTATATGCACAACAATACTTAAAAGATCGCGTCACCGTTCGATCCCCAGATTTATTTTACAAGTTAATTTTTTATTATTTTTATTTCTCGCTATTTGAAAACTATATTTTAATTCACACTCGAATTTAATTGTCCAAGTCCCTTAAATCTTATATTGTTTTACATTCGGGAGGGACAACGTTACTTACAAATTCAAAAAAATTTTTTTGAATGCAGAACAAAGTTTGCCGGGTCAGCTAGTGTTTAGTATATTCGGCCATCAGTCAATTAAAATTGAGACAAAATCCTTTTATGGAAAAACCCGACATGACGTTTGAACACACCCCATATAAACAAACAGTGTAGCATTTGCTTTGTCACAGAATTTTCTACCGAAATCAAGATCTGTTCAATGATTTCCATCTACTTCTCATCAAAGTATAGACCAAACATATTTAAAATCTTTCAAGAAAACATCCAAGAAAGTATAATATTGATGTCACTCAATTCAAAATTATTCTATAAATCAAAATGAATTATAGATTGGAGCTGTTAGGTTATTCCACTTTAGTTATGCTTTCAGTAATCAATTTTGTATAGGGAATATATATTAATTCCAATATAATATGTTGCAAATCCCAAAACTTACATGTGCATCTTTTAGGAGCCTAAGTATCTTATATTTATTTTAAAAACATTTCAAAGTTTCACTTGTTTTTTTAAGAGTATTTCATTACTTGAAAATTAGGTATTTTAATTATTCTGTGGTATACGAGTATTGATAACGGCGACTCAAACTAATTTCTATTACACTTCATTTATCCATTTTATTGGAGAAATATTTCATTTTTCATTAAACGTGTCAAAATCTTTAAAATTTTATATGCACATTTCGTGGTCTCATCAACAACAATAAGAAGCAACCGTCATCAGTGACAACGATGTCATGAAACGCACTTTCAATTGAACCCTTTTGTTCTTACCCCATTTTACCCAGTCTACCATCCAACGAAATCACGCATCAACTGAAGTCATCGCGAACAGATGCCGTCAACATAACAATAACTTTAAAATAAAGTGAGCGCTTAAAAGTCATTTTCGTTAAAATTCTATGACTTCGTAACTAATTAGTAAGAACCATAAAAACAATGAAATGATGAGAATGACGGCGATGCCGCCACCACAATATCAAACTAAAACCGCACAAGGAAAACACAGGCAGGAAGGCAAGAAGGAGAGAAGGAGGTCTTGAAATGCGCACCCTTGAGCGTCGTTAATGAAGTTTGACGAACATCAAAACGTCAACAAGTGGCAGCAGGAGACAGAGAGATAGACAACAAGGACTCAAAGCTAAAAAGGAATCCAATAGAACAAAAACCACATAATTATGACGACAATTGAAGAAGTTAAGTAAGTGAGTAAATGAGCTTTGGCTTCTTCTACTGATTTATCAACAAAAAGTTATAAAAATTAAAAAATTAACACAAAAATTCAACAAGTTCATTAAAATGAAGTTCAATTAGAGCAAAAGAAAAGCGTAGAGAATCGTTAAAAACACATAAAATGCAGAGAAAAAAAAAAATGAAAAACGTGTGGATATTTTTATGAACAATTAAGAGAGAGTTTTGTTCATTTATTTTATGAAGAACCGAAACCAAAAAATTAATTATGCATAATTTCAAAAATAAAAAAAAAAAATGTTTATGTCATTTTTTGGCCTTTTAAAAAAACATAAATTTTCTCCAAAAAAGAAAAGTAATTTAATAAAAAAAAATTGGTAACATTGAAAGAAACAAATACACAAATGAGAAAAAAAGTGAGTTGTTGCGCCTTAGCATATGCTACACTTTCATGCATTAAGGTTATACAATATAATAAATTATGTAAATTTTAAATTAAAAATTGTAAAAACATAACAAAGAAACAAATGGAAAAACAAATCATAATCAAAAAATCACTAATAAGGGTAAAAGTCACACGCATTATTAGGGGAGGAGATGAAAAACCAGCGGGCACTTTCCTTTTTCCTATGTATTTTTGGTTTAGATTTACTAGGGGTCAACTGAAATAATAAAAACAACAAGGGCCTTGAGAATTGGGCGTGTCTGATGTACGCCCCATTTTGTTGCTCGTTTTTTTTTTCTAAAATATATTTTTTTTTTTTTATTTTGTGTCTAATGCGCGTTGTTACTTTCATCATAAAAATCATAAAAAATCAGTGGGAAATTTTATATTTTTCAGATTTTTTTTGGGGTAGAAAATGTGAAAAAAATTATAGAGAAAACACAAAAAAAAAAAAAAAAATCATTTGTTTCTGTTTTCTTTTGTTTGGTTCTGGTTGCGTTTTAACAATAAAAAGACACGCTGCTGTGTTGTCATAATGTAAGGATATTTTTCCTGATATGATGTGCCTTTAGAGAATTAAGCCGTGTTTTTGATCTTTAAAATGCAATTTCATTCATTCACTTTCATCACTCATTTTGGTTGGTCATCAGCACTAACCAAACTTTGGCAAGTTCTAAATCAATTCAATCATCATCAAAATCAACAGAACAACATCACTACAATAGGAATCGGAACTCCAGAGAAACAACAAAGGAATCAACCATTGGCGAGTACAAAATTGAACAAAAAAGCAAAAAACTGAAATTGTATCTGACCTAAACGAAATTACGTGCAACTTCCTTTTTTCGTTATTGTCATCAGAACCAAACAGGACATTTAGTGGCACTTAGCACTCGTTGCCTTAGATCGACATGAGACTCGTTAACACATGTGATTGATTGCTAAATGAGCGAAAGGACATATAGACACACACATGAGATACATGAAGGAAGGAGACTAGGATTCACGACTCAAAATGGGTAGGTGACGCGACATAGTTGCCCCCCTGGTTAAAAGGCGTGAGAGTGCACTACAGACTACAATGTATGTATGTGCGCAACGACTGTCCTTCCAACATATCCTTTTTTTTTCTTCTATTTGATGCTACATGACTATTGAATTTGCTAGCTTTGATTTGTCGCAATACACAACATTATCATCATCGGTGGTAGTGATGTATCATGTCCTATGAGAATTTACACAATACTTCGAACGTCATCTGCCACCTTTCTCCTTTTCTTGTGGATTGTGTTCTGTTGAGTACAGTTGGTGATAAAAACCTTTCTCTCTTTGCGCTTTAAAAGGTTTTGAAACGCACAAAACTTATGCTTTCCGCAGTCGTGCATAAATTGTCAAAGCTAACAAAAAATAAGGCTTAAAGGACTAAAATAAAGGAAAAACTTGTAAAAACGTTACGCTCTACAGTTTTTGTCTTATCCTTTTTCCCATTTGGTAACTTCGTTTTCCTTTTGCATGCTCAAGAAAACTACTAGAAAATGCAGCGAAAGTGCCGCCTTTTTAATCCTTTCCCAAAAGTTTGTCGCGTCTGCGATTAACGCAACTCAAATTTTGTGGCAACGAAACAATAAATTTAGTTGGAATTAAAAATTAAATGCGTGGAAATCTTAGAAAATGACAAGACAAGGCACAAATAAACTCTTAACATCCCAGACATTTTTACCAACCTAATTACTTTATTTTTCAAATGGAATATTTTCTATTTTTTCAATGATTTTTATTTCGTTTTATTTTTGGTGGAAAAAGGATATGGCTTTCACTGTAATAAATTTTACCTGAAGCAACGGCTTTGCATATGTCGCCTTTTTCTTCTTAGGGTAATTTATGCGTGATGCGCACGTGATAAAGGATTAAAGAATGAGAATGAAAAATCGCGGAAGAAAAACTGTGACTTACGAAATTTGTAGTTGAGGTTAAGTTCGAAGTTTTGTTCATAGATAAGTAGTTAGTTGATTTATGGAAGAGAAGGTACTCGTAGCTTAACAGAGAGTTTAGTTAAAAAGGAATACTTTAAGAAACACGTAAAGTCAAAGTTAAGTATTCAACACTAATTTTTTGTTTTTTGGTGTGCAGAACACCATAGTTACAAAGTTCCTTAACAAAGTGCGCCATTAAAAAAAAAAAATCCAAAATATTAACGTCTTGGGTTTAATGTTGAGACTTTGTTTTGTCTCAAATATTTTTCTGAAAACTTGTTATACCCTCTAACGAATTCTCCACAACTAAATTTATTTAGATCTAACCATGGGATGAAAGACTAATCGATTTCATTTAGAATGGTCACAGTTGTTACATCAATCTGACTATATTGAATGCAATAGATTTGAATCGATAGTGGAAATGATTATCACAAATTTATAAACTTGATCGAGGTTTAATGGTAATAATGGTCTCGGTTCTGATGGATCATTGCAGCATAAGCAAACATGCCCTAACGTTAAGCCTTACCTATAATGATTACAGCCACAGATATGTGTCTATTTTTTCTTTTTTCTAAGCTATCATAGCTCACAATCACTAACGCAACTAAGTTCTTCATGGATTAAAATGGATTTCAGCTCAACTCCCTGGGATTGATTAATTCAAATGTGTCCAATTCTCTCAGTAACACCTCAATGGGTTCTAACTCCCGTTGTAAGTTAGCTTTAATGCTTCAACTATTAAGATTATTACCAAGACACTATACTTAATTAATAGGCCAGCACATATCTGGAGGTTTTGATTTAAATTCCTTGTCCCCAACTTATTTAGTATTTCAATAAAAACAATTTAGATTTAAAACTATGTAATTTATGAGTTTTCAGACTTAAGAAACGCTTGAAAGAGTTAAGTGCCTTACAAGAACAACTTTCAACTGTTATTCCAATCACTTCACCAAACATAAATTAGCGTATTACTTACCTAACATCTACTACTACCTTCTACTTCTTCTGGAAAAATATGTTAATGGCATTTGTTTGTGAATGATTCGCATACCATGAACACCATAAATATTTATTAATGAAATTAAACAGTTGCCTAGTGCACGATATCATACAATAATGAAATTAAAATATAAGATACGTTCAAAGTCGTTTAAATAATTAAATATTCATACAAAAAAAAAATAAGTAAATTCAAGCGCCAAACCCCTTTTTGCACCAAAAACCAACTGGGGCAAGTGAACAACTACCACATTTACATATTGTAATATTTTTGCAGCTTAAATGACTTTACGCCTTTCTAACTCTATAAAATTTATAGACCCACTCCTCTTTCTATTTCAATGACTTCAATTGTAAACCCCAACCAACTTCGCCATCAATTGAAAGAAGCAACGATACAATTTTTTGGCAAGAGATTAAAATTTCTTAAAATGCGATGATCAAGCAAAATTTTCACTTGTTTCATTAAGAAGCACTAAAGTATCTTTTGGATATCTAAGCGTATTTGTATATAGAAGAGGGGAGTCTGATAATTTTCTTAACTATACCTCAGTTTTCCTATTACATTTCATCATATGTTGAAATAGATAATCTAAGCATCTATTAACTTTTTTCCTTTCGAAGTCAATGAGGATAATTACATCCTAGTACCAAAAGACCACTTTTGCATTTAGCTACCCACTGTTTTGATGGGTCCTTTAATGTGGTGGATTTTGCATCCATATTCCATCAGCTTTTAATCGGATTAACGATGATGTCATTGTTTCTCCAATTGGAGCATCTATCCATCCATCTTTGGAATAGCATCTTCATATCCACTTTATCATACAATTAGTTCGTTCAGCTGTCATGGCAAATTTTATGTACAAGTAGCCCAGTCATTTACGAAACTATTCAGATCTCCCTCTTTTAAAAACTCTACAATGAATATACGCAGCATGAAGTCGTGGAATGAGGAAAATTCACTAGCCGCAATACGACGCATATTTCATGATAATGATGCTACAAAACTCATAAATAGTGTGAGTACATATTTTTAATGAATTTCCAGGCTTGCAAAGTATTGTAATTTTATGCGTTGCTTGAAAGTTGCCAGGGCTTTAAGCCAAAAAGGGTTAAGCGTAGCAACAGCAACCAGAGAGGAGAGCAAGTACAAATACGTGTTACTTGGAAAATTTACATATGCCAAATACGCTTCTATTATAAAACAGAACCTTTCCTCCTTCTCAGTGCACATTCTGTTTTCTATGCACACACATATGACAACATAATTCCAAAATTATAGCCTCAATTATGGCCACAAACCATGTGCCTTACAATAATGATGATGATGATGATGATGATGACAACAATGGCTATGAAAAATCACAAAATGGCGTGCTTTTCTTTATCATTTTTTTTTTTTTTTGTTTTTCCTTGTCGAGGTTGTAAACTCACTTGTATGTGGGTGTTTACGGAAGTCAGCGTGTGTCGTATGTGTGCGGTTGTAACGCGTGTGGTTAAGTGGTTTTACGGGTTGATTTAAACGTTTAATTGATTTGAAAAACGTTTCTTAAATTCAATACTCCCAAGCTAACACATTTGTGATGACTAAAACTTAACAGACGACTGAAAGACTTTGTAACTACAATATAATTTTCTTATTCTAGAAAATTAAATTCATTTGCAATTCCAAGTATTCATTTCAATTGTTATTCTCTCTAGAGATCTATCGAGAAACCTTGATGGCATTCAATTAATTTGGCATAAATTATGGCATCCTAGATGCGTTTGTCTTCCTTTACTGAGTATGTATTAGAACAAAAAGCAGAACTTTTTGTCTCACTCCGAAACAATCATCACTATACTCAAGTGTTTCTAATTCTAAAATGTTAAAGTTGAACACATTTTGACAGCAACAAAATATAAGAATTGTATCAAGTTGTTCTTTTACCACAAAAGGTGACTTGGTGAGTGAGGTTTGGTGAATGCCAGGACCCTTTTCTTCCCTACCTTCTAACATGGTTCTACCACTCACTCGTCCGACTGCTCATAAATCTTCTGCATTTGACAAAGTAAACGAAGGCCCCACAAATTGCATTTTTTGTTTTTACTTTCACTTCGCTTTACAAAATGCAAATCTGTCGCGTGTGTGTGTGAAAATTAAAAAACAAAATTGTAAAGAAATGGAAAATTACAAATAAAAATTTCTTCTTGAATTTCCACCCTTCGCTGCTATGCCATCCATTCCTTTGGTCTGTTGCTGAATTATGACTTTTTAATATCTCAAAAGCAATGAGTTCCGACGTTGTTATTCCCAAATCGAAGGATATAAAATTTCAAAGCAATAAAAAGCGTTAAACGCGAACGCCTGATAACGTGGCTTTGCTTTTCCTTTTGATGGGGCGTCAAAAACACGTTCCGTTTCTCTTGCCACATCGACACATTAAAGCGTGTCCAGCGCAGTCCTTACAACCAACCAACAAATTTTTTTACTTCTTTTTCCAACTTTCTTCCTTCTAATTCCTTGGCTTTTTTTTTATCATTTGGTAATTGCGCGTGTTTTATATGGGATTCTGAATGAGCTCTACATTCATACATTATACATTGGTACATTCTCACATAATGACCATTAGTTTTGTTTTCAGCTTTCCATTTCCATTTCCTGTTTCTTTTTTGATTTTAAATTAAGTTTCCTTAAACGTTGATAATGAGGTGCTAATGCTGTGTATCGTCTTGAATTACTTATGCAATTTATTGTGTACGTAATTGCTATTAAATGAGCATTGGTCTCCTCTTTACGTAGTCTTCGAATTACTTTTAAGCACGTAGAATTTATTTGGAATCTAAAATCATTTGATATTTAACGTACAATAAATAGTATTAAAATAATTCTTTCAAGTGAAGTAAATCTTATTTTCAGTAATAACCATCTGCTGGGTTTGAAACAATTTTATTTTGCTGGTATTCTTCATTGAAAATAAAGCAGAGCTCAAATGCGGACAAAGTGGCAAACAGAATTTTCTGTCCATTTTTAGGTTTTGTTTTCTTCTTTTGCTCGTCAACTTGTCGGAGAGCTGAAAAATTAAGTTTTTTGTGCACCTACAACCCAACTCATCACGGAACCAGGGAACCAAAAAAATGGGACAGACAGATTACTATGAAATATTTTAACTTATAGTAACTAGTTTTTTTTTTATTTAAGAGATAATACAGTCGAAGTTTATTTTTCGACCGATGCTAAAATCACACTGACAATAACTCGACTTCCAATTGTCTGTTGGCTATGAAATTTTGCCGGCAGTGTAGGATATACCTTTCCAACTCGTCCAACTCCCATCAAAAGATAGGGTCACTATACCTAAATAGAGATTTTCAAAAAGTCTCATTTACTTTGCGACAGTCCTTGTATGTACAATATTATTTAGTAGCGGATACCACATAATTGTAAAGGGTCGTTATTTGTAATTATATTTCTATTAAATCCGCGAAAATACGAATTTCACTCAAATGGAAAAAAGTGTATCTTGTTCTGTTCCAGAAACATCTGAGTTAATATGAATTTGCTCAAATACGAGGGCAATCGTCATCACCGCAAGTGCCGCAGAATGTTTAGGTTGCCCAAAAAAACTCGTTACGCCAGAAATTGTCAATTAAATCCATGGCGTGCCTTTCTTTTCCTTGTTTTTTCTTACCGAGGATATAAACTCGTATGTGGAGAATGAAAGTGCATGAGAAAGATGGCTGCGACTATACGAATCTTAGCTGAGTGGGTACAATAGACATGAAAATTTCATTATGAGAAACCAAACCAAAGCTCACACTCGAACGAAAGCGCAACCGTGTGACCACTTCAAAGGATTGTTTAACGATGTTCAACCACATTCCAAATGAGTTTTTGTGGACGAAGTATGGACCCATCACTAAATACTAGAGACAAAGAAACAGACTTTTTTCGGGTGAACAAAGGTGGGTCTGTCGGCCAACAAGGTCGTGGCGTCAGTTTTTTGGGATACACTCGGTCTTACTATCATCCATTACCTTGAAAATGCTGAAACGATTACTGTCAATTATTATTCACAGCTATTGGACAGATTCGACATTGATTTGAAGCAAAAACAACATTTTTTGGTCAAGAAAAAACTACTCTGACTGAGTGCTGCGACTGGCTGCTACTTGAAGAAATGGCTTGGCGGGCAGGGATTTGGTCGGAGGAATTAGTCACTACTGAAACAAAAGTTAAAAGAACGTTATATGGCAATATATGTTTAACCAGATATCTCTAAAATTATTCAAGTTATTTCTATTTTTATCTTACTCCATAATTGGCATTTTTAAATGTGCCAAAGAAAGAGATAGATTTTTTGATGTTATTGCTTCGAAAAAATAAGCATGTTGACAGACAAATGGACTTGATTATATCGATTGGACTAGTAACACTGATTAGAAACATAGAGAACTATTTCTTTAACCACATATGGATAAATTATTATAAATCACTAATTATGTTTTTAAGTATATTACTAAGATTAATTGAAATGAAAATCTGGTTGATGAGATTCCTGAATGCAATTTAATAATAGAATATTATTGTAATACAATAGTTTAAGCAACCCTCTTCCAAATACTTTGTGTTAATAAGAGTTTCAATATTTTTATCAGACTATGACTGTGAACTAACAGACAGTTTTCCTATTTACTCGTACTTAATTTAAATGAAGTAGAAAATGAAATGTTTCCATGTCAGTAAGTAAGAAAATTGCATGGCACTTAAGAAATGTCAATTCCAAATAATGGGTTCTATTAATTTCTTTCCATACACATTCCTTTAAGCCAACTTTCACTTAACTATGACATCATCTTAGCACACACATTGATAATAAATCTCTGCTTTTTCTAGCACAGAATGATATATCACTCCCAAATTTTCTACAATTAAAAGTTTTGCGTTAATGAATAACTGTGTCAACCCAGGCCCCAGCAAAATGTCCTGAAATTCAAACAGTTGTCAAAACTTTCGACAACAGTAAATCAATATTATGACTTTTTAATGAATGCCCCCGCCAAAATGTACATTATCGCGACCATATATCATCATATGATAAACTATAAAAACATTAAAGCAATGATAAATGTTTAATGCAAACATTTTTCAATACAAAATTTTTGAACAAATCTCAAATAGTCAAAGAAATTATTCAAAAATTTCCTTTTACAGACGATTAAATAATATTTTCATTTTTATACAAAAGCGAATTTGTAAAAGAGAAAAACTAAAGGAGGGGCACCATAGAAAAATATGAATGTATAAATCTATCGATATATCAGCATAGCAAAATGTTTACCTATAATAAATTTTGCAAAATTTGGATGATAAACTTTACTACTCTAAATGAGATGAGAAAAGAAAATTGCATTCATTTATAAAGATTAAGCAAAAATTTACCCTTTAGCAAGCAGACGAACTTATTAGGCCTTATGAATTCGGTCCGGTCTTCATATGATGAACTACTTACTTTATTTTACTTTTCTTTATATAAAGGACAATGACATCAAACAAATTTGATGATCTTAAAAATAAGTATATTTTTTTTTTGGTGAATTTCTGACAAATTACACAACAGATTTTACTCTATTTGTTGAACGGTTGAGCCCCAAGGCAAGGCAAGTGTCATCGATAGCCTGCCATATATCGGTGATGGAAGAAAAAAAAAGAAAAAAAAAGCGGAGTATGTGTGTGACGAAAGTTCAATCAAGCTGTATAAATACAATACGAAAAACAATCCAAAAAAACAGAGGACATTTGTTTGTCTTTGCATTGTCGTGTCCTGTTGCCATGATGAACATGGTTCTCTCATTTCCCTTAAAGGCGATGGGAAAAGTGAAACTGATGTGCTTTATTGCTTTGCTCAAGTGTTTGAGAGAAACTAAACTGCAAAAGAACAAAATACTATAAATATCATAAATAAAATCATATATTTGGGCAAAAATACAGAAATTAGGTGTGTAATGTGCTGAGAATGCAATAAAAATAATTTTGTTTTGTTTTTTTGTTCTTTTTGTGTTTTTGTCGCAAATATTTACAAAATGTTTCCACTTGGTTTGTTTGTGGGTGCTTTCTTCTCTCATATCACTTTGAGAGGGTGTTTTCTTTCCGTCCTTTATTCAAGTACCTTGAAATCCGTTGACATTTGTCATAATGATTTTGCAATAAACTCAAAATGTGCACAAATATTTACAAGACAAAGAAAGAAGAAGAAACTACTTAGTACTACAAAATAGGATTCACGATAATAACAAAGATATTAAAAGTTTCTTTGGGCAAAAAATATTGTTAGATATTGTAGATGAAGACTTGAGAGATAAAACGCATTAAATATTCTTACCAAACGGAATTAAAGGACATACTTAGTTTATTAAGTGATCTCTTGTTTTTGTTGAAGTTAGTATTAAGTTGATACAATTGACAAATTTTTCTTTATAGATGTATAAACCTATACTTTTGAAATACTTCAAGTATTGAATATAAAATTCTTCCTAATAATGATGAACTTATTTAAACATGAATGAAACATAAAAAATTCTTCATTATTTTGAAGATTTTAATTGATTAATTGCATTTTTAATATTTTTACAATATTTATAGATTCAATTTTATGGGGTTAAATTTATGAGGATCGATCGACAAACACTCGTGTCAAAAATAGATGGAGTTGCTGAGGAAAGTTCACAATACTGTCATTTATCAGGCTACGCTACAATGATTCATAGGTAATTTTTTGAATTAATTAAGGCAATTTTGTTATTTTACAATTGATTACTGAAGATTGACAAAATATTTGTGTTTGAGAAAGAAATCAAATACTGAGAGTGAACAGCAGCTTTGTGGAGTTTATGGGGACTTCGATATCGATCAAAAAAATATTGGACAGCTAATTTCAGAAGAAGATAAGATTATCTAGATTCGATTCAATTTGAAGAGATAGGCGATGTTGAAAAGATGTGCTCTTAAAATTATACTTCCTGTAGTGCGCCTCGATATATTATCACCATCCAGCAATTCCAATTTTAAAACTATAAATTTCTGATCATTTGTGTTTCCTAAGTTAAGCGAGAACGGCCTTTGTTGATGCTGAAGGATTTCAGGGGTGCATGAGGCAATCTAGAGGGGTTACCTCTGGCATGCAAATTCCATATAAAAACAAAAATTATGTTAAATCTCAAAATGGGCTGTGGTCTAAAAAAGTTTGGGAACATATTTGCCTCATTTACAAAATATTTCTCAGGGTTATGCCAAACAAACTACTACTATACACCTAGGCCTCGTTCAAAATGGTCTCCTCATCCGACATCACGGCATCCGGATAACACCATGGTGATACCATTTTTTTTAACCTGATTAAATTTACATTCTAAAATGGTTGCGTAAAAGATTTTTGCATTTTTTCTACCTAATAGAACATTAGTACTGTAGTCGATGGATCAGGGTATAATTCACACTTTCGAAACTTACTATACCGAATGTTCTTTACGATGTTTTATCCAATACCTAACCGAATCGGTTTCTTTTGATGTAATAAGTGGCTGGAAGAAATTTTCAATGAAAAACTACATTCAGTTGGTAAATTTGAGTTAAAACGACCTTAAAAAATCAACATTGAAAGTTTGGAGAAAGTCTGGCCAACAATTATTGAAAGCCAATAACTTCAACTGCCACAAATTGGATCAGGTGAAATTTGACAACTTACTCAATTGAAGGTGAAGACTTCAAAAATATGGCTATTGAGATTGTTCAAGAGTTTTTTCTAGACCTTGATGAATAATTCGTTGATTGAAACTGCTCTGAATGATGGGAAGAATGACAAAAGGTTCGAACATTTTAAGGCTATAGAAGGGATAACTCTGGAAAAGCTTCTACGTTTGAACGTTTCTCCAAAATTCAATCCAATTCAAAAGAAAGTTAGAAAATGACAACTTTTTCTTCAAAACAACCTAAAAGTACGGTTACAGATGACGATAATAGCGGGCCTTAATTCCATATTTCAAATTAGTTATGTAAACTAAAGAATATTATGATCTTTGTTATAATAAATACTCTGCTATTATTTACGTTTAAATATTGTATTTAATTTTTTAAAAATAAAACTTTTAAATTGCATTGATGAAACTGAATTCATTTTGACTTGAAAATATGGGATTTTAAGATTTAAACATTGATTCTACAAGTATGTAAAAATGATATCTGATTATTTATAAAAAAAAATAATGGTTGTTCTTTAGATATTCATATTTCAGTTTAAATATTGGGTTCTTTACACATCAAACATTTTATTAAAATTATTTCAAAAAAAATTATTTAATTTTTCTCTTAAACTGAAAAATAAAAATCCTTTAGTAAACATTTTCAAAGGCTCCCTATAACACATCATTAGTACTGTGAACTATTGTATTTTGAAAACAAATTTCAATAATCTTAAAATTCAATTTATAAACAAACATCAACAAGAACATTCCACTTATAAAACAATTTCATAAATATCATTTTTATTAAATTATGACACACTAAGGCAAGTGAATGTGCCCAAAGTACAACAACAAAACAAAAAGAAAAAATGGACTCAATTGGAATTGTCCTAAAGAGTACTTATCCTCCTAAGTCTATGTGACATCAACTAAAGTACATAAAAATAAATAAGCATAAATTTAATAATAAAACCAAACAAAAATGCAAACAAAACATAAAAATCACAAAATACAATAATTGAAATTGTACGCAGCATCGGAAAGGACCCAAGGAAACATGTCAATAGAATGCATTATCCTTTCGATAATGCGACGATGAGGACAACAATAATAGCACAGAGAATGAGAGTCTGACAACTCCCAACCCCGTTGAGTTGTTAAATATCCATAACTATTCATTATCGACACATAAATGGGCACAAACACGGATGCTGTAGCTCTGGAAGGGAGGGACTCATGCAACCGAAATTCCAAAGTGGTTCGAGAAGGAAGGGTGCGGAACAAAAGAAATACTGCTGTTTGACAAACAGACAAAGGGAGATGACGATGATCGAACCGAAACAGTAAAAGAAAGACACTCATAACATAAACGACGATGAGATGAAAGGGTTCGAGTGAGGATATGGATTTGGATTCCCTACACGGATACTTCAACAGTGTGTGTGTGTGTCTACGTAATTTAATATTAAACTATGGGAGATTTATGGACACGAGGTCGCTTCCAAAGGCACTGACGCAGTGCGCTCCAAGAGGACAAAATTTTTGATTTAGTGATGATTTTTGAGTTAGAAAAAGGGTTGTTCAAAATAGTTTTGCAATAATTTCGATTTCAAAATAATAAGTATAAGTATAAAAGTTGTTTGGTTATGCAGGATGCAGGACGACGATACGAGACCACATGCTGATTATTATAGTGAATATTGACAACGAATCGTTTTTTGTTTATTGAATTGTGTGCCAAAAAGGAAATTGAAAGGGCGATTGATTCAAAGTAAAGCACTTTAAGCCAGAAAATTTGGATTTGTTTCTTTTCTAACTAGAAATTTTGATAGTGAAACGAAATACATATGTTTCAGAAATTGTAATGAATTGTATCGAATGAAAAAGTAATCTTAATCAAAAGAAGTAAGATCAGTAAGACCTTTTCCTTTTTTTTAGAAGATTGTTGGCACAATATAGCCTAATAAAGCCAAGTAGATTCTCCAATTCTCTGGGTTCCTCCTTTTGATCTAAATCAATAAAAATATGTTTAGAATTTATAATCTGGCAGCTCATGTGTTGAGAATCACCGGTGTAAATGATCAGCTTGATCTGAGACAATAAGTAATGGGACAAAAATCCATCCATTAAATTGAGAAACTATATATACTTATAGAGAAATGGGATAAGTAGTCTTAGCTGATATTTATTCCAAAACTATTAAATTTACACGTATGTATGTCTTCTAATATTTCTTTTACCATATATTTGCTGTGCTCCTCAACGTTCAAAATGTATTTTATTCGTCTGTTATACTAGGATACTGTGCAAAATTAAAAAAACTGCTCCCTACTCCATTCTACACGATATTAAGGTCTTACTTAAATGGACGTCACTTCTATATACAAATACCGCAGGGAAGTCAGATATTCCAATTGTGGACAAAGTGTTAGTTGCCACGTATGCAGCCATCCTCTTTTCGTCGGAGGTAGCTGGTTACTCATCTGAAGCAGTCCAACAACAAGTTGACAATATTGAACGTTGGTTTCCCAAATGGAACATAAAACTAAATTCCAATATATTATCACATGTCCCATTCACCTTGAAAAGAGGAAATTGTCCAAGTGTGCGTATTGGTCAAGATATCGCACCAACTTGCAACACCTCAAAATATCATTATAAAAAACGCAAGCAACTCGATCTATGGTTTAAAAATATTCTAGTTGCTGAGTAGAAGGTAAAACTGAGCACAGAAAACATGCAACTACTTTATAAGCCTATGTGGACATACGGAAACCAACTGTGAGCCACAACAAGCAATTCAAACATTGAAATCCTGAATACAAAATTATCCGTCAAATTCTAGATGTACCATGTTTTGTAACATACAAACCTATCCACAGAGACACAAACACGCCTTTAGTGAAGACAGAAATTCAGGTAATTAATTATGTAAACAGACTAGAGAATCATTTCAATCCTTTGACTATCAGTTTATAGGACTACAGTTCAGACAAAAAGCGCCTTGAGAAGAGTCATGTACAATATTTTATCTCCTTTGAAGATTATAAACATTAATACTTGTAAAGCCTTAGTACTAAATGTAATAGGTATTTAATCTTCTTAGTCATAAATTTATATCTGCTTATAATTTTATAGTGTTAAATATTGAGATATCTTTTTAAAATTATCGCCATTCTTTTACAGGATTTTACTATGTAGATAACACCGACGTTTCTTTATGCATATGAAATAAATTTATTCGTTAGTTCAAATGGATCACTACACGAGAAAATCAAAAAGAAGGAAATTATCTGCTCCGATGAGGCTCACTTAGAAATTGACGGTCATGACAACAAACAAAAACATCGCATTTGGCCTAAAGAAAATCCTAGGGAATTGTTTGAAAAACAAGTGAGGAACCAAAAAAAGACACTGTATGTATGGTATGGATTTTAGTGTTAAGGTGTAATTGGTCTCTATTTTTTTTTTTGTTTAGACTCAAAAGGTAATGTATTACTGGAGCTCGATATCGAGAGATGATTAGTAACTTTTTGTGGAGTTAAATGGAAGATATCGATGTGTGTTAGCAAAATGGGGTTTTTTTTTTAAATATATAAAGAATTCACACAATTTAATTTAAAATTTAAAAAGATACTTCAAATTTGAAAACCCTTTATATAATAATAAATTTCTTGAAGCTCCATTACCTTATTTAATTTCCAAATTTACTTAGCCTCTTTCAAAACTTTATATTGTGTACTTTTCAAGTTTCATTTCACATTCTTTCTTATTAAGAGATAATTTTTTTTTTTTCAAAAGAATTAGAATTACCTGAACAAAAAAAAAATGACAAGGAAATCAGTAGTTCAAATGAGAAATGGTCTCAAATTTTTTTACAAACAGTTTAGAAAACATAAGAAATCTTACCACAACTGTGGAGAAGAATAGTCATCTTCGGCAATTCAAATCTTAGGTTAAAGGACAGGATTTTAGTACTTGGCTGATATATTGCCGTGTTATAAATAATAAGATGTACACCTTGACTTCAGTTATAAAAATGAATTGGATAAGTTCAATCAAAACCTTAAAAATTCTACTTTTATTCAAGCCCACTATGCTTATCCTCTATAACTTGGATTTGCCGTTCAATTGGATAGTGCCTTCGGGTACGAAGGTTGACCATATGTTGCGTTCGGTATCACGTGTGGCCAAGAGCCCACACAATTTGTTTCTTTCTGACCAGAGGGTATGAGAATATCATAGTGGCTGTTCGTTATTACCCACATGCAACCGGGTGCTCTGTGAGTTAAGTGAGGTTTTTAGTGGAACTCAACCTCAAATGACTAATTGAAGTTTATGAATCCTTGTGCTTGAAATCGTGATATTAAGTCTCCTTGTCAGATGGTGACGTTAAATAAAGTCAAATTTCTTTATCAAGGCTTTTATATCTTTCTGTATTTATAAAGTTCAAATAGTCAGTCTCTCATATAATGGAATTCTTTTGTCATTTTTAACCTGAAATCTCCTCTACAATAATTCTGCTCTGCTGGCTAAACATTTAATCATTCTACCAGCAAGTGTAGTTCAATTATATACTTAATAGGTTTTAACACCTTTTGAAACAAAAACATAGACAGATAAGATTGACTCAAGTATATGTGCGTTTGTATAATCAACTGAAATTACATGCAATTACGATGGATGTCTATAAATTAAACTTATTACAGTGCAACATTAGCCTAATTATGGGTTAGTCTCGATTGCATTTTATATGAATGGAATGGTAGACATACGAAATACAAATTGGGAGGCAGCTCACCTTAATTCACATGTAATGAGGGAATCAATGTGGATGGATTGGTAATAAAGTTTCGAATTCTAAGGGTTTACTATTTCACTAATAGACCGCATTGAATTACACAAACAAGAAAAGAAATGAGTCAAATGACTTGTGAATTGAGTTGGGTACTTAGGTTCATCTTTCCTTTAATAAACATGAACAGAAAGTTACAAAAATGTTAGTGAATACATTTGGTGAATCCTTTCCCTTTTATAAAATTGTATATATTTTTTTTTTTTTTTTTTGAAAAAGTCAAATTAAATCGATCTTATTACAAAACTGTTACAAAAGCAAACTATGTACTTCACCCCCTTATGTTGAAGATTCAATTCAATAGGGAAAATTTGTTGTAGCGAATTTTAAACGAAAAGCAAAGTTGATTGCCAAATCAAGTGGCAACAATGCATAAAGATTTATTGCTGCCACTGATGCCACCAAACCAAACCAACCAAACAAAGCGCACAACCCTCACCAAATTCTTCTGTATGAATAAACCAAAGAATAAAGGGTTTTTACATCACAAGACAACAACACAATAATCTTTAGCTATCGACAGGAAGCGGAAGCAGATTGTGTTCTGTATGCGTAGACCTCGCGAATTTTTTGCATAAAAGTTTATTTTTATTATTATTATTGTGATGCAAAACATTGAGGCAACATTGATATTGTTGGTGTCAATACCTGCTACAAATTACTTTGTTTGTGGCGCGAGCCTTCTCTCAATATACACGGGGGAATTAAAATTCAAAATGAAGGGGGAAGCGCGAATGGAGTTTCACTGTGCACAAATCGAATTTACTGAGAAATTTGCATACTTTGGAAAGAAAAAAAGGGGTTTAGATGGCAAACTTGATGCCAGGAAGCGGCAGACATGAAAAATTATTACAGGTTGCATTAAATTTAATTGAAACGCGAGTAGAAAGTGTATTGGAAAGCTTCTTGATTTTCCCGCAGAGAAGAGGTTGTGGCGTGCTAATATCTGTAAGATTGGTTGCCTTTAATGATGTCACATTGTCAGCTAACTTGAATAAAAATGTTTATATTTTGTAGTAATACACTCGATTCACTTAGAACTTACTTATGCGCATACATGCATACATATGTATGTACTTATATATATTTATATTTAACACTATTCATTGCCTTTGCTCTTGGATTTGCTGTAACAACAATTGTATGCGATCCTTCATTAAAGGCTGCCCGTGTTTCGTGCGTTTGCTGAGAGCCTTAGTTTTCACCAAACGTTTCTTTTTGTATTCCTTAACGCGTGCATCTTTTTCCTCTTTGGCTTTTAGACGTTCCGCTTCTGCCTTGGCGGCTTGTTGTTGTCTTATCATTTTACGTATTTCAGGCTTTGAGGGGCCATCACTCTATAAATTGTATTTACACCATATAATAATAAAGAGATTTCTTTAGTTTATGTATTTTGTACGTACCTTTTTTGTTTGCTTTTGACCTTTTTTACTTTGGAAATTTGTCCTTTTATTATTAAATTTGTTATTGTTTTGTGGCTTTTTCTTAATTTCCTTCATTTTTGCAAGCGAATGAAAACAACAAAAGATCCACGCTGCAAACAGATGTTATTTTGCCATTCACCTGAATGCAGAAACATTTCACATGACCGATTTGAAGACATGACATGAACGGATATGAAAAATATATGTAATTGTTTTGCTACTATCGGTTAAGCAGCGTTGCCAGATATGTTAACTCGTTTGATTTTAGGAAATCATTAAAAAACTATTAAAAAAAGCATTTTTAAAATAGTTTTATTAATATTTTATTTTATAATACATCAATTAATCAGAGTGTCCGCTGTTAAGAATTGGTTTCAATGAAAATTATAGAAATTGAAACAAGAAAGAGACAAGTTTTAAGAATAGAAATATTTTTTCTAAATTGGATAAGACAAATTTAACAAGAAGAGAGAGAAAAGAGCTTAGAGTTACAAAAGAGTTGAATATAATAGTATGCATAGGAAGCAGTGATGTCGGGAAACTGCATTTGATTTGATTCCACTAACTGAATTTGGGGTACACATGACATTTATAATTTTCACTGATGTGACGAATTATATAAAAAAAAAAAATATAAAAAATGCAATTCAAAAATTTTTTTCAGCTTTAAACACTGCGCCTACCTCCTAAAGAAGCGTACTTCCGAACTCCTACACTCCAACAAGAATAGTATTTAAATAAATAAGCGCCATTTCAGTCAAAAGATGCTTGCACCCCATTAAGATTCATAATATCTTTCTAAAGATGAAACAGAAGCAGAAAGCATAGAACACCCTCCGCCTTTTTGGAAGATAAGGATACTCAAGCGCAAATCTCTTTTTCCTCTTTAATTTCAGGCATCACAGGGACCATGGCAAGGCTTCTGAGTGAACTCGCCTTTGTGGCGAATTACCTGCATATCCTATCTTATCCTAATCACCATGGAATCAGTCTGACATAGAATAATAGTTTTAACATTTCTTTAGAATCTTAAATAAATAAATTAAGTCAATACTACTTATTTCATAAAAAATATAACAACTTATATAAGTTTGTATTGTATTGTATTCTCCTTATTTATAACATGGCTTAGTAAACATTTGGGGCCAATAATAAGCCAATCTGATTGTTACTGCAAGTAATATTTAAATAAAAATTATGAAAAATATCAATTTCCACTACAACTTACTCCATTTAGACTCAACTAACACAGGACAGCTCGCATGCAATGTCTTAAAATTGGGTTCTCCAGAGTTATCCAAGTGATACCATAGAATTGCGGAACCCTTCTTTGGTTGAATGACTTTGTTAATTTCAGGAAAAACAGTTCCACCTCCTTGTTCTACATCGCTCATCTAAAATGTGATAGAAAGCTATAATATTTGTTTTCCTAAAGCAATCTAAATAATGTAAGTAAGATATTTACATAGAAAATAATAGCAGCTATACGATTGCCAACAGTTTTCAAGAGATGAGGATGCTGAAAATTATTTAAAACTCTTGAAAGCAAAGAAATAATTTAAAATTAATCGAAATTATGACTTACAGCATCGGGATGATAGAAATCATAATGACTAGAGTAGTGTCCTCCAATTCCATAGTTCACCACTTGTAGAAGCAAATTTTCAGAGAAAATTAAACCACTTAGATCAATCATTCTGCGGTTAATACGTTCCACAATGATTGATTCATTTGAAAAGAATCGCACCATTTGGGTTGTTTTATCCGGATCTATAACACCTTCTTCGACTTCCGCACGTTCTAGGTCGGGTAACGCTAGTCTCTTAAGTTCTTCAATTTCACTATCATAGATAACATCATGATAAACTACAATATAAGGATCCATTGAGATTTCTTCCATTTTCATAGGTGCCAATTTAAGAAATGGAGTTGTAGTGCTATTGTATCTACATTGTAATCGCGATGACATTTGAGGAACATCACCTCGACAAAGTTCCTCGTGAGATATAATTTTCTGAATATAGTTTCTATATTGAATAAAAAAGCTCTCATCGGGTCTTTGTTCGAGGCCTCTTAAGATTGTTTGTCGGCAATTATAAAGATCACCTAATCAAATAAAAACTTTGTTACAAAATAATTCATTCAATTAATTGATTAATTGTTCCTCACCAAGTGCAAAGTAGACTTCTGCAATTGAAGTCCAAATATCTACTATGTTTATTATTAGTATTTCACTAATTTTATCATCTAATTCACTGTACATTTTTATGGATACATCAAACCAACTCAAAGCGAAATCGTATTTTCTTTTACTACTAAGATATTGTCCAATAGCAAAGCAATCGAAAGCTGAAAATTTAACACTTCGAAATGATTCTCCTTAAGTGCAACATTCTTCAGATCCAACAGATCGTAAGCAAACTCACTCATACTGTATTCCATTAAGGATTCCCATAGAAATATCTAATGCATTCAAATCATTCATATCCTGAATGTGAAAGATTCCGGCACTAGCTTCCAAGAGATCAACGTTCGTTGGTATTTTATATTGAATTGTCTCTATGAAATCTATTGTATTTCTATTACAACAGTTTAGATCATCAAGAATATATTCGTTTCTAAATTTATAATAAACCGTACCCGTATTTCTCCCTGGTTGCTTCATAAAGTCTTGCCATTTGAACCAATCGGCATGCATTCTTCTTACAAGTTTAAACGCGTTTAAAGGTTTTGATAAGTATTTTTCTGGATCCTCTTCCGATTTTTTTTGTTCTCTTCGAAGATTTGCTACATAACTGATTCAACAATATTAACAACAATTTCAATGTATAGATAGATAGATACCTTCAAAATTCAACTTACAATTTTATAATGTTGTATTTTTCTTTCAATTTGTCTTTATAATTTTGTAAATTCAACAAGAATTCACTTTCCAAGTGAAAAACTTCTGCCATACAAGAAACGCAATTGCCATAACTGTGAGTCTCCACATTATTACGAGCACATTGCACAAGGATTACAAGAAACGTTGAAATAAAAAATAAGGAAAAACCCAAACGCATGCTTATGAAAGGAACTCTTTTGAAGTATTAAAATGTCTATGAGAACAATTAGAAACATTAAATTTTATTGATGATTTAATTAAACCGAGTATAATGCTTAGATTGGACACACCACTTGCCAGATAACAATGAAAAGTGGCGAATTTGATCGACTGCTGGGTATCCTACACATATCTTTCTATTAAATAAATTGCATGACCTAAACGGTTAAGCTTGTGAAAACTTCTGAACTAATTTAGAATTGGTGGATCCTCAAAATTAAAGATTCATTAAAATCTTTACTTATGAAGTACATACCATTTATTAATTTTACGTGATGTATTTGTCCAAGTAATGTCGGAATAATGACATTTTGGGTACAGGATGGCAGTACCATAGTAGCAAAGTAGTAATTCTATTAAGTAAAGATACTAATTTATACTTGATACTTTAATTAAAGAATATTTAACTAAATTTTATGGACAATATAAATTATATAATTAATTCAAGTAATGGTTTTTCAATGCAACTTAAATTGAATTAGAAACAACTTTATCATGTTTATTCTGTTCTCGGTCCTAAAAATATTTAACACTAAAACTAACACACTAAAATTCAGTGTGTCTCCAGCTGTTTACCCATCCGAATAATTACAGCGTACTACATTGATTAATCACTAATCACACGACGATGCAAATGACGAAATTTTGAACTTTTACCCTACTGAAACTAAAGATGTTTCACATCAAAAACATGTTATAAGTTTAACGTCAACGACTTTTAACAACCTCAAGAATATGGACAAGATTAAAGAACAAGATGATTCACAGGGAGTGAAAAGAATATCTTCTTGTTTTTGCTCTCTTTATTCCAGATTATCCCATTACTACCTAGAAAAAACGATTGAATATAGGTTGAAGATAAAGTACATACTTGTACTTTTTTCAACTTGAAACTCATTACCCCATTTTATACCAATTTATATGGGAAAAGTCACCAGCATTTCCCATTTCGGTCCACTGTGCAATAAATAATATACGCATTAATGGGTCTAATGTATTGTAAATTGAACAAAAAAATTAAGCTGAAGTTGTTTTTGTAGTTGCGTTTCTCAAATTTCGCGTTTAATGGTCCTACAAATTACATCTTCATATGTCTATAGAAACTTGTAAATATATTTATTTTAATGTATTAATTCAAAGGTTTGTGACATGGCTTCAAGAACATTTGATCCGGATAATACGCTAATCTTATAAACACTGAAAAAAAAAAAACAAAACAAATAAAATTTGAAAGCAATTCCGAAGAACAAATCTCAATTCGCCTTACTCCACTTAGATCCAATAAGAACAGGACAACTTGCATGCAGTGACTTATAATTTCCTTCTCCTGTGTTATCCAAATGGTACCATAAAACTGCTGATCCTTTTTTTGGTTGGACTATGGTATTTGTTTCGGCAAATGCAGTGCCTCCTCCAATCCCAACATCACTCATCTGAAGAATTATTTTAGTAAAATAAAATAAACATTATTACATAAGTAGTATAAAGCAAAGTCAAAATTCATGTCCGTTCCGATACGGAGAACTTGTTGAATATTTAATTCTTTTCAGTCATTTCTAAGAGGGTTGCAACGGAGGCCATTTTAGTAGATTCGGAGGTCCAGAGTTTGAACTCCGCGGAAGCTCAGGTTTTCGAAGGCGGAATTGGGATAATTATAAAAATTATAAAATAGTCACAGTTTTATGTACTTACATAATAAATAATAGCTGCCATACGATTTCCTCTACCTATTTCATCAGGATACTGTAATAAGGTTCAACTTCAATGAATGATATTTAGAAGATTTAAGATTTTGAATTACCAAAGAAAAATTATAATAATCATAATGGTTATAATAGTGACCCCCTATGCCATAGTTCACGACTTCCCAGGCTAGGCCTGTCGAGAAATCCAGACCAGTTATGTCATGAGTACGTTGATCAAAGCGTCTAATTAAAATGGTATCTTTTACAAATAGATCTGCACGTTGTGCTGTTCGAACGGGGCTAACAGTACCCATTCCAACAAACCCACGATATAATTGAGGCCTAGACAAACGTTTAAGTTCTTCAATTTCACTCTCATAGATGACATCATGATACATTACAATGTATGGGTCTCTTGCAACTTCTTCTACTTTTAGAGGTGCCAATTTAAGAAACGGGGTAGTGGTAGTATTATATCGGCAATGTAGATTTGATTTCTGCGAAACTTCACCACGGCATAGTTTATTATATTTCAAATGCAACCTTATAGTGTCTTCCATTTCCTTCATTTCCAAGTCATTCGGTTTAAACTTTTGAGCGATTCTTAAACTGTTAATTCCTTTATGGTAGAATTCTAAAAAAATAAAAAATTGTGTATTTAGTATGATATTATTAACAAACTCTTTTCAACAAAGGTAAGATTTGCGTTAATATCCTTTTTACAGTGAGCATTCAACGCTGCTTTCAAAGCAAAGTATTTACAGAACCATTCGTGTAATGAGATCAGCTGTTTTTTGTTTTGATGATATTCTCGTCCACAATTCAAAAGTTGCGATAATTGTGACAAGTGAAATGTGTCGAAAATTGAAACATTGTGAGAGCAATCAGCTTTACAACTAAACTTTAGCGCTTATGCTGCCTTCAATGCTACTATACTAGAAAAAAAAAAAACAACAACACAATTTCGCCATTTTCCCTGTTGTTCTTATTAGACAATATATAGTGTTGAAGGCAGCATTCGATGATAATAATATAATATCTTGTGGAAAAATTGTATATTTCTAGATTATAAAATGCTATCAGAACTTTTAGGTATAGTAATTGATTGATATTTACTATTCCGACAAATGTTGAAACAACTGCAAAAAGGCTTCAGCGGGATAACTCAAAAACTCAATAATAAAGCCATACAAATAAAATCAAAATTAACTTCATTATAATTGTAACTAGATAATCGGAACTTTATGTTTCATTTGTTTTAAAAAACTTCACTTACCATTTCTTAAAAAGAAATCCCCTAATTTCAAGTATGTTTTTGATATAAAAAACCAAATATCTCCTTTTTTCACACCAAGTAAATCACTCATCACAGCATCGTCATCAGTATAAAGTTCAAGAGATGCCTTGTACCAGTTTAAAGCATTCTCATATTTCATTTGATCAAATAGATAATTACCAACTGTGCAACAATCAAGAGCAGTGAATCGGGCCCTGAAGAAAAGATTAGTATGGTTTTCTCATACTTTATGAATGTAAAAAAAAAAAAAAACTCACTCGTATTGTTTGCCATTGAAAACTCCTCTTGCCATTACTTTTGCATTCATTTGGTATGTGTCCTGAATGCGAACAATTCCGGCATTAGCCTCCTGGAGATCAGTGCTCGTTGGCATTCTATATTGAATTACATTTATGAAATTAATTTGTACTGAAATAAAAATTGAAATATTAACCCAATAAATATCTCTATTGGTCATGAAAATTTTATAGATCATACTTTCACTGATCGCCGGTTCTTTTATAAAGTTCTGAAATTTAATCCAATCGCCATGCATTCGTCTTATTAGCATAAATGCTTTCAATGGATTTGATAAATATTCTTCTGGACCATCTTTCGATTTTGTATGTTCTCTTTGAAGACTATTTGCATAACTAGAAGTTACCAAATTTATTGTATAGTATTTCCATAAGAATCTCTAAGTTTAACTTACAATCTAATTATTTGAAGTCTCTTCTTCAATTGCACTTTATATCCTTCCAAATTCAACATGAGATCATCTTCCATGAGTAAAACTTCCTCCATACAAGCAATACAAGTAGCGTAACTACGAGTATTATTTGTCTTAATCCGATTACATTGAACAAGGATCACATATTCTAATAAAAATATGAAAATATTAACGATGTTAAAACTAAAACCCATGTAGGAAACAAATTTTTCCTTTTAAACACAATTTGTCAGTTGTTCAAAATTTTATTAATGAGGTAAAATGCATATAAATTTTACTCATAAATTAAAAAAGACCGACTAATTTCGATTTGTTTCGCTATAAGAAAAGTTAATAACAATATTTTAGCGGACATAATAAATTTGCATTTTAAAGTATTGTTGTTCACAGAAAATAATATATACTTATATTTTCAAGTAATGCTTCAAATTGTGTTCATATAAATAGACTTTTTTTCTATTTAGCTTATTAGTCTCATATTACCCTAGAAATATTGAAAATTAGAAGTTAAAATGCCTATAATTTGGTATTTAATTTAACAATGAAGTAACGTACAAAAATATATCTCGCTTGAGATTTGTTGTTATCAAAGAGGTTTACTTATTGTATAACATGGTTTTATAAACATTTGTAGGGAGTAGTGATTGAACCTAAAAGTTTTTGAAAAATATCATTAGTTGGAACAGTAACTTGAAGTAACACAATAAAGCTTTCTCTATTTCTATCCAACTAAAGCTGAGGAATTAGTATAACTGATTTTTTAATAGCAATGCCCATATTTTAAAATTTGGTTCCTTATGTATGCCAAATACATATCGCCAGTATTTTTCATAAGTGTAAAACATCTTATTTTAATTAAGATATTCAGTTTTATCCCATTTTTGTTATTTTTAAATATTTGTTTGTTTGGCTGTTTGTTTGGTTGATTCTGCACGCTTCACTTAAAATCCTCTGATTGAATTCTAAATTGAATTACTGAAGAATTAGAAATTTTATTGTGAGCAACATTTTCCCCCTCCAGGAAATTCTTCTGAGTTTTATAGTTTTGATGTATAGAACTCATATTCCTGGAGGGAACATTATTTTCATTTATAATTTGTGATCCAGGTAATCCCCTATAAATTGGATTTCTTGGCTACTACATGAATGAACTTTTTGGAGTTCGATTTGGTACGAAGTCTGACCAGAGGCTAATTTCTGGTACCACGGGTGGTCAGGAGCCCACGGAACTTGTTCCGTCCTGGCCAGCGGGTACGGCCCCCTTGTGGGAGTATCGTGGTGGCTATGGTTTAATACCCAAATGCGGGTAGAGTATACTCGACGTGGAGTAGCGTTATACTACCGGGTGCTGTGACCCAGAGAGCAGCAGCTGTTTAAGATGGGCCTTGCTCCCCACCAAGGAGGGAGTCATATTTACCAAAATGAATATGACTCTAATTTGGTACCTGCGGATATATGTATATCCAAGGGGACGTTGATTGACGTTTTCTCAATCCGTGTGCTTGGCACCGTGTTCTTGAGTCTTTTTACAGACAGGTGAGCACGTAAAACACCGGTACTTCATTGTGAGCAACATTTAGCCTTTATTTTATTGAAATTGACTTACAGAATTAAAAGATATTTAGTTTTGATTTAATAAGTAAAAAGGAAATAGGTTTTGTTGTTTTGGCTTTACACCAAGCACAAAAGTTTTCGCTCGCTGTGTATGCTTTGCTGCTTTGGTGATCTGCGTGTTGTTGTTATTATTGAAGAATGTTTTCCTCTCATTTATTATTAGCAGAGTAAGCACAAGTGCACATATTGCACTTTCCTTATTATAATGTTCACTGAGAGCGGAGCAAGAGAGAGAGATAGAGAGAGAGAGAGTGTGTGCGTGTGTGTGCTGTTGTTATAAAGGAGAAGGTTTATTGTAAATTATAGAGGTACAAGGATGAAGTCGCAGGCACAGATACTAAAAAATATTTTAGTATAAATTTCATACAAAAGCAACACTAATAGAAAGAGAAGTTTTGATTCTATTTAGTAATTAGATGTATTTTTTTATTTTCAAACATTCGTATTATTATTGTAACATGGTTTTATAAACATTTGTGGCAAGTAATGAGTAAATCGAATGGCTACTGCAAGTATGTTAAGAAAAACATCAATAAACATCAAACAACAATCATCTAAGGTAACACGATCTAGCTTACCCCATTCTTTACCTTCACCAACTATTTGCTTCATATAGTTCTGCCATTTAATCCAATCGGAATACATTCGTCGTATAAGTTCAAATGCGATCAACGGATTTGATAAGTATACTTCCGAATCAAGATTCAATTTCCTGTATTCCTTTCGAAGATTACCTGCATAACTAAGAAATATCAAAATTTATTGTAAATTCAGGAAATCGAAAATTCTACCTACAATCTTATTACTTCAAGCATTTCTTTTATTTTAATTTCATAGTTTTGCAAATTTAACATTTGTTCCTGTTCCATGTTCAACACTGGCACAATACATGAAACACATTTTGTATAACTTCGATTGCATTGTACACGAACAGCGAAAGTCGAAAGAAATATTGACACAAATATTATCGCAAAATTCGAACGCATTTAAAAACTGAATTTCTTTCCTTTCATTGAATATTTTTCAACTATTGAATATCTTATCTATTAAAAAGAGACATAAAATTATATACGATAATTTAATTAAACTGATTCAAATTATTAGATTTGATATGCTTAAAAAGTATGTAACTAAATTTTTCTTTTTATAATAATATAAGACCTGTTCAGGCTGGTGTTGTCCAAAGCAGCAAATTAGGTCCTGTGCCTTTCATCATTTTTACGGCAAGAATACTCCAGCCGACCTCCAATACCACGATCCTAGCTACATACGCGGATGATACTGCGGTTCTCTGTTTTGACAAATTGCCTATAAAAGCCGCTTCAATCCTGCAATCATATATGAATCGTTTGCTTCATTACGTGGAATATCAAGGTGAACTCTATTAAATTACAATTGTGTTCGTTCATCATCAGGAGAATTAATATACCTTCGGTAACGATTGGTAGTATAGCGATATCACAGCACTCAATAGTGAAATACTTGAGCTTTCTCCTTGATAAACGCTTGACATGGAATCATCATATTACCACCATTGCTCGATCCTGTTCCTGTTCCAAAATGAAATGGCTGAACTGGCTTCTGTTCTTGGAAAATAAGATCTTAATTTACAAGCAAATTGTCGGTTCTTCATAGAAATATTGTATCTAATTATGGGGTACATCACGCCCTTCTAATCATAGGAAAATACACGTCAAACAAAATAATGCCGTCAGGACAATCTACCACTGGTTCGTCAAGAACTCAACGCTTCATAACGACCTCAACATGCCCTACAGTTCTCCGGGGCTGTGCTGACATCCCAAGAGTCGCGAGTTCGATTCCCGCTTTCCTCTGAGCTGAAGGCATCTGTCGCTACTGCTTATATTTAATACTAGGTTATAATTTGTACGAGTAATTATAATCTTAGTTCTAATATATAATATAAAAAAAAAAAAAAAATCAAAATGCATATAAAGCCCTTATAAACAAAACATTTCATTAAAAAAAAATATACTTATGTACTATGAAATAACTTGAAAATCATATTGTTTAAATTAATAAAAAATACAATCTTACTTATAACATGGTTTTACAAATAATTGTGGGTAGTAATGAATAAATCTTAAAGCCACTGAAAACAAATCAATAATGTTATTATTAGCAATATCAAGTAACACGGCATAACTTACACCATTTCGATCCAACCAAAACTGGACAACTCGCATGTACTGTTTTCGAAATACCATTCCCTGAGTTATCTAAATGGTGCCATAAAACCGCAGTTCCTTTTTTGGGATGAATAACTTTCTTGATGGCACTGAAAGCAGTACCACCACCTTTTTCCACATCATTTAACTAAAGGAGAATTAACACAATAAAATTAATAACATTTTCATTTTTTAAGTATAAAGTAGTTCATATATAGCATTACATATATTAGAACTGAGGCTATACGATCTCCAATATCAACGAAATTTTCGGGAAGCTATTCAAAAAAAAAAAAAAAAAGAAACAACAACAACAAAAAAAAGCACAATTAGAAGTAATTTCAATTAACCAATAAAAACTTTTATATACCGGATCTGCGAAAAAATCTACATGGTTTTCATAGTGTCCTCCAAAACCATAATTAATCACTTGCAAGGGCATTTCTTCTGATAAAATTAGGCCACTCATATCAAACAATCTTTGATTAAGACGATCTACAATTAATGTGCCTTTTGAGGCCATAGTCATTATTTGTGCAGTTCTTCTTGGATCTACACTTTCATCAAGACCCACATTGCTCCGTATAAACTTCGACGGCGATGTACGTTTTAGTTCTTCAATTTCACTTTCGTAGATAATATCATGATATAGAACTATATATGGATCGATTGAGATTTCTTCCATTTTGAATGGTGCTATTTTCAGAAATGGTGTTGTAGTGCCATTGTATCTGCAAAATAGTTTGGATTTTTGTGGAATGTCACCTCGGCAGAGTTGTTCTTGCTTTCCATGGAGTCCATTAAACTTTGCTGTTTTTAATAATTCGTCATCATGAGGTCTATGCTCAACTGCCTTTGTAAAAGCATGTGCTGACTGCTTGTTATCGCCTAAAATTGATACAACAAATTTAATGAGTATTGCGACTATGTTATAAAAAACCAATTAATTATCCAAATTATCTTACCCATTTTATAATAGACATAAGCAATTGAATTCCATGTATCTGCCATGTCCAAACCATATATCTGGCTCATTGTATCATCATATTTGGTATGCAACTCAAGAGACACCTTGTACCAGTTCAAAGCGGCCTCATATTTTGTTTCACTAGAAAGATAATATCCGATAGCAGAACAATCTGGAGCAGAAAATCGAGCACTGAAACCAGCAAAACTCTATATATGATTCTAATAAGTCCCTGTACTTTTTAAGTGAACTTACTCGTACTGTTTGCCTTTAAGAATTCCGCTTGCCATTTCTTTTGCATCCAAATGATAGGTTTCCTGGATTCGAACAATCGCGGCACTTACCACTTTGAGATCGACTTCGGTTTTCATTTTGAATTGAATGCCTTCTGGTGCTATAACGAAAAAAAAAAAAAATCGTTATTACCATTCTTACTTAGGCAGACAATGAAATCTTTACCTTCACCAACTATTTGCTTCATATAGTTCTGGCATTTAATCCAATCTGAATACATTCGTCGTATAAGTGCAAATGCGATCAACGGATTTGATAAGTATACTTCCGAATCAAGATTCAATTTCCTGTATTCCTTTCGAAGATTACCTGCATAACTAAGAAATATCAAAATTTATTGTAAATTCAGGAAATCGAAAATTCTACCTACAATCTTATTACTTCAAGCATTTCTTTTATTTTAATTTCATAGTTTTGCAAATTTAACATTTGTTCCTGTTCCATGTTCAACACTGGCACAATACATGAAACACATTTTGTATAACTTCGATTGCATTGTACACGAACAGCGAAAGTCGAAAGAAATATTGACACAAATATTATCGTAAGATTCGAACGCATTTAAAAACTGAATTTCTTTCCTTTCATCGAATATTTTTCAACTATTGAATATCTTATCTATTAAAAAGAGACATAAAATTTTATGCGATAATTTAATTAAACTGATTCAAATTCTTAGATTTGATATGCTTAAAAAGTATTTAACTAAATTTTTTCGGTCAAAATAAATTATAAAATTTTGTTTTTTTTCTTTTTCATTGCAATAGATTTAATGTGTTTTGTTTGGGGACTACCTCTTTTAGCTATGGGAAAACTTTGAATTTGGATCTGTTCAAAAATACCAAACTTCAGATTGTTAGTTCTAAACTCTTTAGCTCTAAACTAAATAGCACATATGTATATAAGGATATTAGAACAGTAGTCTGTAGTTGTGATCACTCCTTATTCTTGTGAACAGCAGGGAGATCCAAGGGTCGCATACATTCTCCTTCATGCTGTTTTATATCAAAACGCTCATGAATCAGTTGTTCCGGATTTTCCACGAGAAACTAAGCAGTAAGCACAGTTTAAGTTTACAACGTGCAGGTACTGTGTAAAGCGCGGCTGTCTAACGTGAAGCCCCCGGGCATCATGTGTAGAAATAATAGTCGAAAGAATTATAAAGCTGACATTTTTTATAGAGCAGTGGACTCAACCGATCCACTTATCTCTAGTTTAAGTCTAAATAAAAGAAGAATCAAAATAAAAATATACTGATAATGTTGTGATAATTTAGTGATGAATTTGACAATAAGTCGGCGAGTGTTAAGTGATAAAAAATTTTATATGTCGTGTCTAAAAAAAAAAATAGAAGTCATAAGCAGAAAAAATTTTATGTAAAATTCACATTTTTTTAAATTAGCTACGTAGACATTTACAGTCTTACTTATAACATGGTTTTACAAGTAATTGTGGGAGGTAATAAATAAATCTAATAGCCACTGAAAATACAAAACAAAAAAATCAATAAAAATATTAATAGTTATAACCTCAGGTAACACGATATAACATACTCCATTTCGATTCCACCAAAACTGGACAACTTGCATGTTTTGTTTTCAGAATACCATTGCCCGAATTATCTAAATCGTACCATAAAAGTGCTGTTCCTTGTTTGGGTTGAACGACTTTTTTGATGGAGCTGAATACAGTTCCACCACCTTTTTCCACATCATTTAACTGCAATAGAGTTAACATACATATGTAGTAAAATTAATAATATAATATAATAATAGTGGACATAGACAGTGAATCATGAATCAGTTGTATACGTAATAGACTCGTGATTCCAGCCATATATAAAAATCACATTAATATTTGATAATCGAGCTGTGAATCATTGGGTCTATTTCGAATCATGAGTCATGATTCGCTGTCTATGTCCACTATCAGACGTGTCGGCTAGGCTTCTTCGTTTTAGTGATTGTAATCCTCAGTTTAGTAACCATTTCATCAAAGAACATTGAGCTGTTAGAAAGCCTCATTACACCGAAAATAAAATATTGTTCAATAAATTAAATTGATAAATTCCAATTAATTAATTAATTTATGTTAATTTACATATTGTGTATAGCATTACATAAATTAGAAGTGTAGCTATACGGTTTCCAATGTGGGTATACATTTTTGGAATCTATTAAAAATAAAATCAATTAAAATTCATTTTAAAACAAACAAATAAAAATTTTTAAATACCGAATTAGTGAAATAATCGTGATGGCTGCGGTAATGCCCTCCAAGACCATAATTAACCACTTGTAAGGGATCTTCCTCTGAGAAAACTAGACCACACATATCAAACAATCTTCGATTAATACGGTTCACAATGATTGATTCGTTTGAATATTGATTCGCTGTTTGTGCAATTCTCTGTGAGTCTACAGTACCATTATCCACCAAACTCCTCTGAAACCATGGCAATGAAGTTTGTTTTAGTTCTTTAATTTCACTTTCATAGATAATGTCATAATAAAGAACTATATATGGATCTGTTGAGATTTCTTCCATTTTCAATGGAGCTATTTTCAGAAATGGTGTAGTAGTACTATTGTATCTGCACAAAAGCTTTGATTGTTGTGGAATTTCTCCGCGACATAGTTTATCATGTTCTATAAATTCTCGAATAATCTCTAAACTTATCAATAAATATTTATGATCAGGTCTATATTTAAGTGCCTTTGTAATAGCATCTGCTGTAGCATTCTTGACCCCTAAAAATATATTAATAGGAAAGAAATTTGAGAAAAGCTAGTCAGTTTCTTGTTTCGAGAAATAATATTGATAGAAATCAATCATTTTTATTTGTCTTACCCATTTCATAATGGGACATAGCAATCGAGTTCCAAATATTTATTATATCCACTTCAAATACGTGACTCAGTGCAGTGTCATATTCTGTATAGTGATCCAGAGAAGCATTGAACCAATTCAAAGCTGGAACATATTTTGCTGCATTATAGAGATACACGCCGATGGCATAACAATCAAGAGCAGAGAGTCTCTTTCTAAAATATATTGACCATTTGCATTTATATTTGATAATCAATTATATTGTAATTAGAAATGAACCCACTCATATTGTTTGCCATTAAGAATTCCGCTTGATATGACATCTGCCTTCATTTGATAAGTGTTCTGAATGCGAACAATTCCTGCACAAGCCTCCTGGAGATCATAGCTTGTTAGCATTTTGTATTGAACGGTCTCTATGAAGTGAATTTCAGCTGCAATAAAAGAGAATGTTAAAATAGGATCGGCGTCTGACATTGGAATTAAAGTTATTTATACCCTTGTTTCCCACCTCTTGCTTCATAAGGTCTTGCCATTTAACCATTCGTCATACAAGCGTAAATGCTTTCAATGGATTTGATAAGTATTCTTCTGGATTATCGTCCGATTTTGTATGTTCTCTTTGAACATTGTTCACATAACTAGGAGTTACAAAATTTATTGTATTCTATGTTGATAGTAAACTCTAAATTGTTTAACTTACAATCTAATCATTTGAAGTCTTTCCTTCAATTTCACTTTATATTTTTGCAAATTCAACATGAGATCATCTTCCATGAATAAAACTTCCACCATACAAGCAATACAAGTAGCATAACTACGAGTATTTGTATTATTCAGATCACATTGAACGAGGACCACGTGGTTCAAGTAAAATGTTAAAACAAAAACGAAATTGAAATTCAAATGCATTTATGAATCTTAAGAAAAAGTTTTTAACTGTTGAAATCATTGCTAAAGTTGTGAAATGTATAATACTTTGCTTATAAATTCAAATAAGGTTGACCAATTAATTTTAAATTCGTTATGCTACATAATAACAATAAATATTATTTATTGGTAAAAAAAAAAAAAAACAATAAATCTATGCTCAAAAGAATATAAAAATATAGATATTAATTCTTCGAGGTATCCGACTTGTGCTTATAACAACTGTGTAAGAATGATAAAGAGACTTCTGTGGAGTAAGAGCGTAGCTAGTGAATTCTTACGAAGTTACATTGTGAAACGTGTGTTTCTTTATAGCAATTTATTTGTTATCGCCAGATTCTGTTTTCAAGCTTTGACGAGCTCGCCTCAAAGTTTTGTTTTAACCACAGAAGGCTTTTGCAGACAAATATACCTATGGACACTACACAGATAGAATTATGATGCAGCGGTTTAAAATTGAACGCACGCCAGTGATCCGCTTTCTGGCCGCACATTGAGCATAATAACTCTATAAAATATTCAGCATAATGATGATCGAAAAAGAGCGTGAAAGAGATTTTGAAATTCCTACCAATTGCATTTCAAAAATTCTAACTGAAAATTTAGAAAACTTTCGCGTCTGAGGCAAATTTGTTTAAATGTTGCTCTCGGTAGTGCAGAAAAGGCTTTGCTTCAGCATGTTCTTAAAATCCCTCTGAGAAAATTCCACTGAAATGGCACCGGTTCTTTCAGTATATGTATATATAAACTGATGTCAGTCAATTGGAGGTATTTCTTCAAAAGATGCCACCAGAAGAATAATCCCAGTGCGTAACGCAAGTCTAATGTGTTCATTTGGGCGATATCTGGTATTTATTCTTTTGGCTTAAGAATACGAAATGAAACTTATTATTAAATTGCTACCATCTGCTCTTTTTAAAGTTGCAGAATCCGTTTTGTCGAACAGATCGTTCTACGTAAAGTATAGAGATGCAAAGTTGTCAATCAGACCTGTTCAGGCTGGTGTTGTCCAAAGCAGCGAATTAGGTCCTGTGCCCTTCATTATTTTTACGGCAAGAATAACCTAGCCGACCTCCAATACTAGCTTTCTTCTTGATAAACGCTTGACATGGAATCATCATATTAACACCATTGGTCGATCCTGTTCCTGTTCCAAAATGAAATGGCTGAACTGGCTTCTGTGCAAAAGGAGCAAACTTAGCTTAAAAATAAGATCTTAAATTACAAGCAAATTGTCGGTCCTTCCTAGAAATATGGTATCTAATTATGGGGTACATCACGCCCTTCTAATCATAGGAAAATACACGTTAAACACAATAATGCCCTCAGGACAATCTACCTACAGTTCTCCGGGGCTGTGCTGACATCCCAAGCGTTGCGAGTTCGATTCCCGCTTTCTTCTGAGCTGAAGGCATCTGTCGCTATTGCTTATATTAAATACTAGGTTATAATTTGTACGAGCAATTATAATCTTAGTTCTAATAAATAAAAAAAATAAAAAAATCATAATGCATATAAAGCGCTTATAAACAAACCATTTCATTTAAAAAAGAAAATATATATACTTATGTGCTATGAAGTAACTTGATAATCATATTGTTTAAATTAATAAAAAATACAATCTTACTTATAACATGGTTTTACAAATAATTGTGGGTAGTAATGAATAAATCTTAAAGCCACTGAAAACAAATCAATAATGTTATTATTAGCAATATCAAGTAACACGGCATAACTTACACCATTTTGATCCAACCAAAACTGGACAACTCGCATGTACTGTTTTCGAAATACCATTCCCTGAGTTATCTAAATGGTGCCATAAAACCGCAGTTCCTTTTTTGGGATGAATAACTTTCTTGATGGCACTGAAAGCAGTACCACCACCTTTTTCCACATCATTTAACTAAAGGAGAATTAACACAATAAAATTAATAACATTTTCATTTTTTAAGTATAAAGTAGTTCATATATAGCATTACATATATTAGAACTGAGGCTATACGATCTCCAATATCAACGAAATTTTCGGGAAGCTATTCAAAAAAAAAAAAAAAAAAAGAAACAACAACAACAAAAAAAAAAGCACAATTAGAAGTAATTTCAATTAACCAATAAAAACTTTTATATACCGGATCTGCGAAAAAATCTACATGGTTTTCATAGTGTCCTCCAATACCATAATTAATCACTTGCAAGGGCATTTTTTCCGATAAAATTAGGCCACTCATATCAAACAATCTTTGATTAAGACGATCTACAATTAATGTGCCTTTTGAGGCCATAGTCATTATTTGTGCAGTTCTACTTGGATCTACACTTTCATCAAGACCCACATTGCTCCGTATAAACTTCGACGGTGATGTACGTTTTAGTTCTTCAATTTCACTTTCGTAGATAATATCATGATATAGAACTATATATGGATCGATTGAGATTTCTTCCATTTTCAATGGTGCTATTGTCAGAAACGGTGTTGTAGTGCCATTGTATCTGCAAAAGAGCTTAGATTCTTGCGGAATTTCACCTCGACATAGTTTATCACAAACTATGGAATTCTTAAATTCATTTAAAAATTTCAATAAATCCTCATCATTAGACCTATACTTAAGAGCCATCGAAAGAGCATTTGCTGTAGCATTAGTATCTCCTATAAATGGTGAGAAAAAAGTTAATTGAGAAGGATTACTCTAGAGAATATTTTAAAGAAATTCAGCTTCAACAAAAAATTATTATAAGAAATCTGGTAAAAAATTTCCATAGATGATATACGCGAATACATGTCTTACCCATTTCATAATGGCATACAGCAATGGATTTCAATATATTTATTCTATATACTTCAAATACGTCACCCATTGCAGTATCATATTCTGTATAACGGTCCAGAGATGCACTGAACCAATTGAAAGCTTCACCATATTTTGTTGCGTTTAATAGATAATGGCCGATTGCATAACAATCAAGAGCAGAGAGTCGTTTTCTGAAAAATATTGACCATTTCCATATAATTTTGGTAAATCCATAATACTCTAATAAAAATGACCCTACTCATATTGTATGTCATTGAGAATTCCATTGGACATGACTTCTACCTTCATTACATAGGTGCTTTGAATGCGAGCAATTCCGGCACAAGCCTCCCGGAGATCATAGCTTGATGGCATTTTGTATTGAATTGCCTTGATGAAGCCTATATTTACTGCAAAAAATAAATAGATAATAATATATAAATAGTTTATTTTGATCAATGATGATTCTAAAGCTCAAAATTACCATACTTTTATTTGCGGGTTGTTTCATGTAGTCCAACCATTTAATCCAATCTGAATACATATGTCGTATAAGTCCAAATGCCTTTAACGGATTCGATAAATACCCTTCCGGATCGAGTATTAATTTTTTATGATTTCTTTGAAGATTATTTACAGAGCTTCAAAAAAAAAAAAAAACAAAAAGTCGTGATTCAATCCAAACAACCTTCATAGCAAAACGTACACTCTTATTAGTTTTAGCTTATATTGTATTTCTTCTTTATATTTCTGCAAGTTCAGCATAAGTTCCTGTTCGAACTCCAATACTTCTGCCATACAAGCAGTACAAGTGGCATAACTTTTTTTGGCGAATTGATTGCTTTGCACGAGGGCCACAATTGCCATGGTAACAGCGAATATATAAAATAATTTAAATCCCTTAAGCATCTCGAGACCTATACTACATTTCTCTTAAGACGATTTTCACAACTGCAGGACAATTATTTAGATCGATCAAAAGTTTAAAAACCATACAAAATTTCCATTGAAAATTTCATTTTACCGATTATAATTCTTGTAATTAGATTTGGTTATGTTTAGTCTATCATGGCACTTGTGAGAATTATACAGTTGATACATAATTATAAATATACTAACATATATTATACGAGTAGGCGTTCCCGGCTTCGTTTGGGAGTTGATATGAGATTGGGAGGTAGTTGGAATAAAAGCATATAACTGTATGACTTTGATTATTCACAATTCACGAAATTTTTTTATTCACTGAAACCAATAGTATTGAAATTTCAGTTTGATCGAACCATTAGGGAGCGTACCTCCCATACAAATCCAACCATTAAAATTAAAGTTCTTATTAATGAGACAAATCTTTATTAAGTTCCTGAGATTGCCCTTTTCTTGGAACTTTGAGATGCCATAAATAGCCATTTGTAACAATAATAAAACACACATACTCGTATTAATATTAAAAAATCTATATAAATTTGTAAAACTTATTATTCTATAAAAACTTTTAACCGTAAATAATTTTAACATTTTAAAAATTCAGAATATATCAAATTTTGTAACATGGAGCCCGGAACATTTGAGGACCATAATAGGCTAATTTTATAAGCACTGAAAAAAATAAAAAAAATAAAAATATTAAATTCCAACACAAACAGATCTCACAGAACATCTTACTCCACTTTGAACCCACAAGAATGGGGCAACTAGCATGTAATGATTTGAAATTTCCTTCGCCAGCATTATCCAAATGATACCAAAAAATTGCAGATCCTTTTTTTGGTTTATTAACAGTTCTTATCTCGGGAAAGGCAGTAGTTCCTCCTGCACCAACATCGCTCATCTGGATAATAAATTATGTTAAATTAACCATTGATATAATTGTTTGCTTTCCTATAAACTTACATAATAAATGACAGCTGCTAAACGATTGTCTATTCCTACTGCATCAGGAATCTTTAATGAAAAAACCAAATTATACAAAGTGACATTTGATGGCGATATCATACCATTGTGTAGTTAAAATAGTCCACATGACTAAAGTAATGACCTCCAATGCCATAATTAATAATCTCCCAGCCCACGGCACTCGAAAAAAAAAGACCAGTCATATCTGAAGTGCGTTGATCAATGCGGTCCATTAAAATAGTATCGTTTCTATCGAGATTATATCGCTGCACCGTTCGACTTTTGCTAACCTTTCTCCCGCCAACCAAACCGCGGCTTAGATGAGGTACTGACAAGCGTTTGATCTCTTCTATTTCACTTTCATAGATTACATCATGGTACACTACGATATAAGGATCTACGGCGATTTCTTCCAATTTTAAAGGTGCTAATTTAAGAAATGGTGTTGTCCTGTTGTTATATCGACAATGGAGATTTGTATTTAGCAAAATTTTGCCGCGACATACTTCATCGTGTTCCAAACGTACTCTTAAATCTTCATCCTGTATCCATATATTCCAGTCATTGTGTTTCAGTTTTCTAACGATTTTTAAGATATCAGCAGCTTTCTCATACATTTCTGAAATGAATGGAGTGGAATAAAGTAAGTTAATGGGTATAAGTAGGAGATAAGAAAAAAATTTAAAAACTATTATCTCTAACTCAAAGACTAAACTAAAGAATACATGCATTTATTCAATCTGATATTCAATGTATCTGTACTACTTGGACCTTGGATAGCCCACAATTATATTAGTACACTCTAGTCAAGGATAAACCAATTAATGGCATCGGTTACAAAGCAAATCATCTACCAAGGACAGATCGAATTTTACTATACTCGTATATAACTTTATATAGAATATCTGAATTTCACACAAATTTGAAAACATACCCTTGCTCAAAAGTAATTTACCGATATTGTGGTAAGCATTTGAAATGAATAACCAAATATCGCCTCTTTCCACGCCCAAGACATCACTTAAAGCAACATCTTGTTCATTGTAAAGCACTAGAGCTACATTGAACCAATTCAGAGCGACCTTGTAGGTTGTTTGATTAAAGAGATAAGTTCCAACTGAGAAACAATCGAGGGCTGAAAATTGGGCACTAAAAATGACAAAAGAAAAAAAAAAGGATTTAGAATACAAAAAGTTCTTAAGACTATTCAAATTCTAAATGAACCTACCCGTAATATTTGCCATTAAAAACACCTCGCGCTATGTCTTTGGTGTCTATTTGGTAAGTACTCTGTATACGAACAATTCCAGCCTGGGCTTCTGTAAGATCAGTACTTCTCGGCATTTTATTTTGAATGCCATTCATGAGCTCAATTTGTACTAAAATAATGAAAGTTTAATGCAACCTTTACCTAGGAAAATTATCATACGTTTACCCATTGGTTCCTTCATATATTCTTGCCATTTTATCCAATCTGAATACATGCGTCGGATAAGTGCAAATGCATTTAATGGATTCGATAAATATTCCTCGGGATTCTGATCCGCTTCCTTATTGTTTCTCCGAAGATTATCTACAACACTAAATAGCATTCAAATATACTTGCCGGAAGATCCAATTAAAACTTCTTAAAACCTACAATCGTATTATATTTAATCTATCCGACATTTCTTCTCTATATTTCTGCAAGTTCTGCATTAATTCCTGTTCCATCTGTAATACTTCTGACATACAAGCAATGCAAGTTGCATAACTTCCGGTGGAATTCTGATGACTTTGTACTTTGATAAGAAATATTGTGATAACTGTTAATATGTAAAATGGAGTCAATTCTTTTAGCATCTCTGAGGAAGTACAAGGTATAAGTATTATATTTTCTTAATGAACTTTTCTTAACTAAAGATCATGTAAAAAAACAAAAAATGTTTGAAAATTTTCTTTATGCATAAAGAATTCTCATACATGACAAATTTGATTATGGCAGTATAATTTTTTATAATAAAATTAGAAAATGATTTTAAATAAATAATACAGCAATTTAAAACTTAGTTTTAAAAATATTTTTTTATCTTTTATTTTATTTGCAATTAGAATTTAGAATTGCAATAAAACCTATATAACTAAATATGATGAAAACTGTAGGAAAAGATTTATACCAGTTAAGTTGAATCACATTTTGTGACATGGCATTCGGAACATTTGCGGTTTATAATATGCTAATCTGATTAGTACTGTAAATACACGAGTATAAAAATTTTGATAAAGTTATTGAAAATAATTGTATGTATGAGAAACTTACGCCACTTAGAACCCATTAATACTGGACAACTTGAATGCAAAGTCTTGAAATTTCCTTCGCCAGCATTATCCAAATTATACACTAAAATAGCAGATCCCTTTTTCGGTTGAACCATAGTTTTTATCTCGGGAAATGATGTACCTCCTCCAGCCACAATATCACTCATCTGGAACTCAATAATTTTAGTAATGCCAATGTTATTTTAGTATTTGTTTTACTTACGTAATAAATTATAACAGCTACGCGATTGCCTCTTCCCAATTTATCAGTAATCTGTTATGAAAAAGAAAATATTTAGATAAAAATATATGTTTCTTGTAGTTTAACAGTTTATGATATTTTACAAAACCTTTTTGAAGTCATAATAATCAAGGTGGCTAGCGTAGTGACCACCGATACCATAATTTACAACTTCCCAGCTCAAAGCATCCAAGAAATCCAAACCAGTTATATCCAGTGTACGTTCATCAAAGCGATCCATAAGTTCGGTGACGTTTTTATCAAGTTTCACACACTGAACTGTTCGGATGTTATTTGCAGTGCCCCATCCAACAAGACCACGTTTCAGTTTAGGCACTGAAACACGTTTCAATTCCTCTATTTCACTTTCATAGATGACATCATGATAGATTACAATGTATGGATCGGTGGCAATTTCCTCCACTTTCAGAGGTGCTAATTTAAGGAACGGGGTAGTGGTACTATTGTATCGACAGTGAAGCTTTGACTTTGGCGGCTCAACTCCACGACACATATTCTTATATTCCATATATATTCTTAAGTCCTCTTCCTTATCCCATATTGACCAGTCTTTGACTTTCAATTTTTTAACCATTTTGAAAGATTCAGCAGCTTTTTCATACATTTCTAAGTACATGGAGAAAATATGTTTTTTTATAAGCACAAAATACCAGAGATTGTTGTACTTATTAACTCACCTTTGTTCAAACGTAAACGACCAAGAAGGACATATGTTTTTGAAATTGAGAACCAAATATCTCCTTCAGCCACGCCAAGTACATCACTTAATATAGAATTTTCATCAGTGTACATCTCAAGTGATGCATAGAACCAGTTTAAAGCAGATTCATAATTCATTTGATCAAGAAGATAATCCCCAATAGAGTAACAATCGAGAGCTGAAAATTGGGCACTAAAAATTTTACATTTCAGATATTGTACATGATTATCTTCAACCTTTTCCAATTTTACGTGAACATACCCGTAGTGTTTGCCATTAAAAACACCTCGCGATATGTCTTTGACACCCATTTGGTAAGTACTCTGTATACGGACAATGCCTGCCTGGGCTTCTGTAAGATCAGTACTTCCGGGCATTTTATTTTGAATGCCATTCAGTAATTCAAATTGCACTAAAATAATAAAATGCATTAATTTAAGAACTAATGCAATCTTTACCTGGGGATAAGAGAATACTTTTACCTATTGGTTCCTTCATGTATTTTTGCCATTTTATCCAATCTGAATACATGTGTCGTATAAGTGCAAATGCAATTATTGGATTCGATAAGTATTCCTCTGAATCTTGTTCTGATGCCTTCTGATTTTTTCCAAGATTATCTACAACACTGTACATCATTCAAATTATTATTATTATGATACAATCTTAACTTCTTAAAACCTACATTCGAATTGTATATAATCTATCTAATATTGCTCCCCTATATTTTTCCAAATTCTGAATTAGTTCCTGTTCCATCTGCAACACTTTTCCCATACAAGCAATACAAGTTGCATAACTTTCTTTGGGATTCTGATTACATTGTACGACTATCACAATTGCCACAAGAAATGTGAGTATTGAAAACAACACAAATTGCTTACACATCTTGAAACTTAGGTATATTATTTTTTCTTAAAATGTGTTTTTCGACTGCTGATCAATATTACATTGTCCAAAGTTTCTTAAGCGTACAAAATCCTCCTTTAATGAAACATGAAACATGTTACTAATGTGATTTGTTCCACATGATTTTCTTCAATTTTGCTAATAGAATGTTATTATTTATTACCTATGTGTAAGTTTTGAAGCTTCATTGGGCGAGCCGAGCTTTCCACTTATACAAATGAATCCAACATGGACGATGGTACTGGTCCCAGCATATTCTCTAGCAGCTCAACTAATCTAGCAGACTAGTACAATGTTTTTCAGGCAAGGATGTTTGCAGTATGGCAAGCAATAAAGTTGATATACATGAAGTAAAAACCCGTAGCCAATTATCGATTCATATTAACAGTAAGGATCTGTCGTCATACAGCAACAAAAACAACACTCACTATCTGGGTATCTGGCCATTCTGAAGAGAGTGCCAGCAAGGGATCGGTTCTAGCAGTTTCCTGATTTTTGCATACCTTTACACGATAATATTAAAGGTTTGTTAGCGAATACAAAGGTGGAAATGAGTCGCGCCAGTCAAAGCAGACTTCTGAACACCAAGAATATAATTCGTGTGATAACTGGGGTCTCAACTGGGCACTGCGCCATTGGTTTCAAAACTGCATACTGCCCATCGTCTTATGTCGTAGATGAAGAAGAATGAGAAAGCATCCAACACCTCATAAATGACTGTCCAGCTTTTCTCTGGAAGATTTTTCGAAGATTTCGAAGATTTGGCATAGGCAGCTCCAGTTTTTCCTTTTCAGAGTGTAATATTTCTGACCAGGCTTTAGTTAGGGTTACTTTTAGCAAATCCTTGCCAGTTATTGCAGTGTTCCATCATTTTTCATGGAGCAGCAGTGATTCCTTCACCGAAAGTGCGATAACGTTGTCTTGCAGAAAGATCCAAGCTCTCCACAGAATGCTGAAGGCTTTGTTGATGTTGAGCCATCAATAAACTGCAAATTCCCAACACCAGGCGCCTCTATTTTGTATGATCATCATTTTCGAACAAATTGCACTTACAGTTTTCCAAAATTCCACTTGTTTGATTTTTCATATTTTAAAGCGCATGCCAAACTAAGCTATCCATTTTTTACTTTGATTACTTCTTTCGAAGAATTCTGCATCCAATTGAATGCACGATATTTGGATGAACATGTTTTTTCGAAATATTGGCATAGTGCGCCGATAGTTTTAGTCCACATACTTTTGGATTCTCGCGCACTTGCTTTTACAAGAAGTCGTGAAAATTTCTTTGGTAGTCCAATTCAAGGAATAATTTGCACTGAACCGCTTTTATAAAGTAATTTATATGGTTTTTAAAGTTAATTCACATTTGTTATATTGAACTCCTTGAAATTGTGGTCATGTGGTAAATAAATAAATGAATTAAAATAAACATAATGGCTACATTTGGCAAAAAGTGAAAACTGGATACTGTGCTTAATAACATAATCAGCTGTTTGAGGCAAATCCAAAGTCTGGCAACTCCACATTCTTTTGCTATTAAATAAGAGCAAAATTTACAATTATATACGATTATCAATTAAAAATGTTTAAAATTGGCAAATATGTTACACAAAGGGGTGAGTAGATAAAATGAGAATTTAATTGCAATGATGAATGTTTTCATTATTAGTTGTCATCACTAACTTGAAGAAAACAACTGCCTTGGCGACCATCAACACGCGGACATTGTCTTCCAATGCTAATGACAACACAATTTCTGCAAATCTAGATGAACCCATTGATATTGCGAACCCCTTTGAACGTGATCCCCAACAGTGTATACTCTGCAAATTCGATATTACCCCATCATACAAGAATGTCAAGTTGTTGTCGCAGTTCCAATCACCATACACCGGGCGCATCTACGGTCGTCACATAACTGGATTGTGCAAGCAAAAACAGGAGGATGTGGAGAAAGCAATATTGCGTGCTCAGACGTGCCTTCTCATGCCTGGCTATCACAAGGATTTAGACTTCCTGAAAGATCCGAAACTCTTCGATCCGGAGAAACCTGTACGTCCTCATAAATATTAAAAAGTGGCACTCTTTTGTTTTGTATCTTAGTTAGCACTACACTTCATTATTGTAATATACAATGGTTTATATACATAATACAGATTTAATTACTTATTTTAATAACCAGGATCTGTTTTAATCCAAATACTTCCACTTAATTTCTGGCGGGATTTTTAGCATTTCCAGTAATTCAGGAAAGAGCGGGCGAGGTTCCATTTTGTTTTGCAGTTCTGTGAGTGATGCTACGAAGCCAGCTTGCCATATAGCAATAGAAGCTTTAAGATCATTTACCTTTTCAGTGTGAGCATCGGCAACAGTTTCTAATGTTGAAGGTAGTACACCGGCAGCAGAGTGCTCTTTGGTGTCATTGCCTGCATCTTGTTCTATTTGTGAGACTTTTACATCATTCCCGCTGCTGCTGGCGTTTACGTTTTCACTCTCAGTTGGTTGACTATTTTCCTCATCATCGCATGCTTCATTGGCTAAATAAAACTCAAGGCGTTTTTTAGTTTGAGCTTTGCGAATATTTCTGTTGAGCGTTAAACAATATGGACGACACAAAGTGGTACTGGCTGCTTTGCGCCGAAGCACATCATTGTTTTTGGAAATATTAGGAGGAGTTTGCGTGCTGTTGGGCAATTTGCTTGACGATAAGGTAACAGGTGTAGATATTTCATTATTTTGATTTGTTGGGGTCATCGATGTCTTTTCATTTGGAGGCGTCCAAAGATCATTGCGTACTTTTAGACGGAATCCCGGAGTTGTTTGTGAACCCTTTATAAGCCCACTATTGTTGCGTCCTAAACCTAAACGCAATCGTTTCTTCGGCACTACAGGTGTTAAATTTTTATCTTCCTCCATAGTGACTGTTTGATGAATGAATGAATGCACGAGCACTGGCGCCTTCTACCGTTTTAGATTTGACCAGGGTTGTAGACTAACATTTGAGTTAAGGGTTGCCAAAATATGCAAATAAATGGCGCACAATTCTTCAAAATCAATTGACGAGTTCAAAATAATCGTTTAATAATAACCATTATTTATTCAAATCTTACAAAAGCTTGTGTATATTAATAAATTTAGGTTTATTTCTTTGACTGGTGTATATATATGTTTCTAGAAAAACTATGGGTTCACTTTCTTTTCTTCTATGACTAATTAATTCTCTGATCATTATAACTAGACTTATTAATTGCAAATGTTGGCTTAAAATGAATGTTAAACGATTTAAAGCAATGGGATTATTGGATCAATATCCAAAATTTGGAAAACATTTAAAATCATCAATTATCAGCAAAATAAAGCCTTTCTTTCTAATGCTGCTGACTTTCAGACCACCGATGATGGATGGCGGAAATGCAGTCAACATTAGTAAACAATATTATAAAACTTATTATCCATCCTCCATATCTCTTCTTTAGTCTAATCACCTGAAATATAATTTATGCCTTACACTTGGATAAATATTTTGTATGTAAAAACGTAAAAATCTAACCGAAGCACTAGAACTCGGAGACTATATTAGATTAGAATCAGACTCTTGGCACTCGCATATAAAAACGACGCGCCTACAATTTGTGATAGCGCTCAACGTCGGCACCGCGAAAACTTATTTTACAGGTGCAGACCAGCTTCTTCGACAACTCCACCAGGCATTCGCGGCACACCAGATGCTTACATGTTTGTATTTGATAGGCAAACTGTGCTGAGCGGCAACTAATACAGTTGGCAACTGATAGTTTGGTCTCGGCCAGGGGACGCGTAAAGCGGGTAACTTTCTGCATTGCCTGCTGAATGGCCAATTCCATGGAAGACGTTACCGATGTAGCGACTGCATCAATCTCATCAATTGCGGAATTCAATTGGTATGTATTATGAGCACTTGTAGTTACTGTGGAGCTGGCTGATATGCTATGGCGTGATCGTTTTGCCGGTGGCGGCGAGGGTAAATCCGAAACACTCCTGCCCGAGGCTAACGTTGCAGTGGCAGTGACTGTGGACTTGGTCTTGCGTTGTTGCTTATTGATGTTCGATAAAGAGGAGTACGTTCCAGCAATACCCTGCGAATGCCCACTTTGATAAGTCAAGCTGGCAAACTGTGAGGCATGACGATTTTGGCTACGACGTACACGAAGGCCACTACCCAAACTGCGCGGCACTGATTTAAAGTGTTCGGAATTCTCCATAAGGAACTTTTCGATGCGTGCCTTGAGTGCGAGGTTCAATATTGCTTTGCGTTGTGAGGTAAATTCGAGTCCGGTAAACGGATCACAGGGTAAACGGCCCCATTTGGCCTCTTCTTCTGAGTGCTTATCAATCGTAGATTGATCAACAACCTTGCCAGAGGGTAACACCGTAGGAAATATCTAAAATTATAAATATATATCCACATTAATTACTATTGAACACTAGAGTCCGCATACACAAACCATTAGTTCCCATGTTATTGAATCAAGAAATTCTTCTGGTATTTTTAATGTTGACTGATCGAATAGTTCCGGAACATTGCGACTTGGTGAACGTTGTCCACCACTTTGCTGTTGTTCTCTTTGTTCACCATAAGGATGCATTATTTCATTCCATATTGTCTTCACCAATTCACGATCAGCTTTGTCCAGGGAGCGTGCTGGCAAGCCCCACACTTGTATTTTGCGAAGCACAGGTGGACATTTCTCTGTCGCGCGTATAACTATTTTCATACTATTAGTAGTCGAGAGTATTTTATGTGCGCCTCTAAAAAAGAAGACCTTCTCGCTATGTTGCTGCTGCTGATCAACGTTGTTAGCGTTGCTACGTGAACTGTAATCGCTTTGATAGCAAAACGTTACAAAGTCAACGCCCTTGCCAAGTTCACGGACGTGTGCCACGCGCTCCCATATACCTTCGAATTTACCATGAACTTCAAAAGCAGTCGAACGAAAAGCACCAATGGTGTGCCAGAGCTTAATCACTTTTAAATCGATGGCCTTGGGAAAGTCGAAAATGATCTCTACAGGGGGTTTAGTCACGGCAAATGCCATGAACCCACGCGACAGCTGATCGACATCATCCGCTATCAAGTTTGATGCTGTATAGCCATCCTCGCAGATAGCATCACAGTCCACCGAAGGTTTTAACTTTGCGTTAAGGAAATTAATTAAGCTCATTGATTGATTGATTCACCACTTCCAATTCCAGTTATGTTTGCTTGCTTGTCACGAGGCCTTAGGCAGCTTCAGCTTCAGTCTATCTATGAATGCTTTGTGTGTGTTATATGCTCGTTCGTTCACTCACTCACTTGGCTCGTACTTGTAGTCTTGTCTTCTTCGTACTTGCCCCACCTGCTGACTATGATTATTTATTTAAGTGGTAATGGCGTCACCAGATACTTGATTTGATTCTGATGTTTATATTATGACAGTTTTAACACTCCACGTCGTGCTTCAAAGTCTCCTGAAGTCACTAGAAACGCTCGCAACGAAAAAACACAAATCAATTGAACAAAAATTACTATAATGCACAGCTTTATCACGTATTTTGTTCAATCGCACTCATAAATATTTCTCATAGTATTTCATCTGCCCTGGTAAAAATCACGTCCCTCGTTGTTTGTTGATATTTAATGTTCAATAAAGTAATCTAATCGGGTAGATTGCAAACGTTTTATATGCGTTTCACAATTATTTTATACTCTCAGTTTTTTAAAACAGAGAAAACAATATAAAAATGTGACTGATAAACTTCTGGTATTTATTTTTATTGAAATTATACTTGAATGTGTTTCAACAAAAACACAGAACTTATTATTTATGAATTAGGGGTGTGCTACACTAAGTGGTGCAGATTTTATCCTTGCCACTTGCTTTAACATGCAGTCTGGTAATATTTGGTAAACAAACGTAGTCCGAGGGTGTTATTGCAATTCATAACTAAAATTGTATTATTTATTTAAAGAAAAAAGTATCGTTCCTTATTAATTTAACATGAAATGAAAGATACACAAATGCTACAACAAAAGAAGTTAAAAAGATGAATGGAAAGCAACAATTGCCACCAAGAATTATATGCAAACCGAAGTCTGTGGCGGGCATTCAAAATAAAATATTTGTGTGTTATGACCAAATGTGCATGTTCAAGAATCCTAGAGAGAGAGATAGAGAAGCTTGATTGTAAGTAATGGTAAATACTTTTCAATAAATTAGTAATGAAATATTTGTTTGCAGTTGTCAGTCACTTATGAAATGTTGTTCTTAAAAAGGCTGTGAAATTAATTATTGCCATGGATTACAAAAATAAAAAGAATGAAGAACAGGAGCATGGTTTGCCAATGACTATGACAACCAGTGTAGCAGCAAAGAAGGGTGTAATATGAGGTAAGAATATGAAGCTGGGAAGAAATCATTAAGCCAGAGCACATAAAAGTAAAAAACTATAAAAGGATTTGTATTTACGGATGTGTATTTAATATCCAGGAGTTAGCCCCGGAATGTTAAAGTGCTTATTTTTTAACATTTGCAAAGACACGATTTGAAGCGTAAACTAAAAATGATTTGTTACAATGAATGAAACTATCTTTTTAGATGACGAAATTTAAATATAAAGTCATGCCAATGCTGTACATAATTTAAACTTGCTATATGTAAACTTACTTATCAAATCAGCCAAGAATTGGTCAGAAACCCTGCTTATTACTAGAATAATATTAAAGAATAATTCTCTAGTTCGTTGTTAATTGGTATAGTGATAACCATCTAATTTGTGACTGGATTTATTATACTCAAGTTGATGTTTACAATGCCTAGACGAAATTATTAGTAATACCCTTAGGTAGAATTGCGCATCGTCCTTTTTTTTATGCATTCTGTGCTGCAATAATTCATCGTTTCACGTAGGCATACCACTAATAATTATTTCATTCATTTAATAGCCATTTTGCATGTAATACATCATGATGTTAAAGCTGCTTGCTAGGGTCAGTGACATACATAGCATTGCCATTAGCCAAAGTATAGCCGTCACTTTTCTTTCAATATCCCTGTTTTTTATAAACAGACAACATTTAAATAAAAAATTCGACTGTAAATACAATGAAATTTTTAGTCAACACCGATAAAATATATCTAATAGTTGTCCCAAATATTTTGAAATTTTTGATTTTGAAACGCATTTCCTCTAATTATATTTGTTACATGAAATTTTCTTTGCATTCTATGACCGGAAGGCGGGAAGCATGTGAAACAAGTTCATGCCAATTGAGCATTACTTGAGAACATCTAAACTAATTTGTCTGATTATGTCTTGTATTTGTAATAATCTAAACAATAAGAATATGAAAGAAAATTTTTGCAAAATCAATCGGAAAAGTCGGAATCAAATTTTGCTAAAATGAGTCAATGCAATTGTTATGAAAGTCTCGATTATTATTGTTTATTCCTTTTTCTTGTATTGTTTGTTGTTTTATCATTTTCATTCAGTGTATAATGATTTGATAGAAACAATAGAAGAAAGGAAATAGAAATATTTTCATAAAATAAATAATAAATAGTATAAAAAAAAATGTAGCATGCGAAACTGTGAATAATGAGGAGAATAAAATTAGGATTATCCATACAATGCAATACACGTTTTGTTAACAAACAAAAAAAATCCCATCGATTAATACGTCATAATTATGTATAATAAATACGAAAATAGAATGCAATTTTGCACTTGACTTGAGCGATAAGACAAGCATATTTTTCTTTTTAACTGAAGTACACCAATTTGTTAATTACTACTAATACGGATGCTTCATACAATATACACATATTAATCGAAATTTTAATAAGCAAATAAATAACATGATTAGCGGTTAAAGATTATGGTGAAAAGACTATAAATGAGCCCCCAAGTAGTCAAAAGCCTTCAGTTAGTTCAATTTGATTGGTACGGATAGTCAAAAACAAGTTTATAAATTCTTACAATCGCTAGCTATGAAATTTGTTTTAGTTCTCGGTCTATTAGGATCATTACAGATCGGTGATATGGTGATGGGATTTAATCTGCCAGGAGTGCCAAGAATTTTTCTACAGAATGAAAGCATAATGTCGGCTATTGCAGGTACCGAATTCTTAGAGATTATATATAAATTGAATTTATAAGAAACATAATTTTTGTATGACAGATGATATTGCCATGAAGTTTGCCAAGGAATACATTGAATATTGGAAAACGGGTTTCGAATCGCCTAAGCTTAAACAGTTGACTTTACAATTAGCAAATTCACATAGCAAAAAGGATTTGTTTACTAAAGATTTTTACGAACTGGAGCCACGTGATCGTTTTGCCTCGTGTACATTTTGTCGTGCCACTATGCATGTATTCATACGTGCGATTCGTGAGGAGTTTGGCGAGCTCCATGATCCAGAAAGTGAAGAGTTTGTCAAAAAAGTAGCTCTAGACTTTTGTTTGCGTTTTGATATACAAACTGAAGAAGTTTGCAGTGGCCTCATTGAATCTCATTACAAACCTTTTGATTATATAACAAGAAATTCGGAAATGGACTCAAGAAGTTTTTGTGGTCTCTTCATGGAAGTCAGTTTTTGTAATGACATTGACAATCCAAGCTATAATTGGACGTTGAACATTAATAACAATCGTACAGATATTACTGGGCCAAAGTCAAATTCGCTTAAGCCTAGTACACAGGACTTAACGATTTGCCAAATAACTGATATACATATGGATCCACTCTATCAACCTGGTAGTTTGGCGGAATGCGATGAACCCTTGTGCTGTCAACGTAATAAGAGTATCGCTGAAGGCACCGAAATGGCAGCTGGTTATTGGGGTGACTACCGCGACTGTGATCTGCCCTGGCATACATTCGAAGAGGCACTCCAACACATTGTAAGCAACTACAATTGCAATGTGGTCATTCAGACTGGTGATATAGTTGATCATATGGTGTGGGCAACATCCATTGAGAAAAACTCCGAAGTGTTGACTAAGGTTAACAATCGCATGAGTGAAGTATTTGGTGATGTGCCAATATATTCTTGCGTTGGCAACCATGAAACGCATCCATTAAATTTGTAAGTGTCAGAGTATACAACTATTTTCCATGAAGCAACAACAACATTGTATTGTATCTTGTACAGATTTAGTCCCAGCGAAGTGCCAGATGATATTAATACAAGGTGGTTGTATGAGACTCTTTACAATAATTGGTCTGAGTGGTTGCCGCCAAGCACCAAAGATACCTTTTTTGAAGGTGGCTACTATACTGTCCTGACAAAGCTTGGCTACCGCATTATTGCATTGAACAGCAACGACTGTTACACAGACAATTGGTGGCTATATCACAATGGTATCGACAAACAAACGCAACTAAATTGGCTGCACGACACGCTGCTTGCAGCAGAAGAATCTGGTGAATATGTTCACATACTGACTCACATACCACCGGGCGATAGCACCTGTTGGTCCGTGTGGGCACGCGAATACAATCGTATCATCACCCGTTTCAGTAAAACTATTAGTGCCATCTTCAATGGACATTCCCACAAGGATGAGCTAAACGTACATTATTCAAAGGAAGGTTATGCCACTGCGGTTGCATGGAATGGTGGTGCTTTGACGACATTCAGAAATAAGAACCTAATTATAGAGTCTATACTATTGATCCGGTAACTTTTGTAAGTAGTATGAAAAGTGCTCAGTGTCACAATAGCACTAAATCTTTTCTTTAATCTCTAGCAAGTTACAAATCATCGTACCTACATTTTCAACTTGACTGAAGCTAATTTAACGCCAAATGAGAAACCAGTATGGTTCGAAGAGTATGACTTTGCGCGAGAATTTACTGACGATTTGAGTCCTAATGGCATTGATCAATTGTTTGATAAGTTCGCCGATAACCCCAACTTATTGAGAAAGGTAACTATTTGATCTCTTAGAAAAATAAAAAAGAATATATAAAGTTTATTCAATGTTTCCTCAGTTTTGGCGCTTTAAGATGACTTCGGCTAATCCTAAAATTGATGCAGGTTGTGATCGTGATTGTCTATTGGAAACACTTTGTCGTGCTTCCATTACTGTTAATTCAGACACTAGGCGATGTGAGGAGCTAAAAGCACGCCTAAATGTTGCTGTTAGTTTTTTTTAAAGTTAAAATATCCATCAACTTGCTAATTTTATATTATTTGTTTTTTTTACAAAAATACAGTTGGACAAAGAAGAAGTTGAAACGACGACATCCAATCCTACTAACTCGACAACAGACACTCCTAGCAACACAACAGTGGTTCCTGATATTACCACAAAAAAACCGGCTGGCGCTGCTTCACTGACTGCCATGAGCATGGGCTCCATTTGTATTTTATTCTTAATACGTTCCTGTATTATTTGAATACAGCAAAAACTTATTTGATATTTTTGTAAATTATTTAACACTAATATTAGTGATAATTTTAGTTGACTATTATATAGTTTTTAAAACTGAGTCTGAATCGTTTTAAAGCAAGATCTTTGGAAGATTTTAAATGAAATTTATTAAAGATCAGAAAGTTATAGCGGATAAAATAGTTGTATTGGTTGACCACAATGTTTACGAAACATGTTATAATTTTCAAAACTCAGGGCTTAAGACATACCAAATTGTATGTTCTAAAAACTCAATATAAATGACATAGTGGTTTACAAAGTATGATTAAGTTAGCTATAGACCTGTAGAAATACTATAATTGAAAAGATGGTAGGTAGCTCCCGTAATTTCCAATTTATAGAGGCATTCAAAAATGAGTAATTGTTCGCCATTTTTACACATTTCGCTTTGTCAAAGGCACACGGCTGAATATAATATTGTATAAAATAAGATAAATACCAGGAATTCTATAGTTAATCAAATTCAATTTACAAAAAAAAAAAAAAATATAAACCGGGTCTAACAGAATTTCCACAGTTATCTATTTAAGCTACCTGCACTCTACACCAACATTTATCTTTAACGAATTTTCGACGCCTCGCCTTCAGTGACACCAGATTTTCGCTTTCAATCCATCAACTCTGAACTCAACGATCTTGAATTATCCTTTTTGCAATCTTTCGGATGGATAGTCCTTGAGAGTGAAAAAAATCAATATTTTCAGGTTCCAAAATATCAAATCTTTTACCTGAATTGTTACTCAAAAATACTTTTTTTAAGTTTGTCATGAAATTTGTAACAGACAAAAGGAGATATCTGAGTCTACATATATTGTTAATCAGCTCGAGAGACGAGTTGATTAGGCCATATCCGACTGTATTTATATAAGCTAGTCCCTAAGTTTTTGAACTAGATATCTCAAAGAAGCTTTAGCGGATCACTAGGTAGTTACCTCCCACCCAAACCCAAATTCAAATTCATGTTTTTATTAGAAAAAATTTTTGTTTTTTCCAGTATCGAACTGACAAAAATCACCATGTAAATTTCAGGTCCCTAGGCATACTAGGTCTTCTAGCTCTTATACAAATATTTCGGCCAAATATTTGAAATGCTGTTAAAGCAATAATTAAATACATATTTCTATATTCTCAATCGCAGAAGTGTTGGCAAAAACATTTTCTAGTCCAAAACTGCGTGTATTGAAAAACTTTGAAAGAACAATTATATGTTCGAAAATAAAAAAAATTTGTACTAAATTTTTTCGAAAAATGTTCGAATTCTGATAAAGGTGCTATACTAAATGGCAATTCTGTCATTCACCAGTGCTAACCTACCTTAACATGACCCAAAAATACTATATGCGTGAATCACAGGATTATCATTTAATATAAACATTTAGTGCATATTTGACACATGCCTGTTTTTAACTAGACCATTATGTGAACAAAAAAGTTGGTGCGTTGAACTAATGACTGGGCTATTAGATTAATAATTAATATATATATATTAATAATTAACGAAAAACCTATCTCTATTTTGACTTAATGGTAGTTTACTATGTGAAATCTAATTGTAATCTAATAATTGGATCAATCATGTTTTAACAGAGATTATTAATTTCCACTACAACTACACTTTACAAGTAATCGGTTATGGATATAGTGGTTGGACACGTTTTTTGCCTTATCTATCAATAGTAACATGATATCGCTTGTAGAGTAGTTAAGAAATATTGAACAAACAGAATGTATATAATTCTTAATTTTTTAATCCCATAAATATAGTGAATATTAAAAAATAATGCTTAGCAAGTGATAAATAGCTTTGTAATTGTTGCAATAAAATGAAAGCCCATATATCCTCGATAAGATTAGTAATGGCCTAAACAATAGACCTATAAATATATTTGTTAATATATCAATGAATTCGGTAACTGATCTGTATGATTAGTTGAATTTTGTAATGTGGCCAGAAAGGTATAATTTGATATTATTGGGTCTTGTTGCAACAACAGTTGCCATAAAATTACCAATTTTTAAGGAAGATATTCAATGGTCTTCAGATGTTTCAGGTGAGATCATGAACAGTTTGATCTATGCTTTCAGAAAAGGATTAATTTCATAATGTAAATAAATTCAGATTATCTTAGTTCCAATTGGTACAATTCTGATATAATAAAATCCAAATTTCACCTATCAATAAACAAAATTTCTAGATGAATTTGCTCACCGGTTTAGTGATGAATATCTCAAATATCTTGAAACTGGCATAGAGTCAACTGAGCTACACCAGCTTAGCAAGCAGTTGGCTACGTGTCATAATAAAAAGGATATCTTCACTGGTAATCTTGCTGAAGCCTCTTTATCGGACAAATTTTTTGCTTGTACGACATGTCGGGCCACTGTGAACATCTTTGTTCGAACCCTAAGAGAACCGGAAGGTGAACTTAGTGGTCCAAATCGTGATGCATACGCAAAGAAAGTGGTTTTGGACTTATGTAAACGCTTCAATTTTCAAACGGAACGCATATGTTCCGGTATCTTCGATTTAAACTGGCCTATTTTGGATTATATTATAAATAACACCATATCCGATTCAAGTTCTTTCTGTGGCATACTCCCGGTGGAGATCTGTCAAGTTAGCCAACCTGAATACAACATCAGCCTCAGCATTGCTGACAATGGCCCAACATTGAATGGGTCAAAGACTGATTTGCCCAACCGTAGTGAGAACGAATTCCATATTTTGCAGTTAACAGATATCCACTATGATCCTAATTATAAGATTGGGTCATTGGCTTCTTGTGAAGAACCACTTTGCTGCCGCGATGCACCATCGGAAAGTGAAGCTCTTAACTCTACTTTATTAGCAGGTTACTGGGGCGATTATCGTGATTGCGATACGCCACTCCATGTGATAGAACAAAGTCTTAAACATATTCAGGGCGAACATCATGTTGATCTCATTTACTACACCGGCGATATACCGCCGCATAATCTATGGTCAACAACAAAGGCTGGCAACCTAGACATGTTAACTAAAATCGATGAGTTGCTTGTATTACACTTCCCAAACACCCCGATCTACAGTTGTTTGGGTAATCATGAACCTCATCCTGGCAATGTCTTTGGTAATGAAGGTGTACCCGTGGAATTCAACGTATCTTGGTTATATGATCACGTTTGGTCTTTATGGTCGAAATATCTGCCTGTTGAGGCGAAGGAGACAGTGTTGCGTGGTGGTTATTATTCGGTGTTAACCAACTTGGGTCACAGAGTCGTTGCCTTAAATAGTATGGATTGTTATCTTTTCAACTGGTGGGTCTTCTATAATGGATCCATTGTTATGGAGCAATTAAATTGGCTACATGAAACGCTGCTTGAGGCCGAAAAGAAAGACGAATATGTTCATATCCTTTCACATATCCCTTCGGGGGATTCCCAGTGTTGGACGGCTTGGGCTCGTGAGTACAATCGTATCTTGGCTCGATTTAGACACACTATTACTGGTATCTTCAATGGTCATACGCACAAAGATGAAATGAATGTGCATTATACAGACGAAGGCTATGCTGTAGCAGTGTCATGGAATGGCGGTAGCCTAACACCATACAGTGACACAAATCCCAATTACAGGTTATACGATGTTGCTGCCGAAACTAAGGTGAATATTAAAATTTCTAGTTGACTGTTTGTAATAATATGTTAGCTGGAAATCTTTTAGCAAGTAGTGGATCATCACACATGGATATATAATTTAAGTGCAGCCAATGAATTAGGTTCTGCTATTGAGCCGAAATGGTTTAAGGAGTATTCATTCAGTGAACTTTTTACCGAGGACACAAGTCCTGCCGGTGTGGATAATTTGCTATTGAAAATGGCCATGCAGCCAAATTTGTTGCGACAAGTTTGTATCTTAGATAGAGCTCTTCTTAATAGATCATATTCCAATTAAATGAAACAATTTTTCAGTTCTGGCGTCTTAGGGGTACAAGCGCTGATCCTCACATAAATATCGGTTGTAATAACTCCTGCTTAAATAGTACCATTTGTAGCTTAGCTACAACTAACTATCACAGTAAGCAACGTTGCCGTGAACTTCAGGCTATTTTGACTGAGAGTGTAAGTATATTATTATATGTTCTTTAGAATATGTAGGTCCTTTGTGTGTAATGTTGCTAGCTTAATATTCAATATAAGGTTATAGTATCCATAAATTTGCTAATTTGGTATTACCATACAATTTTTACAAAAACACAGTTGGATAAAGAAGAAATTGAAAGCACGACATCCAATCCCAACAATACGACATCCAATCCTACTAACTCGACAACAGCCACTCCTAGCAACACAACAGTGGTTCCTGATATTACCACAAAAAAACCGGCTGGCGCTGCTTCACTGACTGCCATAAGCATGGGCTTCCTTTGTATTTTATTCTTAACGCATTCCTATATTTTTTGAATAGAACAAACAAAACCTTAGTGAATAATATTATGGTATTATAAGTTAAACATTATATTTTTTCACACAAAGTATGAAGTAGAGACCGTAATAAATGAAAAAATATTATAGAATTGATTTCCACGTAGGGTATTGTTTTTATTTTTAAAACACATAACTAGAGACAACCATTTTATACTTACAATATATTCGAAACACCCAACCTAAATGACAAATTTAGAAAAATACAATAGAGCAAGATAAAAGAACGTTATCTTCAGCTATGCCGAAGTTGAAATACTCTTTACGCTTCTCGTAGGCAATACGCTGCTGTGATTGGGCGTACAGAAAAAAATACATTATGGATTTGATTTATATTTAGGGTAGAGTCGAAAAAGTTTTTCTAATAAGAAAAAGAAATTTGAATTTCGATCTAATCAAGAATATATAGGATTTCCAATGACTCTCCGTTGCCTCCTTCTATGTGTTAAAAACGTATAATTTTATTTATTCATTTGTTAAGATTATAACTACGAATTATTTTCTGTTTTTGTTTTTTTTTATTATACTTATTATATATTTGCAATCTATCGTAAACGATATTTAGCGAATTTTATTGTGCACTTTTATTACGTTTCTACTTTAATTTTAATGATAAACTCTGAACGCCAAATTCAGTGGATGCCGCCGATTCAATCTACGGGTGTGCTGGCTGTTGTCAAGCAGGTTGACTGCAAGATGATTGACTTTCCAGCCTAGAGATACCTCTCTGTAGACCTCTGTGTAGTACTGAGTTTCTCACGTACTAGGGAGCTCCAACAAGCCTACGCAGTAGTTTGGACTGAAACCTTTGAAGGATGCAATGTTTGAGTCCGAGGCAGAGCCCCAAAGCTGTATTCCATAAGTCCACACCGGTTTAAGTATGGATTTATAGGCTTAGCTGCGAACATGATTTTAAAAGCCAGGACATTTTTAAAAGTTTTAGGTCAAGCTGTTTTCTTTTCAATTTTATGTGGGGCATCCAAGTTAACCTTCTATCCAGAGTTAGTCCAAGGTATTTCGCAGATGTGCTTTCCAGAATGGTGTCTCCATTTAGGTTTATGGGAGGGAAGCTCTTGCGATTCTTAGTAAAGGTTACATGAATGGACTTCTCTGTGTTCACGGCAATGTTCCATCTTTTGAGCCATGGTTTCAGAATATTAATCTGGTTGTGCAAAATGGTTGGCGCTGTCCCTGGATCGCTATCAGTAGCCAAAAAAGCGGTATCATCAGTTGCAACCAAGAATCTTTCGTCACTTAAAATAGTTAGGTCAGCTGTGAAGAGCGAGAAGAGAATGGGTGCCAGTACTCTACCCTGAGGTACTCCAGCTTGGATGGCCTTAATGTCCGATTCTTTATCGTCGCATCTTACGTAAAATATTCTCCTATCAAGAAAGGACTTTAATACTAAGTAAAAAGGTGACGATAATAAAGTTTTGAGTTTAAATAAGATTTTAGGGTGCCATACTCTGTCAAAAGCTTGTCGTACATCCAAAAAAGCGGCTGAACAGTACTGTCGGTCTTCGAAGGTATATACTCATATACCCAATAGAGTTACCTTCTTTCAAGTGATTTTCACCACTAATTTAATTAGGATGAAATCAAATTTTTAAAACATTTAGAATTGTGATATATTTAGTTGAATATTTGTTCATTTACATTGACCATTGTATTTTTGTTTTTGATTTAAGCTACTACATAAGAATACATAAACTTTTTTTGTAGTTCATTTTACTTTCTTTTTTGTTTTCGAAAGTTTTTATGTAGTGTCATTATTGTACATCCAATAATTTATACTTATACATTATTTAGAATTTCAAATAAATTATATACATTGATTAAAAAATAGATATTAAGTATTGTATATAAATTATGTAAGAGTTGAGGTTTGCCTTCAAGACCGAAATAAAGAAAATACATTTTGTATAAAGGGAAAAGAAAAAAAACAACAAAAAAAAAAAAAATAAAATAAAATAAAATAAAAAACTTAATAAACAATATAGTACAGGTAAACCTTCTAAAAACATCTAATTGTTTTTGTTTTAATTATTTTATATTATTTTTTGCTCTGTAAATCATTTGAAGTTGTTTATTTAGAATGGACAGGCTAATGTTGCCAATTCGATATCATTTTCCTCAGCTTTGCGTATGATAACCGAGGCTTGATTTTGAAAACGACCAGTTGATACGAGACGCACATTGGTAGTGCCACAAAAGATAGCTTGCTCGGGTCCTGGTTCATTGCTTGAGCCACAAACAGCGCTTGTCTTTTCCATACCAAATGATTCCAAACCAACAGAGCCACCAATCTCCAAACGATCCGCAAAAAGTCCACACTTAACAGAGAGAAAATTATGAAAGTTATTTTCTGATTTCTTAGACTTATAACACTACGACTATTTTTTATTAAAAAGTCTAGAATAGTTTTTAGTATCTTTTTGAGTAGTTCAAATGGGTTTCAATTTCCAAGACCACATGCAAACTTACATCATAGTTAACTTTATCCTGGCGAACATTTTTGCCACCAACACGTATATTGGCCAAGGAGACGACGGCCGGAAAGAGTGCCGACACTGTACAGTTGCGCGCGTGTCCAAAGTTTGCCAAATTGAATATGGCAGCAGTGTCCTGTACCAACACATTGCATGCTGAAAGCAAGTACAATATTTAAGTATATAGATGAGTATGTGTTTGTGTGTAGTTTGCAAAGTCAAACAAAGGCGGCTTTAATGTTTGTTGAAGGATACTTACGCTGCGTGATTTTATGAAAGCGTACATTGGCCACAAAAGCACCACGGGTGGGTATACGATATTGCAACAGAGCCGCATTCTGACTGGAACGGAAAAACTTCTTGTTGGAGATGCGTGGCCTGCAATGAAATGAAATCGAATGCAATAAAATTCAATGAAATGAAACATTTTAACTATTGCATCGATACAAACCATTGCTTGTAATTGTTACAAAACTCAAAGACTCTCTCCTCCAAGGAACGATGGTGATCCTTAATGCTTGGGAAGTATTCGCCATTAAGCTCCCAGCCATCAACAAACTGCAATCAAGAAACATTAGTCATTGTAAGTTAATACAAAACATTACTCTAGTGAAATATACTCGTATGTAGTACATATTGTACAAGAGAACGCAAAAACAATAGAATTGATTCTAAATGTAATCGAAACATTAGGGTGGACCAAACAATTTCTAAACCACCATTATGTGTATATACGGAGAGTCACTTAGATATTGATGTACCATTTTCCATAATTTTTTTACCTACTTCTTTTAAATTCGACAAAAGTTTTATCGATTTATGGTCAAATGGAAACATCGTAAAAAAAAAAATCAGATTAAATTTAAAGTATAAAGAAGTCCTAGTGAACAATATGCATCCTGTGAGTCATTATTGGAATGGCACTGTTCCCTCTTTTGGACACCCATTTCCATCCGAACCTAGTCTTTGCTAAGGAACGAGAGTTCGAATGTCTATTTTAATTGAAAAGAAGGTTAGATTACCTAGCAGATATGGCCCATTGAACCAGCCTATGGATGCCTATGTATATATATTTTTAAACAAATTTTTTAGTAAAGAATGAATGTTACTTTCTATGTCTTCTAGATGTCGTGCAATAATCGTTTTACTGGACCCTTCCAAGTGGATGTTTGCGCCGAAAGCCAGGTTCTAATGAACTGAGCTATAGATTCTTGGACCCTTACCTTAAATAACCCTTATAACAGTCTTCACACAAATATCAAAAAAATATCATGTATACTAAAAAATATTTTTGGGTCACCTTTACTTTTCATACCATCAACTTACCGCCATAAGTCCTCCAGTTTCACAATTAACATCGTAATGCTTCATTGTGATTTCGACAATTGTATCGGGTTCACCCAGAACATACAAGCCACAGACAGTTGCAGCATCTAACTCAGCCTCCAATTCAGCTTCTAGCAATGCTCCAGTATCCCTTGGATGAGAAACGGTGGCAGCAGCAGCTGCTACTGCGGCTACTAACTGCTGTTGTCGTAGCTGTTGTTTTGCTGATTTCTTGAAGATATAATCACCTGGCTCCGAGGCAATGTACATGCATTCTATAACAAAGAAGAGTTGTACAATAGTTAAATTATTAATGTGCAAAATTAATCAAGAGCACAAAATAACATATCGCTTAATAATGAAGATTCTCGTCATCATTGTTTACTTTAATATACAATAAGCTTTGAGGAGAACCTGGAAATATTCGCGTTACCAGACAAACATACTTGTACAAACTTTAATCAACGTTTGTGGTGGGAGTAGTTTTCTTTGGGTCTCATGTGTAAAATGGGCTCACAATCTCGATAAGTATTTTATAATCAAAGCCAAAGCAAGAATAAAATCTGTAAAGAATTATCAGAGCTCTGGTCAATTGAGCCTTAACATTTCGAGAAGAGGATCTTGGTTTAGTTTAGTTTTCAAGGAGTCATTCCGCCTCTGTCTTTAACATTATAATTATGTTTTCTCTTGTGTACCAGTGGGCAGATTTGCATTGTTTACGAGAATAGCCATCTTCACTCATGACTATGCAATAAGTTACTTCATTGAATAGCCACAAGAACGCCCACTACATACGTCCATCTATTGTACATACATATATTATACAAAACAGTTCAATAAATTTATCAAAGGAGAATAGGACTTTCTGTTGCCTCAATGGTTTCATGATTTATCACAGTTGTTTATTAGCCCAAAAATATTCAGCCACAGGCAGCCAAACAAAAAGTCATTTTGAAATGTTAATGAAATTCAATGGTTTCATCCTGTTGTTGTTGTTGTGTTGAATATGGAGGAGTCCTTTGCGATTTTTGAAGGCGACACATTAAATGTGTGGCCCATTATTTTGTTAATGCGTGTCACATAATTTGCTCTTTGACGTCATTATTAATTATGATTTCTCTCTCTGCTACAATACCTTTGACTATAATCCCATGCACCCACAGTTCATTTCATCTTATTCATTCAGTTAGTTAGTCAGGGTTTGTCTTTAGGTCGTCGACTGGATTTCATTATTCGTTATTGAAATGAAATCATTTGTCTCGATTTGTTACGCGCGTTGCACACTCACTCCCTCCGAGAAACACCAGCGGATTAAGGGGGGCCAGGTTTCTAAGCTTCCGGTCAGATGGGGCTACAAAGAACAAAGTGCAAACCAAACCAGCCGACAAATATAAATAAAATCCAAAACAAAAAAATATTCCGTCTTCATTTTACATTAGTTAAATTATGCAAAGTTTCTAATCTTAACAGCGACCTCATTTAGTTTTGCGCCCCTGGCCTCCAAGAACTCAGTCCGCCAATGCACTGAGACATTCCAGAACAGCAGTTCTTATGCGCTTATATCTCTCTCGGCGACATAAATCCCTTTAATGTGTGTTGCCCACTGTTTTTGGCCAGCCACATTACGAATGTGTCATCATCTATGGTCAAATTCGTATGTGTGCGTTAGCCGGTACGTGCTGACTTGGCGCCTAATTATTCCATGGCTGCCTATTAATTTAATTATTTGTCGACAAAAGCTGGTGAGGATGATCGTGTGCGATGCGAGTCTCCGTTGACTTGAACTTTGTGTTAAATGATTTTGTCGTTAATGCTTTCATCATTAATAAATTTATTGAATTGGCAACTGTGGCGTTTACTTTCATTGAACTTGGTTATTTTTTGCGGGCTTCAGCTTAAGTGGTTTTTTAATAACCTTTTTGGTTTTTAGACTAATTGGTCTACAGTGTTTAACAAGCCAAGCGAAGCTAAATTGCAAATTATGAGGCCAACACAGAATTACTACATACTATGAAAAAAAAAAATGTTGCCAGTGATAACAGAGCAGGATTGGGAGTTGTTGTTCTTCATATCCTATACATATGTATGTCCTAAAACTTCATCAGGGCTCAGAATCAAAGGTTCACTTTAATTGACTTCTGTTTAGTTAATGCAAACTTACAGCTGAGGTCAATTGAAGATTTAAATATCAAATTACAAAACATTGCTGATATAAAATATTGCTAAAACGTTTTGAAAAGAAAACATTATCAACACGTGATTTAGAACGTGGTTATGGAAATGACACTTGACAGATTATGAGTGGGACTTATATAAACTTTTCTTGTTACATTATTGTATTGGAAGCCATCCTACGCCATAGAAGCAGTTGCATGTGACATTTAATGATGTACATATTTTATTTCTCCAAATGATCCCAGTACTGTGTAAATATGCAATCGTACTGAGGAACACCCTTAGCATCTTTGATTGACTTATTTGTATCTTATAAAAGTTAGTTCGGGTAGCAATATCATAGATATATATTTCATACATCTAAAATGGTACCAGATTCTGTTGAGTCGTGTTGAATTTACTTAGTGTTTATAGTTTTTCATAACTAAACTGTAAAGTACATGAGTTGTTTGTTCATATCCACATTACTTCAATGAAATCAACTAGTTTTTAATCATGAATGTTGTACACAAATAATATAATATTTGCTCAACAAACACAAAATCTCAGAGTAAAAATTTCGAAAAAAAAAACTTATTAAGTTTTGTAATTTAAAACCAATTAGTTTTTATAATGTTAGAATCTAGTATTTTACTTTAATCACTAATTAAAATTATACATAAATTCCTCTTAGGAAAATAAACTCAAATAAACTTAAAAGTTAAGTTAATTTAGGTAATCAGAAATCGTTGGGCTAAAAATAAAAGTAATTAAAATTCTCATTACAAAATGGCTGCGTTGGTTACCATGTTTTTGTATTTTTTAGATTGTTTTGAAACACAGTAATGAAAACCAAAGTTGTTTGATTGTCAAGTTCTTTGTATTATTTAAAATTTTCAATGCAATTTTTTGTATAAAATGTGTGTCATTTGATATTATCACATATCATCATATCTAATAAAACAATTTCAATGGTTGTTGATGTCTTTCATTAATTTATTTATTCAGAAATAGTCATTGAATAGAATAGAAAATGGAATGAATGAATTGAAAAAGTTTCACGATGCGTATGAGTATTATAAAATTCATGAAAACATATTTTATGCATGAATGGGTTTCAAATGCACACTTCAGAACAAAACATCACAAAAAAATGTATGAAGAAAAAAGGTAACTTTAGTCTCACCGCAACGGATTGACGCTTCAAATTTGTTGAGATTGATATTAAACAGGAGAAATAATGAACCAGAACTGTTTCAAAACTCGCAGAAATTAAATAATGTAGTACAAACAATAAAAAACTAAGATAGAAATTCATAGGTACAAAAGTATCCAAATGTACTGAAGTATACAATGTTCAAACATTTGATTCATCTCACATAGCTGATTATGACAATGTTCACTGATGTTACAAACATTTGATTAAATAGGTCATACTAGTTCTGCAAAGTGTACAAAAGCATAAGCAAATCAAGAAAATATTTTACATTTGGTTCGTACATTTCACATTCATTTCAACCAAAAGCACTAAAAGAAATAGTAAAAAATTGGGGTAGTATGTATACTTTTTATTACCTGTTTATTTAAACAAAAAGAAGCGCAATGATCAAAATCAAAGCACAACTACTTACAATGAGAGATAAGCGCAAATGAGAAAAAAGAGTAATTAGCTTGTAGTTTTCGGAAGCATGTACAATCGAAACAAGCCAATATAACCGGATCCTGAATTAATTGGCGTATTAACTCTTTCTCCATTTTTCAGAATATATAAATTACTTGGTACTACGGCTTTTGCGTCAAGATATATATTAGAAATAAAGGCGACAACTTTTTGTTACATTTCTGACATGTGTCCTCTTTTTAAAAATGTTTTCACTTTAAAATTAAAGTAACGAAGAGTGCAATATCAACAATCTTCTCATCAGTTAAGTATGGCATTTCTAAGTGAAGTTATTTTTTAATAAAGTTGTTATTACAAAGTTACCATAAAGGCAACTATTTATAATTTTTTATGTGTTTCATCACCATGTATTTTATTGTATCACCTTATGACATTAAGAAGGCTAAATACACATACTTAGCCTAATAACCAAATATAAGCATATGAAGCTGGGAGATTTGTTAATAAGTAGAAACCGAAAGATTTATAGATAAACTTAGTTTAATAAATAAGAGTGTATCGATTCTTTTAAAACTTTTTCTATGAGTTACAAATATTATAACAAAATGATAATACAATACCTAAAAAAGAGAGTAATGGACATACATAGTTAAATTTGTATTTATTGAAAAGTTTACACTTTAAGCCTTTTTGTTGTATGGGAAAAACTTTTATTCAACAAAAAATTTCATACGTGATATATGGCAAAATCTGTTACACATGTGTGTGAATAAATAATTGCACATACGCCATGTTATTCTACAACTTTAACTATTAATAGAAATTTCCAAAAAAAATACATTTTAGTATAATATTTTTCATTTTTACTTATAGATAAATAAATGAAAATCACTTACCTGAAATAGTTTGAATATTCCGCGGTATAGTATTTTGATTGGGATAAATCTCAAAGGAACGTTTTAGAGTTGGCCAAGCCTATAAGAGATGGAAAAAATGAAGGAAAGTGGAAACAAAATACAATATATGAGTATTAAAGAAGTTTTTCTTTTCTTTCAAGCATCCTCAATATATGAAATATTAAAAAACTCATTTCATAATAAAGAAAAAGCGCAGTGAAAATGTCTTTTCTTGCTTCAATGTGAATCATATACAGAGAAACGTTTTTTAGTATTATTCAAAAATTCTTCAAACTGCGGGATACTTTCAACTAATAATAACTTTTCTATTAACACAGCGAATGGGGAACTTTAATACTTTTTTAAAAGTAGCAGACTTCCCAATCCAAAAACAAAACACACTTCGCAAAAACAGAACTTTGTGTCATTCTGATACACAATAATAAGTAAGTACAATATAACAATGTTCGGGCAGGGAAATCTTTTAAACTGAACAAGGAACAATGGCAATAACAATAATATTTTAACAGGAACAACAACAACAACAAGAAACCTTTAACAAAGAAATAATACAAAATGCTACAAAAACTAAATAAAAGTTCTCACTTTCACCATGACAATAATAGCTTCATAGATGCTTGTCCTAGTAACGATCACCTAAGGATTCTGCCACAATGCGGGCCACTTTAAGTTGTAAATGTCTATAAAATAAAATTTTATACTTGTAGTTCTTAAAGTGGATTTTCATTGATTATGAAAACATAAAACTATCAAATCAATATTATGCGCACAACACAAATCTCTTAATTAAACTTTTCCAATCAGCAATAAGAATTTTCTTACAAAACAGATTATTAATCAACACAAAATATTGTAATAAGGATATTACTAGAAGTAAAAGTAGCAAATCGCTAATGAGGTTCAATAATTATGTTTTGATGACCAGAAGATGCACGTGGTAAATATACGGGTATGTATTGTAGAATTGCTGATTCATGATGACAACTTGAGAAATAAAAAGGAAATAATGATTTTTCCTATGAGAAAGGAAATGAGAAATATAATTGAAAAATATTTGTATAAAAGGATATTATTGTTGCAGATACAAATGACATATTTTTATACTTATCCAAAGATTTGACTACAATACAAATAATCATTGAGAGCAAAATTTTACGCAGCATTTAGTGTTAACACAAGTCAGAATAAATAAATAACAATAATAATACAATAGAAACTAAAGAAATTACACATTATGTCATTCCTCTCTTTAAAAGACTTTCGAATTATTTAAAAATAATAATCACTAGGGGACTAAAATTGTTGGATGCCTAAGGTAGAAATTGATAAATTTTGCTACTTTAAACAATAAAAATATTTAAATGAAATCTCTGTTTTAGAATGAGTGCACATTCGTTTCTTTATATTGGTCAGTGGCTTGTTTAGGTTTGGCTCTCTTTAAAAGCTCTTAGGACCAAAGACCCTGAGCGTGCGGATCACAGATAGCCTCTTTACATTAAGCTGAATTCGGTGTTTTGGCGAACATGCAATGAACTCGGCTTCAAATGGACAATAACAACAAGGAAAATTAAAGAAATTTCAATGCTAATTCGGCCAAATCTTAGAGTTCAGAGAAAGTCACTCTGAGGTCATATTGAGTTCTGAACATAAGCCCAGTCACTGCTTCCATAGAAATGGTGACTCTGACAGCTGAAAATTGAAAAACTTCCATACAACATGTATAGAATTGCATAGGAGTCTGAAAGGACTATGGTGTCTGTTTAAGGATAACATAATTCAAAATGCCTATGTTCCATCCTTCTATTTACTTTTTATTTTCTACCAACTCACTCAAAAATAGCCCATTGAGGCTAACCTGGAATCTCATGACTGTAGTTTAATTCTTTCTACTTTTGAAATCAGCTCAAAGTCAAAAAAGTTCTGTGCCTACTAAGGTGTCTACATAGGGGTGAGAAAAAATACTTATAAACTGACTATGTTTCTAAAAACATTGATCCCACATGCTCACGTCCAGTGTGTGAACTGCAGATTGGCGGGACTTATAAATGAATGGCAATCAGAACCAAGATAAAGCAGGAAAGCGGATGGGCTTAGTAGCAAGTATTGCCATGGATGACCTTAAAACATTGTATTTACAATAAATAAACGTATTATACTTATTTTTTTGTAAATAACTAATAATATATACTAATCTTTCTTAAATGCCTGTCAATAACATTGTCTTTTGTTTTGTTCTACTTTCAATAAAGATGTTAAAACATGTCCAAATGCAATTAAATGCTGAGTAGTTGAGGCTATGGATTGAGTCATTAGCAAAAGAGTTTGGCACAAGGGACTACGAACGCAAAACGGAGCATAGGAAAACCCCAAAAAGTAATAAAACAATTGCATCGTTTGAAAAAAAAAATAAAATAAAAAAACAAAAAAAATAAAAAAAGAAGATTATTGAGGACACTTGAGTAAATATGCCATTTGAATTTTAACTACTTTTAAAAGAGGATATCGGTCAACAAACTGTATATCCGTCTGTGTGTGTGTGTGTGTGTGTGTGTGTGGATGAATGTTTATGGGTCTGTTAGTTCGTCTAAGTAGCGGCTTGAAAACAGCTTAAAAGCCAAAACCACAAAATGTAAAATATGTCATAAGGAGTTGCATGAAAAAGTTGTCAATCGATGTTGAAAAGTTTATAAATAACGGAAATGAATTACGTAAAAAATGATTTCATCATCTTGGTTTGCTGGTTTTTAACTTTACTGATTGAGATTTAGTTGTAAAAAATTAATCTTTGTTTAGTTCCTATGGGAGGAGCGATTTCATCAACTATCTTTTAATTGAACTTAATTGGATGACGCCATCTAAAGGTCCCTATATCAAAACTCTGAATGCGCCCATATATAGACAATATCTTCAATGAATCTTAGAACATTAGTCCTCATTATTATAAGAATGTTTGCGATATCATTTTGTCATGCTACTGCAATGTATTGTATTTCTTTTGGGACTGAAATATGAGACTGCTTTAACTAAGAATACAATATTTATGATTATAAATAAAATAAAACAAAAAGAACTAAAGGATGTTCAATCTTCTTCTCAAGGGTCACTGACCCCTTAGGCCCTAGAAGACAGTTAGGGCTAATTTAATCATTTCTTCGTGACACGGTTTTATGCATTAAAACCTCAGACTAAAGACATATTGTAGTATCTTTCCCACTAGTTGTGCTGCGAAGTCTACACAAAGATAGTCAGCTTAATACAATCGCTAAACAAATTCATATTTAAACCAATTAATTTTGTTGTCAACAAATCACTTTGCGTATTTGCGCAACACTTCAAATCAATAGAAGAGCATAAAATGATATAACCTTTTTGCTTTTTAACAAGGAGCTTATGAAACTGTCAACCAGTTTTCAAATAAAAGCCGCAAAAAGTTTTTTAAAAAATAAAATACAATTCTCTCAAAAATATTGTATATAAACTTGCTTTCGTAACTCATCAATGGGTTTTTGAAAACGAAGTGACGTCATAATGCCAAACATTTCTAGTTAAGCTCAAATCCTTGCCTTTGTAAAAGTAAATATATTGTATTTTTAACAAACTGATGACAAGCTGTTGAAATTATATTTTCTAAGCCGACTTTTTCTATTTCTCGGGTCGAACATTTAAAATTTTGCATAACAATGACAAAAAAAAAAGTTATAAAATGATGATAATGGCGGGAGGAACAGCAGAGAATTATAATATATTGTTTGTGTGAAAATGGAAATAAAAAAGAATTTTAGGCTATGAACGTAGGCGTTTTATTATGAAAACTTTTGTATTTATTTTATGTTGTTGTGATAGAAAAAGGAGTTGAGATGATTAAAATCACCATATGTGATTGAGTTCAACACTCATCAGGATTACGTCCTTCCTTGAATAACAATAATAATAATGAATTGCATATTAAATTGAATTTAAATCTTTATCAGTATATAAATAAGAAGGAAAAAGGTTTACCAAGCAAGCATACAATACATTAAAGATTCGCCTGTACTGTAATTGATTCAACTTTAAAATTTAAAAAGATGAAAATGACACCCACTCATTGTACTTTCTTATTTTCAAATAATAATAATAATAATAGGAAGAGAGAGAAATTAAAGGGAAGGCAGTTACTTTGGGAGCATTTTAGTATTTTGTGCCTCAGTCCATCACAAATATATTTCATTATTTGTTATACCTTTAAGGATTATTAACACTCTGCCATGATGTTTGTAAGGCATTAAATGAGTATTCAGGTGATTATATGAAATACCAGACACCTTTTCCATGTGAGTAGTTCTTGGAAGGATTAACAGTACCTTATAGAGCTTAACGAATAAACGGGTAGGATCTACTGAGATATTGGCATCCCTTTGATATGCCATTAATTCTTAGTGTAGATCTAATATGCAAAAGGCACAAATATTTGCAAGATTATAAACTAATGATTTTTTTATAACGAAATTAATATTTATTTACGAGTACAATATTTCTGGTATGTCTAATGCATAAACCGATTATCTGACACCAATAAAAAATATCCTTAAACAACGCCAAGATGTAAATCAATGTAGTCATTCGTTTCTATTCAAACTAATCTCAGTTTCAGAGATATTAAAATTATGTTTTTAAGATACAGAATTACAATTTATCAAAGATAGTAGTGTACTGCAAAGAATTGTCCTCATTGAAACCTTCTTCTCAAAAACTTATATATTTTGAATGAATTATATATTTATTTACACAATATAGTGATAAACTGGAACTAATATCATTCAACTTCAAATAAATAGATGATTTGTAGTTGTTCAGGAATAGACATGACTTTTTCTTCTTTCTTTATTGGTTTTGTTTTCGTGTGAAAGGTATTTAAACATCGTTAGAACTGAAGTTTCAATTTTCTTATTGTCTTAATATGATGATACCCAATCACATCCCATCTATCTTATATCAAATATCTTCTTATGTATATACAATACTCGTATATGTGTACTATATAATTTTTGTAACTCACATTACTATATTATTCAAGATTTTAGTGAATTTGATAAATGGCATAATTATTCATAAATTGTGAGTGAGTTGCTTCTTTTCCAATTTGTGTGGGTCTATTTACAATGTGTGTGAAATTATGAAATTACAATTAATAATGTGAAATATGAATACAAAAAAGATAATTGAACAAAGAATATTAATTAAAGTGTTTGTTTTATTATTTAAGGAACAAAAGACACTCAAATGATTGCAAAATAATAAGTTAAGTATAACAAATATGCTAAAGTAATTCAAAAATTTTACTAAAGAAAAATGATGATGATGATGATGTATGATATAAATTAAATAAAGATTTTGCCAAAAATAGATTTGTGTTTTTTGTGTTGTTGTCGTTTTGATAAAAATAATTTCATTATAAATCAAAAGGTTGATTTTTGAACTCTCTTTTCTTGAACAAGGAAATGTATTTAAGCTTTATAACAACTTGGATAAACTTCTTAATAATAAACATATTATCGGTAAAAACCAGTACTATTACACACTTAATATGAGTAATTGTATGATAAGTAGCTCACAAAATTTGTTATCTATTGTAATCTTGGAATTCCAAACTGCCCCTGGTACCAATCCTACATAGAGCTGTGGACTTGGAGGTAGTTGAGGACCACATCGCCTTTCACGACCGTCTGATTGCACACAATAATCGCTTTTTCAGATCACTGACCGATGCAATTCCTATCCCTACTGTAATGGAGCAGACAGTGAATGAGGCCCACAAGGCTGCGTTTCAGACTTCAGCTACTACTAGAATTTTTGTATACGTTTTCACAACTATAATTGTAAAACCTGGAGATATTTGTAATGCAGGAAAGAAGCGCAATAAATGGCATACTTAGCCATGATAGGCACTTTATAAATAAAGATTAAAAAAGAAAGAGAGAATGAAATATTTAGCAGCGTGTAAGGGTGGATGGCAGCGGGTTGGGATGCATCAAAAGCTTTGTGTGATAACGGTATAATAATCATAATGTATAACGTGATTTTCTCCATTATCATCGGCATCTAGAGGTCTCTGTGTATTATGAAATTTCGGACGAACTAAGGGCGCCCGTTATCCTTCAGTGTGCCTTGTTCTGGCATGCCTGCAGTTTGGTAATGCTGTAGACGGCAGTAGTGGCCCATATTTGTCTGGCGTGAGGATACGATGGAGCTACCATTTGCAGGTATATTAACATTTTATTGGTTAAAGATATTGTAATTACTTTGACGAGCGGAAGAGCCATTCCTATGCTTTTGGTAATAGCTTGCCGTAACCACTTTTGTGAGTGCAAGTCTTGTTTGGCGTTTGTACAGGATCAGACCGCGATATTGGATTTGATCCATCTGCGGAATGATGATGAGTTAAAAGTTACAACTGGACAAATGCCGTCCCTTAGAGTGAACGTACAATTGATGGATTTGGTGGCGTTGATGACTATATTCCAGTGTTTGGTCCAGGCGTGGGTCAATTAAGTTCTAGTGTTAAAGTTGAGGGAGTTTAATTTTTCGGGATTGCACGAATAACACGATATTTTATAAAGAAGGTAACCTTTGCATTTAGTTATCATTATTGAATAAAAATTCGAGACAAAGACTATAATATTGATATCAATCATATTGTATTCACTAAAAACACAAATCAGCATTCCTATACTTCAATCTTAAATTATTGTATTATCTGAAACAATTTTTGAATGAAAAGTGCAGCCTTTGAATATCATCTATTCTTTTTCCGTCGGCATCTTTTCTCATTTATTTGATACATTCCTTAATCATGGAACCCACATTACGTTATCCTTTTCATACCTTGTATATGGTGTACATGGTTTAATGGTTTATACCTCAGTTGGACCTTGATGTATGTACTCCCCGACTTTTATATTTGCGAGATTTTATGTTCATATTTGGTAATTAAAACACTTTTTTTAACGTGTTGCATGTTAACAATATAGCAACAAACATATCAACAAAGACAAAAAGTGCTTGAAATTTCACTGAAATTTTTCTACCCAAATTAAAAAAACAAAATCCTGAAATGGATGTGCGAAAAATAAATAAAATGCCTTTCAGTACGCAGCATTTTCCTTCTAAATTTTAATAACACTTTTTACTCGTAGTTGTCGACGAACTCTAATGTTCTTTTAATCATTAAATCTCTCTGATGAGTTTTGCATAAACAACAGTGAAAAATTATACAAAATTTATGCTAAAACTCTTTTGAAATATGTACGTAACATAACAAGAGTAAATGTCATCATCATCATCATTGTCATCAAGTGAAGAAAGGTGATTTTAAAATTTGGCAACAAAATTTTTGTATAAGATTTACTTGGAAATGATTTCGTTTTTGTTTCTTGTTGAACAAAGCAAAATTTCAATTCATCAACTATTTTGATATCCTTTTTCTTAATTTATCTTACATTCTTTTTTTTTTTTTATTGTAAATTTTTGGGTGAGTAATTTTGCATATCTGAAGGATGCATAAATGCATAAATATAATCATTTTATGGTTCGTTGAATGCCTTTCAATGGCTGACTAAAGGACAAGGCATCCTGATACTGATTGTGTCTTAAATATGCGCATAATGTAAATCATAATAGCCACTTACGAAACCAATCGAATGTTCTTCAGCAGGAGTAGTTTGGGGGTTTCATGATTCAATTGATTGCTTGCCTGCTTGAAGGATATACGAGTAAGTAAATTGCTTATCCCAATATTTATTGATAGATAATTTAAGTGGGCATTGAAGTAGTGCCCAATTTCTATTCCTTGTACTGAATTTATAAATGATTTTTTTATTGAATTTATTTTAAGGTTTCATTCACCATTATTCTACAAGTTAATTTTATTGTATTTTGCCTATATATACAATATATTTATGAGTCTATTAGTTATATATACATTTATCCAATGTAAGTATAAAAAGTCCACTTTCAATTATTGCGGATTCTACATTATCATTTAAATTAAAAGAAACAATTAAATGAATATCCAATGAAAATTAAATAAAAATGTGCACTCAATAAGCTTTCACAACATCTGTCACACTTAATTTTCATATTCTGTGCGATTTAATTTGAATATTTTTTTCTCCGTGGATTTGTTATTGAACTTCTCATCTTTTCCTCTCTCTCAAATCAATTAAATCACATTGCCGAGCTGGAAATTTAATTTTGAAATGAACACTAATATGAATTACAAACAGAACCAACAAAAACAAAATTCACAAAACGATTTGAATTGACAGGCAAAATATTAATAATTGGATAAACAAACAACATATTGTCAGTTTGAATTCTCATTAGATAAATTTTATTATGTGAACTGTGAATTATGTGAATTGGATCGAGATGAAATATGTTGTATGTATTTCTTTCATTTCATTATGGTATTAATTACATCAATGTCTGTTATTTTTTTTTTTTTACAGGATCTATACCCTATAGCCACTTACGGTGTATTAAGTTTATGCGGAAGTCACAGTCAGAAATCAAATCTTGTTTGTAAGTGTTCCTATGCCTGATATTTCAGGCAAAAACGACCGCATTTGGCGAAGAAAAAAGTACTCTCCCGCCATGTGAATGCACGGGTGCACTCGTGTGTAGTCGTCAGGTCAAAAATTTATAAATTGGGCTTCAGTATATTCTGCAAAATTAGCCCCCTGTTCTCAAAGAAATGGGTCGGCGGTAAGAGGTTTGAGGACTTTGAGAAAACCTATAATTTCGAAGGGATAGGACAATAATTGGAAAAAAGACAGTATCGAGCTTAAACGAGACTACTTTCAGAAATAAAACGCTTTTATTTCATTCAACAAAGTCACTGAGTTATCTAATTGTCCTAGTATTTTGTAGGATTTTGTAAAATTTGTACATCCATTCTTTTTAAACCCTTGAAATGCATCTAGTTTTGTTCTGTGGAGCTATAACTAATATGGTTATATAAACAGGAGGTAAACCGATTTTATTTTCAATTCGATTATGTTATGTTTCTTTCATAAAATGATTTAAATGTAATTTTTACATCTTGAAAAATTAAGTATATTATTATAACTTCTCCTTAACCACTTAGTTCTGCATTCTTAACATAAAGTAAATACATTCGTTAAAAAACCTACAAAAAAAAAAAACAGACAATAAAATTCTATTACAAAATGATTTTCCTTCTTTTGTTTTAAGTTTGAATTAACTTATATGTCTATGACAGTTAAAAGTTATTTTCTTGTATTAACTTTCTGTTCAATCCTGTTTTTCATCGCCTCCTTTAACTTTTGAACATTACTCATACGCATTGTGTAGCAACTTGTAAAGAACAAACATTTTTACAACAAATTTCATGCTTTACATATTTTTACGCTTGGGTGAAAAAGCAAACAACTTTGGAAATCACAGAAAGGCGTTCCAAACATCAGTTTTATTGTAGGAGTATATTAAAAGAAAAAGTAGCAAGTTTTTAACAGAATTTGTGTTTAAAATGAAGATAAATTATTATAATCAGTATGTCATATGTAGGCTTGAAGTTTTTTTTTTTCAAACAGCAGCCCATGTGTTCTATTGGTCTAACCAGTAAAATTTTCACAAACTTTATGTTCCTTTCGCCTTTATACAACAAATCATATTTGTATTGATAACATTTATTGTAGTTAATTAAAAATTAGATTAGAAATTAAATTAAATGTTTGAATACGCTGTATAAATTATGTATAGCTAACATAAAGTTTCTGGTTCTATAATATTTTAGCTAATGATAGCAATTCGATGCCTGATGTGATTGATTCTGAAAATAAGTATGTACGAAAATTCTTCCAGAAGTAACTTATAAATCAATTTCAAAATATAGCGGCACTACGTTTGACAGCTTTTAATATCTTTATTTTCAGTGAATTTCTACACATGGAAAAAATTGATCATGTGATACAATACTTTCAATTGAAAGACCCAACTTCAACCAATAACAAGTGGGAGTCTGTTCCTTCGTTTACAATAATAAAATAATGGGGCCGATGAAATGGCCACACCAAGAATTATGAAGAAAATTCACAAAGTAGCAATTGATGACCGTCAACGTAAAGTACGTAGGCTAGCAGATATGGTAGTCATTTCAAAGAGTATTGCACATTGCATTTTGACTGAAAATTTGGACATGAGAATTTGCGAGTAGCAGTAGAACAAAAGCGGAGTCGTGAGGATGTTGCATCAATTCACATCTGAGACAATAGAATAGTGAAAATGTTGGAGTGAAAGGAGAAGAAGGAAAAGACACTCCGATCATGGAGTAATTTTTTTTTTTTTTTTTTTGAATCGCATGGGATAGTTTTCATTGAGTTTCTATGTTTTCTGTGTTAGGTCGTATAGTTCTCGGAAAACCATCTTCTTTAGTATTGTCATATTTGTTCACATCTTGATTGAAAGCAACGTCGATGTCCTCTTCTTAATATTTATTGATCCCAGGTTAAGGTCTATTAACATGGTTTGGCCTTGTTTGAGATTAAGAATAATTATTGTATAAAGAACTTCTCCACATTTGGAGTTACGTATATTGTAGATTAGCAGGCCCCGATGCGCCTTATATCGAGCTGTGAAAATTATTACTTTTTTTGTTTTAGTACTAAGACGATAATCAAAATGCGATGATGCTTCAGAAACGTAGTTTGGAGACGCACAAAACAATGCGAATGCTTTGCTGATTGTGTTTACTTTACGGAAGAACGTACAAACAAGTGGCCGAATGACCGAAAAATAAAATAACTCTTTTGTATTGAAATAATATAACACTACAATATTTTGTATTATTGCTTGACCGTTTACTTTAGAAGTTTCACTTCCATATTGTATTGCTCCATAATTTTTGAATTTACTCCCCTTCGCTAAAGAAGTTTCACTTCAAAAATAAAAAAAATAAAAAACATTCCCAGTGCAAGACTCGAACCCTTCGCTCTCGATTTGCAAGTCCTACTCTCTAACCGCTACGCCATGGAGACATTTCAATTATAATTACCTAAATAGCTCCAATATAATAAGAACATCGTCACACATTTAATTTTCATATTTTTTGGATTTACTCTCCTTCGCTAAAGAAGTTTCACTTCAGATATTAATATGCAACTTGCAGCATTAGGATTCATTTGTTCTAAACAAAATAAAGATTTTAACCTAATATCTTTTACAATAATATGCCAATATGATTGCCATCAGAGTTGTGGCATAGGCCAATCAACCACATGTATGTATAAATGTTTTTAATAATATTAATAATAATATTTTAAACTAACAATTGAATATAAACATAGAATAACGAATTTCGAAACTATTGTATTTAATATTAGAAAAGAAACGTCACAAGTGTATGCGCAAATTGGCTCAACCAATGTTCTTCATGAGGTCTCCGATATTTCAAATAAATCAAATGTGATTGGCATACAATTGTCAATTGTCAAATTTTGGTATTTTATTTGTTCTTCCCACGGTTTTTGCTTAGAATTTTACTTTTATTCTCGTTAGTCACAAAAACGTCATCAAGAACAAAAGAAAAGTGTGGGTATAATATTGTCAAATCATTGGTATTAAAAGCTCCTTATGTCAATTCCTTAGATATAGAATTGTGTTGATTTGGATTTAAAAAAAAAAAAAACCATAAACAAGCGAATTGTATTGAAAGTACAAACATTTACAATGAAGTGCTACAAGTTAAAAACTTATTGTACTCGGATATGATGCTATGTATGTCGATTTGGATGAGGATGAGAATGACGTCTACTGTATTGTGTATTGTTTTTATGTTAAAAGGAGAAAATTTTTAACAGAAAATACTATTTTTGTAAAGGAAATTAGTTGTACAAGCATATGTAGAACAAAAATAAAAACAATAAGGATACAGAAACAATGAAACAATGAAACAATAAAATAAACAACAAAAACAAAAACAACAAATCACTGAACACAAAACACAGTAATACGAACATCAATATTGCAACATGTTGTTAGGGCGTTGAGTCTTTTCCTCCATGTTTATTTCATAAGTTGATGATGACGACAAGACTCCTTCCTAGTGCGATGCGATTGTTGGATGTTGGATATATGTAAGTATGTGTGTTTCACATCAACAGTAAGGACAAAAACAATAACCAAGTGATATTTTTTGAATACCACAATCTACGAGTATATCGACGGAATGGATAGACTGTTTGGTTGGTTGTTTGGATGAAAGATACTCGTACTTTGTTACTTTCCATGAATTTCATTTTCAACTGTGCATTGATGGTTGTTATTGATTTAATGTAAGTTCGCAACCTATTTTTCTGACTTTTGAATTTGTTTGCTTTGTTTTCATAATGCGAGTGCATAATTTTTCATGATTTTATTATCTTTTCAACCCTTTTAGTTGACAAAATTTTGTCGATAAACTTAAATTGAAATTGAATTAAATTTTGTAAAATTATTTTTCAACTTGAATTTAACTGAAACAAGGTCGCATCAAATTCTTCAGAATAACAAAGTTGCATTCATGCATTTAATCAGTTTCACACTTTAAGTTTACTTTATTCGCATTTGTTGTTCAATGGAAAACATTGAGAAAACTTTTATGCCAATTAAGAATGGAAGAAAAATACAATAGCACTACAAGAATTTTCACACAATGAAAATAGCGCCTTCTTGTTTGTCTCCCAAGTTGATGAGTTTAAGATAAAAGCTTGTAAGTGATCTTAGTACCTAAGTATATTAATTGTTATAGAAAAAGGATTCTATTTAAACAAAAAAAAAAAAAGAGGAAAAAAATGATGTGACTTTCTTAATTCCAATTAAAAGTTATTAACCATACAAAAGTTGCAATCCTACACAAGTGCAAAACAATAAATTTATTTATGAATGTTTGCGCTATGCGCTATGGTAGAATGAAATGTGTGTGGCATCCTTTTCATAACTTTGCAATGATATATAACTTTATCTAATAGAATATATACGCAGACATCTGCTTTTGAGATTCATTTGATAACTTAGTGAAACCTGAAGAGCATTGGAATATATTTAAATTTATATAGATTACTTAAAAACAAAAAAAAAAAAAAAAACCAAGAAACGATTGTTCTATCAATAGTACAGAATTATGATAGGATAAGATTAGGTGTGACGCTATAGGAAAGGATAGACAAGCTGCTCGACCGTTCATTGAGTTTATCAAAGGTTTTTCGACCCATTGGGCCGCCTGAAAAGGGATAGTTTGAAATGTCGGTGATATGATGATGATTGTAACAGATGTTCGAAAAAAATAATAGTATCTTAGACTAAAATTATCTTATAAAGTCTCTCTGGATCTGGATACTGACTGCCAAGGAAATTGTATTTTCTGAAAAGCTTATTTTAAGTTGCCTTTATTGATTTTTAAAACATTAAAAATGGAAGATGTGTGTTTCGAGTTGAGAAGGAAGATATTTCTCATTCTTTAAAGTTGATGCATTGTAGATATCTTCACATGATACCTATATCAAGTAGGGCTAGTATCCCGTGTGATGTTGTGAGCAATTCATAGACCAATGAAATGTATCAATTTTATTTTTCTGCAGCTACTATCCGGGTAGTGAGATTACTCTGGATCTGTGTTGATAAGTTAGTTATTACAAACTGACGAATTTGCAGGGTCTGTGTGTGATAGTCCTATACATACATATCTCTCTCTTCACAAGGAATGAAGGCAATTCCTTTGTGGTTGAATATTTTTATGCAGCCGTCTCACATATGACAAATTAATTCGATAATTATTGTTATTTAAAGCCTCAACTATTGAAAGGCTGTCAGTGGAAAGAACAAATTTTATTCTGTGTTTGGAAAATGCTTCGGCCCGAAAGACACTATAAAAACTGACAAATATGAACTTAGAAATGAGTATCTATTTAAATGCTACTACTTACATTACTGTTGGTACTCGGTTCTGTTTTAGTAGCCTCATTAGAGTGAATTACTAAATTACCCTCGTTAGCATATGTTTGTACATTATTGAGAAGAAAAATGTGTAGTTCTTGTTTGTTTTGCAAGTAAAATATCTTCAGCTAAATGATGCACTAAGTCAAGCATCGTCATCTGATATAAATAGCTTCTTAGTTTAAAATATCCCAAATTGCTATGCTATAGTCTGTTTTGTACAATTTCTATTGCTTCTCATTTCATTTTATTTTTCATTTTACGCATTACGCACTTGTGGAGCATTAAAAGTACATCAAATGCAGCATACTTTCAGACGCAAGGATTTCTTCCTCATCATCATCTGAGTGACATTGCCATTTTTTAGACTATTACAACAAATGACATATGACTAAACCATTTGGGTGTGTTACATTAGTTTGCTTTGCTTTTGCCAACCCTTTTATTGTTTATTTATCCTTTTGTGTATCTGCTTCTGTTGATTTTACTCGAGAATACAAAAAAGAAAAAACCAACTCCAACTGCATTATCCCTAACTTTATCACTATCATCACTTTGAATTTACATTTATCCTTCAGTTCTTACTAAAACAAAGCACAATAAATGTCCAAGTGTTGAAAGGAAAAAACCATTTCTCTTTGGTTTATTTTCTTCTTCCTTTCAACTTGAATAGTTTTCATTGCAGTTTACATGAAAATGACACTTGACATATCAATAAGTGATTGACTTTAGCTACTTTGTTCTTCTTGCTTGAAATATTTCAAATTTAAAAGCTTTGTGTTTCTTCTTAGAACCATTAAATTTATATATTTATGTGTTAAATGTGATAAATTTACCATATCATGTTTAGACAAAATTCTCTTTTGTTAATTAAATTTTTTTTAGGAATCATCAAAAAGTCAAGTTTATCTTTTCACAAGTGATATAATGTATTTGAGCGCTTTTCAATCGGTTTGATATCGGGACCTTCGTCTCATATATCATATTTAACACCTCTCAATAGTTGTAAAGCAGTCTTGACCTTACGATACTTTAGTTTATTAACTGAAATATGCTTTATAACTCAAAAATAGTCTCAATGGCTATCACCGAGTTTCGTTGGTCTAATTAGACTAAGCAATGAAAATAGAGCACTCAATCAATTCCATTAACCTTTAATTTGAGACTGTATTTTCATGTCAATTAGCAGTAATGAAAAGCAGAATTTTATTTATCTTACTAAAAATGTGCGCATATTTTTTTAAATTTCCTTTCTTCATGTATCATTTGTGTTCAATCCTGGAGGATTTCGTAAGAAAGCCCCTAACGTACCATTCAGATCTAGTTATTTCTAAAAACCCTTATTATCTCTTATTCCATGAAAAGAATTAGAATAGATTTTCAAATGAAAGGTAAGAGAAATTTCTTTAAATTTGATATATTTCTTTCATTGAACATGTTCCTTTCATTTTTTCTGTAAGTAAGACTGGAAGCTGGGTATCGCCATTGAGCTAGGCGAGCTCTCAATTTGCACTAATGGAACCAAGACGGAAAAAGGTATGGATGGGTGGCGGAGTAGCTCTCAGTTGAACTAACAGATGAACTAATTAATTTAATGTAATGTTCAGTGGTTTTCAGCCAGGAAAGTTGAACTCCCTACGAGGGAGAACCTTAGAAGTGAAAACCAGCTAAAAGCTATGCAGTGGGCAAATGACACAGGCTATAATGTCGTCCAGACATTCTGGCATAGCTAGCAACTAAAGCGGACATCCGGCCTCCTACACTTTACCAAAAATAAGATTCGGATGATAACGGAAGTTTATTGGGTTAATGGATCAAAGGATGCAAGTCAAGCATCAATACTTTTATCGAATCGGTGGAGATGAGAAAGAACCTGAAAGTATTTAACACATCCTATGTGACTACCATGCTCTGCTTGGAAGACCCGTCTTCTTGGCAAATCTTTATCCAATGATTTGGGCAGTGTGGTGAATTACCATTGGGAGACCTGACTCTGTTAGTTGATTAACAATAAATTGGATGCATTTTACAATCCAATATGATTTGACACTAAAAATCAAAAATCTCTAACTCATAAGTTAGTATATTTTTTGTTAACCAAAGTTTAAGTTTACCGCCGGCTATCTAAAGAAACTTAATGGGTTGCTACGCTAAATTTTTTGGCAGTTCTTTAACTTTAAGTGAAACTTCTATGATTAACATTTAAAGAGTTGTATGTCGTCACTACATTAGTGGCATATAATAAAAAAGAAAAAGTTTAATGTTACCATCAACGATAAAATGATTTTTAAAAAAACTCCAACCGACTGGAATAACAATTTTTCTTTTTTTATTTTTGAAAGTTTCGTTGTGTTATAAACCTCACAAAAACATATAACATAAAAACTTTTTCAGTAATTCTTAATATTCAATTTGAAAGCAAAGCTTTTCTCGACCGGAAAAGAAAAAAATCGAAATTTTATCCTAGAACAAACTTCAGTTGTGTTAATATGAAATAAGTTGCTTAGACGACGGTTAATAATGGTAATTACGGTAACCGGATAGATGAAAGTAGCGTAAGAAAAAAATAATATGAAAAACATTGCTGTATTTCAAGCTTACGAAAAAGTTTGAGATACAAACAAAAGATTTCGAAGTCAAATTATAAGATAATAATAAATGCAACTCAAAGGCGGTAAAGCGAGTTCGGTTTTATTATAATCATATTGTGGTGAGAGTGTTTTGATAAAATTAGAAATATGTAGATGGAATTGTTAGATAAAATTTAAAAATAGATTAAGTGAAAGTCACAATTACGATACTGACAACATATCAGGAATTATAAAGTTTTCCTTATAAAAGTTGTTCTTCACTTTTCCAGACAAAAATCCATATCACTTTTATATTTATTCTCCCAATTTTAAAATAATTTATCTAATGAATATGAAAAGTTCTTGTAAAAAAATCAATTTACAGATTTGTTTTCCATAAAGAACTCGCACCTCCAGTAACCTGGGAGTACCAAATGATCTTACTAGTGCTTGGCATGATGATTTTCATCTCAATAGTTCAAAAACTGGTACGCATGACTAAAAAAATCCTCCCCATCATTCAAATCATTTCCATGCTTTCTTTATGAAGTCTTTGATGTCCTTTTTAATGCTTTTTCAAAAAAAATGGCAAAACATATACCCGTATAAATATTAATTTTCATTTTCTACTACTCGTTCTTTGTAATCTTACACCAAATAAGGAACCTACAAAATGCACATAGTTTTTATTATTTTGATAAACTCAAAATATTTTTTTAATGTGTTCAAAAGTTTTCTAATAAAATAACCCTAAAGCTAATCTACTAATATTTCTATGAAGGACTCAGTACTATTCTTCAATTTTACCAAGACGCCAAAAAGTATCTACGATACTTCGTATAAAAGACCAAGAAGCACTTAAACCCACGCAGTAAAGTAAAAGACCGCAACAAATTAAATGAACTTGTTCAAAACATAATTTGGCAACGAAAAGTTTTTCTACAACTTGTTGATCAAATTACAAACACCATTTTGCAACACATTCCAATGAATAAGTAGACAGATAGAATGACAAATAGACTGACAGACGAAAAACAAATAAGACACTTGTACAATACAATGACTAGAAAATTGACACTTACCTTAATCGAGCTAAGCGCGATTAGCGACAGTGAGAAGAACAAAGCGGCCTTCATTTCGATGAGTCCAAAAGTCAACGGTTATAAGGACTATGAAGACAAGAGCGATGATTATGCGGATAATGTGCAAAGTGTGGGTACACAAAAGTCAAGCGTGAAATTAACAAATCTGCAAAAGGAATTTCTATGTTCCGCAAGAGATTCAATTACAAAGAAATGTAACCCAGCGGCACAGACTAGACCACGAAATTGACGACGTTAAGGATGACGGTGACAACACCAAATAAACGCCTCACAATGTTTTTCAATTAAGGAATAGCAGCAATAGCTGAAGCACACAACAACAACAAGTTCGCCTTCCAACTCTTAACAAATATGTAGTAAGTGTTTCTTTCGCCTAGATTTGGTAAAAACTTTTTTCAAGAAATTTTCTTAATTTATGTGTTGAGATTTTCTTTTGGAAATGTTGTTTGTTTGTTTGATGAATTTTAAGAGCAACAACTATTTGTTGGTAATAATTTGATTAGGCTTCGCCTTAAAACTCATAAATTGAAATTAGCCTTTCCTTTATTTTGTAGGACGTGATCTACAAAATTTGCTTTTCAAATCACTGCAATTGTTATTAAAATATCTTCTTCTTGAAATTTATTTTATATCTTTTATTTTCAAAATTTAAATTGTAAATAGCAAAACCGTTAAATTTAGGATTAAACTTCCGCTGCCTAACGGTATCGAAACATTAACGTTGCCGCACGACGAGAGAATGTTTCTGTTATCAGTAGAACATTTCCTTTTATAGTCGACGAGTCATCGGCAAAAATGATATACGCTGAACGAAATTTTATAGTAATAAGAAAACAAAAGTTAAGGATATCCTTTTAAGCTTCATTCTGCTTATAAGAAAAAAAAATTTACATGAAATCATTTCGAAAAAGTTTAATTTTTCAATTTTATGTTTTTTTAACAAGGTTAATAATAAAATATTAATTGGTAAACAATTTTTATTTTTACTATACTTTATAAGTTATAGTGGTAGTGCGTAATTCACAATGGATATCATCAATATAAGGATATTGTTGCCAAAGTTTCATAAAAACAAAATATTTTTTAATCTATATATATAAAAATCTCGTTTGACGGAGCTAAACTCCGACACTGTTTGAACGATCTCCATGAAAGTTGACACTTATATGTAGTTTTTCATGAAGAAGGTTTTTATACTATCCACTTTGTTGTATACCGCTAGTTTTTTCATATTTTTATTGTTTTGTTTTTAAGAAGTAAGTTTCATTATACCAAGCTGAATGCCATACAAAATACATAAAACTCATGTAGCAACGCACGACGGATAACGCTAATATATTATGAAATTCGACTTTATTGTTTGTGATTTAACGTTTCCTAAACGACTCGACCGATTGTGTTGAAGTTTTTTCTGTGTGCTTGACTGGGTCCGTAGATGGACCTTTGAACCTGGTAGATAGTGCAATTATCGAAATATAGGCAGTTTTTATCTAGTTTATTTTAAAATATTTTCTTTTAGTATGCAACGAGTTTTTTTCTTTTCATAGGTAAATATACTTTTTTGGATTCCCCTTCAGATTCGTCCATTCCATTCTGACGCAACCAATTTCCAATTCGTTTGGTATGCGGAATGACTATTAATAAGTCACAAGGTCAAACAAAATCCATTTGTGGATTAAATCTAGAAAATCTGTGCTTCTCACATGGCCATGGAATTATATTTTGCGTGTAGGATAAATTTGTCATGTCTAATTTAAATTAAAAATTCTACTTTTTTCACCTATGTATTTCTTATTTTTCAAACAAATTTCTTGGGCCACCCAAATTCATAGTAACCAATTAAGCTTTCAAAAGTTCAATACACAAAAAGCTTTTAAAGCACTTTGTATGGCATTGCCAGCGCAAATATTGAAAATGATTTATTTCAAAATTAAAAACTAAGCGACATCAATTGAAAATCTAAATTTTATTTAAAACTATGTATAACTGAAAAGGAACTATTTTTTCAATCCGACATCCAAACTGGGTTGAGCCATTGCCATTGGTATGGGTACGTTGCGCGGTTGATTAAGATCGCCACGATCATAGTAGCCGCCATAATGCTCACCCGGCACATGATACAGGCCATAGTGTAAGCCGGTATTGGCGACCTGTAATTTTTTCTTCAATACACTTCTAAGCCACGAACAAGTAACTACAAATTCATGACTTACCCGCTTCAGTCCATTAATGGAAGCCAAGAGTAATGCCATTTTAGCTAATAACAAAGCTTTACCACTGACAATCGAGAGCATTTGGAAACCCATGGGCACGAGTATTGCACCCAAAGCTGTAACACCAAACATCATAGTAATTATCATGTTAAAACGATGACGACGACCACGTACAGTGCCAATATCTGCCCTAGAAGGATTCACAGTATCGGAAGATGCATTTGCTTCTGGAATGATTGAACAAAGTTATGTTATATTTTTTGTTTGGGAAGACTGATGATTTTGCCTTTACCATTTTCATCCATAGAACCCATGTAGGATTCAGTTAATTGCGCCAAATTGATTTGGAGATTATGTGTATACAAAGCTCTAGCTAGACTTTGAGCAATCTTATCGAACCAAGTGAGATATTTGAAATCTTTACGTTCATCCAGACTAATAATTTGTATTTTGAAAATTCACATTAAATAAAATCAACAGCCCTTAGTGATTTCTTACCCATTTAAGTGATTACTTTCACTGACTTCATTCCTTGATGGTATAGTTGTATCCTTTTTTACGAGTCGTACACCTTCATAGAGTGTAATCGTGTCAGCAGTCATAACATGCTCAAAAATTTGTATTGTCTTCTCCTTGAAACATTGCCAAATGCTGCTTTCTGCTTTGAAACAATGCCGTAAATCTCGTCGTATAGACTTCAACTGTGTAAACCATGGATGTCGCGTTATATCCAAGGTTTTTTGTACTTCATTTGTTGCACTTTCATTTCTTATTTGTAAATGTTTTGCATTTGTCACACACAACACAAGGGAAATCATTAGAATACTTTTAAACATTTTCCTTTTATAAGTACCTTTCACCTATATTCCAAATTTATTGTGGGTTCTGATTAATACAACCGAGTTGCATCGCTGGTACTACAAAACTAAGTCAAGCCGCATGCGTTGCACTCACTTTTATGCGTGCAATAAAAAAATCATTGTACGTTCAACCAAGATACATCGAAGCGTGGTTTATAATTATTTTCTTATTAACAACGGTTGCCATTTACCCTTGTACCGCCGCTCTAAGTAAATAATGGTTAAATGCGTACCAGACTCGGTCTTGGTCAAGTCATGGTCAGTTAGATTTTCTTCATCAATAACATAGGTACATGTGGTACGAGTATAACAACAGAACATTGAAAGATGTTGGCATTTGGGAAACACTGGCGTGACGCGTGCCCATTTAGCCTAGTAAACTATTAATGCACATGCGTTCTAAAGACAAAAAAAATCACAAAAATTGTATATGATTTTATAAAACTGTTGAATTCGAAATTGAATTTGCCTTACAAACCCACTTGATCAGATATCGAAACGCATTCAAACTACTTACTTCACGTCAATGCAAAACATTAAATTAGCATCTCAACAAAGTCACGCTTGATCTAGAGCAATGAATGATATACTGGTACATTGATTTATGTGAAGAAACAATCTATGTATGTAATTTTGAACAAATAAATAAATATTCATATGTGATTTCAAATAAATAATAATTGTAGGGCACTTGTTTCTTAAGAGTGCAGTACGAGTGAGAGATGTTTTATATAAAAGATATACCTACACAGATTTAACATATTTTGAGTCAATCCGTAGGACAGACAATAAATAACTTTCGCTCTTTCATTTTACTAAATTCAAATTTGGACCAATGGGAATTAGGATGAAATTATTTCATATCAATTTACAGAAAAAGACCTTAAGATTCCATGCATAGTAGTAAGTAAGGCCATGATTGTCAATTTCTTAGTTACAAGTTGACTTTCTATCGTTATAATGCCATTTGAAATCATACATGTATTACTAAATCATTGCCGATTGGAAATGGAGTTGCATCTTCTTTAGTTTATTCTACAAATTTTAATGACAAAATTTTAAAATCAATTTGTTTCGGTGATCCAAAAAACATCAGTCTAGGCATTTGATCATAAAAAACAGAATTATGTACAACATTTAAGTATATTTTCATTTCCTTTATGTCATAGTCCTGATTAGTAAATATTCAGTAGTCATCACTGTCACTTTGTATCATTTAAGAGATGAGGTAATGAAACTTTAAATATTTGTAAAATTTTAAGTGCAATTATTTTCAGTTAATTTTCCAACAAAACTGTAAAAAAATACTTGTCAAAAAAATTATAATTTATTTTGAAATAACAAGAAAACACACCTCATTCTGTCATTTCAACTATTCTTAAACGGATTATTGGAAAATAGAAGAATTCAAAATATTTAAATAGGCAATTAATTTTTTAATGAATTAATACGCCGTTTTATGTTTTAAATTTTTGTTTAGTACTTTTTATAACTGGCCACCCTTGGATTTAATGAGACTTTTGTTTCTTTTATTGGTCATAGAAGCAAATAAAACACTCAAATCCTTTTGTTTCCTTTAACACAACCATAGTTTTCGGCTTCTTCTTTTGAATTTTGACTGACATGTGGACCCAAACATATTCAATTGGATTGTGGTCTGGACTGTTGCATGGCCAATCCAAAGAAATTATGCCCAAATCTTCCTTCAATCTTTGCAAGCTAATGTTAAAAAAAAAATAATTTATTGAAACGAAAAATGCCAAGTATTCGTAATATTACTTACAGAGCGAGTACGATGACAAGGCGTGGAATCATCTGCCACTTTGTAGAACTCCGAATATAATATTTTTATATTTTTCTACATTAACTGAACCCTCTAGTTTCAAAATGGGCTCCGTTTTATATTTGAATATGCATCCCCATATCATCACATAAGGGCGTCTATAAATATCACGACTGTTTACTGAGAAATATTGTACAATACAAAATATAAGTACTGTCACACCGTCTTTTGGAGAAGGTACGAGTAATACTACAACTACCAAAATATGTTTCCTCCACTTTTTTTACAAAAAAATAATAATAAGTTTGATATTTCAGTTTTTGTTTTTTATTTCTTTCATATCCTTAAGTATGATTTTATTTGATATTATAATTTATTAGCTAAGAGGTCATTCATTGTATTTGTTTTAAAAATTAATTAATATTTTGAACAAAATTTTCACTAATTTTCATTTATACTAAGATACTTTTACTTTTTTGTGTTCATTTTTAATTGATTTAATAAAACGCATGTGCAGATTCTTTTAGAATAGAATTAGTTTTTTGTTTTGTTTTTCATTTCATATAAATTTGTGTGTGTACAAAGTTTTAATTAAAAGATTTAAATTCAAAAATAATAATAATAGTAAAAGGAATAAATATTAAAGCATACAAAAATTCGCTATTTGGTTTAGAAAGTAGGTATGTATTTAAATAGAGTATCTGTATCTGTGTATCTAAGATTGGCATAGTTCTTGTTTTTAGCTGCAAATCTTCATTCTTCAATTTCAATTGATTTCTTTTCCTAAAACAATAGAGTTTTTATTTTTTTCTCATTTAAAAAAAGTATCTCAGTGTCAGTATACTTAGTACAAAGTTTATCAGTTTTTCATATCTTTAATTGTGTTTTTGGTAAGAAAAAGTATCTATCCTCTGAATTTATATATTTATTATTATATTTATATTTTTTTTTAAACGGTTTTAAATAAATTTTCTTTGTTTTACATTTCTTTGTAATATAATTCGTCCTAGCAAAAAATATATTTTTTTCTGTATCTTTATCATTATCATCATTTTATCTGTTTCAGTTTCAATTTCTGTGTCTTTGACTTGATTTATTTTCCTAAGTGCGTTGCATTCATTCATTTGTTTCCTAGTGTTTTATTTTTTTGTATTTTTCTTCTATTTAAAATTACTATAAATTTGTTTATAACTTTTCATTTTGTTTTTCTGTGTTCTGTTTAAAACTTAAACAACTTTAAACTTAACTAGTGCTGCATAGTCTCCTATAAAATGACAACAATCACGAACCGGCTGTTGGTTTTGTTGTACTCGTTGATGAGGACTTGTTGGTATAACCAAAGCGTGGCAGATAGAGTCCGAATTTAGATTCAATACCATTGAGCAATGGCACAGCAGCACGGTAGCCACCAATGTGATCGGAGCTGATGGTGTGTTGTGTGGCGAGTGTTTCAGTTATCGATTTGGGTTTGTGCGCTTCAGAGCCGGTGGGATGTGAGCCACCGAAATCGACATAGAAGAGACGTTGCAGCAATTCATAGGTAACGAGTGTAACACCAAATTGTGGCGATGAACGGAAGACTCGAGCTGCATTTAATCAATTAATAAGTATAAATATTAAATGCATAAAATATTTCAAATAAGATATGTTGAATATTGTGAAGTAAAACTCACCCGCTGTACCCTTCCAGAAGGCGCGTGGTCCTTCTTCGGCCATAATTTTCTTTGTTGCATCCCAGACGCCCGTATATGTTGTTTGACCTGTACGCGCAACAACCTGCAACGTGTTTTAATGACATCAGCAGGTGTTACCAATGAAGCGGCTGGCACACCAGCGATGGCACCAGCGGCCAATAAAGTAAGCGGATGATTGTAGCTGCAAAAGATCAAAGAAAATAAGTTTGAATTGCAAGTATAAGCAATTTAAGAAACTCACCCATCTTGATCGGCAAACAAAGATTTTGTGTGCGCATAAGTCGGGAAGTAGATGGCGGAGAATGGCACATCACGAAGCAGACAAGCGCGTGCACCCTTATACAAACCAAAGAGACCCAGCTCGCGTACAACACCTAAGGCACGTACTTTCTCTCCGCTAGCAATTTCACCAGCTACTTGCAAACGAATTTTAACAATTTCCAAAGGATTTGTGAAGACAACTTGTGAGGCACCAGCCTAAATAAACCAACAACACAACAAATAGTAAAATGAGATAAAATGCGATGGATCTGACACTTACACAACCACCAGCTAGAATTTCAGCATAAACTGGTATTTTTCCATGTTTATCGGTGCATTTATCGCGCACCAAATCATTCACAGTCAATTTAATGGCCTTCTCGGGAGCTACGCCCATCAATTGAGGCAATAGACCACGATAGAGACCAAGAAAGCCTTCATGCCGAATAACCTAAATATAGTATTAGATGATATTCATTTCACACATACACACAGATTAGAATTTAAGTTACCTTTTTAAAGCAATCCCATGAATTACGATAGGCAATTTCACCAATAAATGAACCTGTGCGTTGATTCTGCATACGTGTCTTAACCAAATCAATGGGATACACAACAGTGGCACCAACCGCTAAATAAATTTAAAAAAAACTATCAGTTCTCAAAGTTTCTTTTACACAAGTTTGATTAATGGAACTTACCGCCTGCAAATGAACCCAAAACAAAACGATATGTGCTCTCGAGCACTTGTATAAAGGCAGAACGATCGGCCGGACTTTCAACTGCTTTGATTTCGGCCAAACGATGTGTGATATGCTTCGTATAGTGTTCAGGTGCAATATTACTTAAATCACTGTAGACAATTCGACTAAATTTTTGTATAATAAGAACAAAGATAAAAATTATTATTGTAATTGCTAGTATTTAAAAAAAAATCAATAAAAAATATATTGGAATTTTAAGCAAAGTTTGAGGAAATTTGCAAAATCAAAATTATAAAGGAAATTCTTTGATATAAGTTCATAGGTAAGTATTGTATAAAGAAAATTTACTGGGAGGTGAAAGAAGCACGCATACTTACATAAAATGCTTAAAATTGTAATACAAAAATCATAATGCAACATATAGGGGGACATTTGTTGGTTTTTAAACAATTTGAACAAGAAAACACTTGCCTATTGGTATCAATCTTTTTGCGTTTCCACCAACTTCTATAGTTTTTTTGATTTGCGATTTGTCATTTTAAATATTAAAAACAAAACAAAAATTATTGAAAAATTATAATTGAAAAACATTTTTTTTGAAGAGGCAACATACAGAAGAACAGAAGAAAAAGAGGAATAAACAAATTGTTTTTTAATTAATACAATACATTCGACAAGATACAATCATTCATAAGTATTGTAAATATACATATGTAGATACATTTGTCATATTGTAACAACGATCATACTCTTATTTATGTATTTATTTGGTATGAGTAAGACAAATGTTTGTAATTAGAAAATAGATGTGTAGATACAATACTATCGATAAATCTAAAGCTCATACAAATGTATTTAAAAGGTGATTATTATTGTATGTTTTTTTTTTTTTTCCAATTGGTAGAAAAGCATCGAAAGCCAGCCGGTTCTACAACCGAGTGCGGGACTTCAACACCGCTAAAAACTACCCCCGTGTCCTAATGTCCCCCCGGAACTGTTCTTTAATATTTCGTCGGAAGGATTATTATTGTATGTGTGGGTGTGTGTGTGTGCACTTCTAACATTTTGTATTTGTGTGTATCTTTGTGTCACAGCTCGCTATTATATATATCAAAGACAAGTGGTTTTTTTTACTACAAATGCTAAAGCAATTAGCCAACAAATGAATTGAATGAATTGAACTCAACTGAAGTGAAATGGACTAAACTAAACTAAAGTGAACCAATTCCCTTAAGCTCTTCAATTTTACTTAGTATGTATGACTATTCTCTCTTTCTATCTATGTATGTACAAATGCATGTATGTATTTCTACTAACCATGCCATTTCTTTTCATTGTAAGAATATATTACTAATCCACTTCCACTTTAAGTGAACTTACCCTTTCTGTTGTACGGCACCGGTTAATTGAAAGAGGATATCAATTTCTAATGGCGTTATCTGACTCATTGTTTGTGCGGCATAGAGAAGTTCATCCTTTGTCACTGGTTCAGTGCGATTGCCTTGGGTCGTTTGCAAATAGACACGCTTGATCAATTCCATATTATTGAGTAGCGAGGTAAATGCTATAAAATAAGGGAAGCTCACTCTGTGACCTTCAGTAACCTAAACACAACAAATTGAAATAAACAAATTAACATTTAATTAAAGACAAATATTTGTAAATATTACAAATACAAATTATGTGATTATAAACCTACCGCAACAAGATTATCCTTAACATCGGGCGTTAATAAATGCCGCTTAACTTTAACGATAATATCTTGAAAATCTAATGGTGATATATATCCAGTACCAGCTGGATCTTTGCTACGGAATGCTTCCATTGTGTATTCTTCATGAAAGTCATGAAGCAATTGAGTAAATTCAGCGTAGTTGATAAGGCGTTGTTTTTTCTACAATTTCATAATAAAATTAAAATATATGCATGTACAATACAACAATACAATATAAATACCTCTCCGAAATAACGTTTAATAAATGGACCATCTAAACTAAAAGGTATCTTCGAATGTAGTTCGGTTTTTTGTACGACATCAGCAAAATCAGCTAAAATATTGATTAATTTATATAAGTAGTTATGTAGATGCAATGAGAAATGGTTCTTTTTAAACTTACCATATGACACTGTGCCATTGCCCTGACGATCGAACAGCTGAAATGCGGTTCTGTAAAGCGCATCTGGTGTGCAGAGTAGACCTTCGAATGCTTGAAACTCTGAGAATGAGATAAGACCATCTTTACTTGTATCAGCGATGCCAGCTAAAAGGCGAACTGATTCCTGAAAATAAACCAAAAAAAAAAAAAAAAAAAAACAAGTTAGAATAAACTTCTTCTTGACTATGTCGAAGTTCATATACTCTTCACGCACCCATAGAAAACGTTTTTGCCTACGCTGTATGATTTGATTGATTTGATTTATGTTTATGGTTTATGTTGTTATGTTTATGGTATAGTCAGTATACACATAGACCGTAATATTTGTATGGGAGGTTTACGATCCGGTAATCCTGGGGTCTTGAAATCTGCACGGTTGTTGAATATTGATCAGAAACTTGTACAATTCAAATTACAGTTCGATAACACAAAAAACAAAAGAGTTTTTCTAATAAAGACTTAAATTTGGGTTTGGGTTTGTATGGGAGCTATACGATCCAGTAACTCTAGGGTCTTCAAATTTACGTATTTTATGGAAATTGAATAGAAACTTATAGTATCTAAATTTTAGTTCAATAGGACGAAAAAACAAAAAAGTTTTTCTAAAAAGAGCATGAATTTAAATGGGTGGTTTAAATGGGAGGTACCCCCCTAGTGTGCCGATTCAGCTGGTTCCGACAAATGTCGTGCGCCTGTCTTGGAAACTGATTGCGTCCAAGTTTCAGTTCGATAGGACATAAATCAAAAAAGGTTTTCTAATATAAACATGATATAATGTGTGTTTGTATGGGAGGTAAGCCGATTTGGCTGGTTCTAGCTCAAAAACTGAGGGACTAATTTGCATACATACAGACGGACAGACGGACATGGCTTAATCAATTTGTCTAATCGAGCTGATCAAGAATATAAGTATATACTTTATGTGGTTTTTTTTTGTCTCCTTCTGCCTGTTACAAACTTCATGACAAACTTATAATGCTATTCACTACGTGAAGTGATGTCTTTTTCTTCTCATGAAGATTAGATCCTTTTACTGTACACTAAATTCTTCTGATTACTTTCATGTCTAAGAAACTTTTAACTGAAACTATTTTGATATCAATTATAGCGGTCATTATGAAGAGACTAACAATATTAGACATGGCAGATTCAAGGTCATTAAAGTTTAGTTTTCACTTTTAATCAATAAAAATAGATAAGTTTTAAGGGTTTCTAATTAATCTATTTCAGCACATCGACAATTAATTTTTTTTTTTTTTTTATAAACATATAGTCTAATCTTAGCAAAAAGCCCTTTAGGGGTCCAACCCATTTCTATATTTTTAAATGCTGATAAGCGCCTCCATATACGTTATACGTTATTTCAATACAAATATAAGAATTATTTCGGTCCAAACTAGATTATCACGCATTGGTCTAGTGACTTTGACAATGACGACTTCCACGACATGAAAACATTTCTCCCAACAATGGAAAGAGACGCACGCCGGTGCCACTGTTCTATATAAATACAATATTTATGTATGTATAAGTATATGTACAACAAATAAAAGCTCAAGTTCAATTAAATCCGTAAGCGATAAGATATTTATAAGAGCTTTATGAATCTCACGATCACAACGATTGATTACTACATACCACAGTAATTTCTTCGTAGGCCACGAACACGAATCTTTTTCGTTTGTTTTGGTTTTTCTTCCCGTTTTTGTTGTTGTTTATTTTTTGTTTTATTGATGTAAAAACAGATGATGATTTTGTATGATAATGACGTATGTACATAAGTATGTACATATGTTGAGTATTTTGTGTTTAGATAAAGTTTATCTCGTTGCCAATTTAATCTTCAATGTTGCTGATAGCGTCATGCCAATTGTTGTTGCTTGTGATTTAAATTGACCTTGCAATGACCCCACTTTATACAAATGTTCCAATTAAACATACTTACATCATTAAATGCAGTTTCTGTAAATAAACCCAAGAATTTTCGCGCAAAATCCTCACTGGTCATGAAATGTTCACCATCCTTTTGATAGGAAGCGTATTTAATAAAGACTTCACGTAGTTTGTCAGTGCTGGCACGTTTCAGAAATGAGGGAGTCTGCATGAAGAACAATGGATCGGATTATATGGATAGCTCAGATTTATAATATAATAAATGAAGAACGCGACACGTGTACGCAGCAAGCAACAAAGCAATGAATGCGAAATATCGCACACAGTGAAATCTTGTTTGCCGCCTCACCGCACTTGCATAGTCAACTTGACTTACACTTGTTGGCATTTTGATAAATGTTTGTAATTCCTCTACCCAATTTCTATTTAATTATTTATGTTTGTATGTTAGTTGTTATATATAAAAGAAAAACTAAGTAACTAATTAGTTTACTTTAGAAGTAAAAACAAAATTCGCAACAACCGACGACGCGACAACAACGAGAATAATGACAGCTGCCGGGTTCTAAACTAAACCAAACCAAACTCTCCGAACGTAAAACACAGGTCCACCAGAGCAAAGACCGACGACTACGACAAAAGGGGCAAAGCGCTCACACTTCTTCGAATAGCTTTATACATAAATAAACAAAAAGTTCTAAAGCAAAAGCAGACAATCGACAGACAAATGAGAGAGTCTCCTTCTCTCTCTCTCTCTCTCTATGATGGTAAGAGTAAAAATGTTGAGCTCATGTATTTTATTAAAGATAAATAAAATAAAAACTAGAAAGAACGTTATCTTCGACTATGCCGAAGATCAAATCTCTTCACGCAGTGAATGTTTCTTTGTAGTATTGAAATGGGTAGGGGTGCCCCCCTAGTGGTCCGATTAGGCTGGTTCCGACAAATGTACTGCTTATAGTAAAAAAAAAAGGTTCTTGCAAAATTTCAGCTCTCTAGCTTAAAAACTGAGGGACTAGTTTGCATACATGCAGACGGATAGACGGACTTGACTTAATCAATTCTTCTAATCGAGCTGATCAGGAATATATATAGTCTATGTGGTCTCTTTTATCTCCTTCTGCCTGTTACAAACTCCATGACGAATTTATAATATTATTCACTGCGTGAAAAGTGTATCAAAAGTTGATTAATTTATTCAACCGCTGACATAACAAGTTGGAGACCTATGCCCATTACTCTTTGTTACTGGAACTTGCTCTTTATTCTAGTAGATTGCTCTCACATGATTTGCCACTCTTCCAATGAAGCTCTTATGCTTTCGCACTCTTCTTCTTGAAAACGATCAACAAACATTCATCAGCCAAGTAAAGGCAATCGTCGTGAGCTTTTTAGTTTCTTTTGCAAAATTTTTGAAAACAACAAACAAATACATTAATGTATTGACTGACGTCTCGTGGTTCACATATTGACATTGTCATTGAAAAAAAGAAGGCAGACAAATCACGACAGCTTTGAATGTTCGAGGTGTGTCTAAACCTGATAAACGTTATCAGGTGAAGACATTACCAAATGACTTATTAAAATAAAAAAAAAATATGTTTTGTTAAATTTAATAAATTTATAAATAAACTAGCGTTAACCGGCGTGCGTTGCTACACCCCCTATACGTTAATTGGGTGTTTCTTATAAAAAGCTTTGTTGTAAAATGTGTAATTAATAATTTACAATATATTTTAATATTCTATTATAACCTAAGAAACTTTAAGAATCATTTGTTCTTTTAAAAAAAATCGGTTCAGTATATTTTGCACCAAATAAAAAAAAAATTTAAAAATGGCATAAAACTATCTATATCTGGACAACAGCGCTACCTACCGGATCCAAATTTAGCAAAGAACCTGACTGTAACTCCATGAGTACAACAAAAAAAACAAAATCATCAAAATTGGTCCAGCCGTTCTCGAGTTTTGCGGGGTCATACTGTTTTTTGAGTGCATTTTTATATATATAGATTGTCCAGCGGACAAATTGTGAATCTAAACCATTCTCAGATCCCCTTGAACACACACAAAAAATTTCATCAAAATCGGTCCAGTCGTTTAAGAGAAGTTCAGTGACATACACACTCACAGAAGAATTATATATATAAAGATGTAAAGTAAATTAGGAAACGCTAAATTAAAACATAAAGTTTTGAAGGGAACTAAGTATTGTATGCTATTCATATGGGCCTTTGATTATTATTATGAAGAATATCTGAAGGACAGATAATTTTTTATTATGTGACGTTTGAATATCCATTAGAACCCCAATTGTTTTCTTTTTTTTAAACTATACGAAGTGAATTTAACTCATTTCTTCTTAAAAACAAGAAAAAAGAAGGTTAACTTATGATATTCCGAAGTTTTCCAACTCTTCATGCACCCCTAGATAACGTTTTTGTCTAAATTACTGTCATTCATCATACAAAAACCAGTCACAGTTTCAATATTAAGCACGAAATATTTATATTCCTAGGGACTTGAAACTACACGGTTGATGGCCCTTGTTCAGATACTTGTAGAACCCGGACCGGGTACTCTATTATGAATATAAAATTTGGCAGTGATTTTAAGATTCGATATATCAAAGGTCTTTCTTACTTTTTATTTCGAAGAGTTCTTTTCCATTCCAAATCTGTGGAAGAAGTTGAATTAACTGATTTTACTTAATTAATTTCCACTTCCTTATTGTTATACAACAGTTTTTGAGATACAAGCGCTCAGATAAACGGATTGTCAGATAGAATTTTATTTCTACACATTGATAATTTTTTAAATTGACTGGATATGTTTACTTCTCTGCGGTATTATTACTTATGTACGAGGATAGCATCAAAAGTAGATGACGCTTAATATTTAAAAAGAATGACTATGGAAGACCAATATTATAAAATTGAAATTCAAAATTTGAATCTACGTCCTTTAGTCTGAACACTCTCAGTGAATTTGTAATCAATAAAAAAATGATCATCCTTATGTGATACAATTTTTCATTTAAACAGCCGCAGACTCTACTCTCGGAAGTCGGCTCTTTCGACTATTACTCTGGGTGGCAGACTTTAAACGAGCCCGTACGAGTTGCTAAGACAATCATAGATAAAATAAACAAAAGATTATGTATTAAATCAATGTAATATACTTAAGCACATCCATAGATACTCCTAAGAATATGTAGTGCCCTTAAGTGGGCTGTTAGTTGAAGTATCTACACAGTGATAAGATAAGTATGAAAAATACAAAATCTTTTTACTTAAGGTCGATTATTTATGCACAAAACAAGTAAACATGCTTGTATTTGTAGAAAATCACACTCATTTACAATTTGCAATTAATTTATAATTGTGTTAATTAATGTTAAACAAGTAGAGAATGAAAGAATGATTTTCTTAAACTTTAGGACTTTAAAATTCCATTCCTTTCCATTTTATTTTTCATTTAATTTAATGAAAAGTTTAATCCTTAAACCTGAATAAAAGTTATATGACATATACATAAGTTATGTAATACAACACAACACAATGTATTTGTACAATATCTTTCTTATAAAATAATTATTTATTAATTTGCTTCACTTTATATTTTATTCAATAATCACATTTACCAATTAACAGCGTATGTATTGACGTAATATGATAATCATGCGATGCAACTTGCTACAATAAACAACAAAAATCATTCTAAATGTAAAGAATTAAGGTTGCTCCGCATTGCTGGGGGTCGGTCGCCTCAGTTAAGCTTTGCCTCACTACCCTGCCCCATCCAAATCATCATCATCATCATCATCATATGGAATAATAACAACAGCATCGAAATAAACAAAACAATAATGATTACTACAGATTTTACTTATAAATAAAAGTAATAACAAAAGCAATAACAAAATATGTACTCATAATCGCTTGTTTTTTAGTCAGTGATTTGTTTTTCTTCGTTTATGATGAAATGGAATATTACATATAATTCATGAATATACATAAATAAAAATGTAAATTCTGAAAAACATTCCATGTTCCATGTTTCGTAGCAGTTGTCAACGGAAAGTTGATCTCAATTTGTCAAGCAAACAATAAATTAATATCAAACTCGACTGCAACGAAATTTTATTACCCTAGAATCAAAAGTTTACAAAGAGGAAACATTCTTAATTTTAAACATAAAGGTTTGCCACAAATACGAGGTCTGTTCTTGATAAAGTCTCTTACTTTAAAATCTATATATGTGAAGGCTCTGCGCTATGAAAACTGTGGTTGGATTGAAAGTTTTTGTTTTTATAGTAAATAGATAAGACTTCTATAGCAGCTATTGAGATAAGGAAAAAACAGAAACTCTTTAACACCTCTAAACGACAGCGTAGCTCTTCTTGGAAGTCGGACCTGTCTTTTTGGAAAATCTTTCATCGACGATATGGCGATATTCGCAATGGCCTACCTGGCTTTGCTCATTGCTTCTTCGGTTTCTTTCCAGAGGCCTTTCTAACCATCTAGAAAACCCTTACCACCAAGTCCCATAAGCCCCAATGGGCTGTAAAGCTTCTGGCTAAACTTATGTTCTTGGCGCTAATAGCTTGCGTAACATAATCTAACCTATGTAAGTAGTCTTTCGGGTCTAATGGAATAATGGCTGCTAATACCAAAACTCTGTGCATAGTAAAATTAAGCTAATTTATAAAACTTCAATAAAATATTTCAAAAATTGTTGAAGCAGAGTAAGCTTTCAAAATCTTTTCAACTCGCTTCGGAAATTATACAACTATATTTTATACTTATGTGTTCTCTGATGTTTCTGAAATATACAATATAACGATATAAAAAGAAGCTAACTTTGTTCCCATCGAAGCTGACATAAGATAGTTTCGATGGACTATTCAAAAAAAAAAAAGGGAAACGCTTCTCTTCTCTTCCTAATCTTCTATAATCAGTAATTGGTAAAGAAACTTGCTTGGGTTATCCCTTGCATATCCTTATAGTGGTTATATCTTCCTCCATAAAATTACAGCTTTCTACTTGAAAATGCATAGGAACAAACGGAGTCTTCAAGCTGTTTCCCTCGAATTGTCTTATCATGCCAAAGAACAAGTATGGTGCCACCGATGCATGGTTCTGAACATCACAATCCTCCGAAAAAAAATTAAATTTACACTAGCATTGTAAAGTATGTTTTTAAAAATTTGAGTAATCTTTTTCTAAAACAATTTGATTGTTTAATTTACTATTTTGACTCATCTGATAGCTTTTTGTGAATTGTGTTAAAATATTTAGAAATTTAAGTGATAAACTAATATGACTAAAGGAATTTTCCTCATAATGCTTATCATTTCATTGGGTCCATATTGATTATACAATATTTGTTACAAACAACACAAAAATGTGAAAATACCATTCACACTTACAGTAAAATGTGTAATAAATGGCGCCGAAAACAAAAATTACAATAAATATTACAATGCCAAATTAAGCAGCAAATAGTATATAAAAATTAAAAATGAAGATTATACAATATAAAAGAAGAGAAAGAAGAAAAATTGATAAACAATATTGTAATGGAATGAAGAGAAGAGAAAAGAAAGGAAAGAAAACAAACACATGACACAATTTTACATTGAACTTGAATTCTTAATTCATTGTACAAGACCACAAAAGCGTCCGGCCCTCCGTCCATTCATTCGCCCATAGGCATTGGCACTGGCACTGAACGATGAATAACAGTAAGTTGAGAGAAGAGCCAGCACAGATAGAGAGGGAGAGGGAGGGAGAGAGAGAACTTGGCACAGACGATGACGCCAACGAGCGGAAATTCTAAATGGAGATGGAAATGTTTACATTGCTCATACGCCGCGTATGATTTGATGAGTGTCTTTGTAAAACAAATCTGAGTGTTCGTTTGTATGTGTGTACACTTGTATGAATGTTGAAAAATGTTTTGAGAAACTAAACTCTCAAGTGCAAAGGTTTTTTATATTCACAAATTATAATGAGGCAAACATAGTACAAAGCTAACAACAACAAAAAAAAAAAAAAAACAGATACTCAATGTTAAAGGTTACACTGGCGCTGCGCTAACAGTAGAGTACTGGCTTCATCACAATCTCATCTAGATATAACCATAGCCCCTGTAACACCTTTATCTTTTATAACAGCTGTTCTTAAACTTGTGTAGTCATGAAAGACATAGTTTTTTCAATCTTCTAAGGTACAAAAAATGCAATATATTCTAGGCTAAACATGTGAATTTATGAGCCCCATTATTCACAATATCAGAACCGCTGGTTTGATGGCACTATTCCTTGGAGGTCTGCATAGATTTTTGTTTGTGCATTCGTTCGTGGTAATACTTAAAGGGTCATAGGGCGTACTACTACTACTACTACTACATACACTGATATAAAAGTCCATAGTACAAGGGATAGTGAGTTATGTATTTGTAAATACAGCGAAGGTCAGTTTCGTTTGCCTTTTGTTCTATTTGTCTACCATTCATTATTCTCGCAACAAAATCTATTTAAAATTATAAATATTTACACAAATTAAACATCATAAACAACTAACATTATAAAATCCAAGTAATATGAAAATGAAACTTTAGATAAACCTTATGTCATTTTCAATGTGATATTATTTATGAAAATGTTAAAAAGTTCTAAATTATTAGAACAAACTTTCATAATTGAATTTCTTCAAAAATGTAAAAATAAACTCAATAAATCTAATTATGACATGGCGGTAATTTGAATTTCAAAACTGAAATCAACTTGATTTAATGAGATTATAAAAACTTTTGACCACCTGTTTCGTTCAACAACAAACAAACGAAAACAATTTAGAATATTAAATAGATTTCAAAAATTATTTTTAAACCAATCACTTGAATGACGTTTGTGGGTATAGAAAACACATTTTGTTGTTGGTTTTAGTATCCATAAATAAATATTCATGACACTTAAATGTAGATAAAGTAATCATTTTTGGGAAATCACCAATTAACCGCAAAAAAAAAGGACCGCATATCTTTTGTAATTTCCGTTCTATCAAAAATACACTACACACTACACTTCATAATATTATTCATTTGTAATGAAGATCTCATAAAAAAGGTGAAACAAAAAGACTCAGTTAACAGTTGGAATAAGAAAAACAGTTTAACCTCACCGTAATCCGTCACACAATCATTGTGTTGTCCCCTTGTGATTTGTGTAAAGTTATGTTGTATTAAATAAAACGGTTCGCGACTCATAACTCAAGACAGTTCAAGTGACTTTGTAGGGAATTTTACGCAAAATGTGATGTTCATTAACTTGATACAAGCAAGTCAATTAGTCCTTTTTTTACATTCTCCACGAGCAAATCTTTACAGACTCAATTCATGTACCTGTTCATTTACATTCGAACATATCACCCAGTGACTAAACTCATTTTTTTATATGTTTAATTTTACAAGATACAGATTAATTGTCACAGCCTTTGTGACCCAATGTGATGACATATCATACAAAACTCAAATTAAAATTTTAAACACGATTGTTTTTTTTTTTATGATATTGTACCCGATACTTTTCTATACCCTCAGAGCAAAAATTTCAAATTATGTTATTGTAAATAATATCCTATATTATAAATTAAATGTCATTTTATATGAATTTTGCTTGTATGTAAGTTTTGTTTCACCTTTAACTTAGAAACTGACTTACTCGCAATCAACCAACTCCACACAAAACACCCCACTTCAATCTTCCAAGTTACCATTCGATTATCTGCTACTACCACTAAGAGATCAGTACCAATCCCGGCACAATCCAGACTTATGCCAAATATTTCTTTGCACATGATTGTATCCTTTTCCTCATTTCAAAATTTATACATAATTCTATTAAATATCACCAATTGACTCCGAAATATTGCGTGGTACAATGATATTATGTTCTTTTGAAAGAGAGTTGGTTACAAATCCAAAACCTATATTCAACAAATCTGTAATAGCAAATGAAGGCATCAAATTTATAATTATTAAAATGGGCCAAGTGCGAGTTAGACTCATACACGGAGTGTTCCGTACCAGATTAGGGTATGGGAGGTACTCTCCCTAGTGGTCCGGTTTGACAGATTCCAATAAATGTACCGCGCCTATATGAGAAACTTATTGTGTCTATATTTCAGTTTAATAGTCCAAAAAACAAAAAAGATTTTCGAATAAGAACCTGAATTTTAATGGTGGGTTTGTATGGGAGGCAACCTCCCTAGTAATCCGATCAAACTATTATAAAATTTCGACAATATAAGTTTTTAGTGTATAGCCACCAACCGTCCAAATTTCAAGATCGTGGGATTACTGCATCGTATAGCTGCCATTAAGCCAAAAAATGTCTTGTATGGTGACCCCTTTATGTTTTAGTAGTAGTATTTGTTGCTGATGCCCAGATAGAACTGCACATTCTGTGAAGATTTGAACTCTCTAGCTATTGCGGTTTATGAGATTTGACCCGAGGTCGGACGGACGAACGGACGGACGGAGAATGAAGTCTCTGCAATAGGGTTCCTTTTGGTACCCTTTGGGTCCGGAACCCTAAAAAAGACTAAGATTATTCCGAAGGATGACTTGTGATAAACGTTCTTGGTTAACCACTTCTTAATATACGTCAAGAATACTTTCAAATGCTGATGTTTCCGATTATAATTCTTTCTATTTATAATTAATAAGTAAGTTAGTAAGGATAATACAAGATATTGACTCTTACATTTAGAGTCCCCATTTAAAATAATGAAATGTCTTTTTTTAAACAAAACTATCAATTTCTTGCCAATGGCAAATTCAAATTTTTTCATCAAATTATTGTATTATTTGTTTTTTACATATTAAGTTGCTCTAATGTAAATTTATTAGTATCCTGTTTACTAGGCACATCAAAGATCTTTAATGTACTGTTTGAATTTCTGAATAGTCCTTTGATGTTACTAATAAATATATAACTAAAATTGACCCATTAAAACCAGAAATTTTTTTTTTAATTTTTTTTTTTTTTTTTTTAGATATGCTTTTGCCAAATTTTAATTTGTTTATTGAATTCTTACAAAAGTAAACAACAAATTTGTTTTGTAATTTGAAACGAGACAAAACCAATCAATTAGTTAATAATTGTAAAATTTTTATGACATAATAAACGAAGGGAAGTCTGGTGGGGTTAATTTGACTAATTGATAAATTGATCTGTTTTGTTCTGATAAAAACAGAATGTTCCACAGGCTATAAAGTCATTATACTATTACTACTATTACTACTATTGTACTACATTTAGTCACTGAGATATAGTAATTCACATAATCGTAAATAGATTTTTATATCTAAATGAATTCAAGTTCATGGACATAGCAGATAAAAGATTCAAAGAGAGGAAAATAGAAAATAAAATCAAATGAGAAAATATGTGGGCACTGCCCGGAAGAAGAAATACTTATGAAAAATCTAATGAAAAATAACAACAAAAACAACAAAAGTAGAAACAGAAACAGAAACAGAAACAATAATAACAACAAACAACACCAACAAATGTTGATTACGCGATTATATGATGGAAAGTGGGAGGGTTTGTGGGATGGGGCATGTGGGACCTGAGTTGGCGGGTTTTGACTTGACTTTTCCAAAGTCATGAGATACTATTATAGATGTATGTTTTTTTTTTTCATAATAAATGTATGTATGTATGTATATATGTACATAGATAGATGAAGGTGATTTTAATGTTTTTGCTATTTGCTGTTTTATTTTTTATTCTTGTTCTTATTGTTATTGTGTTTTTTCTTTCATTATTTTTGTTGCTGTGATTGAGTTGTTGTTGAGTTTTTATAATTGTATTTTTTTTTTGTCTTTTTGATATTATAATTTATTTTTATTTTTATTTTGCGTCAACTTGAACGTTATGATTTCAAGCGAAAGCTTTTTATTATAAGTACTTTTGTATATATTTTCTTTTAAATTATAAATCTTTTTATATAAGATTTTATTTGAATTTATCTGTAAGATTTATAATTAAATGCCACCAATTTTTTCATTAATTTTTACTACTGTAATTTTTAAATTTAATGGGCAACATAATAAAAACAAAAACTAAGTTCAAATTTAAAATAAATAAATTTATATTTTTTATTTACCTCATTTGCATCTTTGTTAGGCATGTTTAAATATTTTTAATTTCTATTTTTTATTTATATTAAATATTTTATATTTATTTATTGAAAATTGAAAATTGTTGTAAAATTATCTCGAGAAGCACTTAACCAAGTAAATATTAAAACTATTGATATATTGTAATAGAAACTTTGAACACACGAACACTTTAAGTGAGAAGATTTAGATAAAAAGTTAATATTATATTTTATTTTACTTTACTTTAATAAATTTTCTTTTTCTTTTGTTTTTTTTTTTTTTTTAATAAATTAAATTTGTTATTTTTATTTATATATTTTAGTAATGAATTTTTCAAAATATTGTACAATTTTATTTCTATTAAAAATATCCCGCCACCCGTAACGATTTACGCTCGCTGCGCGTTCTCACTAAACTGAATTGAAATGAAAATTCCAACTGTTGCGATGATATTCTATCTATACTATATTCTATATTCTATTGTAAGTACGTATATCTCTCAGTCAGTCAGTCAGTCAGTTAGTCAGAATGTGAGTGAGTACACATCGAAGTGCTTGTCCCACGTTGACGTTTGCTGATCCAGACTATTGTGCTTTGAAAAGATTATTTCCTTTCTTTTATTTTTATTTATGTTATGTGCAAAAATTGTCTTTATTTATTTTTTTTTTTCTAGTTTTTAGTTTAGCAAACATTGAAGTTTTAGTTTTTTCAGAAGTTTATATTTATTTATTTTCATTTCATTTTAAAGAAAATTGTAGTTTTTATCTGAATTCCATATCGTTTGTTTAGTTTTATTTATTGACATTTTGTGGAAGAATTTTTTTTTTTTGTTTGCAATTCATAAAATTTTTAAATTCTGAGTGCGCTACTAGTTTCATTAAAATCTTAATTAAATCTTTTTATTTATAGCTTTAAGTTAACGTTGAATTTCTATCCAAGTTTTTCGTATTTTGTACATTTATTTTGTGAATTTGATTCATATTGTTTCCCTCTTATTTTGTATTGATCTTAATTGAATTGAATGAAAATTTTCTGAGATATCACATTTTCTGTGCTTATTTGAAAAATTTGAATAAAATGCGATATTTGGATAGAATTTCCTAAATGTATCAATTATTCTTTATTGAAGTTAAAAAAATATAAATCAAGAAAAATTTAATATTATTTTTAAAAAGTATGTAATGGAACAAAAAAATGAAATTAAACTGTAAGTTAACAATTCTCAACTCATATTATCCTGTGTTTGGGTGCACAAATTTATCGTAGTTTCATTTATATATTTATAGTATTACTTTGGTAGAAGCCACAACAATTGCGAACTAAATCGGATTCGTGGCCCACACTGCCATAACCAATATCAAGTATTTTGACTCTTGCTAGTTACGCTCTTCTGATACCCCCGGATGTTAGTATTTGAGATCCATATATCAATCCAGAATTGGCATAAATAGAACTTAAACATTAATAGAACATTGTTTAGCATTCCTTTGTTCATTGAATACTTCCTGAGTATACAATAGACTATTTAGGAAGAAATGGTTTAATTGGAAAGTATTTTCCCTTATCTCGTAAACCCTTAAACAAGTTCAAAGTAATTTTAAAGCGATAGTTAATCAAGAAAAACAGTAAGGATGATGGCAGCGAGGTAGATAAATGTAGCTAAAACTTCATGAAGGCATAGGAAGCACTTTCCATTTTAATTTTTACATCTTATATTCGAGTTTTAAAATTTGTTCACTAAGTTGCATATAAAAATGGTTTGCTCTTAAGCAATTTCAACTGCATTTCAGTATGAATGATCTGAATTATCATTTCTTAATGTTTGTATAGGTTGAATTAAATTTACAAACACCTCTTCACTTTATCTCATCCTTGACTAAGAATGTTTTTATTTCCATTTTTCATAAGTAAGAGTTCAAATCAGGAAACAGGTTAAAAAGTGAATCTCAATCTCCTTTTCAAAAAAATAATTTGTCTAAAATATTTTACGGAGCAAAATGGTACAATATATATTTTTGAGTAAAGTTAACTTTCATGTTTATTAAGTCTAATCTTTTTCTTTTTATTTTTTGGATTCCAGCAAATGATGCAATGAGGAATCATAAATCAGTTTGTCATTTAAAAACAACAAAATTGGTTTAGTGTAAATTTCGTCTTTGTAAAATGGCTAATACTAATAAATAGATAAGTAAACATTTGTTTTACCATTCAATTATATTCGCTTTAAGTATAGAATTTCCATTTATTTATTATTTATGTTTTCTTTGCAATTCAAAAGAAAACTTCTGTTTTTGATAGAAAATATCAATGTCAAATGCAAAGAGACAATGAACTTTCGATATAGACAAAAGTCCATATACTTTATGAAGCTTCTTCTTTCTTCGATCAGATTTATTATTCTTACTATATACATATACATTTATATATATACATTTATAAACTCAAGACACAAGAACAATTTAAATCAATAAAAAAACAAAAATTTTAAATAAACCTAAATACTTACAAAACTTATGAAATCGAATTACAAAATTATTAGAAGATTTCATCATTTCAATGTTTGCAAATAGTGATAAGGTATTTAATTTTTCCTTATCAATGAAAAAAACATATTCATTATCATCATAATTATAAAAATACTACGAGTAAAATAAAAATCAAGATTTCTCATTTTGTTTTATGAGCCAATTTAGATAATTCGAAACTAATTGTTTCCTTAGAATCTCATTGCATTGCTTTGCAAAATGAATATTTGATTAACTTAAAACATTTTTACGCCACCTGTAGGGTGCGAGGAAGACTCCATAAACCCGCAAACCGGTCATTTATTAGCGTGAAACTGTTTCTGTCTTTAATGGGAGCTTTTCTATACAATTTTCATTTAATATTTTTACAAGATAAACACGACAGAATGTTGACTTTGTTTCACTGAAACTTAGTTACCCTTCACAACTCAGCTAATAAATTTTCTTCTAGAGATACAATATTATTGTATAATTTTTAAGGTTTAGTTAGATATTTGTCCAATTGTCCAATTATTCGATGCAGTAAGAAAGTTTTTTTTAAAGATTCAACTCTCTAGTAAAAGTACAAAAAACAAAATATCAAGATTTATTTTTTGAATCCTAGATGGGGAATACCTTATACAATAATCGTGAAACCAAGGTTTGTGTTGCCTATTTCAACATGACATCTGAATAAATGAAAAACTAATTTGCATAAATACTTTGCTTCTTTTCATAAAGCTGATTAATTCCATTAATAATTTATAGGGCGTTACGAATTTCACGACAATCTGATAATATCAGATTTGCACTTCTGCTTAAAAAGCGAAACAAAAAGCAACAACAAGAAAAAAGCTTTAAATACCGTAAAATGTTGTACATTGTTTCTATTGTAGTTTACTTGCGGGAAACGGTCTTGTATTGCATTTCCTTGCATTGAGTCGAGCGAGTACAAATGAAAACATTATTTCAACAGAGGAAAAACGGTGAATTGACAATTGACATCACAGTTGGGTTGCAGACACATTTGTATCTTTGTATCTATAGACTCGTATTTCACACGTTTGTTGTATTGTATACCATTGATAAATACATTATATTGTAGCAACTCATGTGGGTGTGTAATTTTTGAGTTGCATTGCGACAAGGTCGTAAGCAAGTCACATGCAAGGTAAAGTGGGCACGAGAACATTTTGGGATACATAAGCACATACCTATAACAGAAGAATGATAATAAAAAAAAAAACCAATAAGAAGAAGTACAAAAGAAAAAAAAAATAAATAAATAATCAAAAACTCGTGCCAAGTGACGATGAGAAATAAAATGCAAATAAAAAAAATACTAAACATTTTGTTTTTTTCTTTTGATTTATTTGACTTGAATTAAGTAGAGAAGAATGAAAGAAGGCATGAAAACTTTGCATGAAATGTAAACACGTTTTGCCGGCAAACTTGTATAGGACGCAAAGAAAGATATAACAAAAAGAAGAGGGAAAGTGAAAATATTGTTTAAGGGCAATTGGTGGCATCAAAGAAAAAGGAAAACTAAATATAAAACAAATGTCGCTTTTATGTTGCAAAACTCAAATTACTCATACGCCGCATGTTCGATTTGCTTGCTTTTTCTTAAAGACAACAAAATGTTTAATTAGCAATTAATGATGATGATGATGATGTTGATGATGATAAAGATGTTGTTAATGCAAATGATGATAATGGTGATCAAAAAGAACAAGAACAAATAACGTCATCATGCACGTGAAATGAGCGTGTTTTCCATATTCTCAAACATTTAAAAATAGCAAAATTCAACAAAAATACAATAACAGAATCGAAAGCAAAAACAAAAACAACAATAAAGACAAATAACAATAAAAGCAACAATGGCAACGACTACGGCTACGTAAAGCGATTATTATTGAGCGTATTGTGTTTCTTTTTTTTTTCGATTATTTATTTACGTTGCGTCTCCGATGTCTCCAAAGTAAAAGTAAAAGCGAACACGGAAAGGAAGGAAAGAGAGTGTGAGAGATTAAAAATTTTGGGAAAAAGAAAAATAGAAGCGTTTATATGAAAGTGAGGGCACTATTTGATACCCTACATGTATTCTCATCATTTCATTGGTCGTTTTAGCAAACCATGTTTTCTGTTATTCTTAAACCCACCGAAATCTTCAAGGATTGGATAAAAATATCCAAGGCTGTAAGGAGAGAAAAATGTACTATATTCGGAAAAAACCTGTTAGTTCTAAATGATACAGGAAGTTCAAATTATTTTTCTAGTTGGGTCAAAATGTTCTCAACAGCGATATATTACAAAAATATTTATTTAATCTTTTCATTTTGTGCAAAATGTTTTTAAAATAAAACTAGCTAATAAAAAATTTACAACACTTGACAACCGCATTTTAAATTGGAACCTATTCAAATCACCAAGTAGTAGAACATGCCAACCTTCTAGGACGCAACGTTAGAAAAGTTCCTTAGAGGAGAAAAGAAAATAAGTTATCAATGGAACTAAAATATGTTAAGCATTACGTCAATGGCTGTGAAGATCGAAAGGTGTGAAAAAGTGGCGTCAAATTCTTTGGATCGTTAGAACCATGGTGGGAGTGACTGTGGAAGAAATTATTAGTCTTCCCAAAGGCAAAAAATTCACGTTCAATATACAAAAATTGATGAATCTAGTATTCTGATCAGCTGAGTACTCGTATATTATTTGATTCTAAGAAAAGGTTAATTCCCAAAATAAGCATAAATATAGTAAGAAATAACAAAACTCCCAAAGACGTCCATAAACTTGATTTGTAAAAAAAGCAATAGAGTCCACAAACTGATATAAAATTCATATGTTTCTAAGAATATCAATGTAAATTTTACCAAAAGTCACTGGTTACTTCATACCTAACAAAATAAGTAAAGTATTTACCATGTTTAATCTTCTGGTAGATAAATATTGTAGTTTTATGTGTTTTGATGGTAAAGTTCCATTTTCTAGTACAATTAAGGATGGAATGAAGATTTTCATGTTAAGAAACTTTCTTTGAGCAATATACAATTCGTATATCCTATGATATCCAAACCGGTAAGGTTAATGGTGAATAACGAAGCCAAAATCAAGTCCCAAAGTATCGATGTCTGTTGCCATAGGAACGGCTGAAATCGAGTGTCTGTTCTTGCAATTTGCTATACAAACGTTGAATGATGACAAAGGCAATGGAAAACGATTGAAGTACATACCCTGAACAAAGATATCGTTACAACAATATCGACCTTCAGTCTCCTACAAATTGAGAATGTTAAATGACTGCCAATATTCGCATTCGAATTGAGAAATAAAGAATAAGATGATATCAAACCTATTATTTCCCAATTTGAAAATGAACTTGTTCCGTTCCATAATCGACAAATCCTTCATCTCAGCTCTTCTAGTTATATTTTTCAAAAAAAAAAAAAAAACTAGAAGAATTTGATTAGAACGAACAAGAATTATGAATTCTTTTCATGATATTTTAACACCCCTCATCCTTGTTGTTACATATATTTGCACAATCTTAATATATCCGTCCATTCGTAAAGGGTATTTACAATAAAAGAATGTGAGTGTTTGAAAGGCGCCATGAAATGTGGAAAGCATGTGCAAAATACTTATGAAGAAGCATTCTCGATTTCATGGCCCCCATGGCATGTCATGCGAAATTCGTGTATGTATAAAAATATTTCAAAATCGTTTATTTATGTTTTAATTTTTGTCTTTAAATATTAAAGAATTTTTAAATATTTTTTTCCTCAATAATGGAAAGACTGAGAGACTCTCGCTCGCATTCATTTGCTTTCACTTCATTCATTCAAAGTAAAAATTCTATTCACACTTAGAAATGAATATTGTAAAAGACACTGACACATTAGCGTAACAGTAGGTTGTCTGAAACAAAAAGGAAATGCTTCTCAACGTCATCATGCTGTGCCACCAACAAGGACACTGGCAATGAGTTTGAATAATCCAAGCATAGAGAAGAAGGAATAAGTTGTTTTGGATATTAGTTGGTGCCATCAATGGGCGTCATCATGAGACACCTGATTTATATAATATTTTGTTTTTTTATTTATAAATTACCTTCAACTTTTAGTTTTGCGAATTACATGGAAATTTATTTCAAAGTCAAAGTTTAAATCAATTAAAGTAATCCTCCGCCGTTTCTTTATTGCAGAGATCACCCAAGAAAATTGATCAAGGTTGAGATGAAAATGTCATTGTTGTTAAACATGCAATCAACAACAGAGGAACAATAATAGAAATAATAACAACAACTACAGTAACTTGAATAACAACCACAAAAGAGCTGACAAGTGTCCTTAAATGTCCTTTGTGTACAAAAGTCTCACGAAAAGTGGAAAAAAGAAGAATGGCATACAAAAAAAAAAAAGGAAAAATAAACTGAAAAATGAAAGTTAAGCAACTGTCTCTGTGTCAGACAGCAAGGAGACTCTACTTGGCTTAAATATCCTTCTCTTTTACACGGAGAAACACAAACACACTCACACTCACACTCTTGTAGTCGACAAGAACGCGTACTTCCGTTTCCATTGCACGCCGCTTAAGCAGGAAGTTAAGAAAGTAAACAACTGCCGAAAACAATAGGAAAAATGTAGTTGTGTGCATTAAGAAGACATTAACAAAGAATGAGATAAAAACCAATACACGACCGTTTTCGAAATACACTTCACATGAAAACTTGAGGAGCATAAAGAAAATTATAAGAAATTTCTTTGAGTTAACGAAATCGAGCATTTAGATAGAATAAATATTGTAGTTTAGTTATTTTTGATAAAACAATACAATATTTCATAACTGAAGGGTAGATGGATATATATTTTATGGTCGATTACTTTGCTTTTCATAGAAATTATGTTTTTCCCAAAAATTGGATCACTTTATCTGGATGCATTGACTTTAAATGAAAGTATCACCATCACAGAATAATCACATGTTGTTCACATTTAATAAAATTGGAATAGTTTAACTTTTTTTGTTATCAATTGTTTAACTTTTATCTTCCTTCGTAGATCCCATTAGCTGAGATCACAACTTTTAATTAAATTTCTATATTTTCTCAATTACTACATGAAATTGAGATTCATATCAAAATAAGTATTAATCAGTTTTTCCCAAACCCAGCAATTGACTCATGAAGCATGGCATTTACATTTCAACATTTTTATTTTATCTTTAAGATATGAATCTTAAGTTATATACCTTCAAACATGATGTGGAGTGTATCAAATCTGTGAAAATTACAAAAAGTGAAAACAATTTCTGAAAGTTCATTTTGTTAGAAAATTTTTAACAAGGATTTTCATAGAAATGGCAAGGCCAATTAAGTGTCATCATCATTCATTTATTAGGATGTTTAACATGAATTGATTGGTTTATTTCTATATCTTTCTTTTTTAAAATTAATTGGCCTTGCTTTCTTATTTTCAGTAACAAATATAGACACTCTGAATTAGTAATATATGTATAAACTTATATAAAAATATTCTTTAAAAGATAGAAACAAATAAAAATTATTATTACAAAAATTTTAAAATATTTAATTTTAATTTCATTTTCATTTTGAAGATATCAACTAATATTTAGAGGAAGACTACTTGTTATTTAAAGAAAATGTTATATTGTGATTAATATTATAATTTATTATGAAATTTTATTTATCATAAATTTAACAATATTATTTCTTCAAGATGCATAGAATTGATTTTGAAGAATAAGCTATTTGGGAGAAATATAACAAGACTGAACCATGGATCCAGTGGTTTGAGGTTCAGCTCAATGTTTCTGCTTATTAGGACTCGCAACCTTTTTGTTATCATCAACCTATAGATGTAGAAAAACACACACACACAAAGTGTTGAAACCACAACACAACATTAAGAGATGCCTCATTACAGCATGACCTGGGGTAGGGTTGAGCAACCAAAAAGTCATTAATTGCATATGTTAATTCCAACTTGAAATAGAATCTTATAAAATTACAAATCCAATTAAATATTTAACACATTAATGAAGGAAAATTACATTAATTATTTATTCTAACCATTTTGGAAATCAACAACATTAAGTGACTTGAAACTTGGTTGATTAATATTAATTCTAAGTTATGTATTTATTTAGGGTAACAATGAAACCCTTAATCTACTATTAAAGAGCCCTGGGAATTCATTTATTGTTTGATTCTTCAGTTGTTTAACATACATATATATCTATAAAAATATGTAGTATATTGGATAGAAAGGGTGAAAATAAAAGTGAATGATGGAAATGATGGAGCCACCGGACCTCTGTGCTTGCACTTATATTCTTTAATATATGAAACTATTAACAACATAACAGATATTAAAAAACTCATTATCTGGAAGGCAAGTGGACTTCGCTATTGACCTACAACAAAATATTAATGTTCAAACAAATATTAAAACCTACATATAAGGACTTATGGTATCAAGCTATGAGGCTGCTCGTATTATAGCAATATACTACAAGAACAAATGTTTCAGAAAAAAGTTCTGACATGTGCTGTGAATGCACTCTGGTACGTCCGTAGCAGTGACCTTGAATCATATCTTGACATTGCTATTACAATACAGAGATATGCCAAGTCGCTTGTAGAAAGAAAGGCTAAGTCAACATACATGTTAATAGTGAAGCTTCAAGCCTTATGGACCCAAGTGGTTGAAAAAAAAGGCTTAAGTGCAAAAAGCCGCATCAACTCTTAGAGTAAATAATGCATCTGTGGCACAATACTTTAAACTCCCACTATAAAACTTTCAACACATACAACCATGACAAAGAAATCTTTCCCGCCTCGATGATATCAACTTCCTATAACTCCAACATTACCAATAGCAACAACTTCAACAAACCTCCGCAACCAATCTGTGAATCATGCAATGTTATCCAAACTCTATGTTTCATCCCTCTTGAATGACTTGCATTTATCTCCAAAGATGCCGAACCTTCTCATCAAAATAATATATTCGTATATCACATTATCGTAAGTGTTTTGAAATGGTTGGCTAAAAAATATAACTGGTCTGGACAACAATATTGAAGCCTATCTCATTTTCGCTATTAAGCTACCTTGGAGCTTCCTTCTATTGAATTATATAAGCAACCTGTACGAAGTAATCCCAAAGAGAATCTGTGAAGCATTGGCACAAAAATGGAGTTCAACAATATACTAAAAAACTTAAATTCAATTTAGCATAAGCAAAAATAAAAGATTTGTTTATGATTAACAAATACAAGATACAAAAAAACTATTCTATTAGCGAACAATTTAAGGTGTGTTTTTAGTTGAAAATTCATATAAATTAAATAGGAGTATCTATTATATCGATATTTAATATACAATATAATTTAATAAATTGTCTTAAATAAAAAACAACTTCTTCCAACTTCTCCGTATTGGAAAATATAAGATTTTAAAAATCAATTATGTGGGGATGTGCTATTCAAGTGGCATGAAGTTTATCTGTAAAAAACGAAGCTGAAGGTCTTAGTTTCTAGTGGTTTCATTCATTTTAAGTTTAATGTTCTTTTAATATTGCGCTGTAACATCATTAATAAATAAAAAGAAATGCTCAAATTAATCGCATCTGGTAAATGTTGAGCATTCATTGTAAGTAACTTAAGCATTACACATTTTTTATTGGCATTAATACAAAGCCAATGAAACTACACACTAAGAAATTGCAAAAAAAAAAAAAAAAAAAAAAATTGTATTGGTAAAATCATCACAAATTTAAGATTGAACAATTAAGATAATGAATCTTTTCGATTATGGTGACTAAAAAGTATTTGTCGAATAAAAGTAATTAAGAATGAGCCTCATCGGAAACAAACCATTTCTTTGATTTTTATTAGACAAATGAATTTCGAAATTTTAGTATGATTTCCTAAATTGTTTTTTTGTAATAAGAATATATAATAATAGTAATATTTTTCCTAAACATGTATATTATACAAATGATAATTAACGGCACTTATTTTATCTAAATACTCGTATACTCATAGTAAAATTAGTTGTAGTCCTCAAAAATTTTGATAAAATATCGTACAATAAATTGTGAGTAGATTCATTTAATTTATTTTCGGGTGTGGTATATTATGAACTACTAAAACCAAACGAAAACATTAATGCGGAACGTTATCGACTACAACTAATGCGTTTGAGCCGTGCATTGCGTGAAAAACGGCCAGAAACGGCCGAAAGGCATGACAAGGTGATTTCGCAACATGACGCGCTCGGCCCCACGTAGATGTAACGGTCAAAAATTGCTTGGAAACGCTGATATGGGAGGTCATACCCCACCCGCCGTATTCTCCAGACCTTGCTCCATCCGACAACTGGCTTTTTCGACGGGATGCAAAACAATTTGGGGGGTCACCGGTTCGGGTCTTTTGAAGATATCGAAAAATGGCTCAATGATTGAATCGAGGCCAGAGAGGTCTAATGTTTTAGAGATGGTATTTGAAAATTACCAGAGAAATGGGAAAAGTAGTCGCTTCCGGCGGACAATACTTTGAACGATGTTGATGTGAAAAACAGTTTTTTGAACACAAAAAAAACGGACCGAATTAATTTGTACTCCCAATATATTCTCCTTAAAATAAAAACTAATTAATTTTATAATATAATAACATCATCTTGAATTACATCTTAGGTTTTAAAGAAAATACTTATATACATTTGAAATGTTCTTCATTGCTAAGTAAAGTAGCCTTAAGCGCATACTTAATGTTAACTTAAGCTTGTTGTTTGTTCGTCATTTTCTCGGTATTATCCTTTTCTTGATAGACGCAACATAGTAATAAAAATGAAAGCAAAAATAATAAATATCCTTATTATGCTCTTGAATGAACGCTTTTCCATAGTATTAAGTATACTTCCAACCACTTTTCATTTGACACTTTGTTGTTGTTGTGGGTTATGAGAACAATAATACTCAGATATACTAAAGAATATGATATTTATAGATATGTATGTACTTACTTACATATGACAATGTGTTAATTATGTATAAATGAATGAGAAAAGGATTTTATCATAGGTATAAGTCACTTACTTCTTGACATTGAACTTGCTGCGGTATCCAATTAATTGGACATAAAATAGGCATTATAAGTAACTCCAATTATGCACGGGAAATTAATCCAATAACTCGCGAAGAACCACAAAAACAAACAACAAACAGAAACAAAATAAAAAAATCCACAAAAACACGAAAACAGCAAATGTATAAAAATAACAAAAATATTCACAGTCTCAGCCGATTACAGATGTGGATTTAATAATAAATCCAAATAAAAAAACAAAGAGAACTTTTATAAAAACAAAAAACAAATGGTTTAATTAAGTTTCAGTTTCAGTTTTATGTTTTGGTTTTGGTTTTATTTTAATTTTTAATCAAGGGCAAATTTGTTAGTTCACAAAAACACATAAATCACACACACAAAACAAGTTAACTTCAATTCTAACTGGAACTAAACAGTGAAAAGTTTCACTAGGACACTAAGCAGGAAGTAAGTAACCTCAGTTGAGAAGCAGCAGTAGCAGGACCCGGAGTTGGGTTCGGTAAGTTATGGGTTCAGGTACAGCGCGGTAAATGAAGCTAAAGAGTAGCAGAAGAAGTCCTCCGTCACTTGATGTTTTTCTTCTCAGCTGACGGCAAATGGAGGAACTTCTGAGCGTGCTGAGGGTTTTCTAATTGATTTTTCACGTTCTATTATTTTTTTTTTGGCTTTTAATTAAATTCTATTTCACACATTAAATAAATAATTTCATCGATTTTTAATGAGACTTTCTTTTGATAAATTTTTTCACACGCCTTTTTTCTCGTTGCGCAAATTTGCTATTTTCTTGTTTCCGAGTTCTATGTTCTTTCACGACCAAGGACCACGAACAGCACGACGGACAAACAAAAACATCAACAACTAACAATAATAAAACCACTTGTGTCCAAAGACTTCTTTTGGTCACAATTTTTTATGTTTACATACAATATTTTTTGAATCCGGCCTTTCTTTACTTCCTTCGTTCACTTTTATTTCCTATATTTTATATTTGTTTATGAAGTCCGACAATATTTCACAATAAACTATTTTTACACTTCACTTTTCAACTTCAATTAGCACAAGTATCTTATTATAAGTTATAAGACCACAATACTGTGACTATAAAATTGACAAATGTGTTTTTATTTGAGAATAAAAAATATGATTTGCATGAATCAAATACATATTCATACAATGACCGTTATTTATTATACTTTCTTAAAACAAAATCCGAATTCACACGGCACGGTAAAATAAATGGAGCATGGATGTGCTTTCATTAAAAGTCGAATTACGACTTAAAAGAGAATTTAGTTTTCCATGAGACTAAATAAATAATGGTCGCCCGGGTTCGCTGAAACGAAGTATCCGCACCTGCGCACCTCTCACAACTCATTAGAGTGAACAGACCATCTCTTCGTAAGCCCTTGCTCCAAAAACTCTTACAAAGGCACTGTTACAGTTTGACAGTTATCGTTTTGTTAAAGAATGCAAAACTGTAAGATTTTGAAATAAATAACTCTTCTTTTAAAATGATGATGTATAGTTATTTCACAATATTATTTATTTTTTCAAGAACAACGTGCAAAATTGTGATAAATACTTGAATGTAAGTGTACCATTAAATAGTGTATCCTGTACAATCTCCTTTGTACGGATAAATTGATTGATTGATTGTTGTTGAAACCTTACACATTACACATTTTGAGAGCCAATGCGATTTCCCCTTATTATTATTACATATTATTTAATGCCTTCTACTAGTACCTGTTTTGCATTTATCTGCAACCGCAATTACCAGTTCAAAATACAATAATTACATACATTACCATTCATTCTTTTGAGATGATCACACATGTTTTGGTATTTTCATACTTTATACATTTACAGTTTTGTATCCATTGGAACATCATCACTCGTCACTCGCTACTTTCCACTTTCAGCAAGAGAGCTGAGAATAGAAAAATAATACGCTCTTTCTGTTCGCACTTTTCCACGCGCTCCCCCCGGAAGAAACAATAAAAAAACAGACAAATTTTGAGAAAATTTAATTCCGTCTGGAGTCGCATTTTCACCCGCGCGACTCCGAAAGAGACCATAAGCTGATCACTCGTTAAATTTTCGGCCGCTCTCTCCGCTATGAACAAAAATGAATGAACACAAACCAAATGAGCGCACCAATACACAACACAGAACGATGTAATTGAGAGAAAGTGGTTATAATTTATAAGAAACTCAAAGCAAAGAAACAAAAGCTTTGAATATGAATATTATTTATTAATAATTGCTTTTATTAAAATAGAATAATAATTAATTAAAATATATAAGAAAAATTCAAATGAACCGCCAATTAGTTTAAAATCGATTATTAAAAATACAACGCTGTGCTATCGATTCTCATACAAGCAGGTACATGGCGTTTCTCAGCAACCAACAGGGTGCTTTAACATTTTTGCCGCACATGGTAAATCAAGAGACTTTTCGTTTGCCACTTACAAAAGCGCGAAATTTAAATTGTTTCATTTCATTGAAACAAATATTTTTTTGTATTTAAATTTATAATTATATTAATTTTTGTTCTAAAATCAAATTAATTAAATAATTTCTTAATATTTATAACCAATAATAACTTAAAAATAACTGATATCTGCATTATTGACGACACACATCTTCATTGTAGAGATTTCAAAACACTTTGTCTATTTGAACAGCTTTTCTTTTATTTAACATGAATTTCTATGTAAACTTTTTTCCCCCCATTCAAAATAGTATAGAATTGCTCTTGATTAAGCTTTGTGCTGATGTTCATAGACGAGTTAGTAGCGTTCCAGAATTCCAACATGAAGAGTCACGGTCTTGACATATTTTTGTTGGCATTATCACTGGGGTTATTGGCCAAACTTAGTCAGGCTGTGCCGATTGTTGGTGGCAAACTGGTGTTTAGTCAAGTGGGCAGTAATGTTTTGCATGAAGTTCATACCAACGAATTATGATTTGCTTTCTATTTTATTATTTTTCTAGGTCCAAACAAATATCCATATATGGTGTCATTGCAAGATGTTGTGGAAGATGGTGAAAGATATCAACATTTTTGTGGTGGAAGCCTGATAACATCACGTTGGATACTCACTGCAGCACATTGCTCCTGGTTAAAGTGAATAAAAGAAGTGATCTATGATCAACCATTAGAAAAAAATAATATATTTTATTTTTATTATAGAAATCTCGACAAGATCGTGGCAGTCATTGGTTATGAGAACATAGCAGATAGCAAGAATTTGGATCGCTATGAAATTGAACGCGCTGAGTATATTTACTTTCAACCGTAAGTTCAAATGTTTTCTTAATGTTTGGGAATATGGAAATGGGAATGATATAGAACTTCTCTTTCAATAGCATGACCTATCGAAATGACATCGCTCTGCTACAATTAAGTGTTGCCTACCAGAGCACGCTACCCCCTGAAATACAATTTGCACAGCTGCCTCGTTCTGGTATGAAAGCGAACCGAAAAAGTAAGAAACAAATAATTAAACTTGTGTAATAGAAAACATTAGAATTTATAAACCATCTGTGTTTTGCAGAAGCATGTAAGATTATTGGATATGGTGCTACAAAGCATGCGGGAGAAACGCAAAAGCATCTCAATGAAGGCGAAGTTTATGTAATAAAAAATCGACATTGCCGCCGCATATTGGGATATGTTTGGGCACCGCAAAAAGGTGAGAACACGGTTTGCGCACTTGGCATAGATCAGGATCAGGATACATGTCAAGGTGATTCGGGTGGTGCCTTGCTTTGTGAATATGATGGTCAACATTATGTTTATGGTCTGGTCTCACATGGCTTGACATGTGGAATCTCTGGCATACCTAGTATATACACGGTAACCATACCCTACATTGATTGGATAAACTTTGTTTTGAAACAATTTTAAAGACTAAACACGAATTGAAATGGCTACAATTTTCACATCGAAATATTTGTGTACATAATTTATTTATTATAATATTCAGGACTGTTCCAGTTACCGAATTTTAAACATTTTTATCTAGATTTCGAATAGTTTCAAAAATTTGTAATGGTTTTAAATCGAAACTGGGAACAGTTTACAGTTAAATATTGATATTTTACCAGGCAAAGATAATCACTATATGAGGTAACTTAAATTATATATATGATGCATAGCTCTATGGATTTGTAAAGGGGTCCTTCAAAATTTTTTATATTCGTTGATGTTGCCTGAAATTATTTCTTTTCCTGTTTATCAGCTTTGCTGTCAACTTCTTCAATTTTATCGGAAAGTGTGTTTTTGCTGGTTTCGGGCAAAGTCAACGTTAGAAGGCCTGCTACTAAAACGCAGCAGCCACAGATTGTTGTTGGAATGTACCAGCCCAAGGCGCCCTACAAAAAAAAAAAAAATCACAAAATTAATAAACTAAATCAGGAAAATCACACTATTTAAGACTCACCAAAACATCAACGACATAGGGTGCAGAAATGGAACCAACATGCGCCCATGTAGAGCAAGTACCGAGTGCGGAATTTCGTATCTCCGTGGGATACAACTCGGCAGTATAAAGTGTTACTACGGAATATGTTGCACTGATGCCAAAGCGGCCCAGCATTGCAAAGGAAACTATCCATGATGTGTTGTCCACTGGAACAGTCAAAACGAGGAGCAATGAAATGCCCGTCAAGAAAAATAGGAACATTGTAGTAATACGGCGACCGGTATAACGTAACATAATCACAGGCACCAAATACGAGGGTATATCCACAATACCCGTAACCGCGACATAAAGAAAACGACTCACAGACATATTAGCAGCATTTAGAGCTAAAAAATATATTAATCTTTATGGTAAAAGGAAGTTTCTAAAATTCTTTATAAAACTTACCTGTCACATAATAACTTAAAGATGTAACACAGAACATAAAGTATGATGTAAAGATCAGTTTACGTACTTTAGATGTAGAGTAAAGTTCTATAAATGGTTTCAACGGTCCAGTTTTTAGTCTTTGGCATAGACTAAGATTTGGCTCTGTTGGCTCAATCTGAAAAAGAAAGAATGACTGTTAGAGGGTGTATTATCTAAGTAGAAGATTTCTTTGATTCTCAATTCTTCCCAAAAGCATCTCGAGTTATGTATAAAATTATCAATACTTGTTTGTTGGTATGATTGTAAGACGAACAACATTATAAATTTATTTTCTGAATAATGCAAGCATATATGATATAATTGGCTAGGCCTTTAGGAAACATCAGTCACTGACTATATCAACTACAATAGGATCTTCATACTAATCTTTGTTACCTCTGGTGCGTACTGGCTTTTGCAATTCCTGGCCAAAAACAATAAAGTTTTTTGAATAAGAACCTGAATTTGAATGGTGGTTTGTATTGGAGGTACCCGCCCTAGTAGTCCGACCAAATTGAAATTTCGACAATATAAGTTTCTGATGCATAGCCACCAACCATCCAAGATTTCCATTTCAAGATCGTGGGATTACTGGATCGTATAGTTGCCATACAAACCAAAAAGTTTCTTGTTTGGGGACCCTTTTAAGTTTTTCAAAATATTTATATGTTAGTGTTTGTTGCTGATGCCCGGATAGAACTACATATTCTGTGAAAATTTCACCTCTCTAGATATTACGTTTCATGAGATACCCGACCCGAGGACGGACGGACTTTGAATCCGGAACCCTAAAAAAAGAAGATTACCTTCGGCTGTGACGATGTTCTCATACTCGTTACGCATCCCTACGAGCCTGTGTTTTATCATACAGAAAAATTTTATTATTGATTTAACTTGTTCTTAAAGGTCAGTCTCAGTAGGGTCTCAAAATCTTCATGGTTGGTGGACATGAGTCAGAGACATGTAGTGTCCTAAATTTAGTTCGTCAATACGAAAAACAAAAGAGGTTTTCTAATAGGAATATGAATTTAAATCTGGGTTTGTATGAAAACTATTGTCTATGATCAAGTAGTCCTAGGGTCTTAAAATTGACATGGTTAACAATCCAGTAATCTTAGGATGTCAGAATAAACATGGTTAATTGATATAGATCAGACACTTATATAATCTGAATTCCAGTACAATAATAGAAAATTAAAAAAAAATTCCTAATAAGAATATGTACTTAATTTGAGGTTTGTATGGGAGCTATATGATACTAAGGTCTTGAAATTTACATGGTTGGTGGCCATGGATTAAAAACTTCATTTCGAAAATACAAAAAACAAGAAAGTTTTTCTTATAATAACATGAATTTGAGTTTGGGTTTGTAAGGGAAGTACCCCCCTAGTGGACCAATTTGAAAAATGTACAGAGTCTGATAAAAACAAAAGTTCGTGCAAAATTTTAGCTCTCTAGCTAAAAAACTGAGGGGCTAGATTATAATACACATAGGTGGAATGACAGATATGGCTTAATCTACTCGTCTCGTCGCCCTGATCAAGAATTCTCTCTGTTACAAACTTCATGACAAACTTACAATACTATTCACTATGTGAAGATTATAATTATATCATAATTACTTTTATATTTGTTTTACAAATCAAGTGGGAAGTTTCTTTGGTTATTGATCCATCCGATTAACATTCCCTCCAGCTACGAAGTTTGGCAGCTTGGAAAAACTGTAAGACATTGTCTTGAAATCTGTGTAATGTAATTATACTCTTCAATATATGGTACTCCTTTCCTCAATTTCTACAACGTTCTTGAGAGTTTTTCATTGTTCAAAATAGTGCTGGTGATCATCATCTATAATGGAACGAATTTTTTCCCCTTTTGATGTATGTTCGATTTAATAGAGCACATTAGGGACATATAATGTCAGCTTAGGCGAATAAGGTATAGTAAATAGTCTAAGATTGGGCTGCAATGCTTATTTAGAAATATCTTGACAGATAATGCAATGAGCTGAGCTGATGTTTTGGATTTAAACATGTTAAAACATATCTTATTGTCAATATATAAAGTTTCAACAATTAAAAGACAATTAATCGACAATTCATGCCTAAACTCATAATGATTTTACATAAATGATATAATAACTTACAATTTTTTTATCTGCAACCACTTCATTGGCAGATGCAGGACGTTCCACTACATAGATACTATTTTGCTTGAACAAAATTTTGTACGCTCGATCATAGCGTTTCTTTGTTATAAGCCAACGTGGTGATTCATTCATTAAGCTGTTGAAAACAAGAGAAAAAAATCGGAATGAGCTTCATGAGCAAACTAAATTCTGTTATCAAATTTTATTGTATAAAATAAGCGAGCTTAGCTAAATATAGCCACAGCATTGTGTCTAAGTGTCACTTACTAGCAATTTAGTATTAACAAAAATGCAGGCACAGTCAAAGTGAGCTGCAGATAACGCCAGGGTTCAATTAAAGATGCAGCAATTGCCAACAGTATCAAGCCAACAGGATAGGAAGCCGAAAATGCAATAGACATCCAAGAGCGATGTTTTAAACAAATATTCTCCACAACTGTATATATAAGGACTTTATTAAATGTTTATGTATTGCAAAGAAAAAACTTACTCATAGTAAATGCAGGATAGAATAGACCCGAGGAGGCAGCACCCAAGGCAAAACGTCCAACAAGAAAGAGACTATACCAAGGTGAGAAAGTACACAGTAAACTGCCCACAATGAAGAAAGCGGCACCAAGTGAAAATGAACTTTTCCGTCCAAATCTAAGTATTAAAGAGATTTTAAGCATTAAAAGTTTTGTTCATTGCAATATAAAATATTTACTTACTTATCAGCAAATATGCCAAATGAGAAGGAACCACAAAACTTTCCCACCGATATAACCATTTGCGCTGAGGTCCTTTGTATAGCTCGATCGCATGTCAGATCCCAATCTGCCACAAAGGTGCTCTCCGGAGAGGCATATTCATAAATACCCTTCGATCTGCATGAAACTTCATTTGGATGTTTGATTTGTCCTTGATGTGTAGTGTAATTGAGAGCATCTTCGTATGATAAAAGTCTCAAATACTTGTAGTCCCAGTCCCACACTGTACAACCACCAGTTTTTAAATCCTTTTCAGAAATACTACGTTTCTGTGTCAGCGTCCAGTTCACCGAACTCAAATCATCAATGCCACACCATTGATCATCGGGTAAATGGCCAAGTAATGTATATGAGGATACATGGAAGCCATTAAGAATATTTGGTGTTACACATAGAAAGAATATTGCCCTTGAAAAGTAAGAAAGAGAGAGAGAGAGGGATAGTAATCAATAAAATTTAAGTTTTTTTTATTTTGTTTTTATTAAATATTTGGAAAGTAGGCTAGTGTAGCAACATATTAGTCACTTTCTCTCATAAATTACTGAATAGTTGTTTTGGTTTTACTAATCGGATTATGACGAGACAATGAGGGTGTTAAAATTCACGCAGCATGACAACATTTCATTAGAGTCAAATTAGCAGACTACAGATTACGCGTACATTGGGATTGATGATGAGAATCATAATACTCGTATATTTATTTATTTATTTTGATAACAAAAAATTTGATTGTTTACCCATCTTTGTTTGTTTTTTTTTTTTTATTGTGAATTTTTTAACAATCTGGACATTAGCAAAATTTGGAATGTGAACAATAACAAAAAGACATGTGATGCATGTTTATAAGAAAAAAAAATTAACAAAAAAAATAAAATAATCATTACGAATTCCAAACTTGAGAAGGTTGCTGACTTATCCACAGTAAAAAGTGTCCAGTGTCGGTCCTGAGTCCCATCTGATTGTTAGTTAGGCAATTGAGCGATGTCATTATTTGTTATTTATTATTATTAAACATTCAAAACATGATCTCGGAAGTCCACATATTCGTATTCTGTGTTTGTGTTTATTGTGATTCTGATATTGTCTGATATAACGTCACATTTGCTATTTCATTTATTTACACATTACTCACTCAATCATTAATTCATTGATTCATTAACCAAGTCAAGCATCCGGAACAATTGCGTTAAACGTTGTCATATCCGATTTGATACAATCCGTTTCAATATCCGAAAATATCGCTTTCATTTAATTTAATTGAAAATGATCTCGCATTAAATATCCATACATCAAAGGTCGATTGTTGAATTGATTTGTATTAAATTCAATACAAATAATTGCAATATATCGTAAGTATATTATATGGATTAGTGATCATAGTGAGCGAGCGATCATCCACTACATTTCTATCATGCATATTTATCTCATGATGTGTGACTCTGTCTACCTAAGTGAAGTAATACGAGTAGAACAACATTTCGTTTTATTTTAATTTTTCCCTCTATTAAGTATGTCTGGGTTACACAAATCTACAATAGTTTATTAAAATATAGAATACAATAGACAATAGTAAATGATAGTGGTTGGAATAAACTACATACCTATATACTTATAAAAATTGATAAGAGAGAAAAACGTGTTTCATTGTATACGAGTAAATTCATTTTTTCATATTGTAAGATCAAATAATCAATTGCATTTTTTTGGGATCAATGAAATTAATAAAAATTTTTTGTAGGGGTTCCACGATGATAACCTTATCTAACATGTGTATACAATCTCTGTTAGACATTTTTAATATTATTCTATTTTAATAACTGAAAGCAAATATTAGAACATCTCCCATTTTCCATGAGGTGTGTGCGCCATAAAAAGTCATCTGTTTCCACGATCGAAGTATTTAAACAAGTAAGTAATCATTTTTTTTACATATTGTAAATGAAATGAATGGAATCTTTTTAAAATATTTAAACTAATATTGGTGATTAATTAAATGAAGATTATAAGAAAAAATAAAGGAGGCTCTGGAAATCTTTCTTTCATATTGTATATACTCCTATAAAAATCATTTCAAAATTTTAATTTGAAACCATTTAAAAATTTCATATTATGTAATTTTTAATTTACATTAAATGCATTATAATTTGACAATTTACAAATTTAATAATCACTAATTTTAACAAAATTATTGTACTTCAAAACCTTACCGACGCAATAAATTTAATTCTTTTAAAATATGCAAAAGGATTTTTTTAAAAACTAGTAGACAAATCAATATAAAAAAAACAGAATATTGACATTGGTAAGTCTTGTGTCGACTACCTCTTTCAGTAATCGTGGTTCCGACATATTACTTAATGTTATAACAACAATAAAATGAGTCTATTCTATGCAATTAATGTTTCAATCAACACAATAACTGAGCAACTAATACTCGTATGTCCACATAGAAACAAAAAGACAATCAGATAATCATGGCCTCCTTATCAATCCTCATTGCCACGATGATCATTAATTTCATTTGTGCATACTTTATGGGGTCTTCGACGTATGTACATACATATATGTGCATACTTTCTATGCTCTATAATCATCACTGTAAAGACTATTTATAGGTTATAACCTTACCACAAGTATAAGACACCTAAATTTATTTTTATTTTTATTTAAAAACTTTTACAATTGGAAAAAACTGAAAAATGCAGAATGAATATACTAGAGACTATTATCAATACAAATCTTTGCATTGATGGAGTACAATTAGTTATTGTTGAAGCTACTGGGAGTCAAATATAGTAAATAATTGTTTTAACTTGATAATAAAAAGGCTTTTTGAACTTAGATATTAGATATTGGATATTATTTAAAAAGTAATGTTTTTTTTTTTGATTGCATTAAAAACATTAGAAAGTAAAATGTAGTCTAGTTTCGATTTGATTGTATTTACATATTGTACTTAAAACAAAAGGAATCCCTTAATTACAAAGATTTGAATTGATAGACGGCCAGTCTTTATTGACCACAGCAAATTGTCCCCTTTTTGCTGCATTTTCCATTACACATTCGAGCATCTTGGGCGGTTTAACGATGATTTCGACGCGAAAGTTTATCTTGATCTGAAATTTGCTGGCTCATATTTTGCTTTTCAAAAAACCCCACAAAAGAAGTATGCAAACCTGGGTGACCAGACAATATCGCCTCTTTTTGACATCAGATGTCCACGGAATTTTTATTACAGAAACAGAATTGTTTGATTTGCAATGTGACATGGCGCATAGGCTTATCGAAGCCACTAGTCATCAAGAACTTTTTCACGTAGTTGCCAGCAGACGTAATAAGGCAACATCCACCGATATCAACTGTTTCGATTTTTCTGAAAAAATATGGCCCAATGATGATTTTAACGCACACTTCTTTTTAGTCATCTAATGGCTTTTAATGGAATTCGTGTGGATTTTCCTTCTCCAAATGTGTTAATTTTGTTTATTAATGCCGACAGAGAGTTTGAAAAATTTGCTTACAAGAATCAAGTTCAGTGTCAACAATTCCAGCGACTGTTTGGCCGTATTTCAAGCGACGGGGACGGTCTGTTGGCAATATTATTTAAAATTTTATTACTTTATATGGAAACAAAGGCGAATCATCCGCCAAAATACTGAGCGTGGTTACATTACGACAGTTTTGGGTTCTGGGCAACGCTTTCTACGACCTCTTCAACTAGTTTATTGAAAGATATTGGCCGTTGATGAACGGCAGGATAGTGAGACCTGTGTTCAAGAAAATTCGACCCCAAGGATATATGCTGAACTGACTATTCTCAACGAATAGGGTCACTATTTCGGCGCATTGTTTCGGTATGAAGTGGTTCACGGTTAAAATTGTACTGTTTGACTATTGACGTTTCTAAGAATGTCTACTTATCATAAAAAAAAAAAAATGCAGAGAAGGTAGATGCCCATGTTAATTTAAAACTACTTTTTAGCAGACAAACATTACTTAATATATTTTAGAACTATTTGTAATTATCATCTAAAACAGATAAGTATTTAACAAAAATGAAAAACCTACCACTTTCTTCCAAAAAAAAAAAAAGAAACATATCAGTCTATTGGTCTAAGTATTGACCATATGTATGTTAGGTGAGTCAATTCAAAATATCCATATTTAACTTACCATACAAAAGCTCCACCACTGCCAACCTTCTCTAATTGTTGAGTTAATAAATCCTTCATGCCATCATCACTGATAGTCTCTTTAGATTTTTCAGTTTCTATCTTTGAAGATGTCATTTTTATTTATGTGGTTTTTGTTTGTTTTATTTAATCACAGTCAAATTTTATTCTCTTAACAATTGAATAATGGAACAAAAATACACTCACACACAAATTATTGTATGAACACGTGATGGGGATGATAGATTTATACAAAAATTACAAATTTCACTTTTAATTATTTGTAAAAATAAGAGAAAATATGTAAATATTTTGTATGTACAAAACAAAATAACACCAAAACATGTACTTTCGCTTTTGGAAATTATTTTTTAAAAAATATTAAATGATGCCACTGTCCTTGGTATAACAATAAGAACGACAACAACAACATCAACAATCGGAATTCTATCCGGTATTAATTCACTACCGAAATAGGCACTTCCTGATGTTAATATTACATATTTTATTCTGGTATCCTTCAGGTTTCATTTACAATATATAGTTAGAATAGTCATGTGCCACAAATCAATTTTGACTTTGTGACATTGGTACAATATTTCTCCAGACACTGATAAACTGTTTCAAAGTTATTATTACTATTTTCGAAATAATTTTCTATTTATTTATTGAATTTATTCTTTTATTTTTATATATTTTGCACATTCAAAACACTGAAAACTTGTATTCACATTGGTTTGCCTAAGAATGAATGAAGGCATTTCACTTTCACTTTTTTATATTATTGGATGTTTTTGTTTATCGCGGTGGTCGATCCCCTTTCGCCTTTCACTCTTTAACATATGTACTTTTATTTCATAGACAAATCTGTCTGTCTATTAGAATTTTGCACAATTTAGGCAGGCGATGTGTCTCAAGGCGACGAAAGGCAGCTGCGGCATATTACAACAGATAAAAATATAACACCACAAAATTTGATTTTATTTGATTTGCTTTGATTTGATTTTGTTATTGTAGATTTTATCACAAAAAAAACAAAAAAAAAACCGAAATAGTGATCAATTTCATAGGACGTTGGCTATGCACTGATCCGTTGCTAATTTGTGTTTTCTTGCATTTGGACCTGAACGAGACACCAACGAATTCACTCGAGTATGCAGAAATGAATGGATTCGATTAGATGGGATGCATTTGTTCTGTTACATTTTTAAGAGGATGCTGTTGTCGTTGATATTGTTGTTGTTGTTGTTGTTGTTGTTGTTATTACCGCTATAAACTACTATAAATTGCTTTCTAGTTACAAATATTACTACTACTGGTTCCGCTGAATCTCATAAACTAAGCCCACGGGAGGTCGATCGCGATGTTTTGTAGGCAAAAGTATCATCGGTCCGAGCATACGAAGCTAAAGCCGAAGCCCCAAAACACATACACGCACGCACACACACTTATTCACATACTTTCATACATTCCATACACATTTTTATGCTACAACAGTACATTTTGTTATTCTATTCTCTATGTCTCCTCTCTATGGCAGAGAGTAAACCCATACACATATGTAAATATGTGAGAGCGCAATTGTTTAGTGCAAAGTATTTAAAAAATCAATGCACGTTGTCTTAAGATTATTATTTTCATGCTTATTATGTTGATTATTCCCTGTGCTAAGTATCGGCTAACAGGGTATATTCTTGTGCTCTACAATGACATCAAAGATCATAATAGTATAAATGTAATTTCGATCCTAAATTTGTAGATAGATTTTAGGTATTGTGATCATAATATAAATTTTTAATTCTAGAGGAATTTTGTCGATTAACTTTATAGATTCTAAAAAAAAAAAACACGTATAAATTTATAGTACAATTTGTTAGGGAATCATATCTTGAACTACTTGCTTGAAATAAATCTAATCTGTTTGTCATACGCATACAGTAGTAAATTATTAACCCAACTACTTTCTGACCCGAAAAATCAATAAACCGAAGGTTTTTTTTTCTTAACATTGGAATGGCAATTTTTGGATCCAAATTGTATGATTTATTTAATTTGAAAAACTCTTTGAACTGCTTTTGCCAACTTTGAAGAAAGCCTTTACACTTTCATTTTAAAGCAGCGAAGTAAGGAAACATTTATTGTTTCATGTGGATTGTGCCATAAAATGAATTCAAGGTTAAACCTTCAAAATAAAGTATCATTTAATGCTATAGGTAAATGAAGTACAATCTACTAAGAGCTTATGTGACTCACAAATTTATAATGCAGACGAGTCTGGTTTTTCTTTTTCAAAAAAATGTCATCCGAGTCACACTTTGGCACACGATAAAGAAATATGTCCTCCAGCATATAAAAACGTCAAATGAAAGGGTTACTTCTTTCTGCTATACAAAAAAGTGTGGAACATAAATTGCATATTGAGCTTTTGGAAAAATCAAATCAACTGCCTTCATTTAAGAATGTTCCTCCAGTAGAGACTTAGTCATGTTGACCTCATTTATATTTCTGGAGTGATTTTATAGTTTTTTCTTTCTAAAAGTGATCGCATAAAAAACAGTCATCATAATTAATGATGTCACCCAACTGAAATTGCTTTTAAAAATAAATGTTTTTGTTTAACACCTAAATGAACAAATTTTCTTTCACCGATGGACCAAAACTTTATTAGAATAATCAAAATGTTTTATGAAAAGTCATAATTTGAGTGGGTGAAATTTATGAGAAGGCACTCAAATCATTCACATTGAAAGATGCAAGTGTTTTCCTCAAAAAATGGTTTGGGAAAACAACGGAAGTAAGTTATTGATTATTGTTATTGCTGGTCTTAAGTATCTGATATAAATTGGATCTCTGGAGATCATATAGTATTGAATTTCCTTTAACAAAAAACAGTACAAAACAAAAGTTGTACAATTAATTGATTGATAGGAAAAAAAAAACAAAGCAACCATAAAAACTCTGATTTTCTTGAATAAAATTATGACCCATATAGTAAGAAATTCCCATAATGCCAATGTTTCTATAATACAAATGGGGCCTGCAATCATTAGATTAGATTATCGAATTAATATTGAACTTATTTTTTGATGGATCTTATAAGATCAATTTTAGTTTTCCCGCAGAATAGTTTTGAACTGTCTTAGTCCTGGAAGAGATCTTTAACTCACTTCACTTCATTGAGCAACAACAATGTTAGTTGATATACATAGAAAGGTCCACATTATTATGTTAAGTGATTTCAATTTTAGGAATCTTTAATCAACATATTATTATATCTTCATATGTAGGACATATCGAAGTGTATACAACTCTCATTATAACCTAACAATTTATAACAATTGTTGCCTTGATTCAAAATAAACTAATTTCCATACTAAATCACACGTTCGCTCATTTAATTTTCACCTACACTTGCGTGCTCTCAGACAGGATTCTCATTAACTTTTGGACTCCAAGCACCGTTCGTTTGTTTATTGATTCATTAGTTTCTTTATTTCCTCCTATTTATAAACTTAAAATTTTTATAAATTTTCTCTTTCACTTGATAAATAATAATGATGTTGGTGTTGTTGCTTATACATTTTCATTGATTTTCGCTGTCATTTCTAATTACTTTAAAACAAAAATTCATTTTTTTGACATTTACTATTTCATTGCGTGCGTCGTTGACAGCTCAGAGAGTTCCAAGAATGACATCAGTTTATTTTATTCTTTCTCTCTACATATTCTATCGAATATCAATTCTATCGAAATAGAAACTGAATGTTTAAGAAACAATAAAATAAGTTGTGTGTGAAAGTATTTTCTTAACTATGCATGATAATTAATTTAAGGGAATCAAGAAAGGAAATAAAATGTAATGCATGAAATAACTACATATGTAAATAAAATATCTAATGAATGGAACATGCAAAAGTACAATGTACATACTAAAATGTTTTGTGTTCAGTTCATTTTTATCAAATCAAATTAAATATTTATTTTTTTTTTTTCTCATACACATTCGCACGCAATCATCACAATTCTGTTATAAATGTTGTTAGATACCAGAATATGTAGAATCAAACACAACAGTAACAACAAACAATGCATGTTCAAAACATAAAGACGAGATCATTAAAACTGTATCATACATACGATATAATGGAAAACTATTGTCAGAACATTTTATAAAATATAACTGCATGAGTCTGTGAGAAGTTTAGTATTGATAGTTCAGTTAAGCTTGGGCACGATCTTTATAATTATTTTGAGTTGAAATAGAAATAGAAACAGGAAATTCGATCTTAGATTTTAACTTAACATTTGTCGATTTGTATTAATCATGATTTCTTATACAGAATCTATCACCTAGCACTATTCAAAAAGTAGTACCTCAAAGCAACATTACCACAACTTGTCTTCAAATCTATAGGCTGACAACCTTCTCAACACAGATTTTACTGAGCGAAGCTGGAAACCCCTGCTAATATTTACATACATAAATATTTATCAAATTATTAAGAAAATGCTAAAGCTTAATAATAATAAATTGATTTTGAAAACTCATTGAAAGAAGTAGGCTGTTTAGAAGTTTAGTGAAGCCTCCAAAATCTTAAAAATAGATCCTCAAAGTCTGAACCAAAAAAAGGACCTACATAAGAATTTCATAGTTAATTTTTGTTCAAAAATTTCTTTGAAAAATAGACCGATTTTAAATTTAGAGAAGAAGTTTTTTAACTTTATAAATTACAAGAAAACAATCTTCATGGTTTCTGTCTGCTTCCTGATCAGAGTTTGAACTTCCATTCCAACAAATATCAAAGCAGAGCTATATTCTAATCTGGGAGAGTCTGCTCCTTCATTTATAACAGTCCAGTTGTTGACCAGATTATAAATAGTCCCTTTGGCTATTTTAATACAGTTGAATCGCGATAATTCGTGTCCAGATAAATCGAAATCATCAATAATTCGTAAGGAACTGCCGATCCCTTAAGAAAACTTCGTTCCGGATATAGAAAAGTCTCTACTCAAAGCTGGTAAAATAATGTACAAACTGGGGGCCAAATATTAACAGAAAAAAAATTTAAGTAGTGTGCCTCACCCTCATAAGAACGTGCGAACACGAATGACGAATGACCGAAAAATAACATAACTCTTTTGTATTGAAACGCTACAATATTCTATATTATTACTTGACCACCTACTGTGGAAGTTTCATTTCCATATTGTATTTGCCTAAATAGCTCCAATATAGTAATAACATCGTCATATTTTGGATTTACTCCCCTTCGCTAAAGAAGTTTCACTTCAAAAACTTTGCATTTTGCCAAATAACTTTAAAGCAAGCAGTAGTTGGTGAAGTCTCAATAAATCCAAAAAACTCGTCTTTAATTCGTAAAAACTGTTGTACCCTTTCAATTTATATATATTCCAGATTTGTCATCAACATGGGATTATCCTATAGATCAACTTATTCTATTCTATCTTTAGCTACAGAAACAAGCATATTATATGAAAATTTTAAAAAGATTTTATCATATATATTAAATTTCATTTTATTGCACTCTAATAGTTTAATCGAGCAATTTGGAACACATGAAGCTAATAAAAATTTCATTAAAAATGAAATGAATAAAAGACAAACTGTTACTAAATTTAAAATTTGCCAAAAATGTAGCATGATTAAGTTACGTGGTCACTCACAGAGGTCAAAACTGCCAAAAATTCGTGTCAGTACAGTTTTATTTAACTTTCTTTTATTGTTTATTTTTTATTTTTTGCAATCCAAAAAATTTATAAATCAATTGACGCATACATGTAGGTGGATAATCTCCGTGAGCTTAAGTGAATGATTGCCCGGCAAATAGTGAAATTTGTATACATGAGTACAAAATTATGCAAACAAAAAAGTGAAATGTTGTCAGTATCAGTATAAGTATCTTGATTCATTTCACAGGCGCTTAATAAATGAAATGAATTATTGTATCTTCGAGTTATGCTCCGACCGAACTAATCAAAACTTGACTACCAAGTGAGCGAGTGGAAAGATTCCGCCAGACCTTTGAGACATTTAAAAGATACATATGAATGCAACTAAGCTATTGTTGTTTTTCAAGTATGTTCATCCATTTGTTGTTATAGTAGATAAGTGCTATTATATCATGGTATCTATAGAGTTGAAGCGAACACAAACAGCAGCTGCAGAAGATTAAGATTAAGAACACGCATAAGTACGCAACCCAATTCAAACAATGTCATAGTCAGAGTGGATCGTACGAGTATATACTCGTAAGCATCTGGAGTACCCGGGACAATGTCAAAACAATTACACTCAAGCGTTAAGCAAATCAACAAGGCTTGCTTTGGGGGACACACACCATGATGACGTTAAGTGCACAACAAAAGATTCTTTTAATCAGCGTAAATAGATACTAACTAAGTAAACCAACTCAAGAATACAATCACAAAATACTTCAGAAGAATAACTTAAGTCGGATGCCTCTGGTAGTTGCGATCCAACAGAAAGATCAAACCAATTATAAATAGTCCATAGTAGGTGACGTTGTAGAGATTGAAACAGCTTAAGAAGAGTTTAAGCCAACTAGGTCGCTTAGAAACATACTGATTTTTGATTTCCAAATCCATAAGATCACGCCAAGAAACCACTTGTGGACGTACTATAAATAATGAATTTAATGCTGCACGCATGCCACTCTGTATAGCTCCACCCAAGTTATTGCGGTAATAAGTGCCAGCTGCGGCCGAAGAAGACCATATAACACGTTGCCAGGGTGTCGTCTGTGGATAGCTAAGAGCCTCGCTTAATTCGAATGTCATTTGATTATAAGATTGTGGTTCAAGCATTTCTGGACCATAATATTTCGCCAGTCTTTCAAGCACCAGAGAACGCACCGAAACTTCTTCTCCAGGATTATGCAATATTACGCCAGTATACACCATCGGTCGAAATTCATGACCTATAATTAGAGGTCTTGAACAAAGATAGCTGCCCGAATAGCCTCTTAAGCCCCACCAAGATTTATTATATCGAGCACCGAATGTTGTGAGCTTACGGGGTGTAGATTTCTTACGTCGTGAAAATTTTTGATATTCTTGAGGAATCTCGGGAATAAATTTAATCTTTTGAATTTGATTCCAAGGTATTGCAAGAACAACAGCCTCCGCCGTGTAGAGTTCTCCATTTGAATCAACCACCTGCACATAGTTTTTATAATGCCTAATCTCTTGAACCCTAGTACTGAGTCGAATGTCCGCATATTTTATTCGTTCCTTTATATTAGATAGCAACTCTTTGACTGACACCTCGTACAAAGTATTTGGTAAATTATAGTATCTGAAAGTTCAACTTATATTAATCAAAGAAATCTTCTTAAAAATAAAGTTTACATACAAATCCACTAAATTTAAAATACCTCCGCACGTACTGCAGACACTCATAAAGTCATCATAGTTGGCGTCAGCCGGATCAGTCCCACAAGCCAACTCGACCATGTTCAACATGAAAAGCCGTGACTTGCTGAAGAATAAATTATTCTCAATGTGTTCCTTCATAGTTGGCACATTTTTCTGGAATCTGTAAATGTTCTAATCAAGATTGACGATCTCTATTTCAATAATTTTTTAGTTCACACCACGTACCTACCTCACGCGTCCCGGCCTATACTGCTCCATGCGGATTTCAATTTGATTCAGATACCGATCCAGTTCGTATTTGGCCAGTTCCGCTGAAAAACCACGATCAAGGTCCCAGCACCGTGCTAAACGTGCCGTCGGACTCAAACGTCGATACGGTGGCACCTGCATGATGTTCATAAAAGTTATTGTTTGATCTTGGTCATCGGTAATCCATTTGGCCACTACGTCGTTTTCTTCAATGTAGGTCAACTGACCACCAACTTGCCTATTTTCATCGAGTATTTGGACGCCTAACGATTTCTCTTTTGCAATTATTTTCACGGCAGTAGTTAGACCTGATAGGCCAGCACCCACTATAACAACATCTACATTGGGTATATCACTGCCAAACTCCATTTTTACTAAGTCGCTTTGTAATAATATTAATATATTGACGTTTAAAGCAAACAGAGTTTTCCATTTTTACCTTAATCAATTTTGTAATTCAGAAGAATAAAAACTTGTATGTTTAAATTTACAAATAATTTTTATTTAAATTTTGAAATCTTTTTCCATAATGTTTTGACATATACATGACCAAAATTCTAATAAAGCAAATTGTAATTTATTATTTTGAAGTTTTTTTAATTAATTTAATTAAGTCTACAATTGCATAGCTTATATTTTTTTTTTAATGCATAATTTTTGTTGCTTTCAAGTGTGTCACGATGGCTTGTGGAGCATGGCACGAAGCATGCAATCCATAGTACCTTTTACGTTGGCTGAAGGGGGCAGGTCTGTAGTTCGTCCTCTTTGGGGTTGATTTTCCTTTACACCATCTTAGATCGTAGCATATTATAAAGTGTTCTGACCGGTTCTTGTTACAGGATGTTAGGTGGTTGCACCTGTTACATGCAACAAGATTTGTCTCTAGTACAAATTCAAACAGCGATTCCACTTTTTATTTGTGTCTGAAATATCATTCCTTATTATTTGTAAAGGTAGTTTTAAACGGCTGAAATGCTCCTTGTAGTTTTGTGGGAAAGCTTCGGTTCGCTCTACCGCTAATGTGGGCCAATAACCATTCATCTTTAGATACACTTTGCATCAAATAGTGTGACACCAACTAGTAGGTGGTCCGATGCTAGATAGTACTACGTGCGAATGATGGCATCGTTTTGTCAAATTGCATTATGCAGGAATAAGTCAATAGTGGAAGGCGTAGAGTTTTGGTTACATGGAAAGTGATAAGGTTGCCCGGCTATGTTTTACTAAGAGCTGATGGCCAATGCATCCTGAAGCTTGAAGATAAGTTGCGATTTACAAAAGTTTACCAGTTCATCAACTTTTTTTGACAATATACCTATAAGAGCATTTTCCAGCTGATCATATGTGGAGCAAGCACCTCCTGATCCCACGGAGATAGAATACTCGCGTGGAGAAGACTATACTTTTTCTGAAGATATTTTAGTTGCATCGCTAACCTGTTCACGAGCCCTTAAAGTGTCTGCGAATAAATTGTCATTTTTCACCATAGAAGCGGGAATAAACTGCTTTGGCTAACCTGATAAGAGAGAGTTCTGTCTAGGAAATGTGGGCATAGGCATTGTCAGTATTCGTGCTTGAACCTTCTTCTTATAAATGCGAAAACTTTTCAACCTTGCAGAGAGATTGCTGCCACAATTAACAAAAACTAATTCATCTTCCTCGTTCGACTGATGCTCGCTGCCTTTCGATTTCTATAATTTCCAAATTACAGTAATTCGTTTTTTACTATAGCAAGCACAGTAAAATAAGAGTGTAAGAGTGCTATAAACACACTGTGATTTATAAAGCAATAACTCGGCTTCTAATTGTTTGTTGGTCATGAAATTTTGACTGAACGGCGGTGAAGATAGCGTCACCATAAATAGAGATTTTGAAAAAGTCTCGATTGCTCTCACAGAACTTAGCTCGATTTACGCCACAAACTTGAAAGGCTCGAATTTCGAGGCGATAAATTTCATCTTGTAGTACTGCAAAAAGTTTAATACAAAACATGCACTAGCTAGCTATTGGACCAAAGGTGGCGCCCTCATCAACTTGGAAATTGGCATAGACATAGTGCTTCAATAATACATGCATACTTTTGGGAGATTTTTTCATAAATTAAATACATACAAATTATTCACTTTTCTTTTCGGTTCTTTGACGAAGATTAGAACTGAACAAATTCAAAAACAATTTTATTTTTCTTATAAGAAAAATCAGTTACTTTCTTTTACTAAAATGTAAGTTTAAAGGCATGAAATGATAAGGGTGAATAAATACAAAAAAAAAAAAAATAAAGATTATCCATGGATTGTAGACTCTTAAGAAGAACCTTTTTGGGCACTTATTTATTTAGACAGAGTTTAAACTTATTCTCGTTTTTAACTAAGTTCTCTAAATGCAATTAAAATTTCCAATAAAGAAATTCAGTTCATATTCAGCTCCTGTGTTCCTTAAAGGACAAAACCATTAAAAGTTTGTGGGTTGATGGTCAGCTGTACTACAATAAAAACTTTCTTATGCAAGTGCCTCGTACAAATTTAAATTAACTGCCTCAATCTTTAAAAGAATAAATACGAATCTAATTGTAGAAATTTCAAAAGCTTAAGACCAAAATACTCATACTACAAATTTGCATTTTTATTTTATACGATATTTCTTATCTGTGTCTGTAACACATATTACATACAGTATTTACCTTTATGGTATAGTATTCATTTTAACGAATTCCATTAGCTTATTTACTAGAAGGTATTATATGTTCAGTGCACCGAAGTTAAGGTTTTCTTTCTTACCGATGATTTCCCTTATCTGAAATAAATTCGCTCTAGCTATACGTCTGCTAATCGCGCATCAGTATTGAAGCGGCGGTTCGCCATAATAAAAATAAAATAATTTATTTTTTAATAAACAAAGACGTAACAACAAACAGATAAAATTAAAAATTGGTTTTATTTTTTATTGAAAATATTCATATACGAGTATGTAACATTTTGCTTTAAATGTCTACAAATTAATTTTAATTTATTGCTTCACGTTGATAAATTTAGGAATATATAAGCTAAACTTAACATACTGACATCTATGGAATTACTATAAAAATGATTCGTTATCTAACTATGTATCATAACTAAAAAAAATAAATGAATGAATAAATCGCGGAATACTTTTCAATTGAAATGAATCAAGTAAACTTAAATTGCTTAAATTCGTCGTTGAAGTTATGAAACGGCGCCAAGCTTAATTTAAAGCGAAGAAATCTTTTTCAGCTGGTGGCTGTGTCGCTTCGACCATTCAACATGCCTTTCAGTTCTTCGCCAGTTGCGGCATCTTCCATAGCAGAGGCATCTTGACTTTTCTTGCCGAAGTTCTCCCCATCTTCAATGGTTTCCGGCATTGGTTTGTTGTGCGTTTCGGGAAGCATAAGAGAAAGAAGACCACCCGTAAAAGCTAAGGCTCCACAAATGATCAATGGTAGAGGCCTCCAAATCTCACCCAATAGATTCAAGTATGGTGCCAATATGCCACCAACACGTGCCACCATGGAAGATGCTCCCAGGCCTACATTTCTCACAACGGTGGGAAATTGCTCAGCTGTAAAAATGTAAACCGTGCCATAAGATGCTGTAATGGCCAGTTTACCGAACATGGCACAAGTTATCAGCAGCCAAGTCATATCGCTTGGCACTATGATGGTCAACAGTAGACTGATTCCAGCCGCAAGCATAGTGCCGCAGAGTATGGTACGCCGCCCCCAACGATTGAGTGTAAAGAGCAAGAAAGCATAACCGGGTATCTCCACAAGCCCGGAAATCATGAAGTTCAGCAACACATTGCCACCAAGATTATTCGTGTTCCATGATAAGCCATAGTACACGCCACTGTTCACAAACCAATCGAAGAAGATTAGCAAAGTTTTACGCCGCAAATTCGGATAACGTAATAAATCTAGAACTCCCGGGGATGGTGTCTTATCCTTCAAAGCATCTTTCTTCCTGCTTCTCTGCAACTTCATCAATCAACTGGTCATATACTTCTTGGGGAATGGACACTTTATTGACACGTGCTGCTTTTTCAATCACCACAATCGCTTCATCCTTTCTGCCTTTCAAAAGTAACCAACGTGCCGATTCCGGTATAAGCCAATAATAACATAAGAAAATCAAACTTGGCAGTGTCAAGGCAATCTGGAGCCAACGCCAATCATGAATATAGTAAGCAAAACCAGCCGTCAACATAAAGCCAACCGAGAAGAACATTTGGACTGCAACTCCAGCAAATAGACGATAACTTGTGCCCACCATTTCCATGGCAATGACATATCCCACGAGAAAAACTCCTGATGTGGTGGCACCCACTATCATGCGAGATATTGTGTAGGTAAAATATTCCGGAGCAAGACCAGCAAAGACACCAAAAATCATCTGAATGACAAGCGATGCAAAGAAGGTTGGCCTTCTTCCTAATTTATCGGACATTTGACCAAAAATGATGCTTGCCCAGTAGAACGCCAACCATGAATAGAGAATCACTGGTGGCTGATAGTAAACTTCGTTCGCATACCATTTTCCATTCCATGACTGCAGTATTTTCATAGGTGGTTTTATCAAAAACATAATTCTCACACTTCACTAAATTCTTTTCCAATCCTTCATGATCGTCATTCTGTTCGTAATATTCGCAAGTTTGCCATTTTCCTGTTATACTATCACGTGGATATGCCAATTCCCATTGTTCCTGTGGCAAGGACTCATAGGTTGTATTCACCGCTTCATATGGCAAAATGCAACGAAAATCAGGACGTGCAAGTAAAAAAACACCAGCGAGTTTATGAAAAGCGCAACAGATTGTTGGTAAACAAAGCAAGAAATAGATGCGCTTCTGATACCGTCCGAATTCTCCCAAATATGTTATCACTTCATCGTAACCCATGTTGTTGGGATTATATGAATTACAAGAGTGAAAACAGAAAATGTGTTACAACAGATGCTCGCTCGCTCGCTCGCTCACTCGCTCTCCTTTGCCGGTGTCACTGAGATGATTGATTATACTTGTGTTAATGGACCTCAGTATAGAGCATGAAAATCGTATGATTTCGCTACTACTAGATCAAGTTCAAGAAGACGTCATAAATAGGCAATACAACAAAGTATTGTATGTAAAACGATAAGAATAAATTGAAACAACAATTGCCATTCAATGTCTTTTTTATAATTCTATGACTAACTAAAAAATTTAAAATAAATTACAATTTGCTTATACGACACTTGTGATGCTATTCAAATGCACTTGATTTACTCGAAAGAAAGTAAGAAGAAAGCAATTTCCTTGCACCACCATATCAAAATTGTACATTAATAAAAATCTTTAATCAATTTTCCGTTGGGCGTTACTTTTTTTTTTTTTACAATTTTGTATGCTTACCGCCAAGAAATTATTTACGAAATTTCTAAAGCGCAAACTGCCAACCGTTCACTATCACGCTATAACTTGACTGCGAATGTTGGAAGAAAATTTCATTTTATGAGAATAGATAGAATAAATGAAAAATGAATGAACAAAAAGTGAGAGTGATGATGCTTCTCTCAGTTTTCAGTCTATTCAACTTTGATTAGACTCTCCCTTTGTTTCTTATCAAATGCGCTGCCTTATTTTGATTTGAGAACTAAATCTCTCTGTATCTATGCTCTCTTTTTGAATGTCAAAATGCCGCGCATAGAAATATAAAATTTCAACTTCCGAAATACAAAACTACTCACATTCCGGTGGGGTGTTTTAATACTTCAGTAACATTAGAAATACTAAGTAATTTAAGGTGGTAAATTCCATTTTTCAAGAGTTTGGTATGTTTAGTTGATATGTTTTTTTTTTTTTTTATTTATTTAATAAAATAATCTAGACACACGGTAGTGTCTCAGTTAAATTCTGAAAACTAAAGATCAAAGCACTGACTTATATACTTAATTTGAATAACAGATATGGAACTTGTCATCTGTTTAGATCTTAATTCTTGTAATGGCAATGTCTACATTCCTGAATAGCACATATTTTAGATAAGAAACATTTTACAAATGTTCAAATCATTCGATAAAAACTTCACAGATGAAGAAAGAAAGGGTTAACTATCAAATTACAAATACAAGGAGTTTTTGCAAACCGTAGAAGTTGAAGAAAACTGAGAATAGAAGATGTTGTTGATTGGGACGATTACCTTTCTCTGACAATAAAATCTTTCATTGTGTCCAAATTTTGTATAAATTTTTTTTATATTATATTTACTTATAAAATCTTAATACCTTTGTTATATTGTATTTTCTTATTAATTATTATTATTTTTTTTATATAAAATGACGCAGTTAATTGATTCAATTCGAGGTAAATGCATTAACAAATTTTTGTATTCAAAATCATTAGTAAGAAATCACCTTGAATATGATTTTTGGTAACCCGCATACTTCGAATATGTGCACATTTGTTGTATATTCACGTATATACAATAGTATATAGTATATCATACTGTGTTTGTATATACTTGTTGTTATTGTTATACAAAATTTTTATTAATACATTTTGTTTATAAACAGAGCTGTGCATACATTTTATTGTTTCGTATTTAAATATTATATTTTTCCATTAAATTTCCTTTTTTTTTTGTTAATATTAAATAAATACAAAATATTCTTGACAAATTGTTTAAAATAACCATAAACATTATTCACCTCTTGAATTTATTTATTTATTTGTGCAAAACATTTATATTTTCTGCAATAAAAAAAAAAAATGTTGATTTAAGTGCACAATTACAAAAATTACTTACTTTTTCAATATCAATTTCAATTTCAATGACTTTTTTACAACAATAAATATAAAATACAAGATAACAAATTCATGGTACAAGTATAAATCAAGATAAAATACAATATTTTCCCATTTGTATTGTATATTTTTGAAATTAAAGTAACTTTTTGTATATGTATATGTTAACATAGGAAGTACTCCAATTTTTACTAAAAAAAAATCAAGTGAAATCCACATTCAAATTGGTTAAGCCGTTTCTGAGAAAAGCGTCCACAAAAAAAGCCGTCTACGATTTTATATATATTTTTAGATAGATTGTACATAGTGTAGCCTACTCGTATGTGAATACTGTTATCATAATATTTTTACTTGTTTAGATACAATAAGTTAGGTAACTAGGTGATTAATGATTGATTTGATATTCAACACTGAAAGTGTAATAATTTATATTGGATAATGACTACTATGACAGTAGTATTTTTTTTGTTATGGATCTATGTATAATATTGAATTTGTTAAGTTGTATTGTTATTTGAGTCCTTCAAAGCAAATTGTATCCACAGTAAGCAGCTGGTCTTCCAAATAGTATTTCTGATCACTATGAACGGGTTTCAAGTTTACAAAATGTCAACATTTCTATAATTTATAGTGTTAGGTGAATGCATCCAAGGGAACCGTAAGAATACTATATCTTTTGATTTCATAAGTTTTAACGAAGTTTTGATTAATTGAAAAATTTATTCTACTTTTACCTAAGCACAATTGGAAAAATCCAAATCTATTGTTAATAAAAATCAAATCTCCGACGATTTCAGGTCGGTTGGTTTCCTTTTCACCCAAAAAATCCGTATGTTTGCCAGCATTTTGGGTGCTTTCATTTTTCGAAGTTTGATATTTCCAAAACGACCTGTTTGACACCTGACGACTCTGTTGCATTTATACTTCTTTTGTGTTTACACTAAGCGACAGTCAAGAAGCAACTATTTTGATATTTCTCACTCCGTGTCAAATCCCTCACTCTACCAAAAGCAAAAATACACGAAAGAAGACAATCATAAAACGTTGCAGAGTCGCTAAGTGTAAAACCAGACATCACCAACACTTTCACAAAACACAGACATAATAAAATTCACCAATTAGGTAGAATATTACAACTTTTCATTGAACTTAATACTTTATTTTTAAAACAAATTTATAACACAACAGCTTTTTTCTTTTAACATTTATAGTTTTTAACATATCAATTTATTATTTGAATCTTCGAAAATGTTTAACGTTGCTCGCATTTAACGTTTTTTGCATATCCACAATTTGGTTGTTTTTGATGATTGCTTTAATGCGAAAAATATTTGTGTAAACTTACAACAACTGAAATGTTGAATGCCTTAAATGCAGATTACCGAGGAAAATAATAAGCTACAGTTGCTGGTACATATTTTGTTGTTTTTTAATAACTTCATATAAGGGTGAATTTAAGCAAATCACCTCTAATAAATGGGAGATTTTAAAACCATCTTTAGAGATGTCTGACACACTAAGAATTGCAATTCGTTTGGAATTGGTTTGAAAGAGATTTCTGACACAAAACCGATTAAAATGATTTAAACACAAGCAATATATTTCTCATATAAAAAACCTGTTGTGCTTTTTTTTCTTGACCTTAATACTGTCAAAGCTGTTAATTTGCATTACATTACCAGATCTATTTTTATAAAGTACATGACAGACTCTGTATTATTAAACTGTAACAAATACAATATTTATCTAGGTATAACAATATCTTTCTCTGTTCAGTTGTGCATATTGTGATTGTTAACTTTAAATTTGTGTAGACCAATACAAACCTAAGTATGATGAATAATTAATTTAGTACAATATATAACACCTACTCGTATATGTATATTGAGGTAAAAGTATCTCTCCATGTTTATTGTTTATGGTTTCTTGCATAAGAAAATAAGATGAAATGAACTAGAGTTTTATATAAAGACCTTGCAAGAAACGACAGCATTGATTGCCATCAATAATTTTGGATTTTGACTCATACCACATAGGTATATAACTACATATATCAGTCTGTATGTTTAAAGTTTTCAATCTCCCCATAAACATGTGCTCAACTCATTCATAAGTTTCTTTTTATTAATAGAAGAAGTATTGTATTTAATATACAAGTACAATAGATTTGAAATAGTCTTCTTCTAGCTCAATAATCTCAACCTCATTCTGTATCCTAATGGAAAATTTTTCATTCACTCAGTTATAAAATTTTCAGTTCAAGCGAATCCGGCTTCAAAGTTCACGCGTTCCAATATTTTTTTTTTTAATTTTATTTGATGTAATAAAAGTCTCGTGTTCTTTTGCGGGAACTGATAAGACTATGATGTGATTGTACAACTACCACTAAGTATATTATTAGACATACCACAACTAAAACTCACAGATAAACAAATAGACAAACAGACAAATATACTGATTATTAAAAATGTTTACCAAGAGTGAGTCTCATTTTATTATTATTTTTTTTTTTGTATACAATATTTATAACATCTGATCACTACTAAGTATGAGTATCGATCACACAGAATGCTTACTCACATTAAAGTATATGAGCACTATTAGCCTATAAAGTAGAGTGTATTTATTAAATTAATTTAATTTATTTTTAATTTTCATTGAAAGAGATTTATGATTTGATGAGTAGCTTAATCATTGGGCATTTTATTATACAGAAATAGAAAATAGGAAACATTTTTGGCTTACAAATGAGATTTCTAATATTTAATACTTGATAAAGGACTAAAAGGACCTTTCTGAAATGCATATTTGTATATTATTATGTGCTGAGTTGTAAAGTTTCTTAGTGCCTTTGACTAATACCACCACCACCACCACCACCGCCACCACCACAATTTTCAGTTGCATTAAGAGGCTGTGATTCTGCGGGCTCCTGCAATTCCTTTCCATTTTCCAAATATTCATTCGCCTTGGTTTGTCTACCAAATCGTTCACCATCGGCAATTGTCTCCAGGGTGGGCTTATTGTGCGTTTCTGGTAAAAGTAGAGACAACAAACCGCCGGTGAATGCCAAAGCACCAAATATGATAAGCGGCAATGGGCGCCATATGTCCGAGAGTAAATTGAAGAATGGCGCTAATATGCCGCCTATGCGTGCTACCATCGAGGCAGCACCCAGACCCACATTACGCACTACTGTTGGGAACTGTTCTGCAGAGAAAATGTACACAGTACCATATGATGCAGTGATAGCAAACTTCCCCAACATTGCGCATGCGATTAACATCCAATTCATATTAGTTGGGACGAAAGTTGTAAGCAAAAGACTTGTACCAGCCAATAACATGCATCCACAGAGTATCGAACGTCGACCCCACCTGTTGAGTGTGAACAGCAGGAAAGTGTATGCAGGTATTTCCACGGCACCCGAAATGACAAAGTTCAAGAGGACATTGTCTCCTAAACTATTTGTATTCCAAGACAAACCATAGTAGGTGCCACTGTTGACAAACCAATCAAAGAATATCAGTAAAGTTTTGCGACGCAAATTCGGATATCGTAATAGATCAAATACTGAAGGTGGTTTCTCTTTCTCTTCAGATTCAAGTTTTTGTTTGGACTTCTCTTGTTCATCGGCACCGATATCAAGTAAAGCGCTTAAGGCTTCATTGGTTATTTGCATTTTATTGAAACGTGCTGCTTTCTGAATATTTGCCATGGCAGCTTCCTTGCGTCCCTTCGACAGCAGCCAACGTGCTGATTCGGGTATGATCCAATAGTAGCACAAGAATAGCAGTCCGGGCAGCGTGAGTGCTATTTGCAATGTCCGCCAGTCGTGTATAAAGTAGGCAAATGCTGCAGTCAACATAAAACCTATGGAGAAGAACATCATCACAAATATACCAGCAAAGAGTCGTTTTGAGGGTCCAACCATTTCCATGGCTATGACATAAGCAACTAGGAAGCCACCCGATGTCGTTGTGCCTACAATCAAACGAGCTGCTGTGTAAGTTAGGAATTCTGGCGCTATGGCTGCCAGCACACCAAAGACCACTTGTATGACAAGCGAAGCAAAGAAGATCGGCTTGCGTCCATACTTGTCCGAGAGCTGACCAAAGATAATGCTGCCCAGTAGTACGCCAAGCATGAAAAATGCATCACTAGCAGCGGTCAGAAAACTGCGCCCACAGACCATATTCCATTCTGTGACAGCACTGTTCTGATACTTAGATTGATCATAGACATAACGCTCACAAGCTACTGTGCCGTTCTCAATAACTGGATGGCTCGAATTCAAATACTCTGAGCTATAGTCGACATTGTAGTATTCACAGCTGCGATATTTGTCAATAATTTTTTCCTTGGGATAGGACAAATGCCATATGTGTTGGGGTAATTCATATTTGGTCTCGTTTTCTGTTGCCTCAAATGGCAGCACGCAACGGAAATCCGGTTTTGCAAGTAGAAAAACACCGGCCAACTTGTGAAAAGCGCATGGTATCGACGTCAGACAAATGAGAAAGTATATGATTTTTTGATAGCGGCCAAAATCACCCATTTGCACAATAACTTCATCATAACCCATTGTAAATGTTGTTGTTGTTGTTGTTGTTGTTGTTGTTGCTGTTGGCTTGGCGATTATGGTCTGTGGTTTATTTTCACTTTGCTATTTTTTTTTTTTTTGTTTTTTTGTTTTTTTTTGTGCTTGTGCTTTTGTTTTGTATTTCTCTGGATAAGAACGAATAATGAACACACAAACGTGATATATCTATTTATCTATGAAGTAAGTATCTGATGTTATGTTATGTGCAGCTGTTGGTTGATATTGAAATTGCTTTGTCCGATGGCAGTTGATATTTCTATGAGTATTTATTTCTTTACTTTCGCTTGCTCTTTAGTTTCTCTGTTTGCCGCCACTCAACCGAATGAAAATAATGAAAACAAAAACGAGACTAACAATTGCAAAAATGTATCTCCCAGTTCGTGTGTATGTATGTAAACGCAAATGATTCACATACACGAGACACGGCTGCGAGTGTCGTACAGCAGTTTATTAAACGTTCTGAGCGCCGGCACAATATACGTTTAATTTTTTTTTTTTGTTTTTTTTTTTTGTTTTTTTAATAACGTGTTGTATATACATACATATATGTACATATGTTGTATCTATGTATCCACCATACACGTATGTATGTATGTATCTATGTTTGTTTATCGTATGTTTATAAAGCACTTTACAAACAAATTATGACGTGTTCTTCGGACAGCACAAAACGGCACAAAACGAATCGAGCCAAAGTTTTTTCCAGACAAAGAATCAAAGAATAAACGAGAATTAATAAACGAATGTAAGTAAGTAAATATGCCGGAATGAATATATACAATATTTTGTTTGTTGTGAGTAGACGGACGTCAAGGCGGCAGCAACGTAGGTGTTTGAAAGCTTCGTGAAGCCGGTATTTGTTGTATGTAGATAATATATGTAAGTATGTAGTAAGTAATTACTTTTCTTGTTCACAACTTATAGGTGTACATACACACAATTGAAAGCGATTGAACAAGTTGGCTAGTTGCCCCGTCGAAACAACCGAAACAACCGAACCGATCGACCGAACGTCTGACTGTCTATCTATCTATCGACCACCGCTGGCAATCACGTGCTGAGATAAATTAAACCGGCAAATAAGTGAAACAACTTTAAATGCTTTTAACCAAGTTTAAATAGACCCACAAGATGAAGGGGGATGTAAATAAATAAATTTCGCAAACGCGCTTTTTATTACCGCTTCACTGTTTTGCTGCCTCACGCGTGCTCAATCGAACGTCGACTGCAGTGAAAACCCCAAAGCATATGGTAAATGAATGAGCAAAGACCCAAGACTCACGCGACTGAGCACATAAATACAACACACAACGCAGTTAAAGGCATTGGCAGTGGCAGTAGAAGCAGAGTCGGCATATCCGGACCTTATACTCTCTTATGCGCTCTCCTTGGCTCTCTTTCTCTTTATTTATTTTCTCTCTCTCTCTCTCTCTCTCTCTCTCTGACTCCCTGTGAGTTTTCCTGGTTTTAAACAGTAGTAGAGACACATGAAAATATTTGCGCAACAAATATTAATCACATTTCATCAATAAAAAAATAAATAATAATTTGAATAATTCAAATTAATTTCATATAGAATGAGAATTTGAACAAAAATTATTTATAATATTTAATATCTTTTAAGTTGTATGAAAAATACAAAGCAATAACCTGATAAATTATTGTATGAACTTCAAGTAAACTGAAGGCAATTAAATCGAAAATTGTACAATAATATTTGTTATATCAGAGAAAAAAATATATATATAATGATGCAAGATACACATTAAATTTTCCCGCTGTAATTAACATATTTATATAAAATTTAAGGGGTTCTTCACCTTAACTTTTGGTTATGACAACCATATAAAATTTTTATATACTTATTTCTATAGGCTTTATTCAAAATGAATATTTTTATATTAATACTAAAACTTTCGCCATAAAAATGATGTTAGAATCTTCTGTTTGCACAAACATTTCATATAGTATAGGGTCTTGGTCTAGGTATATCGTCCATATGTGACTTACTTACTATTGAAGATAAGAAAAAATTGTGGATTGCTCTTCCGTTGCTCTTGTTGTTCTCTAGAAAGTCATACACGTGCTGAAATCTACCCTAAAAAACTCTCTTAAAGGTTCCGTATCTCATTCATCATATGATTCTCTCAAACATCCTCACCCTGATAAGAATATAGAAATACACACATTTATACCTACTAACCATTGCCATATGGTAAACACAAATCTAAGTACCTAAGTACATGTGCACATAAAATTTTCAAAACCAAACAGAATACCGACAACCGACAGACAATACATCCAACGTACAATTGATCAATTCATTCTGAGATTCTATTAAATAAAAATTCATTGAAATCAATTCAGCTTAAAATAGAAAAACAATCTTAGAATGTTTTCTATTTTTATTAATCTACTATAATTTTAACTAACTGATCTCAACTGGTTAAAGATGAGTTCAAGTTTTATTGATTACTCTTTAGTTGACATTGTCGCTTTTCAATTGAAGCAATCAATAAAAGATTAACAGGTTGAATAAAAAAGATCAAAGATGAGGTTGCTTTGAATATCTGCAAAAAACTACTTCTTAAAAAAGAAATAACAAAACAGTTAAACCTCAATTTCATGGACAATTCAAATATAGGAACTATGCTTATTTAGAAATATGACGGTTCATTAGTATCGCATTATAAAGAACTTTGTATCATTTCAAACCTTTAGTTATAAGTATTTTGTATTTTAAAGTGTAAACTCGTGATACTAGGAGTTTATAAAATTGTGTGCTATGTATTTTAAAATAAAACTCATAATTCTAATATTCTATTTAAGCTTTGGAATATGCGCAGATAATCATCTATTTATCCAGGAAACGAGTCAATCAAGTTCTATAGCAACTTTGGTCAGTTTGCTGCAATTGGAAGAAAATCTTTATAAAAATCTACAAAATTATGTAGAAACATTGGAACGTAAAGTACACGTAATTAAAATGTAAGAAACTCATATAAACATTTTTCTTATTTGATTTGAAGACCCAAAGATGTTTCTACTTTAGAGCTTCTAATCAAATGAATGAGGCAATATTAAAAGCTGAACCTGATCATGAAGATTATCTGTCGAATCCATTAAATAGTTTTGCCTTAATGCGACGTATGCATCTAGACTGGCCTAAATGGCTGGAATTTATGACTCATGGTAAGAATTTACAATATAGTCTATACATCAAGATTAGATTTAAATGAAATTTAACTTTTTATCAGATCAAGTTTATAACACAATGCTTTCTGAGCACAAAATGTCTACTGCAAAGGATCTCAATGAAACCATTGCATCAATATTTCTTATACAGATGATATACGATCTTCAACCAAAAGATATAGCTGTGGGCTTATTAAATGACAAGCGATATGAGTATGTTTAAATAAATGATTATTATTATTATCCATACTCGTATAATATTGTATAATTAAAATGTTTTTTATTTTTTCTTTTCTTTTAGTGCACAATTATCGGCACTCGATTGTTTTGAAATAGGTAGAGAACTATATAGCCAACATGAATATTTTTATGCTGCCGAATGGTTGAATGCTTCTATTGAACGTTACTCAGAAGATGATTTAAAAATTTACGAAGTTTCCGGTTTTCATTTGAAAGATGTTTATCGAATGCTTGCTAAAGCCTTTCTTGAACAAGGTTAGTTATACAGAAACTATGAGAGAGCTTAACCTTTAAGTGTAATATTTCGTTTCAGATCGCTATGCTGAAGCTGCAGAGATTATTGAATCTTGTTTGAATTCAAAATCTGTTAAAGGCAAAGTATCAGATCCTTTGATTGTACGTATTTTAAAAAATTAATAGCCCTCTATAGAAAAATAGGTTTTAGAACACTCTCGCACATCTTTTAATATTGGTAATATCTCAATTCTAATATAATTAATAGAGACCTAAGAGTAGAATACCTCAAGGTTACTTCAAGCAACATATCGATGGCTGCCGTGGGAAATTTAAACCCAACACACGTTTACATTGCCGTTATAATACAACCGCATCACCTTTTCTTCGCTTAGCACCGACTAAAATGGAAGAACTAAAACTAAATCCATATATATTCGTTGTACACGATATGATCTATCATAATGAAATAGAAGAATTAAAAAGAATATCTATATCAGAACTGGAACGTGCAAAGACAATACTAAAGGGAATGGTTGTAGATGTAGACAACGGCCGTACATCGAAGATATATAATATACCCGATAATTTAACGGCTACAGTGAGGAACATTAACCAACGCATTGCTGACATAACTGGACTGGATATTTTCGGATCGGAACGGTTGCAAATAAACAATTACGGTGTCGGTGGACACTTTGATGTTCATCTCGATTCGTATGATGACGATGTAATAATACAAATTAATTTTCATACTTTTCACGCAGTTTTTCCTCAAGTTTTTTAACACAGAGAAGGAGACATTGGACGTGACAAGTTGATTGAGCCATATCCGTCTGTCCATCTGGATGTATGCAAACTAGTCCCTCAGTTTTTGAGCTAGAGAGCTGAAATTTTGCATGAACTTTTCTTTTTATTATACGTAGTAGTCGGAACCAGCCGAATCAGACCACTATGGGGGCCACCTATCATAAAAACCCCTCCATTAAAATTCATGTTTTAATTTGAAAAATTTCTTGGTTTTTTCGCACAATCGAACTGAAATTTAGACATTTTAAATTCTCAATATCCACTTAATGTATAATATTCAAGGAGTTACTGGATCGTATAGCTCCTTTTTGTGTTATCGAAATGAAATTTTCACTAACCCACATTCAGAAACCTTGTAAATTTCAAGACCCTAATATTACGTGATCGTACAGCTTCCATTAATATAATTCGGTTTCAGTGATGAAATACCATACAGTATTTCAATACTGACAAATAATTCTGGATCAAAAACGTTTTCTAAAGGGTGCGTGAAGAGTATATCAACTTCGGCATAGGCGAAGTTAACCATCTTCTTATTTCTTTATTATTAGGATAAAGATGTTTATAATACCAAGGATTTTGGTGATAGTCGATTAATGACTGCAGTTTTGTATGTAAGTTTTCAGTATACAATATTTTATTCATTGTCATTATAATAACAAAGTAATGTGAATTCATATCACAAAGTTAAGTGATGTTGACCAAGGCGGCGCTACGGTATTTCCCTTTGTCAAAACTGCAATTATTCCTCAGAAAGGAAATGCTCTTTTTTGGTATAATCATCATAATTCGGGAAAAACAAATTTTTTGAGTGCTCATGGCTCATGTCCAATTATTGTGGGATCTAAGTGGAGTAGGTATAAAAACAAATTGATTTGTAACTTTCAGTAAAACCAATTTTATTTTTAGTTGCTACAAAATGGATACGAAAGAATCCCAAAATTTTTCGTAATAAATGATATCAACATGAAGAGAAAATATTTTAAAAATTGGTAACATAAGGAGTCTACAAAAATTTTGTTATTTCTGGTAACATTAAACAAGACCATGCCGAAATATGAAAGGCTCCCTCGTTTTAATTCTTTTCCAATTGGCCAAAACATGTGAAAGAAATGTATTGTAATTGAACTATGTTGTTTACTTTTATTTAATAACTAATATTTAATTGTATTGGATTGAATTGATTATTGATTAAATAAATAATAATTATAAAATAATTAATTGTCAACTTTTATAAAAACGATTTACCATTCATTCTGTCCATAAATATATTCGTAGCAAGGCTTACGGAACATTTGGGCGTTGACGCGTATCCATTTAGTGGCAACTAAAGAATGTAAAAAAAAAAAAAATTAAAATACTATAAAATGGAATTTCCTTAGCAATTATGACTTACCCCATTTGGAGCCCACAATTACAGGACATGCACCGTGCATGCTCTTCAGATGAGAGTAGCCCATTTGACGCATATTATACCACAACAGAGCATCACCCTTCTTTGGTTGTATCATTAAATTCAGAAACGGGAAAATAGTTGAGCCACCCTGAGGCACATCAGATAACTAAAAATAAGAAGTCCACAAAAATTATACAAAGTGTAAAATAAATAGATGTACATAGGTTCATACTCACATATAACAAAACTGTTGCTATGCGGTCCCCAAGTAAAGGCTGCAAAAAGATCAATGAAAAACAATGACTTAGATTCTATTATAGTTTTTAACCAATATATTAGTTAGATTAACTTATAGAAAGATTATATTTCGAAATTAAGGGAATGATTTCTTTTTTTTAATACTTTTTAAGATGTTCGAAAAAATTCTTTTGAAATTGTCCTTTTTATAAACTCAATATGAAAAATATACCTATGTATAGAATATTACAAAAAATATACCTTTGATTTTAGCAAATGCACAGAAACTTACTTACATCGATAATATTCAAAGAGTCATAGTGCAACATAAATTGTCCACCTATGCCATAATTTGCCACTTGCAAGTTTTCATCGGTTATATCCAAACCAGTCATGTCCTCAATTCTTTGATTTATACGTGAAATCGTTGAAGTTGCTTTATTGGCAAACCAATAAAGTTTAGCTATGCGATAATCACTAATGAAATGTTGTCGACCATGTCCAGCACGTACAAAATGTTTTAAAGTTAGTTTCTTAAGATGTTCGATTTCATCATTGTATATCACATTATAAATTTACAATTTACGGATCGAATGGAGTTCTTCCATTTGAATTGGTGCCAATTTTAGAAAATCCGAACCGAAGTTTAAACGACAATATAAGCGAGGTGGTTTAACTTTAGGTGTTGGTAGATCCTTACGGCAGGCATTTACGAATAATTCAGTTTCAAAATCTAACTTGGGTATATTTATTGAAGCTAAATCGTAATCTTTTGCTATTATCTCCTGCAGTTCTAATTGTTGTTCCAATAAAACTGAATCATTCGGCTTATGTATTAAGGCTTTTTTAACAGCCGTTAAAGCTGCCGGAAAATGTCCTGAAAATTACAAAAAATGATAATTACGTTTGCGTGATAAGAAATTGCAATAAAACTCACTTTGTTTTTGAAAAACTTCGACTTGTAATTCTATAATATCGCTTAGTTGAATTCCCAGATCCATTTGATATTCATCGAATGTAAAACGTTCTTCCGCTAGGCTCAACCAATTGCTAGACTGGTTGTATTCGCCTTGATGATACAAGCTTAGTCCTATTAGCAATCACGGTAAAATAATTTACCACTAAAACATAATTTAACATTATTTAAATGTCATCAAGAATTTGAAAATCATACTTACTCATATTGCTTGCCATATAGAAATCCTTCTGCTATATCAATAGCTTGCATATTATATGTTTTCTGTAGATCAATTGTACGCTCAATAGGTTGAATTTATCCAAATTGATCTTAAAAAAATCTATTTGCTCTGTAAATTTATTCTCCAACATAAATGTTAACCACTGTTTCCAATCTTCATGCATATGACGTAGCAAAGGAAAGCTGTGCAATGGGTTTCCTAAATATGTTTCCCCATCATCATATTGGTATTTCTCCAATTCCAAATTCAATTCTTTCAATGCACTTCAATATTTCATTAAAATTTTATAAAAATAATTTAATTACTAGGAATTTTTGTGTATTTAAAACAAACCTCTTCACAATATCAAGTTTCCGCTGCAATTCAACTGCATATTGCTCAAGATTGTTTATGAGTTCCTTCTCAAGTTTTAACAAATTCACCATGCCGGCAATAGAAGTCGAATAACTTTTTTCAGTTTCTTTTGAACTGACAAAATCGCATAGTACTAAACAAATTACAATCACAAATAAATTTCTTTGTATCGCCATACTGATGACAAAACTTCAGAGATATCGTGGAATAAGCAAGGGAGGGGTCTTTGTTTTTGTAAGCTCAGCGCGATGGGATTTTATTTAAAAAGGTTTGTCCAACATTTATAATTATAACTTATTCTAGTATCCGTGATTATTAAATAAAACAACAACTTTTATTGTTAGTGCGTCAATTATTATTATAATAAGTAGTTGTTTATATTGTTATTAACTCTTCGCTAAGCTCAAGCAAAATGAGCCAAGGCGCTGAGACAAGTCGCAGTTAGCAAACTTAGCTTTCCTTAAGCAAGCAGAAAAACGGTAACTTACCAACTGTCGCTAAGAAATTGACGAAAAAATCTTTGCCGCCTAACTGTCGTCACTTTAAAGAATGCAGCGACCACAGTGACGTAGAGATCACTAAAACAGTATTAAGCAAGGTGAAAACAGTTTCTAACCCCGCCACTGCCTCCTTAAGTTCCAATAATTTCTCTGTTTTGAGTGATGATAGTGATGACGACAGAGGTATCACCAACATTGAAACTGTACCCCTGTAACTAAGGGACAAACTATGCCAAAGCTTCCACCCGTGTACTGGCCTAACATAAGCGGTAAGAATTCTTTAGTGACATGTCAACAGAAATTGGTGAGGAAAATCATTCAGATAAAGTTAGAAGAAATGGTCAAATCCGGGTTATATGACGTAATTGAAAGGTCCTTTGCACATTTTGAGCATACGTTTTTCATTGGCTAGGCATTCCTGTTGAAGATCGATAGTAATGATACCTAAACAGGGCAAGTCGGAGAACCTTGTTAAATCTAATTAGTCTCATGCCGACTTTATCCAATATACAATACCAATTGGAAAAATTTTTTTTTTTTTTATTATAATAAATTGTTGAAAGTACGAAGCTTTAAAGGTAGCATGCCGAATTATTAAATTGGATTTAGGGCTCAGCATAGCACTCTAGAAAACTACATCGATTTGGCCACCGCATTCTAGCTGGATTTGCTCCGCTGCCTTCTTGGATGTTTAGCAAGATATGAACAGACGATCTGCTTTAAGGTCGAAAACCACCTACAGAAAAGCAAAACTAATTATTGTTTGAAAGGAAATTTTTAGGCCACTCCTTTTATGTAAGTTATGGATGACAATTCATCAACAAGACAGGTAAGGCCAGTGAATTAGCACCAATGTTGTATTCATTTTTTACTGCAGACATGCCGACCTACAATGATCCCTACGCTTTAGTGGCAACATATGCAGATGTCACATGCGATTGATACTACTCTGGCTCGCCCAAAAATATCGACATCAATTCGCGCAAAACTTTCAAATGTGACTTCAAGATGAGGAGCAATGTTTTTATCCAAGTAACACATACAATTTAGACTTCATTCCGAATATGAAGTGCGGTACTTCGGTCAAGTGACAACTGGTATGCACATGTGAAATTCATTATGGCATGTTTCTATGCAAAGTTGCTCTATGCTTTACAAATTTTGGGTAACTCTGCTGCATATAACATAAGGAAGGAAGAATCTTGCCAAATCAATTTTCTAAGATGGATCACAGGAGACCCATTTCAATTTCTGAAGAAATGACAAAATTGCATAATCCTAAGCGTTTGCACAAAAAAATTTCTTTGTGATTGACACAACTTTTGAGATTTCGTTGAATAAGGAATGTAAACAATGTCGATGTGTTTTTCTTTTTGTAAACTCAACGCGACGTAATTTGATTGAAAAGGGTTGCCTATCACTAGAGTGTTGTTTAACTTTGTATATTCTTGTATATTTATTAAACAAAAGTTGCTGAAGTTTATGGTGAGTCAATTATTATTGAACTGTTTCATCTTATATGTATGTGTATAGTATTCCAATTTTCAAATGAGCGGTACTTTGTGCACGGTTGCGTTAGACATTACTCACTCACTATTTGTCTTGGTCACACATCACACAATCTGAAACAGGGTGACTCTGTGGCACAAATCTACAGGGTAAGCCAGTGCTTGTGTTTCGAATGTATGTGCTTCGTTGTAATATTAAATCTTTAGATTTTTTAGATCATGAGATATGATCCATATATATGGTTAAGCTTTTCTTAATCTAGCTTCTAGTAACTCGTATGAACGCAACCTTTATATCAGAACAAAGTATATAAGTGTAGCAATATTAAAACATATGGAAATCCATTGCAGATTTTTTAGAAATGTCTTGATTGGAAAAGTTGTTTTTGAAATTTGAAATTAAAATTTCCTACATACATTACATTCTTATAAAGTAAAAGTGCAAAAATCATTAACTATTCATTAGTCATCAAATCGGTCCAATGGTTCTAATTGCTATAAGGTACTGAACAAGCTGTTACCATATTTGACGCCTAGAAGGGTTGACATCGAATCAGTGCAGATAGTGATAATGTGGCTCTTTTTTATATTTTACAAATGGGAGCAATATTGAGCCAGCTTTATGGTACCATGTGGAAGTCTGTATATACGATTTACGACTTCACCATCAATCTCAATATTTTATGCACGCATGTAACATCGTCATCATTCTTTAAGTTCGAATTTCAAATATAATATTGAATGAACGCTAAATTGGATCGAACATTCTCTTCCAACTAGAATATGCATGACCATTTGTCATCGAAACATTTAGTAATGGAACGTTTTTCGATTGACTGTAACACCGAGAGAGAGACACATGTAGTAATGGAACAATTATTCAGGACCGCAGCTAAATAAATACCAAATTTAGGCCAACCAAGTTTTGATGTTGAAATCATTTTAGTTTGTTTATCAAAAATTAATGTGTGGACAAAAATTAAGTAAATTTTAATTATTAACACCTTTTAATTATTTCTTAAATTACCCGAACTGCGCAAATCACAAATCGAGAGACTAAGATCTTTTGTTTGCCCCGTTTGTCATTCGTTTTTCCTTCAGTCCAGAAACAGCAAGAAGGAACCCGTTTCAATTCCAATATCAAGTCGAATTTCTTTCACCCGCGCAACAACGAATTATTCACAACCGGATCACTCGCTACTTTCAACCTACTCGCTATTTTCAATTTACTCGCCGAAATCATTATATTTTAACCCGCGCAACACCCTAATTGCCAAAAAGCTCCTTCAATTCCACGCTCAAGTCGTATTCTTTTCACCATCCGCGATTCCGAATCCACTCAAAAACCCCTTCCAATTTCAAGTTACCCGCGCGACCCTGTTTCAACACAAAAGATGATCACTCGCTACTTTTCGACATACTCGCCATTTTTTACTCGCTACTTTAATCGGGATTTGAATTTTAGCGTAAGTGGATTTAACGCGCTATGTTTTTTTGCCGTCGGAAATATACGAAAGTTGTTTTGATAACCGTTTTAAATAATATTAATTCCAATTCTGTCCTTTAATAATTTGCCTAATTTCGAAATTCGACAATTAAAGAAAGTGTTCACGCGCTTCGGTTTCTTTCCGCCGTCTGCAAATTTTGTTTTGTTTGCAGAAAAACAACAGCAAGAACTGGATTTCATTAACGTGAAAAATTCTATAAAACTAACAGACCGACATTGCCCGATCATCATTCATTTAATACATAGGACATAGGTTCATTTTTAGTTATCAGGTAATCATATGTAAGTATCTATTAATATCATATTGTTTAGTGATTGAAAAGCGTCCATTCAAGAGCATAATAAGGGTATTTATTAACTGTTGTTGTTGCCCTTATGTTCATTTCATGAAGTTCGGGATTGTTTGAGTTCGCCGGCGTTTGATGTTTTCTTTTTATAATTGTGTGTGTGTGTGTTTTTATACAAGGAAATGAAAATAAATCATAAAAAAAAAAAACAAAACAAACTAAACGAAATTAATCAAAATATTTTGAATTGAAAATTAAATACGCCACACATCGGAAATGAAGTGAATCAAGGAAAAGGGACTAGGAAAACAGAAACAACAATAAAATAAAAACAAATTTCTCGATGTGTGTGCTTACAACATTTTTTTAGCGGCAAAAAGAAAATTGTTTTAAGTTTTGCAAAATTCCTAGTGATTTATGTTAACTAAATAAAGAATTTGAATAAAATAAATCATATCATAACACAAACAACAGCATCAACAAATCAAATAAAGCAAAAATTTGCAAGAACATTAACAAGAAACGAACACACACACGCATATCGACAGCAACCAACAATCACACATCATTTACTACTATATATTTTCTTTACTTTTGTGTTTGTTGCTGTGTTCTGCAAAGCAACGAAAAAGTGTAAAGACAAGAAGAAACCATCACCATCAACAACAACAAGAACAACAAATACACCGTTTATATTGAAGTACCAAAAACAAAAAAAAACAAAAAACAAAGAGAACAAGCAAAAAGGAAGGAGAGAAGTTGAAGAGACAGATAATCTCTTCTTCACCTGCGTTGTATTTGTTTTCCATAAAGAAGAAAATATCATCATCATCAACAGGTAAGTTTTTTATTTGAATGAATTCAATCAATGAACCGATCGAGTATTGATACAAGAAATAAGTAGCTATAACATATATGCAATACTTAAAATGCAATCGAAATCTTTTTGAATACCAGAAGCAAATTAATATGAAAGATAAACCGGTTAAAAAGTATCTATAATCAAAGACAATGGATATACAATATGTATTCAATGATCTTTGCTACTATTATTATTATTATTATTATTGAAATTGATGGGTAGCTAAGGGGCCTTAAGGTTAGATCTTTGATATTACTTTGCTAACTTAAACTAGACACTAGCCCACTTATAAAAATAAGGCACTTCAATCAGTCAGTCAATCAATCAGTTTATCCATCTTTCTTATCAATTAAATAGAAATTATGAATCAAAATGCAAGAAAAGTGATTACATATTTTGTGAATGAACTTTATTGATAAATACTTAGAATTGCATTAGTTTTGAGAAGGAGCGATCTGCCCAGAGAGACCTTCAATTGCTATGAAGTTCTCTATAAATAAATACGAAACAAAGCCAAATATGTACGTTCAAGGCATCCCAATCCAATCCAATCCAATCCAGAAACATTAAAAAGGCCCACCTTTCCTATTAGATCACTGAAATTATTTCCAGTTTTCATAGATTTCTGCCTCAATTGGAGATATCGTTCAGTTTTCTATTGCTATCAAGTTTCTATCCATAGGCAATCACCCTACACCTCCATAACAATAATAATATTTTACAAACATATAGTAGTTCATTTTCCCCTCTGAATATTCCCTTATTAATCAATAAAATTGAACAGCTGACTGACCTTTAAAAATGGTTTTGCTCTGGGAAACACAATTCCCTCGAGCTGCTCACCCTCAACTCAATATGACTAACTAGTTTTCTACAATCATCTTCATGCATCTTTAATTTCGAATAAAAACGTTGGGATTAAAAATGGCTTCATGGTTTTCATTGTTTGTTCGTTTATTTGTTCTGGCTAAATAAGGAAATCATACAAAAAATTGGTTTAGTATGATGGGAGGAAGATGGAGAGGGAGTGGAAGAGGAGCAATTGTACAACGCACGCATTTTAATGATGATGATGGTTGTTGCACCCGCGCCCTTTTCACATTTTTCATTCACCATCGGCACACCATCACCAATGATAGATATAAAAACTACATATCTCATTCTTGCAGAGCACAGAGTAGAGTCAGGAGTTAGTACATACATAAGTAACCACCGAATGCACACAGCTGTTGGTTACCTCACCCCACCATTAATAACTCTAACTAAACCAAGAACAAGAATAACAAAATCATTAATAACAACAGCAACTACAAAGTATAGCACATGATTTCCACATGCTGAGTACGTACGACTTATTTCTCAATTTGTTTCTCTCCTTGTTCGCTTTCCTTATTATGTTCAGTGTTGTGAAGGGTATTATCATTTTGACAATAGGTTTGTAATACATCAAGAGAGAGAGAGATATGTATACGAGAAATCCCTTAAAGTATTGTACATGTATAAGCGATCATCCCCGATATTACAATTTCTAATCATTCTTTCGTATTATAGCTGAAGAACTAGTGCCTGGGTTATTGAGATTGAGATTCTTTTTTCAAATATACGCGTAGATAATCGGATTTGAATCAGTCATGATTCGATCATTGATTCGAATCAGATTCGACAACAACCACAAGGAAAAGATATCGTTCAGCGGTTGTTGTTGTAGAATTTGAATCGAGTTATAGTCCATAGCCATGATGCGGATTTTTAGAAATGGTGACTCTGGATAAGTGCGCCTAGTGTTGGCCCTTTTTTTTGCGCACCAACAAAATAAGAGCAAATTTTGTTGCACCACCGATATAAAAAAATGCTGTTTATGATCGAAAACCACCAGTCAAAACGCCTAAGTGATTCACCATGATTTAGTCTGGTGTGAATGGGGTATAAGTCTCTTTCTATAATTGGATTGAAAGTAATGGATGCAAACTATTTCCTTTTCATAATTTTATTAACACCTTTTTTCTTTTTTTAGAGTAGTTCTACTCTATTTGAATGTCTTTCTATATATGGGGACCTAGGAAATGAATATTTTTTTCTAGAAGAATGGAAATTACAATGTTATATTTATACAAGCATAGGACTAGGAAATGGAAATGGTGTTTTTTTGGGGCTTCTTCTTTCCAGATATACATATATTCGAGCTTAGTTTTCCTTAAATTGGATGGAAATGAAAACTTCAAATAAAGTGAGAATATGATCATTCTAAATCTTAGATAATATTGTGCATCAATATCCACCAAATCACATTCTAGTCTTTTTTTATTAGGATTATTGTAGTAGTAAACATATTCTGAACTTAAACATTTCAAAAATTATTGCTTATCCAAATTCTTCTAGTAAAGCTCTCAATGTGTCTGACATTTAATACATAAATTTATTAATCAATCCTCATGTATATTTCTCTGTTCTCTCTGAAGTGTATCAAGTTTCAATTCAAACTGAAATGCTTAAATTTTTGGTATTGTGACTTATTTTATTTTTATGTGTATGAATTGATGGCGACATTTAGACAGCGTCCCTGTCATCTTGATCATAATAATCATCATCAACATAATTATTATGATCATTTTAATCATGATCATTGTTGTTATTATTATTATGTATGTGCGTTCGTTCCATGACGTTGACATTTTTAATTGGACTCGGAACAAGCACTTCTAGATGCGATCATGTATGATCACAATATTGTGGAAGACTGGACGGTGATGTAGTTGATGCACACCTGCATTTATGGATCCTTATGCGTTCTTTGTCTACTTAGATTTGTTTGCTCTTCAATTTACTTTTGTCAACATATATAAGAACTATGCATCTACAGATACAAATATAAAATTCAGATTCAAAACGTGTTTTGCACTCTAAAGAATTTACAACATCTCTTTTTTCCTGTATCTCTGTAGCTTCCTCTTGTATGAGCGCTTGCGCGCCATCAATGTTCATATTCTTGGTTCATACACTCGGTTCTTTTTTTCGTGCTCATCATCATCATGATGTACACAAAAGCCAATTAACGTATTTTATTTATATCTGACACTCACTCACATTCATTCTCATACGCCTCTTCCATTGCTTTTACTAGCGATCTGTTTTAGTTGTTTGCTCTCTACACCCTCTGAAGTTGTGTGAGTTATTCACCTACATGACTCCCTCCCTTCAACGGTTATTAGACCGACCCTCTACTTTTATTTTTAAACCAAAGGAAACGTGTGCACGTCACGCTGCAAAGTAAATTTGAAAGCACGTTGAATGATGTCCTTTGAAGTTTGTCCAATGTTTCTGTGGCTGAGCCTTGGTCCTTTGTTCGCTGACACACGCCAGGACAATCAAACAGACAAACAATAGATAGAAAGATATTTTAGTTAGGAGGAGGACAGAGGTACAAGCACAGCTGACATATTTTATTGCATACATATATTTTTCCATAGATTTCACCCTTTTAAATTATTTCACTAGCAGCTGCTTTTAGCGTTTTGTGTGGAACAAAAAATTAAAATTCGCAAAAATATAAAAAAAATTGTATTTTGTTTTTTTTTTCCTTTTATATCAATATTATTTTTATTAACTTCTATCATTTGTTGGACGAGTATATGATGATGTTTTATATTGTAATTTGCATAAATAAATACAAGTGAAAGTTATATTGTTTTTCTTTTATAAAATTATCTATCTTTTGTGCATAATTTACGCGATCTCGTTAACATAAATGAACACATATAAATTACAATTTACTCGTACTACTTATTAAGTATTGGTATATAAAAACGTGATTTTTGCTAATATGGTTTTTTATATACTTACTTCTAATAATTATACATATCTGTTATATGGTTTATGATAGACGAGGTGCATACTATTGTTGTATGAACAATGTCTCTCAGATTATATCCGGTGGCATATTTTAGAAGCGAGTTTCACTCACTCAATCAGACTGAATGAATTTCATCAAAATTATTATTATTATTATTATTATTTATCTTTTAATGAAAGACAAGCTGCGGCAGCATTGGCATTATAATAAAAATTTTGCATGATTATTTCCGATGAAAAATACACCAACCACAATGGTGGGTAATGTTTGTATATAAAATATATAATGCATGAGTATTTCATTTCTGGGAATTTAGAAATGTGCTTTTATCTATCCAGAAATGAGGCAATGATCTTTTTTCATTAAAACAAGAAAAGCATTGAATTGCATTGAATTATAAAGAATAAAATTGAACTCCCATTGTAAAATTACATATTTTTTATAACAGATAATGATGAGAGATCAATTCGAATAACAGTTATTCATATGAATTGAGTTACTGTTTCTGTATAAAATTTTCCAATTAAAATTATAAATCTAACTTACTGTTATACGAGTATTAATTTTGAAAAATAAACTCTGATTTATAGTAAAATATTAGAAAAAAACTTCTAATATAACATATATATTATATTAGCACTCATTGACACTTAAATTTTTTTAAATAAAAGATGAATTGAATTAAAGCACGAAGATAGTAGACCCAGCAGTATCCGACCTATCAAAGATATCATTATCTCTACACAGTCTCCTTTTAGCTCGATATATATACTTTTTCATAGACAGATAGTCGAGCTCTTTACAATAGCCATCAACCATAAATCTTTTACCACCGAGCCTTTTCTTCAAGTTTGTATACAAAAAATAATGCGAGGGGTTAGTCCCCTGGCAAATAGAGTGCTTATGAAGCAATTTGAACTTTAACTCGTTGATTTCAGCTATTGTGATAAGGGATTTGCTCACTAGTGCATTGTCTTAATGTTTCATCACCATCTTTTTTGACAAATGTGTCCGTTTCTTCTTGATTTCATCACTACAACGATGTAATAAGTTCATATAATACTTGCCATTGATTGTTTTTCTATTCTGAAGATAAATCAATAAAACATTTCTCATGCGCAACCTACAACAAAACAAAAAACAAAGAAAAACGAAGGTTTTCTTCAGCTATTTCAATGTTGTCATACTCTTCACTCACCCAAAGAAAACGGTTTTGCCTACGCTACTTCGATCGATCATACAGAGTTAGTACACCTAAAACATTTCAAATGTTTCTACTTAGTGTCTTGAAATTTGCATGGTTCGTGGAGATAGAAACTTATTATGTCCAAATTTCAGTCTGGTATTACAAAAAACAAAATAGTTTTTGTAATAAGAACCTGCATTTTATTGGAGTGTTTGTATGGGAGGTGTTACCCCTAGTAGACCGTTTCGGCTGATTCCGACAAAAGTGCAGCGTCCAGTGAAAAGAAGTCTTTGTAAAAAATTTTATCTCTCTAGGTTAAAAACTGAGGGACTAGTTTTCATATACACAGAGGAAGAGGCAGACATGAGTTAATCAACGCGTCTCGTCGAGCTGGTCAAGAATATATGTATATAATTTATGGGGTTCCCGATGTCTCCTTCTGTGTGTTACAAACTTTAAGACCATAGTTATAATATTCACTGCGTGAAGAGTATATAAACTGAGGCCAAGACTTTTCCTTCAGATGGAACTGTTTTTGTCTTCTTTGGAGCAAATTCTTCCACATCAGTCCAATTATTTGACTATTCCTTTGTCTCAAATGTTAAGTGATGGACTCGTGTTTCATCCATCCATATTATATCTACTCGTTTAGAATATGCCTGACTATTTGATAATATTGTAAATTAACCAAAATTTTTTATTCTTTGTATGAATTGTATCCACTTTATGGTTTCTATATAATCTCTTGAAATCGTGGTAATGACAATGCAGTATTCATTCCCTTCTCTCATTTCTACATATTATTACACTATCCTCAAATAATGTTGACCACAACCAGATCAAAAATCATGTCCAATTTTTGAAAACTTGAGAATGGAAATATCCAATTGAAAATATTATGAATAATTTTTCTTATGATGACATTTAAGCCCTAAGGTTCTCAATATAACTTCAAATGATCTTATAGAAATATCTTAATGTAATTATAAAATCACGAGAAATTAAATATCATCATCAGATAAATAAAAGTTTAAAGCAAATTTTAATTTTATTTTAAACTGTAATAAAATTTAAAATCGGAAGTTTAACTGAAAACATGCAGAACAACTTGAGACCCAACTCAATGATCTTAAGAGGAGTCACTCTTAAGATTTGATTGCTATTCAGTTTCCCTGCATAGTTTTATATTGTAGATAACTTACTTATTATATCGTACATACTTCGCTTTAGAATAAATTATAAATTAAAATGAGATGTTTAGGGAAATCTAAATAAGTGAATTAATTGCTTTCATAATCTATTTTCTCCTCATGCAGATAACTCAAACTCTTAACAATTTAAATTTGATGTCAGTTTATTTTTGGTCTTAGATAAGATTATATTGTTTTGAATACACACGAGAATGAATGTCAAGATTATTGCGATGCATATAAAAAAAAGAAACCATAACAAATGAATTTGTAATTGAAATAAAAATGTGAAACAGCAGCGACATTATTTTTTAAAAACATTTGGTTTCCATTTATAAATTTGATACAAAATGATAAACTACAATGTATCTCTTATTGTAGTGTACTATATGGTGAAATGTGATTAATATACTTATTTGCATTTAAGTAGAACAAAAGTAATAAAACACAAAAAGTGCCCAAAATGAATACAATGCAAATACAAATAAAAAGAAAAAGAAAAAAAGGTAAAAAAGCAATGGAACACATATGGAAATCTTTCATACGGAACCATTAATTATGCCACACATTCGCTTACAAAGCAAAGTCAGCAATGTTTTTTTTGTCGGTTGTATTCGTATTTGTACCATTCTTTTGTTTTTGTTTTTGGTTTTGTTTTTTGATTGCATCTCTTATTCTTCCATACACAAATCCATCAACGCCAACATCAACATGGTTCTTTCTGAAGGGCAAAAATTTGTATCTGTTGCAATTGTTGTCATTGCTGGCTTCGTTGGTTGCATTTGCATTTTAATTGGTGTTGGAGCAGATAGCACGAGTGAGTACATATAGTACGCCAGGTCAGCAAAAGATAATTCAGTAACAGATACTTAAAAAAGAAAAATAAAAACGAGTAACTAAAAAGATATGCCAAAAGAGAGATTTTTGTTTTGCATTACAAAAAAACACAGTAAAAATGCTTCCATTGGTTGAGTGGGTGCAAGAATTGCATACACTACAATCTTACATTAAGAATATTGTACATAGATAAATGCATGTGGCTAGAATGTTGTAAAACATCTGTGTATAGAGGAATAAGTGTCTTTTATACTTTTTTTTTTAGAAAAATTGTTACAAAGTGTCGTCCATCGAAGGCCTCAAATTTTTCCAGTCTTTTGGGATGCGCTTGAATTGAGTCCTAAAAGAGCTGTTTGTTTTTTTTTTTCGGATTAAGATCGATTCCTTTTACTTTGGCATATACGAATGAGTACTATTCCAGGCAAAATATCTGTATCGATAGAAACATGTTTATGTCAGATAGTTCGAGGTGCGGCATTATTTAGAAAAACTAAGACGATATATGTACATATTTTTTCCAAAGTGTGATTCAAATTTTTTATGATGTACATGGAATCTGTTCTAAAAGGTCTGCTTATTATTCGGGTCCAGGCAGAACCCCAATTTTTGAATGATCTTCAATTTAAGTGAAGCGTATTCCAAACAATGCAAGGCCAAGTTATGGAACGTCTTTAACTTTTATAAACCCGCACACCGAATTAATACTTCTTAGACTTTCTTAACCCATTTTTATGAAAATTATTATTTTTTAAGAAATATTGGTACAATATACACTCCATTTCAATTGAAAATTGTTCTTTTGCTCTCTATAACCTTTATAACAAAAGAGATTATGTTGAGGTCGGGTGAATATGGTGGCCAGTTCAAAATGGTCTCGATCCACGATTTGATCATGTTGGAAAATCCATGGCAAAGGTACAAAAAGTTTGTCAAACGGTGGGAAAGCCGTTTTTAGAACGACTTGATAAGATTTAGCGTTAAAAATTAAAATTCTCAGGTGCCAAAATATGTTATAGCTCCCCAAACCAACCAGTGAGTATTTTTTCTCAAATCACGGAGTTAATAATTAAAGCCATCATAGCCCTCCAAGTTGATATTTCATCAGAAAACCTTATGCCACTCATTTTTCCTTGTCATATTAAGTCCACAAAAACTTAATCACTTTTCTTTACAGGGTTGAGTGGTGGTTCCAGTTTCAGGCGCTGAAGGTTTTTTAACCTTCGAAATAGTGCGACAGACAGTGAATAACTTGAATTTTTTTCGACGAAGGTGGGCTATTCAAGTGAAATGGAATGTATGTTATATTTTATTGAAAGTATTGAAAGTATTGAAAGTGGCAGCTTTTTCCCTCTTCTCATCTAAAGAAAACAACTCATTTTTTGTATAAAATTAAGGGTTTATTATAAAGTATTGATACCATATATTTTATTAAAAACATTGCCCTGAAACCCTATAACTTATCTATATCTCAAGTTTTAGGCAGCAAAACTACTTAGTTTTGGAGCCAAAGACACCTTATTGATCCTAAATTTTGATTCCACCTTCAACTTAAGTGAAACGTTTTTCGTGCAAAGCATTTTGCATTGATAGAAATAAATGGAAGTCAGCAAAGTCAAGAACTGCACTGCTTAGGAAAACTACTTAGTAAAATGCATTTTATTCCAAATATTTGTCCATCGAAAATACTAAACTTCTCTCATAAGTTTCCTTTTAAAGGAATAACTTCTCGTTGGTTTTTATGAAAAAACTTTTTGACTAGTCGATCAATATACAATAACACTATCATATTGAAAAAGTCACAACTATCGGACAACTATATTTTTTTTTTTTAATTTATCTTTCAATGTTTAATTCAAATGCATCCATTGGTTTTTGGTTAAATCCACAATCATGGTTTATAAGACAATCTGTCTACGGATTACTTATTCTGCTGTTTGATCCACAAAACTATATCTTTCAACTAAAAAGATCGTAAAATACTAGTGTGTGAGAAACAAGAACTTGGATTCTATTATATGTACTAATCATACTTGGAGGAGACTTATCCTTCTTCTTCTTTTTATTGCTTCATATAATTTCACAAACTTAATGTAACCTTTTATTTAGACGAGTATACCAAGTATGGAACCGGGTGTCATATAAAAAAAAATAAGAAGAATAAGTCTGTAATTACAATCACTCAGAGAAAATTGCTATCATTTAAAGACACCATAATTGGTTGCATACAGAAAGCATAGAAATAAAAGACACCAAAGTACGAGTATCTACAATATAACAAAGTTTCTTTTTGCTTTAGTTGCTTGTTGTTAAATTGAGTGAACACTTCTTTCTAACGCTTTCGAAAACATTTTAAATGCCTGTTAAAACACACAATTTCATAATTCAACTTGAAAAACTTGGTCAAAAAAAAAAATGAGGAAATTGACTACTAGAAAGGGGAAAAATATTATGAGCTTAGAAAACAAGCGTGTAAAACCTTAGTTTCTTGGGTTTTTGGCATTTGTTTTATTTTTTTTTTTTGTTAAGTTTTCCTTAATTTCTTTTGTAATGTTTTCATCTTTAGTATTTTCCTATTCTCCATTCTCTTCACCTCTTAATTGTTAGCGTTGCGCCTGCGCAACATTTTGCTGCTTTACGGTACAGTGAACTTTCCCCTGGTTATTTATTTTTTTTTCATTCGTCTGAAATTTAATGTACTAAAACTAACAAAAGCAGAAAAATATAAAAACCTTTTTTTTTTTTCATGAAAATCATTAAGTTGAAATTTATATATTTTTTTATATATTTTTTGCAGCTGTCGGCTTGTGGTTTTTTTGGCCCGTTCCTCGGTTTCATTTATTTATTTATATATAAATTAAAATGTAATGTAAATCTAACCATGTTTCCTACTCTTTCCTCTTTACTTCACTTCCCTTTGTCTAAAGATACAATTGAAAAACTTGTTTAGTTTTAGTTTAGTTTAGTTTTGAGTTGAGTTGAGTATGAATCATCATCATCACCATCATCATGATTTGGTTTAACTGATTTGATGCTTCTTTTCCTTTATGTGTGTTGTTATGCATGGGAGTCAGAAATGAAGCACGGTAGAAAATTATATCTGAAATGCTATAAAACAATTTCTTTTGTGATTGCGTAAACGTGCTGCAAGCTAAATCTAAAGGAATTGCAAGAAGCAGCTGCTGGTGCTGCTGTTTCTGCTGCTGTTATTCTTGTTGCCACACATGATTTTATGGTCGAGAACAAGTCTCCGGCAAGCCAACCAACATTCAGCTTGCATTCGTTTTTGGCCACATGATGCCTGCCAACATAAAAGAAAACACGTTCAACTGGTTGCTTGCTTGGTTGCATTCAACACGCAGATACATTCGAATCTAAAACTGCATTGAACTTGGTATGGCAATTGAACTGAACTGGACACTGGATAACAATAACACCAACAACCACTAAAAACAAAAACAAACGCAGTTACTTATTAAAGATACATTTCCATGTGTACGTATGTCTATAAGATACAAGATACACTCAACACACTAAACACGAATGTCGACCGTCCACTGTCAATGCACCGTTAACGATGTTTTGAATGCTTTTCCAATCGTTCAGTCTCTTCCCTCCTTCCTTCCTTCCTACCCCTTTCGCATATAATCATCGAACATTCACTCTTCACTCGTTGAACTTGATATTGAAACTTTGTGTTTCGCATTCATTTATTGTATTTTGTATTTTTTAAATGATTTATTTTTTTTTATGATATTTTTTATTGTTTTTTTAATGATATTTTTATTTTTTTTTTAATGATATTTTTTATTTTTTTTTTTTTTTCATTATTCATTTTTTTGCCTGCAGCTGACTCGTGTGTGTGTTTGCATGTGTATCTATGTGTGGAATTGTTATAGTAGATATATTCTGGCCATAAAAATGTTGTTGTTACCAAGAACTTGTATTTATCGTACTTATACTTATTTCCCCAAGAGTCTTTGGCTTGCGTTTCATTATCGTCTTCTCTTGTTCTTATTCTTTGGTTGTTCATATTCTTTGTATTTGTTGCTGTTGTCTTTTGATCTTCCTAGTCTTGGCTTAGTTTAAGACAAAGCTATACGTGCGTTCATTTTTGCCCATAACTAAGTAAATCAGCGGTTTTGTTTTTTTGTTTTAAGACCATAAACGGGTTTCCATATAGGAATCGTTTATTTTTTTTTTTTTGTTTTCTTATTCTCATTTCTCTTTGTTTAGCAATCATTTGACATTTTCTATCTTTTCTTTACTTTACTTTACTTAACCTAAGTTTGGCATAATACCTAATGGCACTACTAGCTTAGTATTATAAACTTTGTCATGATGTTTGTAACACATGAAACTTTGTGTCAGAAATCCTAATGGGGAATATATGAAAAAAGATCATTGTGATAGGGAGGAGGAGAATCTATGCTAAAAAGTACTTAAATTTTAAGTAAAAATCATATTCAGACGAATTATCGGAACCAGGGTTTACATATTAATGGAAAATATCAAATCATGACAACAACAATCAATTGTTAAAACTGTGTAAAAATGAATTTCAATACTTTCAAGGTAGCATTGCGATCCTCTCCTCATTGATCGAGATTCAAAGTCTCACTCCCATTTAGAATATAATTTGTACCTCTGTTGCATTAGAGATCCACAATCTGTAATTAGAGTCTGAGACAATACCCAGCTGACATTTACAATAAATGGCACCTAATTCTACAAAGACCATTAAAAATGACGTTGATAATCCTCAAACATTTTGGAATGAAAATAAAAAAAAAGAAAAGATATTTGCATTCCCTTCTATGATCTTTAATTTGTATTAAAGTACTTGATTTTTTCTATTTTTTTTTTTTAATATTCTTGTGAAAGAAGTGAATAAAAAAGTATGATATGAAACTTTATATTAAACATTAAGCTAATATTTGATATATGTACTATGAAGTAACCTCATGGGTTTGTGAATAGATCCCGCTATTCCTCCTGTTCTAACTTTATAGGCTTGGAATGTTAAAAAATAAAACTTTGAGTATTTTTGACTTCTTAAATCGAGAAAACTTTTACCTTTCTTAATAAATTCAAACAAAACTTTAGAAAACAATTATCAATCAATTTTTTAGAGACAAAAGCTGCTACATCAATCTAAACTGTTTATTTTTTTTTTTTTTTTTTGTGTATAAGATGGGAAAGGTATTTAATCTTTGGTGAACCAAAGTTAATGTTCTATTGTGTCTTGTTTTCTTGTTTAATTGTTCACAGTTTTCTTTGTAATAAACTAAAGAAGAATGTTATTGTATTTGTTGTTAAATGTTTGAGAAATATTGTTGTTCAAAGAAGAAATATTGTTATAACAAATGTTCAAACAAACAACGTTCCTCCATTGTATTGTTATGGACAATAAATGTTAAGTGTGCGCCTTAAAAAGACATGAATAAAATAGAATAGAATAGAATAGCAAAAATAAAAGAAATACTAATAGAAGAAGAACAACATGCAATACTTATTTGCTTTCTTAAAGTACTTAAGTATTTTGTTGTTGACAATTTTATAAAAACACTTTGCCTCAAACTCATGCAGAACACAAAAATATAATTGTCTTGATTTCATAACAGTTGTTGACTTACATATGTTTGTATGTGAATTTCTTTTATGGTAAACTTAGTCTAAATACTTGTGTTCTTACATGCAAAGATATTTTTATTTTTTACTATATTTAATTCCTTAAACAAAATTTAAAAAAATTTGTATTTAACATTTAAAAATTTATTCAAGATGAAAAAGAAATTCTTCAAACTGACAAATGATTGATTTTGAAAAAATATTTTAATATCAAAACTAACCATCAACCATTAGAAAATAAAGAATGAATTTGATAAATGATGTTGTGAAATGAATAGGGATCAGCTTTCCCAAAAGATCAGATCAGATACTTTTTAGAAGAGGTCAAATGAATCTTTCTATGAGATTTAAATAATGAAATTTTCAATTCCAAGCTAAGGAAATGTCCATTTTATGCCAGCTGCATATTGTTTTAGCTTGATAGTTTGAATTTTTGTATTATCTTTAGAGTTTTCTATAGGTAAAAATTATTTTTCTTTACCAAAAACTTATATGGAAAAGTAAGAGTCGATTAAATGTTCACCTAATTTGCTTATTTTTCCTTTTGTAAAGAAGGTGACTCTTTAATCTACTAATTTAAGAGATTTCCAGTGTTTGAAGAATTTCGAATGGATTATGTATGTACTTATGTACACTGAAATAAGTTTCTATATAAAAACTATGTGATAAGTTTTCGCAGATGTGGATCGAAAGGCATAACTAAATGATTTTTCTTAATGCATTCCATACATGATGATAAATTGATAATTCTCACTGTATTTTAATGTATGTATAATTGGTATAAACATGAAAAATCTTTATATATATAATTCTTCTGTGAGTGTGTATGTCACTGAACTTCTCTTAAACGACTGGACCGATTTTGATGAAATTTTTTGTATGTGAATAGTTGGTTCCCGCCTTGGACATAGGATAGTTTTAGATCCGATATTTGGGGCAGTTGTCGCGTAATTGGTGAATCAAGTGTTGCATATAAAGCTTAGAGACATATTTTTAAATTAATCAGGTCGCCTGCGTTAAAACCCTAAGGATACTATGCCAATTTTTGAATTAAATTATTCGATTCGTCTCATTTTTTCAAAAGTATTTCAAGTGCTGTGCAACGCACTACAAATTGTTTTGAATAAATTGAAAGACTCTATAATACAATAATACTGAAGACAAGGCCAGGTGTACGTTGCTGTTCATTTGTCAAGTCACTGGAATTTTTTCTATGTCTGTCCGGTTGTCCAAAAAAAAAAAGCGGCAGGGGGAAGCGAGAATGAAAGACCAAAAATATAATTCAACTTTTCTATTCATGATCGTACTGATCACACAAGTTTAAGGATTTCGGTTGCCTGTGCGACGCCGGGCTGTGTACTCTAGTATATATATATGGATTTATTTTTCAAAAATCGAATCACATGCATTTGATTGTGTGATTTATTGATTTTTCATTATTAACACATTTTTCTTTTTTGAAATTTTGCCTTTAACAAATTAAATGTTGTATATCTTCAAGTAACGTGAATTTCTATCCAAATACAATATAAAAATATGTTGAAATATTTAACAATTTTCTGAAGGTTATTTTTATATATTTTGTAAAGAAAAAAGCGATCAAGGTTAATTTTGTTGAGCACAAAATGTAAAGTAAAATAAAATGAAATTTTTTTTATTTCTTTTTCCAAAAAATAAAAATAAAAATCCATAATTGTGAATGCGTAAGAATTTGTTTGCACGTCATAAGTATTGACACATTTCACATTTATAGACAAATTGAGAAAAATATTTTCAATTGAATAAATTTGTTGATTGATAAGACAATTTTCTTATTTTTATTTTGAATGAATCAATTCATTATTTTGGTCTTTATATCTATTTCCACTTAAGATTTGAGGTTTATACAATTTGATTTATAGCATATTTCAGAGAAGTTTGTACATACATAGTTAAAATTCGTAGCCAATAGTCAATTTAAAAAAATGCAGTGTAAAGTCCCCAAGTGTAGAAAGATGGAAAAGAAATATTCATTTTGTTTGGGAACCTTAACATTTTCATTTATAAAAACAATTAATCAAGTCGATTCAGTTCAGTACATCAATTTATAATTTAATTTTCTGAATTCATCATGGGTTGCACCTCTATCGGAGAAAATCCACATTGCAACGAAACAAATGCAGTTTAAAATAAAAATCAAAAAACAAAAATAAATAAATAGAAATGATATACTAATTCCTTGGACAACGGCCTCAACTTATCCTAGCAAACATAGTTCGAGTTTACAAGGCAGTTCCAGAAACGAAATGAACTTAATATGCAATACAGCTTTGTGAAACGCCAAGTACCTTCAACTGTAAAAAGATGCCAGTCCATGATTCTACGTACCAAGTGCTCCATGTCAAACATTTTGAATGAAATAAATGGAATGTCTGAAAGAATATTACATTAATTGGTTAAATAATCATGGCAATAAGTTTCTTAGACAATATTATGGATGTCAAGGGATTGAAAAGATTTCACATCTTCGATTTTAAGATTTAGTAGTCTAGATTTATGTTGGTTGAGCTTACTGGTTTCTCATCAATCCTGTGATGTGGAAAAATTCGTTAATTGTAAAGTTTTAATTTAATTTCAATTTTCAATTTTATTAGAACTAAGATTATAATTACAAATTATAACCTAGTATTTTTTTTAATATGAGCAATAGCGACAGAGGCCTTCAGCTCAGGGGAAAGTTAAGAAGGAAAGGATAAAATTAGAAAAGTGCAGGACCAAGACTTGCCTTGAGCGGGAATCGAACCCGCGACTCTTGGGATGTCAGCCAGCGCACTAACCTCTGGGCCAACGAGCCAGTCAAGTTTTAATTTAAATGACTTTATTAAATTTAATAAAATGTGTCTCAAATATTTAGATTCCTTTTGGATATACGAGTATTGTTGTTCTTTTAATAGGAAATTATTTTCAATATATTAGAAATAATGAACAGTTCTTTTGTAAGTTTATACCTCTGATTCGATATTTTATTGAAACAATTAGTAACTGATTGTTTTATTTAGATTTGCGTTGTTTTCTGTATTTGACAAATCATAAATTTCAATGAAAATAATAGATAATTATTGGATGAATGAATAATTTAATATTATCACATTATTTAAAGGTAGTTGCAGTTTTAATAAGCAGGAGGATGAAAATGACAATGGCTTTTTGTTTATAGCTAAACAGATAAAACTGTGGCTTTTGCTCTAAGTTATAGCTTACAATATATGCTGTTTATTAGGTAAAAACTTAATCCTACAAAATAGGCATTTATTTAAGGGATCACCTCAATCATTCATTCGACCCAAATCTCTTAATGTCGAGCTATTTATTTAGATTTAAAATCAGGAAATAGTAGCAGAGGGCTAAATTTGTAGCATAAGCTGGATTGGGGTCGCAGATCGTAACTTAATTTATCAATTATGTACATGGTTTCGGTGCTGTTTTTTTACGCAAAAAATAATGCTTGATGAACACACAAAATTCACATTTTTCAATTTTTTTAAATACACACAAAAAAAAAAAAAAGGTGTCGATGCTTTGAGAGGCATCTCTCAGATTTTCTAAGGACTTATTGATCGAAAGTAATACTCATCACAATAGAATTGTCATTTCGAATAGGTATTTCTTTGCAATTAGTACATATTAACTATTGTACAATACTTAGAAACGAATGACATGAATGATATTGAATTGTCGAAAATGTAATGATAAAATATTGCAATAGATAGAATCGATACTGTCAGTATTTAGACTGCTTAAAGAAATCTATCATACAAAAGCAACGACAATTGACAATAATTTATGGTATAGAGACACTTCCTTAACTCGAGCGTCTATGGCTCGAATTTTCTATTAGTTGAACCTGTTAGCATTTAGAGCATAGTTTTAATGAATAGTTCTATAATTCTATTCCATTCTATTCTATGGAAGTTCGACTAAACAAGTTTAACCACCCGTTGAAAAGTAATGGAGCATGATTGGGATATGTTCGTCTATTTACCATACTTACCAAACTTTATGTCTTCAGTTTTCAGTTTTCTACTTATTTGGTTTTCTGTATATCAAATTCCTTGCAACTCATGGTCTACAATGCAGATGAGGCTTTAAATTATGACTTCGTCATGTTTGCCTTTTACTATGAAATTCACGGAAAACCTATCTGACGAAATAGGGTTCTCAAGTCATTTATAATTAATTGATTCATATTCCCAATAAATAATAGTAAATACTATTATTATTTGAAAAGGCATCACCACCTCATGGCTTATACTCATACATACTTTTTATAAAATGGAAACTTTCATAAATCATGTAAATATTTATCCACATCATTAATTCATAGTACAATATGTTAATTAATTAATTAATTAGTCAGTTAATCTGTTCTATTGTAATTTTAACATCGAAACTGTAAAATTTTACACTATTTTAAGTAAGTAATAACACATTAAAAGTTTTATAAAAGTTAACAAAAAAAGAAACAAAAAAAAACTGTGCAAACATATAATTTTCAAAGAAGAAAGGTAGCAATTATCTTAAAGATTTAAAGTAGATTTTTGTTTCTTATTTTTTTTTTTTTTTTGTTTTTAACAAAAAACTGGTCAAGAAAATACATTTTAACGGTTTCCTCTTTGTTCAACCGTTAATATTATATTTCTTTATTCTTCTTTTTTCTGTTACTTTATTTTCTATGTATTTTTAAACAATTCTTTTTTAACTATAACAAAAAAAAAAAATTTTTTTTTTCTTTATCTTTTTTTTTTGTTCATTTTGTTGTTTCCCATAACCAAATTGGAAAAATTGTGCAGTAAACAAAGAAAATGAAATGAATAAAAAACAAAGGTAGATAACAATAAAACCATAATAAAAGAAACTAGCATAAAATACAAAAAAAAAAAAAATTGATATTAATTATTCAAAAAGAAAAACTGGAAAAATCAACGTCAACAACAGAAGAAATACAAACAATGGCAGTGGAATTGGAATTGGAAATACCGGAAAATGTGCAACGAATGAATGTGTTGCATGCTGTTTTCTTGCAACAATTTTCCTAGCTGTCTATCTGTCTGTCTGTTTGTCTATCTGTCATTTGGTTGTTGTGTCCATTTGTTTGTCCATTTGTGTCTTTGTTATTACTTCGGTTCACTGTGCATGGCCAACAGTTAAACAAACAACATCATTTCCCGTCTGCCACTAACAACAGCAGCAACAGTAACAAAAATTCATTATTTTAGGCCAGTAGTCATTGTTTTCCGACGTCATTTCTGAATTTACCAAGCTTTGCATTTTCCATTTTTTTTTTCTGTTTTATTGTCCATCAGAAGCCCTTTCACGTATTTCGTTCTATGGAAAATATGATGAATAATAATTAAATTAAATAAAAAAAAAAAAAAAAATCAGTTTGTCAGGTGTGGGATTCGAACCCACGCTCCCTCTCGGGAACCAGAGCTTAAATCTGGCGCCTTAGACCGACTCGGCCAACCTGACTGATGTCGAATCGTTGCCAAATGATGCATAAGGGTGAAAACTATATTTTAAGCACAACAAGATTCGTTCAAAACAGATTCAAACCCTTAAGGATTTTACTTGAATAGAAATTTTATATCTTTTACTTTAAGAATATAAAAAATAAATAAAAAAAAAATTTTTGTCTGTTTTTTTTTTTCAATCATTTGTTAATGAATTCTATATAATTTCACAGACATACACTCTCTCATGCACACACACACATACATATAAAGCAACAAATACAATTGTATTGTGTGTCGTCACACTTTTTAATCAGGCAAAGCAAATTTTAGTAAATTCTTGATAAGGCATAATAGACTTCTCTCCAATCACCATTCTCTCACTCTCTCTCTCTCTTCGGTACCGCTTATTTCACTCTATTAATCTCTCCCAGCTCAGTCAGCTGTTTTGAGTTTTAGATTCGTCATCAATGGTCTCTTTTTTTTTGTGACTCTGTTTGTTTTTTGTTTGTTCTCACGCATTAATTTTTGCGAGTATTTTGAATGCATTTATTTCTTGGGATTTTTCTAAGAAGCAAACAAATGTCATATTAAATAAATTTCATATAATAAAAAATAAGTTCTGACGATTTATTCATTTAAGTATTCATTCATGCGATTATTAAGATTTTTATCATACAAACGACTTATTGTTTATATGAATATAAAAGTAATCATTTTTTATATAGAAATCATGCTAAAAACGGCAAATCCATTAATATTATCTTTGATCTATTAAAAATGTCTTGTTGCAGGGCAAAAACTTGATCACTCGTGGAAAGATAACAAACTATAATGACCTCATTCTTATTAACAATACAACTTATTCTGAAAAGTAAATGAAATATGATAAAAATCCTTATATTGACAACAACTGAAGATATTGTTTATTAATAATGTTAAAAATACTTTGTAATCCTTTAACTTTTCCCAAAATAACATAAACAACTGTTATAGCAGAAAAACCAGTCTTCTTTTTATATCTGTGACTTCTGCGCTGTATGAGGTCTTTTGAAATGTTGTGGTGCTTAAAGAACTTTTCGTATAGAAGAGTTACTCGAATTCCACAATCAGGGGGTAATTGTATGATCAATAGTGAATGCATTAGTATAGTTTTGCATCCTAAAAATATAATTCTACATATTTAAAATGCAATGCTGAATGACAATTACAATTGTATTTTAAATTATCAATCCTTAAAAATTATATTATTTCATGTATTTAAGTTTAGTTATTATCTATTAAAGTATGATATGTATTTAGATAAGTTTTTCTTAAATCTAAGTTGTCACATTGGAAAAGAATTTTAACAGAATTGATGGATTCAATGAATAAAATTTATAGAAGAAAATAATAGCGAAGCTGTATGAAGGTTTATTTAATTTTCTGGTTCAATTCTTAAAACATCTTCTCTAATGGAAACAACAAAATTCATTTCATTGTCACAAGAATAAGTGATGATGACTAAGAACTGTCACTTCAGTTTAAAATCACATGATATTTGTATCAGATATTCTAAGTCGAATGAGAATGTAATGCAATATACTTATAGTACAAGAATTATATTGAAGTAATTTAGCTACCCCATGCATTGTAATTTTCATATTTCCCAAAACATGTCCAAAGTCATGTTACCAAACAAATTTAAAGGATCATTTAAAATATGTAGGACATTGATTTATGTTTCTGAGGAAATTTTCTCGACATTTGACGATTGATTCATTGAAACTGAAATACTTTGAAATGAGAACTTGTTGAGAAGAATATAGATTTTTGAAGCAGTTTAGGAATATAAATATGTTGTCAGTCAATTGTTTGATAGTACAATTAAATACTACTATACTGTACATGTTGTATCTGTTGTTGTTGAATACTTTTGAAGTACCCTTCACTCTTCAAAACTAAATAAATTGAAAATGTTATTAAGTTGAGTGGTGCATCCTTTTAATAAAAATATAAATAAAATAGTGTGAAAATTAAACCGGAAGTATTTTGACATCATGTCAATTGCATGTCATTGCACGTCACAATGTGGCGCCCCACTAGTGCCGCAATGGGTTGCCTGTCGATGTATAAAAAAAAAAAAAAACTTGTTAGAATGCTGCACTTTGTTAATAATAGAAGACTCTCAATGCGGATTTACTGTCACTCATTTGAAGTCATCATCCTGCTGCTTCTCCTTCTTTTCATCAACATCAGCATCCTCATCACATGAATTGGAGCAGAAATGTTATGCGGTCGCCCTTTTTTTCCCAACAAAGAACACACTTAGTTACACCCTTGCGGCATAGAGACACACAAACTCAGTTACTAGTTTCCTCAATATATATATAGATGTACGTGCATACAAATGTATAAACATACGTATGTATAAATGGTATAGTCATGTATGCATATGTGTGTCCATAGGTGAGTGTAAGATTACTGCGCTCATGACCATCATCCATAGAGTCTGCGCAATGCACATGAGATGATTACGTGAATTTCCGTATCGTAAGCATATCTTCTCATTTCACCACAACTTGGCTCAGTTTGATGAGAATAAAAATAATTTGCTCTCTCTTGTTTGTTAGTAATTTACACTCGGTCGACTGTTGACTTGATTGACTATTGTTGCATATGCATGCATTAGGGTTTAATATCGTAAACGATCTGAGCTAAGGCCTTATTCTATAGTAATGAACTACCCCAACAACAACAATGTGGAGTAGATGAAACGACCGGGCGGCACAAAGAGAGAGTCCTGCTGCTGCAGTAAACACACATACATGAAAGATACTTTGCTCTCTCAACGTGTAAGTGATTATTGTTTTGATGGCTAACGCAAGGCTAAGCCCAGTTTTGCATTCGAAAAGCGAAATCAGTGCATTTCGTGACGTCTTTCGTGCAATAACAAGGAAAAAAGTCTAAGCGCAACACGGCACATTGTACAAGCGACTCTGTGTGTATATGTGTCTCTCTAAATGTGCATGTGTGTGTGTGTGTAGGAGATACAGAGAGGAAAATAGAAAAACAAAATAAGCATTCTGAACTCGAATTCGGTTACTGGGTAAATTACAGAGAAAGTACGCCGAACTTTGTCTACGACGCAGTTGTTATTACCCAAATAACCTCGTCGTCGTCGGGGTCTCTGTGGCATTTCCCAATTGGACTTGGGTGTAACAATAACAACACCATTATTTTTTATTGAAGTGGCGCCACAAACATTGTTGCATAGAGATGCAATATGGTATTTTATTGCATCTTTTTTTTTTTTTAAAGTAAAATTGTATCTGTTTCAATTTGTATCTGGAACGACGCATAAGCAAAGCAAAATAGATGAAAAATATCCGCGCTTAGCGTGTAATGTAGGTCATAAATGAGGTGGTGGCATCTGTATTTAGTACGTGTTCCATAAAACAAATAACAAAAACAAAAACAACATCAAATCATAGGAAAAGTAAATTGTAGTTAAATTGTGCAATAAATAATTTTACGCAATTTCATTTCTTTTCTTTTTTATTTTGTTTCATTTTCAGTGCAACTTACTTTAAGGAAATTCAAAACTAATTTCTTTTTAAAAATTATCCAACATATTGAAGCAAGAAAAGTAAAAGAAACACCAAAAGAAAATAGAATAAGCAAAACATTGGAAAATCTCCCTTTTCATTTGTAAAAGGAAATGAAAATTGCGTGTGTTTAATCGATAAAGCAAAATAGAAGAAACAAACAAAAAATCAAGAAAAACTAAAGTGTATTCACATTTTCATTTTCATTTCCATTGCCTTTCGAAATATTTAACAAATTAGCTCAATTGCAATTGAGTGCGCAAAAAAACAAAGCAAAACAAAGCAAATTAAAGAAGAAGAAGAAATAGAATTCATGTTGAATTTTCTATTACTCTTCCAAGTCTTCTCTCCTCATATCAAGCGACGAAAACGTATCATTAAACCAACAAAAGCAAATCAATCAACCACCTAAAAAGATTTCAATATTGTCGCCCTCAGTGAAAATAGAAAAACATTCTTACGTCCATTTATTGGTTTAGCAGTTGCAACAATCAAATCATCAAATCCATCAAATTAAATTTAATTAAATTAATTCATTTCTAAATCAAAAATTGGGTTTAATTCAAACAAACGAAACAATCAAAATGGATTTCTATACAGTTAACCATACGGACGATGATGGTGAGTTCATTCCACTTTGTTTTAATGCTTCTTATAATTTTTGATCTTTTCAAATTATGAATGGCAATAATTTTCTATAAAATTGTATGCATTTCATATGGTTTTTTGAACTTTTATTAAATTCATTGAACTCTAAAAAATTTAATAATCGGTCAATTAAAAAACCTTAATAAAACACTCTAATTAGATTTTTCCAGGTATCAGTAGTAATATAGTTTTTATCTCACATACAAATATGTATATTGTTTAATCAATGAAGAAAGATTGTTGATTGTAATGCGTTCATAAGAATTTTCATTTTATTTGTTGAAACTAAAAAATTGACAGAAGATTATTTTAACTTCATATGATCCAGGAAACCTAAAAAGCAAAACTTAAACTTAAACTCCTTTTGAATCGAAGGGTGTAGCCACTTGATATTAATAAAGGAAATGAGTCGATAGCCACTGCTTTTAATTTTTAATTTTAATTTGTCATTTGCACTGACTGAAGTATTTTCAACCAACATTATGAATCGTTTTGCCATTAAAGAAATGTTTTATATTCGAAGTTTTGATAAACTTTTCTCCTGACCAATTTAATTTTGTAATTTTGTGGCAAAATCTTAAATAATTTGTTTAAACTCAAGAAAAACATGAATATGAGTACATAAATCTTATATTTTGTTTAACTGATAAGCTTTATTTCAGTTAAGTCTTTCAGTAAACGACTATGTGCCTAGAATATTTTGTTATAAATTAAAAAACCTAGTTACCTACATTTCTTTAAAAATTGCTCGTTTATCATTCGAATATTAGAAGGACAAAAGGAGCACTTGCTCTGAGAACAATGTCATACAGCATTCAACTTTTAAGTTTGCCAAGCAAAGTTGTAGTAGTAGTAGTAATTACTAGTCAGTAGGAAAGTCAAGAAAATAAAAGTCCGAACATATGGTTGATTGAGTCAATAGGCTAGGAGCGCTTGCTATGAGAGCAATGTCCTATAACGTTCTACTTAACGGTAGTCAGTTGCTATGAGAGCAAAGTTCTTTAACATTTCATTTATAAGTTTGTCAATTAAAGTAAAATAACGACCAATGGTATCTGTAATTAATGTCGTAAGTAGGGAAATGAGAATGTAAAATCCGATTTGCTTTTTTTCATTTAGTCAGAAATTCCATTTGACTTGCGTCTGATCTTGTCCGAGCTTATTTCGCAAGCAATTATAAAACAAAGAACTTCTAAACCACTTAACGGATTTTGTTACGGCATTCACAGTCATTTAGAGAATTTTTTGCGCGTTTCTAGTACTTATGGTATATCCATTCCATATTCAACCCCTGAAGTGTATGTCATGGATTTCTAAAAAGTTCTTTTTAATGTGGTCCAATATTCAATTGGCTAAAGTCTTGCTTATGTCATTTGGGTTATTTAAAATAATTTTTATTTTTGATAACATTTATGTATTGTATTTATTTGCTAAAGTTAGTCAGTTGATGCCTTTTAAAGTTTACAAGAATCTTCATATTTAGGTTCTTATAAATGGAAGGTTTGAAATTAAATCATAACACCAAAAAAGCGGCACAGCCGGCATTTCACATTAAAATAGAATAAAAATTGTTTCAAACAATCCTCAACTTTCCAAAGTTTTACTATTTTTATGCTTAAATTACAGTACTATCACTCCATTGTCGCATTCTTCAATCCATCAGCGGGAATCTCTTTTTCTACGAAGATATTTTCTTGAGTCCTTTTCTCCTCAATGCAAAAAATCTCTTATTGCTTATTTCCTGTATGATTTGTTGTAACCAATGCATGTGTTAAAGCAAACACTGCAAGGCATCTCTATCTTTTTAACCAATATGAGCATCGTATATTATATTGAACCCATTATACAAAGATATTTTAAGCAATTATTGTATTGTATTTCGAATCTTAAAAATAGGAAATGATGTAGCTATGAATGTCACAAAAATATGCCCTTAAGAGTCTTTCAAATATCTAGTAGAACACACAAAATGTGGTCATGTTTATTAAGAGTTTTCTATTTAAAAGTAATTGATGATTTTTTGAGCACATAAGGGAATATGATATATTGTAGAAGTATTCACAGTTAGAACAGCAAAAAAACGGTTCTATATTTTGGAACTTTGTGATGATATTTGGACAATATACACTTGTTTTAAAACTCCTCCCAGTTAGGCTAAAAAACCGCTAGATACATTTTTCTCATCACGCTTATAATTTTGTGGATTATATACGCTTTCTTCTGCTTGTATGATACAAATTTACTTTACTTTTTAGACTCGATATCTAAAATTAATGTGTTTTTCACAAGAAAGATCAAAATAGATCATTAATTTTCTTAGTTCTTTCTGTTTAAATTATAAGAAATAAATCAAATGATTATTTTTAATAACAAATTGATAACAATTCATTAAATACAAGATACATTACAATTAAGTAAATTGAAAGGGTTAATAATTTTTTTATGGTGAGAACATTTCATCATTTTATGGAACACAATAATAATTACCTGAAGTGGACAATTCCCAACGAAACTAATTCAAATTTCACTACAACCAATTTTCCATGATTTCTTCTCTTAACTACTCGTATAATATGATATGAAGATATTATCTATTATAAAAAAATTTCCATCGCGTGCAGATCTGCCATCAACACAACTCATTCGCTTCATTAATAAATTAAAAAGTGCCTATTAAATAAAGAAAAAGACCCACTTAACACAAATTTTTATCACAAACCACTTAAAAAGAAAGAAACAAAACCAGAGCCAAAGAGTTTAACCTCCTCGTTTATTTATCGTACTATGTACATATGAAGATGGAGGCATAGATCTGAATGAATGTGAAATTATGTATGTTGCTATCATCGGAAACTTGTTTAATGTGGCAGCAAATTAGTTGCAATTTTTCAGACAATTTAACATAATCTTGATTGTTCACGGCTTCATCAACGTCAAGTTACTTTTCCTCTACTACTCATTCTTTTAACTGCAACTAACTGCCTGCTGCAATGCACTTTCAAGTAGTATGTATCTCATGAAAGCAAAGAAAAAGATACATTTCTACTATGCCTTGCAAAAATATAATATTTGTATGCAGAATGCATTTTACTAGACTAGGCAACTCTGGCATGGAATGCTGCTGTCTAACTTTGATGAAGAAGTTGCTATTCACAAGTGTAAAGTAGTTGTGAATAAAAAGTATCACAACATGTGGAAATTCTTAAGCTAAGTGATGAAGATGATGATTATGATGATGATGATGATTTTGTGTAGCATAAGAAGTGTCTTCTCTATTAAGAAGTTGCAAGTCCACATTCTTGAAGATTAAGCTGCATGATGAGGAAATGCTGTAGGCGCAAGTGTCGCCTTGTCATTCTTTTTTTTCTTGATGCTGACTTCGTTTCATGTCCAACAAGAACAGAGTTTCTTAAACTTTTCTTGATAAATTTAACATGGAGCAAATAAATTTTATTTTACTCTACTTACACAAACCAATGAATCATTTTAATGTTTAATATATCAGATTTTTATGCAAATTACACAATTACAGTCTTCAGATTACTAGAAACTTATGAGTGGATTGCCATCCTCCCTTACTTTTCATCATCTTCATTATCATTATCATCTTTTCATCGCTAATTAGTGCTTCGAGGAGCATAGTTTAAAAAACTCTGATCTAGAAGATACTCATAGTACTCATCCATACAAAATGAAATGCAACCAAGTGTGGAGGCTTGGAAAATACAAAGTAAAGAAATAGCAATTCAACATAAATGACTTGATGATGAAGATGACGACAATGACGACGGCAAAGGAAATATGTACTCGTACTTTAAGATGTTGAAGACTTTTCTTGCTGTTGACGCCGACGACATTGACAATGGATGTTAGTCTATTCGTCCGTATGTCCCCATAAGGGAAAATGTGTGAAAAGAAAAGCAAAGGCAAATGCAAATGCAAATATTAAGAAAAAGTCATCTCTTTTGTGTGTATTTAGTCTCTTAAGTAAAAAGTCATGTTCAAGATTTTCAGTGCAAGTGAAATAACGAAAGAAGACGACGAAATACAATAAGAAAACAAAAATCAAAATCAAAAAAAAAAAAGATATTTTTTATTTTTGTATCTTTTATGAAGTAAAAGAAAAAAATGGAAACTGAGAACGTCTTCGTCGTGTGTCACGAAGCATGTTAAGCTTATGTATGAAATCTGATGCTTGTGTGACCTTTTTGTTGTTGTTGTTGTTGTTGTTGTTGTTACTGTAGATGGTATTCAATGCAAATGTATCTCATACATTGTGTATTGTGTATTATTGTAATAGTAAAAGTAATACAAAATAAGCAAACAAATGAAAACCATGAAAAACGTCAACTGTGTGTATGTTTGTCGTTTTGTTGTATGTAAGTAGTTGTCTCATTACAACACTAACAAGCTTATTTATGTACGCTTGAGCAGTTTTTCGTTGGCCACGGGTCATTTTAATATTGAAATAGCAGTCGAAACAGTAAACTATACAACAAGACGACACAAGGCTATAGATACAAAAAAGAGAACTAAAAAAAAAATAGCGTAACCCGAGCACATGTACTGACACTTTTTGCTTATTAACCAGCACCTCGAGACCCATAACTACCGCAAAGAGATGCATACCTTCGTGCCTGGCTAATTGACAATCTTTTACAGGCCATGACTTTAACCTTAAAAGCGTGGGCGTTTTTCTTTAAATTCTTTCCTTCATTTCCCTATCTCTTTTGTTTAGTTTCGTTTCGTTTTCTCCCTTCTTACTTCTCCTTCTGTGTTAATATCATCATCAAAGTCATGCAGAAAAGACAACGCACCTAAGTATGTACGAGTATCTTCCTTCCTTCTAACCAATTGAGCATTTTTTTTATTTCTTAGCCAACAGCGAAAAACGTTTAGCATGAATAAAACCATCACGCAAAGTATCTAAATATCTATGTGTGTGTATATCTGCATATGGTGTCAATGTGTGTACCATAACAATGCATCATTCCACGTCTAAGGCTAATGAAAATGTCTGTGTTTGTTTTATGTTTTGGTTTTACCTGTGTAAATAATCGTTCGCACGTGCTTCATACGCCGGATATTCTGTCTGGAACTAAGGTTGGTCCCAAAGGAAATATGGCGCTGTTAAGAAATAGTTTTTAATGAATATTTATTGTATGTACATGATTTTGCTGTAGGTACTAGGTACGATTGCTTTCTACTTACATTAGTTAAACTAGATCCCCCTCCGGGAAATTCTTCTGAGTTTTATATCTTTATGTATAGAACTCATATTCCTGGAGGGAACATTATTTTCATTTATAATTTGTGATCCAGGTTATCCTCTATAAATTGGATTTCTTGGCTACTACATGAATGAAAACATAATGGGGCACCAACCCATGGACTTTTTGGGGTTCGAATTGGTAGTACCTTTCGGTACGTAGTCTGACCAGAGGCTTTTTCTGGTACCACGGGTGGTCAGGAGCCCACGGAACTTGTTCTGTCCTGGCCAGCGGGTACGGCCCCCTTGTGGGAGTATCGTGGTGGCTATAGTTTAATACCCAAATGCGGGTAGAGTAATAACTCGACGTCGAGGGAGTCATATTCCAAATTTAATATGACTCTAATTTGGTACCTGCGGATATTTATCCAAGGGGACGTTGATTGACATTCAATCCATGTGCTTGGCACCGTGTTATATATATAAATAAATATAATGTCGGCAATATGTGGTATCTACAATATTATTAGTAATACATTCTCTGGACCATGAAAAATGAAAACATTAAGATCGTCAGTGCTGCCGAAAATGAGAAAATCCCTTTTCCTTTGGTTCATGTAAATGGAAAATAGGAATTACCCTGGAAATGCATGCAAATGGATGGCTGAAATTGTTTAAGATATGGCGCTCTTTTTGTTAAAATGACTGGATAGAAGCTTTTACCTTATAGAGCCAGCCATTTAATTACAGGTTCAAAGAAAACAAATAGTACAAAAAAGTGAATACTTGAAAATCCAAGCCACAACTTATAACTTTCGACGTGGATTATTAAGACAAGAGTGCTTCCTGCAGCACTGTAAAAAACTGGTATAACAAATACATTTGTGGTCTTTGTTCTCTCCACGACGAATTTCGTAAATGTCGTCCAAAATCGATTGTTTCTCCAGAAAATATCGATAATGATATTGCAAGATATTCATGTGATATACCGTGAAATTGAGTCATCTTTGGGTATTGGTATGACAAGCATTATTAACATCCCGTGTAAACTGACACTCGCTCAAAAGAAGTTTAGTGTTGATTGGTGCAAGAAAATGTTGAAAAAATACGTTCAAGGTGCATCAAAGGCTTTGTATGACATATACACAGGTGAAAAATCATGAATCTATACATATGAACCCGAAACGAAACATCAATCGACTGTATGGTTTTTCACAACTTTTACCATAGTCGGAGGGGAAAGAAGTGTTTCGAAAATTGGTTTAAATGCTTGCAAAAGTGCATTGAGAATATTTTCAAAAAAAAAAAAAAAAAAAATAACAATAATAATAAAAATGAGCAGACAGATAATGATGATTCCATTATGGATGAAAAGTTAAGATAGTATGAGCGTGGATGAAAAGGAAAGCATTGAAAGCCCAACGATCTACTACCGAGTGCAGGACTTTAACCATGCTAAAAGCTTCCGCCCCATGTCCTACTGTCCCCTCGGAACTGTCATTAGATAATTCGTCGGGAGGAAGGGAGGAGCATTTGTGCTTAAAGTCGGTCTGCCCCAGGTATTATGTGGGTTTCCTGTTGTACTGTCATGTTCGTATGTCGCCACTGCACATCAACAATCTGCGTTACAATGTACGGTTGAGCATTCGAGCGATCGACTTGTACTGGTAATCATTGCTTAGCAGAAGCCTATACTACTCGGAATGCAGTTGTCCTGTAAGAGTATGGATGTAGGACCTTTAAAATTGCTTGGCCAACAGCCCATTCTTGTGATTCTGTTTTCTTTCTTCTCAGACAAGTTTAATGGCAATAGGCGTGAAATATTATCCTAGCCATCAGTTGTTGTCATTGTCAGCATTTCACTGATTCAAAAAAATGTTATTCTTTGTATGAAAATCCATACAATATACTTGTTAACTTGGTCAGTAGACCATATAAATTTATCGTCAATTCAGAATTCCCACAAAATTTAATATGTAGTAAACACTTTTATATTGAAATGTTAATTTTTGCTTACTCGTTTCTATGTAAATATTTTAGAAATGTTAATCATTTATTTGATCAACTATTGAAATAATAATATTTTGTTTAATTGAAACTAGACCCGATAACTTTAAAGCTGAGAGATAATATACATAATACATATATATACATATAGCTTTATTTCTATTGTATTGATCGAGAATATATTATTTTTTCTATGGTCAAAGAACTAATAAATGAAACTTAATATTAGCGGATAATGCAGCTCTGAAATCTTCTTTCTTATACTTGTCCATCTACAAGCGCGTGCTATAAACTGTTACAAACCAGGCAGACTATCAATGGACTATCTGTAAGTGGTTTACCACTCGAATTCTTAGGAACAACTATTAAACCATTCCCAAAAGGTAATACTCCTTGTTTTTGACCATATAACATGTGCATTTTGAGATAACTTAAGCCATTAAGGACTAAAGGCCCATTGGGTTTCCACAGATACAGTGTGTTCTATTCCCTGGTTATCGAAACTGAAGAGTTGAGAAACTTCAAACCTGAAGTCCATACCTTTTAGATCATAAAGTTCATTGTGAAAGTATGAACTGAGTGGTTTTTCATGTTGAGAAAGGTCTCACTAAACTTCAATTGAATATTATCCCGATCGAATCGAAAATTCCACACTTATGTAGACTAAACAAGATTATTTGTTCGATAGACTAAATCTGTGTCCATTTTTGGAGTATTTTATTGCGCCACTGACATTTTCCGAAATCAATGAAATAAATGTATTTTTCTTTAAATCTCAATACAAATGAATAGACATAAATTAATTTGCTAGTTTAACCTCAATAAATCTTAAAACGAGATAAATATTCCTAATTCTAAATGATTCTCTATTACAAAACTTGAATTTACTTATGACTCATCAATTTTCCGTTGCCGGCATTTTCGAACGTGTTGTTTTATTTCAAATACTTCAAAAGATTTATGAAATAATAAACAAAACGTGTTCCAATTAAAATCTTTGACATTAAAACCCCAATTTAAGATATTAATTACAAAGAAAAAACAAAATACCTACGCTTATTTTAAACAATCGAACTGATTCATTTATTAAACTGATTGAGACGTGAGTGTTGATTTTCGAAAATTGTTAAATATACAATTTGCTATTTTCAAACAAGCAAAACAAAAGAAAAAATATACTTATTTCCAAATTTTGTCTATTGCTATGAATTGTTGTTCTGTGAGTTGGTTCTGTGTATACAATTAACTAACTATGCAAGCTATATAATTATTAAATCTATCTATGTACGAGTATCTATTTATCTATTTCTCTGTTGATTTTGTAAACAAATCATACACCCACAGAAACAGAAACAGCAATAGCAATACAGATACAATATTGTAGATACAAACAGACAAATTCATTGCAGTGAATTTATTAATTCCCCATGATATCGTCGCAGTATGCACACATTTGAATAGATAGATACATGCATTATTAAACTATCAAGTAAATGAATTTCACCTTGACGCTGAGACAATTGCAAACGTCATTGTCTAATTTACCCTAACACACAGCGAGATATAAATTACTAACATATTTGGAGAGCGAAAATGTGTAAAAATTTATTATAATAATAACAATATTATATGCATAATCATATTTGCGGTTTATTTAATCCAACCACAATGAAATGTATAAAGTGATAAAATAAAAAAAAAAATTGTACAAGTTTAATATTTAACTAAAACAAAAGTTCTCTCTAGCTGACCTCATCTCTTAACTCAATAAATGCAAATCTAACAGAACTTAAAATTCGGTTCCCCGATGTTTACATACCTTTCATACCACAATTTTTGTATATATTGAGTCAATTGAAGTTTGTAACGAACAAAAGGAGCCATCGGAGACCCCATAAAGTATATGTATGTATAATGAAATTTTGCATAAAGTTTTCTTTTACCAGACGCTGTACAATTTGTCGGAACCAGCCGAATCGGACAAGTAGGAGGGAACCTCCCATACAAATCCAGATTCAAATTCATGTTCTTATTAGAAAAACTTGTTTGTTTTTTGTATTATCGAACTGAAATTTAGATAGCATTAGTGTCCAATCTATTTTCACGAACCATGTCAGTTTCAAGACCCTAAGATTAATTAATCGTATACCTCCCATACAAACCCAGATTCAAATTCATGTTCTTATTAGAAAAACTTTTTTGTTTTTCGTATTAACGAACTGAAATTTGGAAGGAATAAGTGCCTGACCCATTTTTACTAACCATGTAAATATCACGATCCTAGGATTACTGAATCATATACCTCCCATACAAACCCATGTTAAAATTCATGTTCTTATTAGAAAAACGTATTTGTTTTTTGTATTAACGAACTGAAATTTGGACACTATAAATTTTTAATCTATCTCCGCCAACCATGTACATTTCAATACCCTAGGATTACTGAATCGTATACCTCCCATATAAATCCAGATTCAAATTCATGTTCTTATTAGAAACACTTTTTTGTTTTTTGCATTATCGAACTGAAATTTGGAAGGACTTTAGTGCCCGAGCCATTTTCACTAACCATGTAAATATCAAGATCCTATAATTATTGGATCATGTAGCTCCCATACAAACTCCAAATTAAATTCATGGAAAATTAACAATACTTATGATTTTAAGTAAATTTTATATGGGATCTATTACTTCCAATAATCGGAAATCTGTGGTTTTAACAAACCAGTTGAGTGGGACAATGCAAAGCACGAAATCTCTGAGATCAAAGTATAATGTAAAGGATGGATAAACATAACAAAATCAATCCTCCTCGTCATGTTAATATTTTCCATCTACTAAATGGTTTACATTTGGGCTCTCCAAAGCACGATTCTATGCGTTACAAACATCACGACAACGTGATAATATTTGTTCACATTAGTGAGAAAGGTATAAAAAAGTAAACATTATTATCAATTTTTTTGTTTTATTTTGAGTCGTGTATATGCATAGATACTTTTTTGTATACTAAATGACTCAACAACGAACATTGTAGCAAAAGAGAAAACAAAAATTTACAAATGAACCAAGTTAAGCGAACCTTAAAATCGGCAGCAACGCGTCAAAAGTAAAAAGAATTATTTGTAGAATGAGGAACCAGCGACAAAATGCTATACAGAAACACAAAAACAAAAAATAATAATAAAAAAAAAAGAAAACAATAAAAATAAAAAAGAAAGAAGAAAGATTTAGAACAAAAGCGAACAAGTTAATAGCTCTAAAAGTGTTAAGAAAGTGTTGAGTGGCAGTTGTTAACTGTTTGTTGCTGCGACGTCAGCCAAACCAACTCAACCGCAAGAGTCAACAATTTAACCCAGAGACTCACATCTAGGCAGACAGAGAGATGGAGAGAGAGAAAACCAAAGAGTTGGAGAGAATGGTATAGTACAAGCCCAAAGCCGGCAATAATGAACAGACTAGCTAGCGACCTGACCAACCGAAAGAACATTGCCGCTTTCAATGCGGAACTTCGCTCAGTCGTTAATTTAATCGTGCGAGGTGCAGAGCACAACGGATACTTGAACAAATTCATAAAGTAGCTAAAATATTGTACGTCAAAGTTGGCTATAGATACAAGGTTCTTTCTGCCTCTGCCCACTTTCAGACGCAGTTTTTATACAATATAATACATACATTTTGTTTTAGATAAGATACATTTACTACTCGCACTCGTCATACTCACCATACCCATGAATGATTTGTTGAAGTTAACAATATTTCAATGGGTTTTCTATAATATTTCTTTTTTTATATTATATTTATTTGCAGTACGTAAAATGCTTGACGACGACACACAACTTGTGTGGGCACGTGATCCTGCCGAGGGCTATATACAGGGTCGTATCTCTGAGATCGGTGCCAAGGAATTTGAGGTAATACCCATTGATCGCAAGCATGCCAAGCGTTCATGTCAATTGGATGATATATTCCCATCGTGTGAAGGCCCTCAGGATCATGATGATAATTGTAAGTAAAAAAGAAAAAATAAAATTTAAAACCTATTAAATGTAGATAAAAATTCTTTATCACTTGGAATATAAAGCAATTTCCTAGGAATTTATTACATAAGCGTGTGAAAATATTTTCTGGTAGTTTGATTGTTAAGAAATTGTAGATAGAAAGACGTTGAAATGGAGAGTAAAAGAAATATGTAAGAGAAAAGAATTTTAATTTACCTTAGATGATATCACAGTAATTGACATTTCTAACCAGAGAAAATTGAAAGTGTTAGAGCAATAATAACAATATGTAATGGTTTATTTTTGAGAGCAGTACACGCAAATAAATATTTGGGGAACTCGTTAATTTATGAGATCATCAAGTGTGATGTGTTATAGCTTTTTGTTTAAGAGATTTAAATCTTTTCATTGAATGAATATATCGACTCTTCTTTTCATAAATGTTCTATCAAAAAAGCAGTAATAGTACCAACTAAATAAAAAGAGTAAAGTTACAGAATAAAAATAAATAGTATTTAAAAAGGTCATATTTCGTCATATTTTCACATAATAAGAAATAACTCTCTTCGTAGAGAATTAAAGTAAGATAAGCATTTAAGTGTTGACTTAAGGATTTTAATTTTTAATTAAGCTTTTGGTTTTTGTTGGGCCTCTATAGTTTCACTAGTCACAGAGTAAAAAAAAATTCAGAAGAGTATTTCATTAAAATTGTTTAAATACATTTGGAGCTAATAGATGAAAGTATCAAACTACTAAGCAAAGGCAAAGATTCAAGATAATCCAATAACCTTTAATCCGTTTTAAACTGGTTTACATTTTTTATACTATAGTATTTAACTGGCGCACATTTCTATGCCCCCGATATAATGTTGGTATATGATTTCTACAATCATTGTTGTTATCCTAATATTGTTTCCTATAAACATTGAATCGGTTTTTTTCCTTGAAAAGTGATTGGTAGGAGTAATTTGAGTCGAAGAACTCTAAATGCTAAAAACACTCATCAATCTATGAATAATTGACACCAAAGAAAAGAAAGAAATGATAAAAAACTGATTGTATGTCGACACCTACCGGTTCCAAATATACTAAAGTGCCACCCAGGTGACCCCATAAGTCCAACAAAGAAAACTTCATCACAATTCACGGCATGGTTTTTTCCCACATCTTCAACAAACAGCGTTATTGTAATTAGATTAATTATTAATTTCTAGTCCACAATAAATATACATCACTCCGTCCATTGGTCAAAACCATTTGAAAATATGTACGTTCGATACTTTTTAAGATTTCCGCTTTTCAGACAAACAGACGCGGCCGAGAAATTTTCTTTTATGATATGTATAAATATGTATTATTATCATTTTAAATCTCGGCACAAATCATTAAAACGGAAACAAATTTAGAAAAGTGTATAAGATTTCTTTTAAGAAAGTTTTTACATATCGAAAATAAACACGTCTGATCTACATTTTTCATTTAATGTAATATGCAATTGAAACGTGAATTAGATCAAAATAATAAAGTAGATTTGTAACTACCGAAAGTAGTAGTAAGTAGAAAGTTAGTTGGTAAACATAATTTGGATACAGAAGTTTTAAAAATTATTTTTATACCAATATACGAAGTTTGTTACAATAGGTCACAGTGAGGAGGTGACTAGCTCGCGACCTTTCCCTAATGTACTTATATTATATACTAAACTTCTTAAACTTATTTGTTGTAATTTCTCTAAATTTCAGGTGAGCTTATGTTGCTAAATGAAGCCACATTTCTGGATAATCTAAAGATACGTTACTACAAGGATAAAATCTATGTAAGTAGTATAAAGCCCGGTAGTACGAGTAATCCCATGAATGGGCCTCCGAGGGGCAGTTCACATCTATAAGTTTTACAGCCCATTGTATTGCCTAAACTTTCATTCATGGGATAAAACAATAAGATGATACTATATTTTATTTATTAATTTCCAAATTCGTTTCTAGACCTACGTGGCCAATATATTGATTGCGGTGAATCCCTATCGTGAAATAACTGATCTCTATGCAACGGACACAATAAAAAAATATAATGGACGCTCACTGGGTGAATTGCCACCGCATGTCTTTGCCATTGGTAAGTAGAATTATAAAATCAATTTGTAATGCATATTTTTTTGTTTTTATTGGTTTCTCTATTAAGGTGTTTTTATTGTTCCATTCTACTTTCATTTACAGCTGATAAAGCGATACGCGATATGCGTGTCTACAAGAGCTCACAATCGATTATTGTTTCGGGCGAATCTGGCGCTGGTAAAACGGAATCAACGAAATATTTGCTCAAGTATCTGTGTCATTCGCATGACAATGCCGGGCCCATTGAACAGAAAATTTTAGATGGTAAGAGTCATTATTTGTTTATTGTCTTCTATGTTAGATTATGATTTCATTCAAAAACCTTGCAGCCAATCCTGTGCTAGAAGCTTTTGGTAATGCAAAGACTACGCGTAATAATAATTCGTCGCGTTTTGGCAAATTTATTGAAGTACATTACGATCCAAAGTGTAATGTGGTCGGTGGTTATATTTCTCATTATTTGCTAGAGAAGAGCCGCATCTGTTCGCAGAGTTCTGAGGAACGTAACTATCATGTCTTCTATATGTTGCTTGCCGGTGCACCTCAGCAATTGCGTGATAAACTGTCGTTGGGCAAACCGGATGACTATCGCGTAAGTTATATAACTTACTAAATATCACTACTTGAGTATTTGTATCCACTCATCTCATTTGTATTCTTTAGTATCTCTCTGGCTGTACTCAGTATTTTACGAACTCGAAGACTGAACAACTTATACCGGCAACACAGAAATCGCAAAAACATAAGAAAAATGGTCCCTTGAAAGATCCCATAATTGATGATTATCAGCATTTTCAAAATTTGGATAGAGCTTTGGGTCGCTTGGGACTTGCTGATGCAGAAAAACTTCAGATTTACTCATTGGTGGCAGCTGTTTTGCATTTGGGCAACATTTCATTCGAAGAGATCCCGGACGATGTGCGTGGCGGTTGTCAAGTTTCTGAAGCATCTGAAAATTCATTGACTATTACTAGCAACTTGTTGGGTGTGGATCAGACTGGCCTACGTACTGCTTTGGTATCGCGTGTTATGCAAAGCAAAGGTGGCGGTTTCAAGGGCACGGTTATCATGTAAGTTTGACTATTCACAAGGATTCACTACATAAGGATAATGTTTTCATAATTTTGTTCGTGCATTTCAGGGTTCCATTAAAGATCTACGAAGCAAGCAATGCACGTGATGCCCTCGCCAAGGCCATTTATAGTCGACTATTCGATCGTATTGTGGGTCTAATCAATCAAAGCATACCATTCCAGGCTTCCAACTTTTACATTGGCGTCCTGGATATTGCCGGTTTTGAATATTTCACGGTGAACTCCTTCGAGCAGTTCTGCATCAACTATTGCAATGAGAAACTACAAAAGTTCTTCAATGATAACATTCTGAAGAACGAACAGGAACTGTACAAGCGTGAAGGTCTCAATGTACCCGAGATCACATTTACCGATAATCAAGATATCATTGATTTGATTGAATCGAAATCGAATGGCATTTTTACACTTTTGGATGAGGAGTCAAAGCTGCCAAAACCATCACCTTCGCATTTTACTAGTGAAGTCCATAGCGCATGGGCCAATCACTATCGTTTGTGTTTGCCACGTTCCTCACGCCTCAAGGCACATCGTACACTACGCGACGAAGAGGGCTTCCTTGTGCGTCACTTTGCCGGTGCTGTTTGCTATAACACCGAACAATTTATTGAGAAAAACAATGATGCTCTGCATGCTTCACTCGAGGGCTTAGTACAAGAATGCGATAATCCTTTGCTGAATATACTTTTCTCTTCGGGTAGCAAAACTGCCATACGTGGCAAGTTGAACTTTATCTCAGTTGGCTCTAAATTCAAAACTCAACTGGGTGAACTAATGGACAAATTGGAACAGAATGGCACTAATTTCATACGCTGCATCAAACCGAATAGCAGAATGATTGATCGCCAATTCGAGGGTGGCCTCGCCTTGGCCCAACTGAAATGCTCTGGTACAATTTCAGTGCTTGAGCTCATGGAGCATGGCTATCCATCGCGTGTCCTCTTCAGCGATCTCTACAATATGTATAAGTCAGTGCTGCCACCAGAGTTGGCTGCCCTGAAACCAAGAACCTTCTGTGAAGCAGTTTTCCAATCACTTCATCTCAGCTCGAAAGATTTCAAATTTGGCATAACAAAAGTATTTTTCCGGCCAGGAAAGTTTGTCGAATTCGATCGCATTATGAAATCGGATCCAGAAAATCTTTTAGCAATTGTGGCTAAGGTCAAGAAGTGGTTAATTCGTTCACGTTGGGTGAAGTCTGCTCTTGGTGCTCTTTGTGTCATCAAATGTAAGTTTGCAAGCTCCTTCCCATGGAAATATTTTCTGTAATGTTGTAATAATGTATTTCTGTATAGTGCGCAATCGCATCAAGTATCGCAATCGTTGCGTTGTCATCATACAGCGGATTGTACGTGGATTCTTGGCACGCAAACAACATCGTCCACGCTTCCTGGGCATTGCCAAAATCAACAAGATACGCGCTAATGCACTGAAAACAATTGAAATCGGTGGCGGCCTAAAGATTGGACGTGAAGAAATTGTCAACGAAGTTAATGGCATTTATAAACAAGTAGATGAGGCGATTAAGAAGATCAAGGTATGTACAATATTTTAAATTTATGATGAAAAGGAAAAATGTAAGTTTTATTGATCGATTTCAGTTTAATCCAAATATAACGACAAGAGAAATCGATGCACTCTATACAAATGTTATGGCCAATATGAACAAATTGACGGTTGATTTGAATACAAAACTGAAGGAGCAACAACAGGCTGAGGAACAAGAACGTTTACGCAAAATCCAGGAAGCCTTGGAAGCAGAGCGACGCGAAAAAGAGGAAGAAGAGCGTAGACTACTCGAAGAAGCTGAGAATAAGCGACTGTAAATTCCATTAAATTTATGATAAATTATATTTGAATTCATGATTTGTATAAACTACAGCAAAGCAGAAATCGAAACACGACGCAAAGTGGAAGAAGCTCAACGTTTACGACAAGAGGAGGAAGATCGGAAGGCCGCCTTGGCATTACAAGCTCAACTTGAGAAAGAAGCAATGGATGAGGCCAAATATAGACGTCAATTGGAGCAAGAGAGACGCGATCATGAATTGGCATTGCGTTTGGCAAATGAATCCAATGGTCAAGTTGAGGATAGTCCGCCTGTGATACGCAAGTATGTGAATTTATTATACAAACTTAGTTTCGAAATGGAAAGAAATAGTAAATTAAGGAAATTTAGGAGAATTAGTAGGAGCTGTTTTTTTGTACATAATTTACGAGAAAAGGGGGAAGGTTAATAAGGGAGGGGGATTGATTATTTAAAAACTAAAGGCTTAAACGAAATCAAAAGAAATGATGGATATTTAACTTTGATTCATTCGAAGACATTTACCCTTTCCACACAAGTCTGGGCATGTAGTCTGAAATATTATTTATGAATTAAGTTGAAGTTCAAAAAATTACTAATTACTAATAGTGCCATTTAAAGTTTCAAACTTAAGAAATTATAAAGAATTTGTTATATTATAAAAAACACAGAGGCAACATCAAAATAACATGGAATCTACTTGTTCTCATTGATGCTAATTGATATATATTGATATATATGGTAAGATATCCGTGTAGAGTCATGGTTTTTAACAGGCAGATTTATTGGGCCAGACTCGGTTTCAGTACAAAAATTTAATTGAAATTTCAGATTAAATTTCAAAGAATTCTTTGTGAATACCAGAATCTTGGTGGGACTTTTATTATGTATGTGGTTTGCCACAATAGGTCACAGTGATGAGATCTTTCTCCCAATCTAATCTTATCTAATCTTTCTTAAGAATGGTTAGAATAATCTTTATTAGTAACATAATAATCGTGTGAAGGGTTGATGACAATTCAAAAAACAATGTATAAAAATACAAAGTCATAGATCCTAAGTTAAAAATCCTTTGAAATATAAAAGTTTTACTTTTCAAATTTGTTTATGATTATAATGAAAATCATATGTATATGCATAAGATTGGATTTCTGATAAGGTACAACTATATTTGATATGTAAAGAACAAAATTTTAAAAGAAATACTTATTTATCATTTATATCACAAAACCTTAATTTTCTTTTCCTATTCCCCAATCACCACCAACAAAACAAACAAATAAAAATCCACAAATCAAATCAAATCAATCAAAAACAATCTTATACACACAAATCCAGTGGTCAAAGTGATGTTTCGCCTATGGGTCCAAATAAACTTATCAGGTATACACAATTATTTGCACGAAAATTCTCCAATATTTTTTTTTTTTGTTTTGTATTTATTTCTTTTGTTTATTGCTTTATAGAATATTTTACTCTCTCTAAAAGAAAACAAAACAAAGAAACAAAAAAAAAAACAGAAATGCTTTTCTTATTTCTTTATATAAAATTAATATTTATTGTATTATATATTTTTAACAAATCTGGTATTTTTATGCTATAAAAAATTAATGGAAAATTCTTTTATTTATATTCTTTTCTTAAAAATATTTTACAAAGTTTTTCACAAGTTGTGTCAAACATTGCTTCTCGATATTTGAATAAGTGAGTTTGGTGTTTGGTTACGCTTCTCTATTCTTGTAATCGTATTATAATCAAATCAAATCCTAACAATCGTACAAATCTCGAATTCATTACCACTAACTTACTGCTTACTAACCATCCACCTATTGATTATGTTAAATAATTTAATTGATTTTTATTGTTGAATGTAGAAAAAAACATTACGTACGAGTATGTACTTCACTTAAAATATTATACTTTTTTTTTATACATATTTTATTTTAATTATTAATTTTAATTTATTTATTTGTTTTGTAATAAAACATATTTTTGTGCGCTGCCATCTTTTAAATAATCATATACTAGAGTACAACTAACTTATGTGCCTCCTTTCGTTTAGTACATTTTGATTGGAATAATATAATAATAATGTTTTAATTTCTATTGTGCGCGTGAATTTCAAATTAGATCCGAAAATGTGCGGGCACAGCAACAGGCCTTGTGTAAACAGAAATTTGATTTGTCCAAGTGGAAATATTCAGAGCTACGCGATGCGATCAATACATCCTGTGATATTGAACTATTAGAGGTGAGTAGCAGTAGTGCATTATGTTAATACAATAAGTCTATATAATTGAAATTAAGAATAATCAAAAATTACAGACGATAACTTGGGTTTAATCAAAAGAAAAAAAAACAAAAAAAGAGGAACCTTTCTTACCCTAAAAAGTCCTGTTTATATGTAAAATATTATGAAAGCCTTATAATTTTAAATTAGAGAAATTTTTTTATGGAAATATAGCCTCACTGGACTTCAATTGTTCCGACTTTCAATACCATAAACTAAGACATTCAATGTACGATTTAAGTAAAGAAATATGAAACAGACTTCATTTTTAGTTGTTTGTTTTTATAATTATTCATTTAGTATTCAAGTGGTCTGATTTTGCCGAGCTCTTATATATATATTATAACTGAAAATATATAAACAGTGAAATTCCAAAAAGAAATTAGAAAACATGTTGGATGTTTCTTTTTTTGATGATTTTTCATATTGAAATCTCATTTTAAAATCTCAAAATTTAAGTTAGACGGACCTACTGTTACACACACACAGTATACAGGAAAAACTAACAGAGTTACATCTTTCGTTGTACAAAAGAAAAATATTTTTGTTTTAATTTTTATGCCCTATATTTTGAATTGGTTTGTATGAAACTATTACTTCTGGTTTTCAATTGTGCCAATGTACAAGTATAATAAATACAATAAATTAAGATCATTCAACCTTCAACTTCAGAAATATGCTTTAGAAATGTAAAATAAATTAGATTTGAAATGATCGGTTTATACATTGATACATGGTGATTTTGTCTATCTATCCGATAAAGTTTAGTTTTTAAGTGGTAAAACGAAGAATGGATATAAAGTTTCACACTATATTTCCAATTGAAATATTTGTTTTGATATGATGACTTGGGCTTCTAGTACAAACTTCAAGATGATCTCAGTTCATTCAGAAAGAAATTTCAGCTCAAAGCCTTACAATCTAATTGACTTAATTATTAAAAGGATAGATAGCACAGAAGGACCAATTTGTACACATTTTTTACCAAATAACATATTTTTGGACAAACTTGTTATTTATATACGAGTATATGGATCCATTCTTTTCAGTGCCACCACAAAAAATTACTTTTCCAAGCCTAAGTGTGTTATGGTGGACCTTACCATGATTATTGTATACAACTATCAGATCAGCTTAGTTCAAACAGAAAACAATTTTAGCTTATAGGGAATATGAACAGACAAATACGACCAAAGAAGGACTTACTTATACCCAGAAACTAATTTTCGAAAAAAATACTTGTCAGCAGACTACTACTCACTATAACAATAGGTCAAACTTTCTGGTCAAAGTGATTTCAAATTTGCATATTTTTTGTTAAACTGAATATTGCACGTATATGTTTTTTTTTTCTTTGCAGGGCTGTCGTCAGGAATTCCATCGTCGTTTGAAGGTCTATCATGCCTGGAAGGCAAAGAACCGTAAACGTACAACAATGGAGGAGAACGAACGTGCACCACGTAGTGTAATGGAAGCTGGTAAGTGAATCAATCAATCAATCAATCAGTAAATAGGATGATTAATTGATTTTATTTTATTCTATTTGTAGCCTATAAAGCGCCACCCATTGTGCAGCCAAAACAGGAAATTGTTACTGCCCAACATCGTTACTTCCGTATACCATTTATGCGAGCCAATGCCCCAGAGAATAGTAAGTAGTGTCCATACATTTTCATAATATGATACATAAATTAATTTATTTCTTTGTTGTTTGTATAGCAAAACGTGGTCTTTGGTATGCACATTTTGATGGTCAATGGATTGCACGCCAAATGGAGTTGCATGCTGATAAGACGCCCATTTTACTTGTTGCCGGCACAGATGACATGCAAATGTGCGAACTCAGTCTCGAGGAGACTGGTCTGACGCGTAAACGTGGTGCTGAGATACTCGAACATGAATTCAATCGTGAGTGGGAACGTAATGGTGGCAAACCATATAAGAATCTTGGTTCTAAATAAAAATGAAATCAAATTGATGAAATGTGTGTGCGTGCGTGCGTGCGTGCGATGATGTTGTGTGTGTCTGAGTCACGGCGCACATATAGGAGCCAAAATCAAAACTGAAACGGCATGGCATAGCAAGTATAATAAGCACAGAAAAATAGGCAAAATTTGAATTGAATAAACAAAATTTATAAAAATGAAATTTCCTACATAATCATAATTTTGTTTTAGATGCAATTCAATGCAAAAATGAAAAAAAAATCTAAGTACATACATACATATAAACAAATACATAAGTATATTTAAACATTGGTTTTTTGAAATTGTGCCTTCTTCTTCTCTATGGTGATGAAATTCAACTATATTTTCATTTTTTGCTTTTGCTTTTGGCTCTCAACGACTACAATAGAAATTTCTTTGCAATTTTTTGTGTGTTTTTCTTTAACTACTTTCGATTTCAATTTAAATTTAAGTTTTGTAATTAATTTAATATGAGAGAAATTGAAATTTATGTGTAGTTTTTATGTGCTGCCTGCAGTATTTTAAATCTTAATGAAAAACATATTAAGCAGAAACAAGAATGTGAGAGAAAAGGAAAAATATTAATAATTATAAACTAAATGATATCATAATATACACAACATACATAATATATACCCTACAACAGAAATATATACCCTACATACGAGTATGTATATCTATATACATATATTCTATATTCATAACAACGTTAGCCTATTTTATACTTTTTTGGATAATTTGTATAAGCAAATATAATACTGATGATGATGATAATGATGATGATTATACACGCATATATAAAACTTAAAATTAATAAAATAAAAATCAATACATTCATTCAATAGAAAAGAGTAAATTACATATTAATTTATCAATATTAATTTATAAAATAAAAGAATTTGCAGGGTTCATTAGTCCGTTGGTTTGATGCCATGAATATAATGAATTCATTCCATTGCCATCGTTGTTCTTCTCACTATTGTCACTTAGAGTCACAGCACTCAAACTTAAAGTTGGTGTCCGCATGGAATAATTGGATCTTATTGGAGGCCTTGAAGCAGCAGCTTCGGCAGCAGCAGCAGCATTCCTTCTTTCGTTAGCCAACACCATTTGCTCCATGCGTCTTTGTTGATAGGAAATGTATTGGCGATCTTTATTGATGCGTTCCTTTTGCTTGGCAATTTCTTCTCGCAATTGCTTTAATATCTTAATATATTCATTATATTCGTGTTTGCGTTGTTTATGTTTCTTACGTTGTTCAAAAACCGAATAAGAATCGAGTAATGCCCTTTGCTCGGCCTGAAATTTAGCTGCGCTCTCATAACGTTTCAATAGACTTTGAGGATCTTCGAAACAAATTGTTGTTGATTTTGGCATATTATTTGATATCTCTACAGCTCGATAACTTCGCCCACACAAGGGACACTGCTGCGCCTTTGGAACCGAGTTTTTGCGCACATTTAATGCGCAGTTATAGCAAATAATGTGATGACATCTTGTTATGTAGAATTTTAAATCATTTTGCATTTGTTTTTGTCGAAAACATTTATTACAATATAAAGGAAACATTGCAAGTTGAATAATTATTTAATGAAATCATACAAATTGAAAATAAATGCACTTTTCCTTTGTTTTTCTTTGATTGTTTGTTTGTTTCTTGCATTGTTTTTGTCAAAACATCACTATAACGGGAGTTTTGCAGTGCTGCCAAGGCCTCCTGACAGTGAACTAAATGGTGAAGATGAGCTAGCATGACCATGAAAGCATGACCAAATGGACCACAAGGGTATGACCACCGGATATTGGTGGTGGTGGTGGCATTGGAAAATCTTTAACACAAACAAAGCGTAGAATAAAATAAAGATAAATAGATAAAAAATTAATAAATTTGATCAGATGTTATTAAGAAAGGAGCACTTTTTGTTGAGATTTTAAATTACAATCCATATTAGCAAGTAGTATGTATGCATTTAATGGTGCCAAACGAAGTGAGAAAAGAAAAGTAGTGCCATGTTACAAGAAACATTTCGTCTAAGGGTAAATATTGTTCACATGTTGATATTATATTATGCATTATTTATTTATTTATTTACAGGATTAGAATTATATTATGTAACTTATACTTTTATTTAAAATCCATATAAAGTATTAATAGTCTAAAGAAAAAATTTTCCAACAACAATATAAAATTTATTGTAATACGTACCCCGTTTCTCCATTTTGATGACTTTCTTAAAATGACCAAAAACTGACCAAAGCGATAAAGGCGTAAAGACTAAGCAAATCCCTGTGACATAAAGCAAAATAGAATAGATTTGGATTGTTAAAAGATCATTGCATACTTGTAGGCATTCCATATAATATTGAAAAAATGTACAGAAAAATAGAATTTGGTCGGTGATGTTAGTCAGTCATGTTGTCGTTTAGTTTCGTGACAAGTTTCTCCTGTTTAACATAAAATACATAATTAGTAATTTTTGTGGTGTTTATGTTTATCAATATTTTCATTAGGATTTTAAAGTCTTCGCATTTAATAGTAAGTTGATAGTTTTGTTGTTAAAGTTGTTTTTTAAATAAAGAATGCAAGTTCATAAATACTAAGAATACTTAAGAACATAATAATGCGTTAGTGTATAAAATAAAATGCCATTAAAAAGTTGAAGAATTGTACTTTTCATTTAAATCTTCAGTTTTCTTCCAGAACCTTAAATGCGGTTGTTACAGGAACTTTGGTATATACGAAATTTAAGACCAGTTGCAATAAAAATTTCAATTATATTATAATATCATATTAAACTATATATATTTACCAATTCATTAGTAAAAGTTTCATTCAAATCAGTCCATTAGTTACTGAGATTTAAGCATAAGAGTATTTTTGAAAAACGACATCTGCTTGCTGTGCATTTCTGTTTGCCTGATACTGGGAGCCAAAATTTGTATGAAAAATCAGCGAAATTTGTGGTTCAGAAAAAAGCAATAAAAAGTATGCAACACTTTTTTCACTTCTTCCGATGGTCTTGAATAGTCAACTTTATTACAAAGAATACCAAATTACTTGAGAATATTTATCTTGAGGGAAAACTAAAAATGTCATTATTAAGCTTAAGAATTCTACTTTCCATTTAAATCTTCAATTTTCATCCAGAACCTTAAACTCGGTTGTTACAGGAACTTTGGCATATACTAAATTTAAGACCAGTAGCGATAAACATTTCAATTTAAATATAATTTCATATTAAAGTATATATATTTATCATTTCATTTGTAAAAGTTTCATTGAAATCGGTCCATTAGTTACTGAGATTTAAGCATAAGAGTATTTTTGAAAAACGACATCCGCTTGCTGTGCATTTCTGTTTGCCTGATACTGGGAGCCAAAATTTGTATGAAGAATCAGCGAAATTTGTGGTTCAGAAAAAAGCAATAAAAAGTATGCAACACTTTTTTCACTTCTTCCGATGCTCTTGAATAGTCAACTTTATTACAAAGAATACCAAATTACTTGAGAATATTTCTCTTGATTGGAAAACTGAAAAAGTGATTAGAAAGCTTAAGAATTCTACTTTCTATTGAAATCTTCAATTTTCATCCAGAACTTTAAGTGCGGGTGTTACAAGTGCTTTGGCATATACTAAATTTAAGACCAGTTGCAATAAAAATTTCAATTGTAATATAATTTTATATTAAAGTATATATATTTACCATTTCATTTGTAAAAGTTTCATTGAAATCGGTCCATTAGTTACTGAGATTTAAGCATAAGAGTATTTTTGAAAAACGACATCCGCTTGCTGTGCATTTCTGTTTGCCTGATACTGGGAGCCAAAATTTGTATGAAGAATCAGCTAAATTTGTGATAAAAAAAAAAGCAATAAAAAGTATGCAACACTTTTTTCACTTCTTCCGATGGTCTTGAATAGTCAACTTTATTACAAAGAATACCAAATTACTTCAGAACATTTCTCTTGATTGGAAAACTGAAAATGTCATTAGAAAGCTTAAGAATCCTACTTTTTACTGAAATCTTAAATTTTTATCCAGAACCTTACATGCGGTTGTTAAAGGAACTTTGGCATATACTAAATTTAAGACCAGTAGCGATAAAAATTTCAATTTAAATATAATTTCATATTAAAGTATATATATTTACCATTTCATTAGTAAAAGTTTCATTGAAATCGGTCCATTGGTTACTGAGATTTAAGCATTAGAATATTTTTGTAAAACGACATCTGCTTGCTGTGCATTTCTGTTTGCCTGATACTGGGAGCCAAAATTTGTATGAAGAATCAGCGAAATTTGTGGTTCAGAAAAAAGCAATAAAAAGTATGCAACACTTTTTTCACTTCTTCCGATGGTCTTGAATAGTCAACTTTATTACAAAGAATACCAAATTACTTCAGAACATTTCTCTTGATTGGAAAACTGAAAATGTGATTAGAAAGCTTAAGAATTCTACTTTCTATTGAAATCTTCAATTTTGATCCAGAACATTAATTGTGCTTTTTACAAGAACTTTGGCATATACTAGATTAGTCGTCATGTTTTATAAAACATGCAGTGTTGATTAAAGTATATTAACAATTATTGTAATTTTATTTAGCTAAACTAAACTTATTTTTCATTAATGACGAATGAATGAAAATCGATATCACTACATTCAGAACCTATTATTTTTTGAATCTTTTCCGCTTTTTATTCATGGGCATATGACGAGCAGAAAATCATTTATTGCACCTTTCCAGTCTTAGCCCTTGATATTTTATTGTCGACTCATATGAAATAAATAAACTCCATTCATCAATCAGGCAGACTGGGAAAACACTCAATCTTTATATAAGAATTCATCACTACCTTAGTTGATTAATGAAAGCCTTTAATTATATTTTTATTTCTTTTATTCATTATATGTATTATTATTATTTTTATTTATTTACAACTTTGACAAAAATTTATTGCTTTAAATATTTTCTTTTTTTTACAAATTTACACATTTTACTATTACATTTCTTTTTGCTTAATATGTAGATACAAGATACAAAATACACATTGAAAGAATATTTCACATACAAATAAAATACAAAAACAGAAATGCAAAATGATAAACATAAATTTATGACTTGGATTATATATACAAATCGGTATATATCTTATAATGTATACAATATATAATTTTTGCAATTGATTTTCTGTTTTCATTATTTAAAAGAAATATTATTAAAATATTTTATATAAATTTTCCATTATTATTTTCTTTCTTTGAATTGTGAAAAAGATGCAATAAAATATGTTGAATACAAAATTTACAAATGAATAAAGAATAATTGAATGTGAATTTTATTTGTATTTAATTTTCAATTTTGTTGACTTATTGTGGGTCAATTGTTTGTTTATTACTAATTAAGGAAAGATTTAACAGATATTGAAATACAGATAGGTAAAGGGAGGGAAGGGACAGGTAGAGTGAATTGATAGCAAGTGGGTGTGAAAGAGGAAATACTGTCAGTGCGTCGTCAGTCTTAAGCTACTTTTCTTTTGTTCCCATTGGTGAAATTTGAACAAAAAAAAAAAAAAAATTAAAACGAAAATAAAAATAAAAAAATACAATTGAATCTCAATTCTTGGGAACTCTATTAATCGATAAGATGTGTATTAACAGGGGTGCTAAGTGGTTGTTTTTATACCTCTAACGAATTCAAGAAAGGGATTCTTAGAATTTTTCATTTCAGAGCGAAACAAAAAACATAAGCATCATAAAGAGATTCAATTATGTTATAAAGTATGTGAAGACTGAGGATTAAGAGAAGAAGGTGGGTGGGTAAAATTCAAAAAATTATTAATTTAACAAATAATTAAAAATTTTCCCAAATTCTTTAGTCGTTTTTTCGTTTTATTTTTTCTTTTGTAAAATCTTATAGAAATAGAATGTTAAACTCCATGAAAAAAAAAGTTTAAGGAAAAGCTTAAATGAAGAATTGAGGGAGGGTTGTGGTGGAAAATGAAATTTGTTAGCCACTCATAAATTGATGGCACAAAATTGTAGTTGTAGTTGTCTAGTCGCAGTATAATAGTTTAGAACGCTTCCTTTCATCCTTTCTCCATTCCATTCTCCAAGTCCTTTGCTCTTTTGTTTCGGCATATACTTTCGTTTTAAACAAATAATAACAACAGCAACAACAACAATATACAAATTATAAAATATACATATAACAACAACAACAACAGCAGCAACAATGACAGCCAAGGATGTTGACACTGCAAGAATAAAATAGAAAAAACCAAAATTAATTAGATTTTGTTAATTTTGAAAAAAAGAAAACTAAAGCTAAATTTCAACCTATTTGTTGACATCATGATTATACCGAAAAACTCCTTAACGGCGGACTAAGATCTAAATATTAAGGGGTAAATTCATAATCCACAAGAAATTCTCACCTGGAGGATACTTTTGATTTGCACTAGGCAAAATTTTGGTAAGCCTTTGTTATGATGTTTGATGGGAAAACCATCAAAATGCCTTGAACTAATGCATTAAGACTCAAAGTTAAAACATTAAATAGTAGACATATGGCATATCAAAATGAATAGCCAAGGACAAATGAGTACTGATAGAACTGAGCACAGCAAAGTAATGCATCATCATGTACTAGATGGAACAAACTGCCCACCCTGCCCCGTTATGCGGAACTTCCTCGAAGTTCCATCCTTGCATAACATTCAAAGAAGAACCGCCTTCATTAAATATTGTAACCTATCCAATTTAATATAACCTTTTCTTATGCTTCCGGACTTAAAGGGTACCAAACGGAACTCCATTCTTAAGGCTACGCTATACGTCCGTCCTCAGGCCATATCTCATGAACCATAATAGGTAGAGAGTTGAAATTTTCATAGGGTGTGTAGTTCAAGGCAACAGTAAAAAATACAATATTGAAACCAAAATATATTCAAAAATTTAAAAGGATCCACGTGCAAAATACATATGGGCTTGTATGGGAGCTATACGATATACGATCCAGTAATCCTACGGTCTTAAAATTTACACGGTTGGAGGAAATGGATTAATAACTTATAGCATCGAAATTTCAGTTTGATTGGACCACTAGGGAGGGTACCTCCCATACAAACCTCCCATTGAAATTCAGGTTCAGATTAGGAAAACTTTTTTGCGAAATTGAAATGAAATGTAGACACTATAAGTTTTTCGTACAACCGCTAAACATTTGTTGGAATCCCATACAAACCCCCATTTGGTACGGAACCCTCTGTGTACGAGCATGACTTGCACTTGGCCGATTTTTTATTATATTTATACAACGATTTTTCAAACAATAAATCTTTGAGGTCACGTTGCCTAGGACGACTGTCCTAAGTTCTACATTAATACGCTATAAATGGCTCGAAATAACATTTTTAAGATCATAATCATAGTTAGATAGATTAAGTAACGATGATGCCAACTAGCAGAGGCCATTATTATACTACAATGTGTATCCCTTTCCTGCCTAAACTTTATAGTTCTAAATACCCAAAAGGCCTAAGTTGTCGACATATGCTAAATAGAAGAATCATAGTTACCCAGTCTTTGCATTTATATAGAGAAGGTGTGCTGGATTCATTCCATTTCCTCATTTTCCTTACATCTACTACTACAGAAGGCATCCGAATCTGAACTTCCAGTCTTCTTACATGACTGTCTATTAGACAATGTTTAGTGAGGGCTTCAATATAAATCCTGTTATAGATAAATAAAGATGCTCCTCAATCGACTCTGACATTATGTCTGCACTAATAAGCAAATATTAAATGTAATTAAGACCAAAAAATATTACAAAATGTAATTTTAATGGTGAAAATTAATTACGCCCATTTTAATAAGCCTTTAGTTGATTCTTTTCTTCCTAACCTCAGGTTGCAATCAATCCTAATTGGTAATATATATTCATCCAATTTTTGTTACCAATTTCCCAATTTTTCTTTTAAATTTTGTGGAAATGTTACTCTCTAGTATTTTAAATGTAAATATAATGGAGCAGCAAAGTGTCTAAATGGCAGAAGTTATGATGATAAAGAGGATAAGGCAACAATGGCTTCAAATATCTTTTGAGGTTCCTAAACTTTTCACATTGGCTTCTTGGGTCTGTGGCATCACAACGGTTCTTTAGTGGTCTAAGTTTTCTGGCCTTAGTATCCGGCTAACATTTCTTTCTAACCTAAAGGAATGAATGCTCCAATAATGTATACACCAAATTTGTTAGTCGATCAGTTTATATAAAAAATTTGAAAATAAATGAAAGTAAAATAAGTTAATAAATTTATTTAAATTCTTACCTTTCTTTTACTATAATTTCTTATGAAATTACTTTATTTGTTCAGTTCACATCTCTGCTTCTTTTTTTTCTAAATCCTTTGACTATTATTGTGCATTTCTTTGTGATTTCACACCACTTGCACCGTGGCAAATGCACTAAATGTGACTTTCTTTGGAAATTCTGGACCCGGTGAACCACGTGTCTTAATAACGGGCTTCAATGGTTGTCGTGGCTTCAAGGATAACAAACCAGCTGAGGCAGCCAGCTCACGTAGTCTCTGTGAGAAGCCACCACTACCATGATTTGTTGCTGTTGCTGTTGCTGTTCCATGATGTTCCAGACCAGCGCAATCAAGTACATCAAGACCATTTGTTGAGGCTGCTGCTGCTGGATGAATTCGATAAACTTGTGCGGTAGCCGTGGGATAAACAAGACTTGCTGTTGCTGTTGAATTTGTTGTTGCAGATGCATTCGTTCCAAGATTTGTGGCATTGGGACTATTCGCTGGTGTTATATAGCTAAAAATGATAATGAAATGAAAGAGAAACATATTATTAAGTTTCAAGCAAATATATGTTTGATTGATTAGTCAGAGTCAAAGGTAACAACATCAGTTTCAGCATTTGTTAATTAAAATATTTTTTATTTACTAAATAATCAACAGCATCAACTTCAACACATTTGATGTTGTTCGAAATGTGTGAAAATCAGTGGCGGATTTAACATGAAAATCATCACACACAGTCACAGTACCAGTACCAGCACCAACACCAGCATCAAGACCAAAATCAACATCAACACCATCATCGTCATCGTCATCATGATCACTTAACAACTTTTTTGTTGTTTGAACAATGAAATAAGTCGGACAAGGCGTTGCCAATAGTATTTACAAAGATCATTCAAATCATACATAGATACTAGATACACATATACTATATATTTGTATGATAAGGCACAGTTTTAGTAAGTCAAGTAACAAGCAACTGTGAAACACGCTTACACAAAAATTTAAATATATCTGGGCGTATCTAATTTTTTGTCTAAGAGGATCAGATTAGAAATTTGCTCTATCAAAGAGATGGCAATCATAAATTTCTTTCTTTTATTACATAGTTCGGGTCAATTTTCCTGCCCTGTTCTCCCATACCCCTCTCGGTACACCCATGATCATGACCATTATTATCATCTTTATAATTATTTTTTATTTATGTGTGCATTCTTTGCGCTTCTTTGTATCTTTTTCTTTGTTTAATTTGATAAGTTTAGCAACAAATGGATGTTTGATTTTGGTTTCACTTGGGTTGGTAACAGGAACAGATGATCCAATGATAACAATCTGAACAATCACAACAAATTTATCACATGTGTTAACCATTTCAAGTATATTCATGATTTATTAGAGTTCAATTGAAAGACCATGAAAAATTTATTTATAAAACAAATCAAATCACATCAAATTTTAAAGTTCAACTTCTTTTTTTTTTATTATAATTTTTTGTGTACAAAAATTGAATCTGTTCTTTTGTATTTTTTATTTATTCTTTAAAGTAAAATAATATTTATTTATTATTGCTTGCTAATCATTTTGTTGTTGATGATTTTGTGTGCCTATTTTTCTTTTCATTTCATATTTGTTTTAATTTTATTTTTGTTTTCTAATAATTTTTTCTGTAAACTGTTGAGTTTCGTTTTAAAAACAAAAAATGATGTAAATTTTGAGTTCATTTTGAATTATTTAAAATGACTTATAGTTGAATTTATTTTTATCACAAATTAAATCTAAAAATAAAGTTAATTAAAGCTAAAAATAAAATAATCATAAAAAAAACTTAAGTTAAGTAATTATTTATTTTGTTAATTAAGAAAATTGTTTAAAAATAGAAAAACAATTATGAAAATGAGTTTAGTTTCTGTTTGTTGTTTATTAAGATGGATGTTTAATGGTATTTAAATAGTAGAAGCCCGCAGGAATAGATTCATTGTATTCTAAAGTCATTGTACTGTACTTTTAGAAGAAGAGTACTACTTCTTGTTATATTGTCTCTTTTTGAATGAATTCTATGTGTGGTTTGTTTGTTTATACACGAAATAAACGAGTCAATATATACTCAATAGAATGCCAAGAGTCATGAGCTCCATAATGTTGTATGCTGCTCCCATTTGAGCTGAGTCACTGAAAGCTAAAACGTACTCGAAGATCCTTTCGGCCACTTTTAGGCTTTCAGCACTGCGAACAATCAGAGGTTTTCGAAGCATTTCGGATGTCGCGGCACTATAATAGCTGACGAAATGCGAAGAATCTACGAGGTACATAAAGGGCAACCAGATAAAGTAGAGAGAAGTCGTGAGCGGTAAACCTCGACCTCGCTCTGTCAAGAAAAATAGTTAATGACCGATAAAGGTAGATGGCTGATACCAGATGTTAAAAGTTGGTTACCCAGTTCTTATCTGGATACGGCGGGTACTACTGATACCTGTACAGGTTTGTGTTTGACAGCACACCAAGGCGCCCATTGTGTGATGAACCCGAGGACGCAGAGCCCGTCGTTTTCCGCTGCCCTCGGTTTCCTGTTCCAACAGATTATCCAGAGGAACCCGAAAATCCGATGCAATTTATAATAGCGTCTACGGCTAACTGGAACTTAAAGTCTGAGCGTGTAACAGCAATTCAGTTAGAGCTGCGTCGTCTAGAGAAAGATAGACAAAATATGCAGACGTTGTAGAAGATAGCAGGTGTCCGCAGGGAGAATGGTCTATGTACTGCAGGGGATGTGTTTAATACGTAGGCATTGAAAAGATTGCAATGAATTGTGCATGCAGGTAACCTGGAACCATCCAACTCAAATATGGAAATTCTCGAAAGGTTTCCCCTGAGAAGGCTATATCACTGGATCTTGATGAATAATTATACTAATTAAACAAAAAAAAAAAAAAAAAACAAAAACCTTTTCACTCACATTCTTTTCAAATGAGAACATTCATTTTCAATATGCATTCATTTTCAAAGTGAATGTGCCGCTTTGGATGCATTCATGCATACTTATATTAGGTAGTTAAGCTGATTTGTATAAATTGCATCCTCTTATCTTGCTTAACAAAGAAATATTAAGGAGGCGTATACTTCTTATTATTTTATCTATTATAGAACCATTTATGGCTTTTGGAGTTGTTCCACTTTTGAGAAATTAATCTTTCTAAGAACATGGTTTTCAAACTTTTTTCTTCTAGACAGTTTTATTAACCATAATCCCAACAAATGTTTTCTGTAAAGATGATTCTCATTAATTTATTTAAAATCCATTTTGATGTCAGATTTCTGTCACAAATTAGAGAAAAGTCAAGATGGTGTGAAATGGAATGGCAGAAAAATTAGAAGAAAAAGTGCTTTCAACATTTTGAAATAAACTGATTTATGAATTGAATGCAAAGTGTGTTTGAGGTCGAAAAGTGATGTAGTTTTAATGTTCAAATTTATTCTTGTGTGGAGGTTTCTTTTAATATTGAATGATATCCATTTTCAAACATAAAAACAATGATGGTTTATCTTCAGAGGGGTAATAAATAGTGACTTAATAAGATGTAAAGGGCCCTTTACATTGTCTAAAAGCAGTGTTATTCATTTGTGTATGAGATTCATTCATTTCATACCGAAAGAAAAATCAAAACGATTCTGATATTCCTTTAAACCTTTTATATGAGACGCGTACATACCCATGGTACAATGATACAAGGTACCACTAATTTGGATTGTTACGGTCTCGAAAATTGCTCATTTTCTATTATAAAGTCAACACATCAGAGATCAGTGTATAAAACGCTGAAAAGCACACATTTAGTGTTGAACATAAAGTGAAAATGCACTGAAAATGCAGAAATTAGTGTTGTGAAAATATGAAATATCTAAAAAATTGGAAAATATAATAAATTAAACATGAAGACAATAATTTTTCTATGTTTCTTAAAATTTCTAGCCAGTTCTATATGCAGATTATCCCATATGTAAACAATGAAATTAATAAACAAATGATAGTGTTATCAAGCGTCAAAACTTCAAAATCGTACCAAGAAGCAATTCTCTCATCATGTCACATTTACATTTTTGTCTAAAACTGTCAAAAAAAAAAAAAAAGTTGTCACCTTTTATCTATTTCTTAAAAAAATTTAATTGAATGCATGCATGCAACTATGATACGATTTATCCCAATAAATACAATGATGGTTTATCTTCAGAGGGATAATTTTCAAACGATGAACGATGAACAAGTAGTAAAATGGAAACAGTTCTAGTACTCAATGCTGAAGTCAATTAGTTGCAAATAAGCAACAAAAAGAAAAAAGACTGAAAAAGAACGACCAGCGCAGGAATAGAGAAATCCGTAGAATTAAATTCATTAATCTAATTGCCGGGCACAAAATCAAGAGTCAGAGAAAAAATCAATAAAGAAAAATAAACTAAATATACAATATAAAATCATTAGGTTTTTTATTGATTTTGTTTTATTTTTTCATGATGGCATTATAAGTGTATTTTTTGTAATTTTTTTTTCACCGTTTGTTTCCATACTCGTATTGTTTGTTTTGTTGCCATTTTTGATCCAAATTCCTTTCTTTCTTTGTCGCTCCTCATTTCCAAAATTTGAACCAATTGCGCTTTTTCTTTGTGACGCGTGATGTGTTGGTTTGTGATGGGCGGAAAATACGTCCAAGTTTCTTCAACGCTTTGAACGGCAATGTGCACATTTTTCGTACAAAATTAAAGCCATTGACACACATTTTCCAAGGGTGATGACCCGAGTTAGACTTTACCTCTACAGGGATATAAACGAAAATTTTTTTTGTTCTTATTGTCATATATGGCCCTTCTGGTATTGGATCTTCAGGATTCGCCTCATTGCAATTGGGAAAAATAAAAATAATTTCTTCTATTTCCTGTAAAAGTATAGCTTCCGGGTCGTGTTCTGCTTCGAGTAGATTATTGCGCTCTTGAAAAAAATTCGTCTCCACTGCAAAGCAAATTAATTCACCGCCGTTTGCACGTTGCATCAGCACAGAATATAATTCGTTCCAATTCGACATTTTGAAATTTTATTTAAAGAAAATTTTTTCTGGAGCTCTTTTCGTTTTGCCGACAAAATATGAAGTGATGAAAAAATGTGACAAATTTTTGTGAAGTAAATTTTTGCTTGGAAAAAGCCTACTTTGCTTTTTAGGTGAAAATTTTCTATTCCAATGAACATTTCTAAGTGCTCCACGAAATAAAAGCTCCTTCTTGCATTTCTTAATTTGAAAAAAAAAAAAAACATATCAAAGAAAAACTTGTCATGACTAAATTCATTTAAAACTTTGTGCTTTAAATAAATAAATTTTAACTAACATAAATCATTACAAAGAAAATAATTAATATAAAATGAAAAATGAAAAGAAATAAAATAAAAGACTTGATAAAAAAGAGGTCGAAAGATGAAAAAAAAAAAAAAAAACAAATACATAAATAAATAATGTAACAAACAAAATGATTGAATGAATGAATGCACGAATGATGAATGACGATTGCAGTCGTCTAAAAAAGAAATAAATATTTATAATGACAACATGAAGACGACGACTTTCGCTCTTGAAAAAACAAGTTAAAAAACGCGATGCACAAATAAAAACAATATGAAAAAGAAAAGATATTTTTCACACAAACAGACAACACACACACATAGTTAATTAATAATTGTGTTGGTATTTGTGTATACTAGGTATATTTTGAATAAAGATAAACAAAGTCAAACAAAGTTCAATGCCAGCGGTGGCTCAATGGCGGCCACCAACAGAAAACAACTCAATCTTTCTTGTATTTTTCTATCTTGTATCTATTGCTGATGCTTCTGTTCATGATGATGATGATCTTGATGGTAATGATGATGATGATGACGATGATGATGATAATAATAATGATAATGATGATGCTGCTGCGGTACTAATTTTTAATAATTTTTATTTATAGACACAAAGATATACAAAATAAACCACAGCAGCAGCAGCAACAACAACAACAAGCGCATACAAAATAACAATACCAACAACAAATACAATATGTATTATGTATAAAAAATTCATAAGTACAATGAACATTCAATGAGGAGCCCCTAAGACAATATACAATAATAAAAAATGCGCTTGATAATGAATTTGTGGTTAATTCACACGCTTAAGAAATTCCACAAAACAATAAGAAAAATTATAATAAACAAAAAAAAAAAATGAATAAATAAAATAAAAACAATAACAAAATAATAATATTATAAAAAAAAAATATTAAATACAATAAAATTTATAATAAAATATAAAACAAATCTAAAATGAAACCTAAAGCTACAACAAATTTTAATTAAAACCCAATGAACTTTATATTTTTTTTAAATAAACAAAAATTAAATATTTAAATAAAAAATTAAAGGAAAAAATTATAAAAAATTTAAAAAATCATAAATAATATTTTAAAAAATTATAAAAAACAATTGAAAATTGAAACTTATCAATTTTAAGATTTTCATATTAAATCAAAATTCTTCAATTTTATTGAATTTCTAATTACAAAACATAAAAATTAAATATTTAATTATGCTAACGAATAAAATCAAATATTTAATTATTTATAATATTTAATATGATTGTAATTATAATTATATACAATAATTGTAATTCAAGTTGCATTTTATAAATATGACCCAAATACTTATGATGGCAATTTCAACAAGAAACCAAAGAAACCTTCAAACTTTTGGGATAAAACACAAAATATTTAATAACAAAGAAATAATTACAAGTGTAATTACAGGTAAATTTTGAAATTACAATATTTTACTTAAAAAACAACAGCAACTAAGTAAATTATTGTAATAATTCATATTTAAAAAAAAAAAAAAAATAAAATAAAATAAATAAATAAAAAAGAAACCGAAATTATAAAAATAAATCAAAATACAAGTAATTTTATCTGTGCGGTTTTGCAACTGGTTTGACTTCATTAAACAAGAAATTGTACGATAAAAAAAATATTGAATTTGGTTATAGTGAATATTATAAACCCTTCCAAGAAATGATCACCACAAAGTTTATTTATACGTAGATTTATAATAAATTTGGGTTCTATTCAAACGCGATGAAGGCTAATGTTTTAACATACAATATTTTTCATATCAAAACTGTGTTTATGGTTCAATTTGATTAATCGTTATATATTAAAGCCCTGTCTTTATGAACATTTTCACAAAGCAACTCGTGTGGTGTTGTGAGTCAATGATTTACAATAGTTGAATTCGTTAACAAAGACACTGTGCTAATATATAGACAAAATGAGTTGAATCAGAAACACACTTGTCACTTGAGATAGTGTTTTTGATACTGTGCACACTATTGTTATCGCATGCACGATTTCTCATTTCTTCTCGCTCGCACTCATATTTGCTTTGTCATTGTATTGATATTTTTGGTGTGATAACGAGTCATGGCGAGTCATATACGAAGAAACGAGTCACACTAAGTCACACCAATTCATTCCCAAAGACACTACTCTCACGACAATATAAATATGTCTATAGCAGTGTGAAGCCGAGTCATATACGAAGAAACGAGTCCCACTAAGTCACGCCGAGTCTCACCAAGTCACACCGATTCATTCCCAAAGGCACGACTCTCACGACAATATAATTATGTCTATGATAGTGTGATGCCGAGTCATATACGCAGAAACGAGTCACACCGAGTCACACCAAGTCACACCGATTCATCCCCAAAGAAACGAGTGTCCCGACAATATAAATATTTTGATGATAGTGTGATGCCGATTCACGACTGTTTAGATTCGAGTCAGCAAAGCAAATAAAACAAAATGAGTTGATTGACTCGTTTCAAAAACACACATGACTCGGTTTCATAGTGAGCACAGCGTAATTGCGGACTGTTAACACTACAGTAGTGTTGAATATTGCTGGGCTCTACTTATGTATTATATACATATAAATATATCATTCAGATCGATTATTATTGTTGAAACAGAAGATGTGAATGCACTTAGAGTATCTGAAACTCAATTCTTTGTTCAGAAAGCTATAGTAGCTTTTAGTGATATTTTCCTTGTTAATAGAATTACATGGTGGTGTCTAACATATACTCATATCTATTAAAAGATATATAGACCAGATTAGACCTAAATACTTATATTTTTAGTATCCAATTGTGTTTAAGGTGATATGCATTTCATGTTATAAGGCTACTAATCTATATAAATTGTATATTAATGAAACTTTTTCTTAAAAAAACTTGAATGCCATCGCTTAGTATAAATGATACCATTTCGATTGGTAAATAAAGAACTTCAATTATGATAGGATCTATCATGAGAAAGGGTATTACAAATCATTACAAGTGTAACCTGACTTTGCCTTACAACAAGTGCAACATTTTTTGAAGTTCAACATGTTTTCTTTTTCTTTTTGTTTTATTATTTGTTTCTCTTGTGTTGCAAATAAAAAATGAAAATATTTTACCGATCGGCTTAATTTGTAATTTCGTATACACATGTTGTATATTTATTATTTGCATTTAATTTATTACCTGTCTCGGCTGTTACTTTTATGTTTTAAATGGCAATTGAAAGTCATATTTTTAATTTTAAAATTAAATTTATTGAAATGTTGATGTCAACATAAGGAAGTAACTTTCCGTATATCAATTTTGCACATTATTACAATATTTATTTAAAAAATTATAATTTTATTATAAAATTTCCCATTTATTTTTTATTGCTGGAAATGTTGCACAATTTTATGGTCATTTTTTTTCCAAATTTTATATTTAAATACTTCCAATTTTGTTGCTCAAGTCTTTTGTTTTGAATAAATGCCTACGATTCACCCACAACATGACACAAATTCTCTCAAACAGTCAACTAAATTTTAACCTTTTTTAAAGTTTTTATTTACCTTTTATTTTAGTAATATAATCATGACTATAAAAAGCATTCATTGCTTAATTCTTTTTTCTTTATTTTATTTCATTGTTCATTCCATTGCGTGCACATTTTGCATTTCAAGATCAAAATGAATCAGTTAAAAAATTAAGACAGCAGAGTAACTTCGGTTAAATGGAAGTTATCATTTCCATTCACACAGTTAGAGACATTACGTTAAACAAAACAATCAGTTTTGTATAAAAAAAACAATAAATTTCGTAATTGGTCCAATTGGTTCAAATTATGAAGGTTGCTAATAAATAGAGGAAGGTTCTCAAAATGTTTTGTACGAATTACTTGAGAATTTTCGATTTAAAAAACAGTATTTTTTACCTTAGTTTTGTTAATAGCAACTACTGATTAATTTGGTCCAACAACTGTTATAACTTATTATTTTTTTATTCCACTAGTCATTTATTTCTATTATCGATGACATCTAATATGTCCTTTACGGCATAAGACATGATTCGATACAACAGCTATAAGATATATTGTACATAGATAAGATATGGTTCAAGTATTAGATACAACATACTAACTTTTTATATGTAAGATGCATACATTTCATGCATTTGTTTCCTGCACAAAAGTCAATTTATACATACCATTAGTTTTTCTTGACATTACCTAGTACTTATATGATAAGGCTTCAGTTTAACTGGCTATTTGTGTTGAATTAGGATGTTGTAAAGGTTGTCAAAAACATAATAAAAAGAACACAATTATCTCTGTTCCAAAAGGCCATTAGATGCTCAAAGTGTAGCCATTCATGTCACTTTTCTTAAAAGATTGTGTGAAACTCTAAAAAGTCTAAAAGTTTGTTTTTAACATGCAGCCCAGATTAGGTTACAAGAGCAGTAAGAATTTCAAAAGACTATATGTACTTGTACTAAGTATGGATTATTAAAAATCAGCTGAAAGATGTGCAAGCCTGCAAATATGCCACTTCAGACCAAGGAAATGAAGAAAAATCGTTTAGAATGGGCTAAAAATGAAAAGAAAATTGGATAAAATCCAACGTGCCATATTTTCTGACAAGTTCAAGTTCAATCATATAAAACATAATGATATTCGCACGTTTCGTCGTAGACAAGTTCAATCCTATTGTATTTTACCTACTACACATTATATTGAACGGAGTTGTACCAAGTGTGGGGTCTGTTGCAGAAAAGAAAGAAAGAAAGTCCTCAGGACTTTGCCATCGAGTTTTGTACAAAACACTTTAGGTAAATAATTGCCATTGAAGCACAATTTATTTCTTAACATTTGATTGCAAAATTGAAGGAATATCAGGGCATGTAATATCAGCGTCTTGCAATAAGAATCCTCTGCCTCATGAACTATTATGGAAGGACAGTTAGGCTTTTCTTCAATAATTGATTATTCCGCTATGTTTATATTGCACTTTATAAAGTCTTGAAAATCTCCTTCAATGTGATACAAACATCATGACAAACTATTATTACTTATTTATAATATATGACTAAGATCTAAGTTTAAAACTATAAGCCTACAGTAAAAAAACAAATAAATATGTCAAATATTATATTGATATAATAAAACTAATAAACAAAAGTTTAAGCAAACTATTGTTACACGATTAAATTTGGGGTTTTTTGATTTGTTGACAACAACATTGGAATTTTTATATTAATATTATTTATAGTTGTTTCCATAGTTTTCTGTTTCTTTTGATTTCCATCAATTTAACTTATGCCTTGTGTTCATCGTCATTCATTCAGTTTTTTTTTTTTTTTTAATCAACATTTATGTTAATTAAGTATTAAATTTGTAAATCTTTTCCATTTCATTAAATAACAAATTAGTATTGATCTTCTTGATATGCCCTTTATTTTCATAAATTTTAAATAATCATTATCAGTTAAAATTGATAATGCAAACAAAATTAATACAATAATGATGATGATGGTGATGATGTTACTGATGTTAAATGTTTATCAGACAAAACAATTTTAGGTTGAGGGTTTTCCTCATTTTTGTTTTTTTTTTTTTATTTCATTTTTATTTTTTTTTTTTTTGTTGACTTCATGGCCAAATCAGAAATAGTTTTTAGTTATTATAACTTCAAAGTATATAATTAATCCCAGTATGCATCACGCCCAGTTTGAGTGTCTCTTTGAGATGACGCCAAATATCATCATCAGCATACTTTTCTTAAGCCAAACACCTGTTGATGGTCAAAAGAAGTCTTTTGCGTAACTACAAGTTGGTATTCAAAAACTTAAGCCATCAACTTATAAGTAAAATTAAAATACCCTTCCCATGCAGTGTTGATATCGTAAGCAATATTAGGTTTTAAATGCAAGTATGTTTCTCTCAAAATTCTACTCTATAAACCAAAGACAATTGAACAACTTCATATCATTCAATATCAAACTCTTCATATTTAAATTTGTTTTTCTGTAAATAAGGCATTTGTTGATCCTGCAGCATTCCCAATTATGAATTCCTTCAGGTGGTCAGGCACTTCAAATAGACAAATTGACATCCTAGGAATAGGAAAACAAATATGCAATGTGGAACTATCAAAGTACGAGAAATATCATTTAAAATACTGGAAAAAACTACTCATTAATAATCAGAACGATTAACTATATCAAAAAGATCTCATGAAAATGCATCTAAAAATTTATAATTTTGATATTATGAGTTAATCTTTGAGTCTATTTGATAGAATTAACTTTGTGTAGAGTGTTTACTATTCGATGAAAACAAAATTATTGCTTCTTTTTCATTACTTTTGTTAATTATATTTGCATCTTCTTCATTTTATTGTGAACTGTGCACATTCATCAAAGTCAAGTTAAGCGAATTCAAGTTAAGCCAAGCCAAGCCAAGTCAAATCAAATCAATAAAGCCAACTTAAGCCAAAAAAAACCAAAACCCAAAAAAAAAAGAATAAAAAATGTCAAATAAAATTGCATAATAATTTTTGTTATAACAACAACAAAATGAAATAAATCTTGTTGTATTAGTACTAGATGCAATATATATTTCCTTCTATTTAGCTTTTCCTTCTTTTTTATCTACAATAAAACTTAGTCATTTGATTATGTAAGAATAGTAGATGCAAACCAATTTCTTGTCTGCCTTAGCATGCTTAAATTTATATCCGCATATCTAAAAAATCACCCAAAGACATAACTTTATACTCCTTTATATTCTAAGTGGACTCAAATTTACTTTTGCAGGTGAATATTCATTCTTTAAACAAAAGTCAGGTGCAAAAAGTGTTAGCGCCTCATTGTCAATTTTAAAATTTTCCGTTTATGCCTCCATTCTCCACTGGATCTTTTTGCAACTTCTTGCTATGCACTGAAGCACTTCAGAGTTCACTTCACTCCATAACAATTATTGTACTTTATTTTTAATATAACGAACTTCATATGTATCTTTTTTGTGTTCGTTTTGGTGTCTTGTTGCTTCTCCTTTGTTTTTTTATCTTTTGTTCATTCAGTTTGCTACTGAAAAGTCTATTCAAAGTCAAAGATAAAAAAAACAAAAGCATGAAGAAAAACAACAAGAAAAATCTCAGATGAACTCAAATATGAACAATGGTGCTAACTTTGACTTTGGTTAACAATTGTTTTTGCTACTCAGACATTGCAGTCTTTTCTGACTTTGATTAGATGATCTAAGGGGTTTCTACTACACAGGTATTTATCTCTTATGGAATAACAATTATTGCGGAAATTCTGTTTGTTTTTATATTTTTGTTTTTTTTTTTTTGATATACAAATTTATTGCTGAGTAATAAAATGAAAAATTGCATCTTAATTTACAATATATTCATTCGATTGTTATTGTTGTTATTAGAATTCAATAGACTAGTCTAGTCTAGCAAACAATATTATTTAATTAAAGTAACTAATTGATTTAAATCGATTGATGTAATCACCCTCAAGCAATGGGAAGGCCAATGGCACAGCATGTATGCATTTGTTTTATTACGAGTATTAATCATTAGAACTTCCTAACACTTTCACTATTCAACAACCAACAATCATAATAACTACGCAGTACTATTCTGTATACCTATATGCAGTTCCGTTCTAGACCACACAGATTCATAGATTTTATAGATACTTTTATAGTAAAATAAATATATAAACAAAAAACAAAAACTAAACAAATAGAATGCGGAAAGCTAAGTATGAAAAGAATCTTTTTAATTATATTTGTTCTCCTTTCAAATTGATCGAGCGATTTAACTTTTGACATTTATAGTATAGTCTTTATTTAATAAGCAATTGCGCAAATTCTCAGCTCAATGAAACGGTGATAAAATGTGAATCAAAATGAATTTTAAATTAAGCTCAAATATTAAATTCATATTATTTACGCTCTTCAAATCAAAATTTACTATAAAAAAGTATGAGAAACAAGTTCTAGTATTTGATATTTTACCTTCTCTTGTTGATTATAATTTTTATGAGCAATTGATGCCATAAGATATTCGCATAATTAAAATTATAAGTATTTCAATGAGAACTTAGAAATAAAAACTCTTAAATTAAGCGGATTTAGTGACTTTTGTAAGAATTTTATTATGAAAAAACAAAATGTCAATGTTAAGAATTTTTAATACATTTAAAGATACAAAAAATAAAAAAAAATCCACTTATTTGCATAGCACAACAGTTTTGTTTTAGCTGTTTAAGTGTTATTAATTACAAGCAAAATGTTTGAGAGACATACAGAATGCAGTTGTTGTTAATGTTAACAGATTATGAAAGACTTAAGGAAGCGACACAGATTGGTTAATTATGAAACTGAATTATTTGCAAGGGTTCAATGACAGCGTATTATAGGCAGCAGTATGAATGTAAATCAGATCATTTGAAATCTTCGGAATGTTTTCTTATGTTAACATTAATAGTATTAAATTGTGATTTAATGGAAATAAAGGTTCAATAACACACACCTATAACTATAAATGAGACTTTCTTAATCATGGTCTATGGAGCAATGCTAGAATGCTAAATGCTATGCGAAAAGTTGTGATCTACAGTGTCGCTCACCTAAGTGAATTATTTATATGCAGTTAAAGTCAAATTCCTCTATAACTAACTGCCCTATAGCGCATTGATTGAGTGGCCTCATGGACTACGTTACAGAACAGTCCAAACTACTCTACAGAGTGGAGTATAAGGAGCTTATCACAATTATAAGACACTTTGAAAATTTTACTTTTACTTCTAACCCACGCCAAATCTGTGTGGTTTATATTTTAAAAAAGCGAATGAAGGTACAAAGAATAAGCCGCAAAAAATAGTACAATTTCTGTTTTTAGAACAGCATGGGAAAAAAACCGTTAGTTTTAGTTGGAATGTTCACATTTTTGCGTAGCTGCAACCTTATCAGAATTATAAGACACTTATTCAAAATTGAATCGAAACTGAAAGAATCAATTGAATTGTTAAGTTTGGTAGCAGAAAACGTGTTTTTAAACGATTTTAATTAATATGCCATTAAAAAAGCATTTAACGAAAGAAGAAAAGGCCTTAAGAAAGGTTTATTCAAGATCAAACTTGTTCAATGTAAGCGAAATCTCAAGGAAAATTAGTCTTAGTCGCACAGTAATTGTGAATTTTTTGAGGGACATTGAAAATTATGAAAAACTAAGAAGTTCATGAAGAAAACTAATTCTTTCTAAAGTATTGCATAAGTGAAATAATGAAGTTTGAAAAACTGTTTGTCAATTGTACATTTTTCTTCTGCTCACATCCAATGATGATTTTATTAAAGGCATCATAAAATTTCAAAAGTGTTTACTGTATGCAACCTGGCTTGGATTTATTCAATTTCATAAGTATTCTTTTATCGGGTAATTTCACCACAATTGATCATCAACTTTTCATCTTATTTAGGATGTGGATATAAAATATTAAAATGTAATTATTTCTCTTCTTTTTCACTTTTCGATTCCATCAAACTGAACCAAACACATAGCAGATTGAGTTAGTAGTATCAATAGATGAATTTGAGTATAAATAAACTACAATTGAAATATTTTTCAATAGCAAAATGTAAGAAATCATAATACAAGTAGAAATGAAAACAATTTGTAAATTGCTTCCGACATTACAAAGTGTAAAATTCAATAATATAAAACAACAACAGCTAATAGATACTTTCAATCATTCATTCTCATTCATCATCATCATCATCATCATCATCATCATCCCCATCATCAACGAACTTCAATTGGAACAGCAGCTGAAGCAGAAGCATCTTTCATTGATTCTTTTACTACTTAAGTCGATTTCAATAAACGTTTTTCTTTATTTAATTTTCCTTTTATCTCCTTCCTTCTGTAGTCTGTGCAAAGTAAAATCAACTAAAAGAAACAAAGAAAAACAACAATAATCACAACAAATAAAAAATAGCGCTAAACAAAAGCATTTTACTACAAGAAATCTATGACTTTTCAAAAGATGCCAATGAAAGCGCATTGGCAGAAGAATAAAGAAAACTAATCATAGCACAAGTTGCAGATAGAAAGATACAAACATACATATGTATATACATGCCATACATGTGTATCTAGATACAGATGGGTTGATGCTTGGTCATGTTCATACGATAATGTAAACTACCTTCGTACCAATAAGTAGAAATGTTGTTGTTGTTGTTGTTGTTGAAATGTTGAACGTGTGAAAGATGTGTGAATGGTGATGTCTGTTTGTCCAGAGAGTAGCAACAAATGGGCAAGGCAATTGAACTTTGGTCACCTTGCCCATCACCATCACCATCATCATTATCATTATCATCATGAGCATTTTTATCAAATGAAGAAGCAACAATCAACAACAATCGCAGCGCCATCATCAATGACGACTTAATGTGCTCCTCAATGGCAAAAAGCCGCCGACTCATGGCCAACGACAATGAATTTTTTTTTATTTTTTCCATCTTTCATCTTCAATAAATCATTAGAAATTTTGCTGACTTCTTAGTATTTCAACATCTGTTTGTGTCTGTGTGTGTGTATGTGTGTGTTTAGATACAAACAATAGATATTTTTGTTATATTGTAAATGTTTCTGTAAATAAATTTTACCAAATGCTAAAAACTTCTATTTGCAAATAAAGTGAAAAAATAAAATAAAATTCATATTAAAACACTTTAAAATTGTCAGTAAGTACGAGTACGAGTACGAGTATTTGGTTAAAAAGTGTGGAGAAAGTTTCATCATTAACATCATCATCATCATCATCACCATCATGTATTTTAACTAAGCTTAACTCATTTCTTAGTTTAGTTCAGCTCACTTTAGTTAAGTTGAATGTATTGAGTTGTGTTAAATAAGAAGCTCACTCACTTGATATTGTTAAGGCCTAAAAAACAAATCGATTAGCACCAAAAATTAATGGCCATTTTCTATTTAACTTGGTCAGTTTTTTTAAATAGAAAAACACTTGTGGAGTGAGTGTGAATATGTTTTTCACACTTAAATTGTTGCAAGCACGCAGTTGGCACGAGCTACTTCCACACACCAAAATACTTACATTTAATAGTACAGTCAGGTGCATACACGGACATACATTTGTTATGCTAAACTACTCACTCAAATGAATCTGTATCTACTTAAAAAGCATGTAATGAAGTTATGGTTAAAAAATCTAAGTATAAAGGAAAGTAATAAAGTAAGTTTAGGAAAAGATAATTCATTTTATTGTAATGTACATAGTAAAATGCTGTAACATTGTTGTTACTGTAGATTGAGAATTTGATTGCTTGAATATGCAAATATATATATTGTTTATATGTTTAAAACTAAATAGGGTTGAATTAATTTCTAACCTTAAATCACCCATTCATTGTGGGGTTAACTTATTTTTTTTATTTATTTTATATTGTATTTAACCCATTGAAATTATCTTAACCTTTGTGTAGGTCGAGGTGTAGTTTCAAGCGGTCAATTCCTCTAAGTGATAGAACAATCGGCCACTGATTCTTATTTCTTTAAGCGAAAATCAATTTGTGCTATTCTATCTGATTTTGTTAAGATTTGATTAAATTTATAATTGTAGTGAATTAAAAAACAGACCCCTTAGCTCTAGAATCAATTAATGTGATGCTCTAAAGCTCTTATTAGAGCGAAGCTCTCTTATGCGGGAGTGTAATTTCAAAGATTGTGGGGCTAAAATTAAAATTGTCAGATTTACGTTTATATTGCAGTTATTTAGGCAGAGACAACCCAATGTTTTTAATGGCGCAGTGTTTATGGACTAGGACTGTCACGCCAAGTGCGTGGTTTCGAATCCGCAGTCGACTTTTTACCAATCCTTCAATTTATTTATTTTATTTATAAATAAAATAAATTTTTCAACACATAAAAATATTGTTTTAAATAAAGCTTCGCTTTTTTTTTTTTTTTTAATAGAATAGAGTACATGAATAAAAACAGATTTTTGTATTAAATCAGAAATTTCTCCTACCTCACTACAGTTCTACTTTACAGAGAGCTGAAACAGCTCAAAGCTACTCCATTCGTACTGACTCTCTTTCCTCATTGCAAGCTATAGTCAATACTTCAAATCTATCATACTACTTTTTCAAAGATCAGACAGTCATTAGTAAGTAAGGAATCAAAATTATCTGGATCTCTGGGCATCCCAACATCGTGGGCAACGAAGAAGCCGACAAAGCTGTCAAAGACGCATTCAAATTTCCACTCATTCATCTTTCACGAAAACTTCAATATCTCTGATATCACAAAATTAATCAAAACACATTGTAAAATAAAACAAAGCTTACTTATTGCGTCTATGAATAATCACTTAAGAGTTCCATTCATGATTAAGGGCGACAACAAACTATACACCGCCATATGAATCTCACCCACTTCCACCTCTTCTCAAATCGTCAATTTTTCTATAAGACCAGAATTAAATTTATCTTCTATACCGACCCTTTACCAACCCTTTTTAACTCTTCTGAACGAAATATTACCAAGCTCATTAATTTCCTAAAACCAAGTAGACTATTCAAGAAAAAAAAATATATGTATTTATATAAGCAACACCCACATTGCAACTTCATTCCACAAACTCATACTATTAGTAGTTAATACTATAATTAATTTCTTTTTATTGTTACTATTAAGTTAATTTCTTTATTAATTGATTATTATTGCAATTATTAAGCTTATTAAGGCCTTGTAGCTATACTAATTTGCTTTAATTTAGTTTATTTGCAATTTTATATTACTTAGAAGCTGTAAATAAATAAATAAACAGATTGAGTATATTTATTTTATTGAAGCATTGTATTTTTATGATATCATAAAAGAAATAGCTAAAAATGATAAAATTTTGTGAGGTTGGGAAAAAAAAATAGATATTCCCATTAGAATCATTTAAAAAAACAAAAAGGCTTACAATCTAATAATCCAATTAGCTCATCATCTCTGTATTTCATAAGCATAAATATTATGAGATAATGAGGAAAAAATGCTTCATAAAAGAAATTGGATGGATCAGAATATTTTGTATAGATAAAAATATTATTACAGAAAAGATTTTAAGAATCTTGTCTCAGTCAAAACACTCAAATCTGTTTCTTTTAACATTTTTTTCTGTTTTGAATGTTAGTTCATAAGAATTCTATGTCCGGAACTCTGAACCAGAGTCTGAAAAACTATAGAAACTAGAAATTACTATATATAGTGGGAAATATGAGGATAAAAATTATTTTATAGGGGTCAATATTCATTTAATAAGATGCTGATAGATATTTGAATCAAACTTGTTCAGCCTCCCAACTTACAGAGTCTTGATATTAAAGTTTAACTAACATTTCTTCATATATTTTCCACAAAATTAATATACCCTTTATGATGACTGTCAGTAGAAACTATTCTATAGTCTTTCATTAAGAATTTGTCGGTTGAAGTAAATTTTATAATAATTAAAATGCATGATGATGATCAAAATGTCATGGGCATCGTTGGAATGTTTTTGTAAGAGGAGTCTCTCACTAGAACCAAATGGGTTACTATTTATGAAGGAACAAAAAGATAAAGACATCAACAAAAGAAAAAGAAAAGAAGATTTTCTTTGATGAACTTGCAGAAAAATAATCAAAATAATTAGGTACTTAAATTCCCAAGTATTAACTAACCTATCTCAAAATGTTTTAGCTAAGCTAAAGAAGTTCTTTAGAAGAAAAGTTAAACATTAAACAATGTCAGGAAGGCGTTGTATGCGGTCAATCACAGTCACCTAACCTATGAACAAGTGCCGTAACATAAAGCGAATTAAACCATTAAACATTTGTTAATATATCTATACACTAAACAACAACAATAACAGATACAAACAACAACAACAACAACAACAACAAAGAAAGAAGAGATGCAAACAATTGCATCAGACCGAATGACACAAAACCTTTAAAACCAAAAGGAAATGTTGTTTGTCACACTGACTTATTTTTGTCTCTTGACCAGGAGACAGCAAAAAACTATATTTACTAAGATACTCAGACAACCGCAAAGATACTACAACAGCTTCAACACCAACAAAGTGTGAAAGATACTATTTGCAGTCAACACAGAAGAAGAATGATGATGATGCTGCTGCTGTTGATGATGATGACGATGACGATGATGCTGTGACTGTTGTTGCCACTTTTGCTGTCCATGTTTGATGATGATGATGACGATGGACTTTGTAGGATTGCCTTTGGGCCGAAACATAAGAGTTTAGTCGAAAAGTTGTGCATAAAAGGCAAAAAATATCTATGTACTACTTGCCTACCAAGCCAGACACATAGACAGATAGGCAAGCAGACAGTCAAAGAGTCAAGAAGCCAAAGAGCCAGAAGGACTGTTAGGCAACAGGTGTGTCACATTGGTGTGACAACAGCAACAGCAACAGCAACATCTACAACATCAGCAACAACAATGACAGCAATTTTATAAACAAACGCCCGTCAAAACAACAACAGCAACACCAACTTACTTACTATGGTGATGATGACGATGGTCAAGAGAAGTTGTAACGCATCAATGTAGATAGATTAGCTGAACAGGCACTCAGTCTTGCCTGCCTTTGCTACCCCTTCTTTCTTTGGTTTTTAGTAACTTTTTTGCTTTAACACACAGATTTACACCTTAAAGCCTCTGAGTGCTGCAGTTGACTATAGTTTCCCAAGTTTCTTTGACTTCACTAACCATTTTCTTAAACCAGCATCCTCCTTCTTCTTAGATCTTATACTTTGTTCATCACTCTCCCTCACCCTTTTAACATTTGCCTATTTATTTATCAATGTATATTTAGTCTCTTTGCTCTTAACTTCATTATCTTATTCTTAGCTTAAAATATTAAATCAGTGATTCTCAACCTTGATTTTTCATCACGGTACAGGACTCAACTTGTACTAAATGCCTAAATTTCATATGTCCACAAAGGTTTCAGTCTTTGTTTGATAGATCAGTAACTTGATATACAGAACAACCGAGACCTTAATATAATAAGTTGCTTGTTGTTAGTCTTCTGTGCGAATATCTTAACTATACAGAGAATCTAGAAGGCAGTTCAGGCACCCGAAGTAGCCAGTAAAAAAACAAAAAAAAAAATAAAATAATTCGAACTTCCCATTCATTTTGTAACACTTTTGGATTGTGAATCACTGGCCTACTCAAACCAACAACCAACCGATCGACAGACAGACAGACAGACACCATTTTACCTACTTCTATGCTGCCAACTTCCAAGTGAAGTAAAGTGAAGTTGGCCATTCATTCTTATTGGGCTGTCACCATGAAGTACGTAAATCTGTGACTAAAGTTTGCTTTTTGCGGTTTTCTGAAAAAATAAACACTTTACCTTGTTGTTATTGTTCTTTGTTGTTTGTTACTGTTGTATCTGTTAATGTTAGTGGTGGTGTTGTTATTGTTGTTGTTGTTATTGTTATAAACAAGCCGGAAAGTGTTTATATGCAACATAAAAACGTGTCATGGTGACAAGTGCCGCAAGGTGTTCTTGCCTCGTTTTATTATACTAAATACAATACAATAGTCTGCCTCTCGTCGTCTCAATGCCAAAAGTGCATTGAAGAGTAAAGTCAGGGTTGCTTTCACATACCAACATAGATATAGATATAAAGATACACACACACACACACACACATATAAGTTTTATTGATCAATTTATTTAGTTGTGCTACGTATGAAGATATTATGACGCTGGATGCCACAAAGTTTTTTAGAGGCCATAAAAAGCATATGAATGAAGTAGACGGTTTTGTGTGGCTTTCAATTGACCCACTGAAATTGAAATAAGTCAAGTGTGGAAAGACAATCAAAAGAGGAGTGTTTAATGCATCATACATGTAAATATTTAGGTTATATTGTATTTCTCAATAACCTTAAAAATATATTTTACATAATAAGAAAACGAGGCAGAACTTGAACTGCGGACTCATCCAAGCTTAAAAACTATTCATCTAAACTAAATATAAGATTTCTAATTATCAAAATTCAATGATATTTTAGATTTTTGTGACCTCTTATATTTGAAATCCTTCAATTATCATTAACAACTTTAAGTGTTATGATGATAAATAAACTGCAATGATTTTCAAGATTTGAGTTTGACTTTGATAATTGATTAACATGAACTTGATTGATTTATCAATAAAGTTCTGATTTACTTCTAGTGGCTCATAACAATCATATTTTATCAGAAACAATACAAAAGAAACAGTTTCGATGCTTTTAAATTTAATATTAATAAAATATTTCTACCATAGTTTGAATGTTTCTCCCTCTGAGAACTTCTTTGGAGTTTTATCAAGCCCTTCGTGCTTTAACTTTAATTTCTAGAGGGAACATTGTCTTTCACTTATAATTTGTTATCAATGTTATTCTATATAAATTGAATTTCTTGGCTACTACTTAAGTGAAGACAATATGGGTGTTTTTTAAGCCCAATAGAACTTGAAATTTAAAAAAATACTCTTTGGCCAGAGGTTTTTGCGCTGGGCTGACATCCCAAGAGTCGCGAGTTCGATTCCCGCTCAAGGCAAGTCTGGTCCTGCACTTTTTTAATTTCCTCCTTACATTCTTAACTATTCCCTGAGCTGAAGGCCTCTGTTGCTTTTGCTCATATAAAATACTAGGTTATAATTTATAAGTATAATCTTAGTTCTAATAAATAAAAAATACTGGTACGAGGTTTTACCAGAGGTTTTTTCTGGTACCACGGGTGGACAGGAGCCCACGGGTGTTATGACCCAGAGAGCAGTGGAGGTTTTGGAGGGCCTCGCTCTCCACCAAGGAGGGAGTCTTATTTACCAAAATAAATATGACTTTTATCAATCCTTGTGCTATACACACGTTAAATAAATTGGCATTTCATACTATCAATGTTATAAAGATGTAAAGAAATTCTTAAATAATTTAATCATTTAATATATAAATATGTCTTTCATTGAATTTCACTATTTATCTCGGCAAAAAATAATGACTGTGTTTAAGGCAAAAGTATAATTGCCGTTTGTTTTATTGATTTGATTTCGGTTGGTGACTATGTAAGTTAATTCTTTTTTAATTAAAAAACAAGAAATGAATTTAAATCCGAATTCAAATGTTCTTTATTCAGAATTAAATTTGCAACTAACTTACTTAGATTAATTCTATCCCTACTTAACTCGGAGTTTGTTGGATACGACGTCAGCAGCGAAGTCGTTAGCGAGCAGTAGCAACGGTTACGTTGCGCAAGAGATAGAATTGCATCGGGCTTCTTGGAAGATTATTGCTCTTGCAGGAAATAATGCAGACGCTTGATCAGCATTTTGGGGTTTAGCTACTTTGTGGTATTTTGAAATAAATTGTTGTTAACTTGTATTTCTCTGAATCAGTTTCAACGTATTTTTGAACTAATATTGACTAAAACTGGAATAAAGCATGAAAAAGCATAAAACCTATAGCTTTCTAGCTTTCTACCTCAAAAGATAAGGGAACAAATTAAGTTTGAAGGTATTTTTTTTGTATATTGAGTATTCATTTTGTTTGTCATTCTGTCAAGGTAACTTTGATAATTGATCTACTACCTATTGAAAATATAAAGAAAAAGTTCAATATATCTATCTATTTCAAAGTCTATTAGACCACATCAAATTTGAAGGTTTTTTTTTTTAAACTGATGGGATTAAGATGGCAGTGATTATCGATTTTTGAAGTACAATTTTGCAGACATACATGGATGGTAACGATAAAAAATGTACTACCATATAGAACAGTCCAAAAGAATGAAGTCCACCAAAGCCAAACAGAGCGGCTTTTTGAATGAAATCACATTGCATTATTAATCTTAGACTCTCAACTTTTGAACTCCATTTAAACCTTGACAGAAATTTGCAAAATCAAAATTCTTATGAATTGAAGAATTCTATTTGTATGTTGTTAAATGTAAATCGTCATTCAACATTAATTTGTTAATGATAAAAAAATTTTTAATTGTCCTAATTATTGACATTGGGTCAAGTATTTACATATATCAATGGCAACTTACAACAAATCCAACTATTGTATGTTTATATGTTTACATGATAATATTAAATAAAAATAGCAAAACACAACAATAACTGTCACTGTCAATATTCATAAAATGTTAATTGTCATTTTATGGACTTTTGATTTTTCTTTATGAATTTTTATGAATACTTGCTTTGTTTTTCTTTCGCTACTCACATAGACTTCCTCAATAATATTGCCGCCAGAGTCAGAGTCGCGATTTGATGGCTGTCATTTCAAATTGTTCATAAAGTTGTAATTACATGAGCTACAACAGCCACTATATCTTCACTCTCTATCTCATTCAGACTATATAAGTATAAGTTTATTTATCTTTCAGGTTTCCTCACTCACTCAATTCGATCCAACGCACACATTTTCTTAACACATGACAAAGTTTCCGCTTCACCATAAAAATTATTGATGCATTGATAAAACAAAACTAAAATAATTGACAATATATTAAACTATTGAGTATGAATCAAGTTCCATAATTCTGCCGTCTTCATCTTGTCTTCAACTAGCAACTACGAGTAAAATGTCTTTAGTATATGGTAAGTAAAAATAAAATATGAAGGAAATCATTGATTGTATAATTGATGGCTTTGTACTTTCAATTTCACTTTTGTTGATTGATATAATTACAAATCGAAACGAAACGAATCCAACCGAATTGAATTGAATTGATGGTAAGAAAAACGTTTATCAACTTTTACTGCTTCCGTTAATAAATAATAAAGCAAACCAGACTAAGTTTTCTTCATTTTTATTTCCATTATTGTTTATCAACTTAATATGTATGTTAGATCTTGTAGATCTATTGTATCTACTACTTGTATTTAGACAAGTTCGTGTACATACATATAAATAAGTAGTTAGATTGACAGATACATGTATAGATTTAGTAGATGCATAGATACTTATTGTAGATAAATTGATTGATATAAGTAGTACAAGATATTTATTGTCAAGTGTTGAAATGTCGATGGACATGGATGTAGTAAAGATTTTAAGTAAAAAAAACAAAACTCTTCACTTAGATTTTACTTGAGTTTGAGAAAGGGGATTCAAAATAATGTCCAGTTGGAAGTGAAGTGATTGAATGGCTGTTAGTATGGATGCATAAAGTGTGCAAAGATTTAGGTTAAAGGAATGAGATGTTTATTTTCACATTTTTAAATACATGAATAAATTTAAAAAATAGGAAATAGATTGTAAACGATGCTAAACAATCTTAAAGTTCTACAAAATTAGTGTGTGGATAGAAGTATCCCGGCGTGCGTTGCTAAGTCCCCGAACTGATGTTTCTGAGTCATTGTTGTAGTCATTATTCTTATTTTAATTGTGTGCTGCCAACTGTGATCGATTGATATTAATCCGAACTTCTGTCAATACTCCCGATTTATAGTATGTTGTTGCCGTTTTTGAATGTTTTCATTAAACTTTTAAACATACAATAAAGCTAAGTTTCAATGAACAAAGAGAAAGCAACTGAGTTCTATAGCAATGTATTTTAAATGGTATTCAGTTTGACATAATGAAACTTACAGTAGAGTATAAATAGATGCACTTTTTATTAAAACAAAATATGACAATTTGAAAAAACTATTGTGTTGCAAAAAATAGATAAAATAAAAACCTTCTCCATGAAAAAATACATACGAGTGGCAACTTTCATGGTGATCGGTCAAACGGTGTCAGAGTTTAGCTGTAACAAACTATTTTTTTTCGTCCACAATTATATACATATATTGTAATTCTTGCAGAACCAGCTTTCAAAGAATGTTTCTGTATCTATTAGTAAATCATGTTCTCCAGCTCTTATACTAAATTTTTACTCAAAGCTTATCACATCATTTTTGTAGGAAATTAATAACAATTCAATATGTAACGTTCTCAATGCCCTTAAAATAAAATAATTTTCTAATTATTTTTTAACGCGTAATGTTTACTTTATATATTCCCATTGCTCTACAAATAGAAAATAATAAACATACATCAATTTAATCGAAGACTTAACTTTTATTGATGATACAATAAGATCAATAGAAGCCTCAGTGCCAGTGAATCTATGTTTCGCCCTTCCTTAATCTAGTAAGGCTCAAAAAAGGGAATCACCCATACTAAAATGTAGTCTTATTCATTATTTATGTGGACAAACATATTATTGTTTCCATTACATGGGAAGTAAAAAACTTATCTAAATTAAATCTCGTTTCTCTTTCATAAATAGTCATGAGATATATTGCGTAAAAGGCAATTGAAGTCTTAAAACTGAAAAAATATATAAGTAGTAATAAGAATCGCATGTTCAAAATTTAAGTATAAAAGTAAGAATCTATATGACATAGCAAATAGTTAGATAGAGAAGGAAAGACACTAGAACATACAGATCTCCTAGATGTTGATGGTTATAATCAATATACCAAGTCTCCTTTCAAACCTTACAAATACAATTGTAAGATAAACTAAAAATACCATTTAGATATAAAGTGTGGTACCTACTAAGAAATACAAGTTGGTGGAATCTATAAAAACAATATCAGTTGCCATTCACTTGTGGTTGTGGCGACTTTCGTTGTGTCATTTGCCTTTAGCTGATTTTTTTGAAATGCATTTTTATGTGAGATTTTTATTTTATTTTCATTTTTGTTGGTGATTTTGTTTTGTATTTTCTATATTTTTTTTTGTGTTTCTTTTCTTCATTTCTTACACAATTCAAATGACCTTAAAGATACAACGTAAATGGCTCAAATACACAATATAAAAGCAAGCGCAGCGCTCCACTTTATTTTAAGCCAAAAAACAAAACAGAAAAAATTACCGAAAAAATATATTTAAATAATAATAACCGTCGTAAGCCTCAAGAGATTACTTCATGATACAAGCAAAGTGTATTTAATAAGATTTTCGGAAACCAAAAAACAAAGAAAAGAAAAAAAAAATATAGGAGTAGCAATTGCCAAAACAAAAACAACGTAACTATTCCGAAGAGAAGCATACATAGGTACATAGATACATTTACATTTCTTTCACAAAAGCGTGTCTTGGCAATTACCAACACCTACTAAAATACAGTTTTGCTAAGCCCCAAATTTAAGTCAAATCGAATAAGAGTGAGAAATGCGGCACGAACCACAATTACGAGGAAATACTACAATAAAATTGTATGTGGCGCCTAATTAATGCAATTGTTTTTTATTGTATTGTTTTGGTTACAAAAACAAAACACAAAAAAAAATCTACATGAAAGTTCAATTTGTAATTATTAAAAAGATTACAATGTATCTTAGTAACTGCGGTTCAAATGACTTTAAAGTATGAGAATATTACGGGCCTGACAGCATATTAAATGTTTGTGTTTATTGCTAAATCAGTTTTGTCAAGTTGATAACAGTTTTGGAGATATAGTCACTTCATTTATTTATTTCACACATTTTTAGATTAGAAGAACAATGGGAATTCTTATAGCAAACTTATTACTGCCAGAGTATCTAATATTCCTGGTAACATTCTTAGAAAATATGTCCTTAATCTGTAACCAATCCAGGTAAGGGATAATTAGTTATATACCTTAGCCTGGTACAATAAATACCTGCTATTCCATCTTCTTCTTTACTTCATTATAGAATATAATTTTCAGTAGTCAACGCTTATCAGTTTATCTATGTAAAATTAAAGACACAACTAGAGTCTGGTATTCATTAAGAATTCTTAGAAAATATGTATGTTCACAATTTATATACCTTCTAGGTAGCTACAAACTTAGGTTACAGGTCATTCGCCGTAAAGGCTGGAAGCCTTACGACCGATGCCTGCTTTTAAAAGAGTTGGGGAGGGGGGTTTGGAAATAATGGAGTTGTCGGTTTCATGTCTTTAGTAGGCCTCAGATGTCACTCTACAAGATATTGGATACCTTTCGAATTCTATCTCATCTCCTCATCATCGACAGAAGATTTGATGGGGAGCATGCAATCTTTCAGCCCAAAGACATTACTAGTTGATTATGACCGTTCCAATAATAACCTGCTGCTCTCTCTCCTTTATTACATAACTTTCAGTAGTCAAAAGCATTTTTTGAATATGTTTCATTCAGGAAATTCAGTTAAAGAACTTGGAACTTCACGGATACTTGTCAGAGTTATCCTATATTCAATAATCAATTGATTAAAATACTTCTGAGAAAACATTATGCAATGAATTTTTGCGCTTTCATTTTATCTTTCATATTAAATATTTGAGTTACAGTTACGAATTTGGTAGTGAGCTCCAACAAAGTTTTCGGTTCCATAAACATGTTGGCAGACAGTTTTTTGCAAGTTTATTCCATATAAAGACCTTTTCTACTTCACTTACATATTTGAGATTTAATACAAAGTTTAAAACAATTTTTTTAAACATGAAATATTTTATAATGCCTTCCCACTTTCTGAGATTTTTTAGTTCCTTCCTAATCAAAGTCCCTCTTAGATCACATCTACTTGTACTATGAGATCTTTGTACTTACTTCCTAAACAAGTAGAACACAATTTTGAAGTAAATAATTTATATCTTACACAAAAACAAAAATTGTCACCTATGGTGGATTTTGGAGAAAAATAATGTCTTTTTAAGATATAAAAATTCACATGAGTTATTTACCAGAATATTGTACAAGTTTTTGTTTGTCACTCTACTATAATTTGTTAAGAAATAATTGCAACAAAGGAAGAAAAAAAAAGTTCAGTTAAGTGAGAAAACTAAGTTACATATTTTTGTGTTTTACGAAATTGTAAATGAAAATGATAAACGACAACCACGCCTATTTGACAATATACTGCACAAATACAAAACTTTGGAAGTCGTAACCATAAACCGAAACAAACCTCAACTCAATGGAACTCAACCCAACCAACTACTACTTACTTAAAACCAACTTAATTGAACTGAACGAAAATAAAACGAAGTAAAGTAAAATAAAATACTAGAAATCACTGGCAGACAAATGTCTTGTTTGTCTTGTTTTAATTGATAGCGTCGTGATTTGCTAAAGAAAAATTTCAATTTGTGCTTAAAATATATATTTAAGTTACTTTAAAAATGTACAATAAATAAAAAATAAATACTAAGACAGAGTATAAACTTCAGTTTCATTGAAGTTTAGATGCCTTTTACACATAAGTTCAGGATATAAATAAATATATAGTAAAATGGCAATACAGAAATCTTTATGATTTAGGGGTGGTTTACATGGCAGCCGGTGTTCAATGTTGCAATTTTGGGGTCTATTACTTCAAGACTATGGCATGGAATGGCATGGCATTCTTTACTTATTAAGATCATTGATATGTCTTTCATAGATGATTTGCTTGTATTACTTAAGAAGTAGAAACAATTCCATATACAAATCATCTTACTGCCTTAGAATTAGGTATATGCTGTCTTGATGTCATATCCTCTAGTTTTGATTGTCAATTTTCAGTTGAAATCAATATATTTCTAAGAAGATGTATACTGTAGAAATAATTAAAATGTTCAAGTACAAAATCTTACTCTCTAATCCATGACTGGTAAAGTTTTTTATGCGGACTATACTTCTTTAGTAATGGGGGATCTTTGTATTGTATACATTATCAGCAGTGATAAGAATTGTTAATGACATAAGAAATTCTTCTTATGTATGGAATCACCATTTCATGAATGACATTCTGTGTTTACAAACAATATATTAAAGCGAAAAGACCCCATTCATATCAAGAGAGAAAGGTATTTAACAAAAATAAAAAGTATCGCAATTGACATAAAGAGTTTCTTAACTAAATCTACAAAATTGGGTGGGCGGAGTTCAGTTGATTTGTTTTGGGGTTTTGCGTGTTACGTGAAAAACTCTATTGGATGGTCGAAAAAAGTATAATTTATAAAATACTACAATAGTAAATAGTAGCAATAAATAATTAAATAATTATAAGGAAAATATAAAAGTTAACCTAAATCCGAAATAAGTTAAAGTTAAAGTTTGAAATTTATTATTAATAAATTATTTATATTACATATTTTAATATTTTAATAATATTTAATAATGAAAACTTTTACAAGTAAATTAAATTTTGGTTCTATTAAAAAGATAAATTTATGAAGATCTTAAACTAATGATAATATTGGCACTAGGGGCTATTGTCTTAAATAGACAAGCTGTGGGGAAGAGTAGATCTATTCCTATGTCATATTGGGTGACATATCTAAAGCTATGAGTTAAGTAAACTGCTTTGATAGAAAAGATCTTCCAGTCTTTGGCAAAAGTGATGTTTCCTTTATAGAAGGAGACATTTATTACGCAGGAAATTTGCATAGAAAAAGAAACCTTGAAACGAATATTTGTTATTAAATAATTGTTCTGTTGCATTCTCTATCTTTTTGGTAACTGAAAGATCTTTATTTTAACTTCACCTTCATTATGAGATACTTTACATTATCACATCATTTCATCACTAATCATTATCATTAACATTTTTGACGTTTGTTACCTAAAGCGCCGCTCAAACTAAATGTGAAACATACTCCCCTTAAAATGAAGTTGGTGAGTCTCCATCGTTAAATATTTCGTATAAATACCAAACGAGGTCAACAGTTCAAAAAAAAAAAAAAAAAAAAAAAACTTACAACAACTTTTTATTAGTCAATAAATAGAAAACCCAAAAAACAAAAACAAAAAATAAAAATAACGCATAAAGTAACTATACAAACAGAAATTACAACAATAATAACACCAGCAGCCAAAAACAGATAAAATACATATAAAAAAAAATATTATCATCATCATCACCTGTGGGGAACTCACTCATTCACTCAAATGAAGACTTTCAATCATCTGGCAAAAGTTGAGTGTCAGTCTGTCTTTTCTAGGCTAATAGGACACTGACATATGTTTGACGACGACAACGACGATGATGATGATGATGATGAAGAGATGGCAATAGAAACCTCAAAAATTTTATTTAATTTTATGCAAATCATGTAAAAAAGTGTTTGACAAGCGCCACCACAAACAATAAAAGCCAAAACAAAAGGTCAGAAAAATGAGTAAAGCCAAAAATGAAATTTCAATCAATTAATTTTGTAAGTCAAAAAATGTTTCAAAATTTGTTGATTGCATAGAAAGTGGCTCCATTAAACATTTACAATATGTTATATGTATGTATTAATATTATTTGATTTATATGCAGTCTTAGTTAAATCATCTAAATAACTAATCAACATTCCAACTTATCAAAGATATCAAGTAACAGTAGCCATTACTGTTCTATGGTCATTGATTGCATGGCGCTGGGTTTTCTTGTTTTTTGAAAAGAATAAAACAAAACTGATCTACTACTACTACTACTACTATCTATAATACAATATAATCTCTCCTCCTCTCTAATATATGTATGTATGTACATGTGAAAATCAAAAGAATCTAACAAGAAAAGTCAGCGGAAATTCCAAATAATCTGCCATGAATATAAGAAGGCAAAAAGGCGGTGAAGTCTCTAACTAAGTAGTCTCGTACATTGGCGAACCGCACACGGCTACTTAACCTTCGCTAAATCAAGTTTAATCGAAATCAAAAAATAAAAAAACAAAACAAAAATAAAAATTCAGAAGTTTAATTTTTTTAGTTTTTACTGTAGTGGTGTTTTTTTTTTGATATTTTTTTTTTAATGGTTGCAGTTTCCTTTACACAATAAAACAAGAAGGCATAGTGAAAAAGAGAAAAATTATGTGTAAAACAAAAAAAAAATAAGTAAAAACAGCGACAAAGAAACATTAAGTGACTACAGAAATTTGTGTTAACATCTATTTTTACTATACTAAAGTAGTTTGAGAAATCAAAAACGTTTTGTTCTGCACTGATATTCTATTGTAATTTCAGATTCAGTTATTTCGATTCATTTGATGCTTCCAAGTTGGAAGCACATCTCAATTACTAAATGACTACAGACACACAACTAACAAAAAGAAAACCAAAAAATTATGAAATTATGGAAAAAAATAATATAGACAATTGAATTCTAAATGTTCTTTGTTACATAAATTGATAAACAAAATGTATTTGATGAGTGAAAATGATATCCATGGAGAATTTGGATGATTTAAAATGATTTTGGGCCATAATTTTAACAGATCACTGTGTGGGTGATATCAGTTAAGATCTTGTTGCATATGGAGTTTGTTGCTTTTTTAAATTGTGATAATTTTAGATGATACTGTGATAAGAATACAATACTTTTATGTGTCAAGAAATGGAAAAAGTTACTTAAATTAATTTATTATAATTTCTGAATTGACTTAAGCCGAGAATAAAATATTTTATTACAAGTTTTAGAGCACAAGTTTTAGAGACAAAGTATCTAATGACCGTTCCGGGGGGACAATAGGACATGGAACGGTAGTTTTTAGCAGGTTAAAGTCCAGCACTCGTTTGTAGACCAATGAGGCTGGCTTTCGATGCTTTTCTATCGAAATACAACAAAAAAAAAAATAAACCTAGAGAATAACAATCTTCAATTCGGTGATTGAAGTGCAATTGTTACCATTATGACTTAATTTAGATTGTGGAAAGGGGAAATATTAGTTATCTTGTAATAGCACTTTAAATGCATCTATTGTGATAGACATAGATAACGCAATATCAAAACTGGAAAGTATAAGTCTGTTTAGACATATTCAAAATAAATTCTTTAAGCAACTTGTAATAAAATCTTAATATTTTTATAACTTGGAAAGTTTTTGTGTATTATGATCTCCATAAACTGAACAAGTAGATCACTCAATTTAATCATAAAATATTTATAGTAATTGATTCTTCCAATCTTTAATGAAGATGTTAATACAATTTAAAGGAAAAAAAAAATGAAGAATAACGAAAAAACAACGACAAGTTGATCTCGTGCCGATCTGTAATTCGTAAAAATGTTTTACTTCAAAGTAGATCGAAATCGGTTTTTATGGATTAAGAGACTTGACTGAGTTTAGCGAGCAATAGCAGGCAACTGACTGCATTAGCAATACTGGTGCGAGTAGTAGAATTTACTATAAAAAGTTCCTACCATAGAGTAATACGAGTACACACAGCTTCTTGTTAGAATTTGTTGGGTTTTATTTTGTTATTTGGCTGAAATTTCCAAAGTGAATTGCTCATTGACCGTTAAAACCGTAACAAGTGAAGTTGGATACAAACAAGTCGCGTTCGGGTGATGGTGGTGGCAATGGACCGACCAGTAAGGAAGCATGAGGAGTAAGTGAGTGCTGTGGCAGTGTTTCGATGTTTTCGGTCTATGGAAGAAGGCTCGTTTGAGGTTCGCTTTAGAGAGTTTGTTACATTTTATTCACCCTCTGCCTTCTCTGTAGACAAAATTTATAGGCGAAGCGTGTTGAAAGCTGCTTCAACGACTCAATGAAATGAATGAATGGAATTTGCTGAACTTTGTTAACCTTTATTTAAAAGATTTCATTTTTTTTTTGCTCTTTTTTTTTTTTTTGGTTTAGATATTTTTCATTTTTTTTTTTGTTATTTTCCGTTCGGCCGCGTGGAATTTTTCTATCAACATAAACATTTATCATTATTCCTTCATTTGGCGTTTGAAGGAAGTTGTGATTTTTCTTGTACGAGTACGAGTATTTCTATTTATTTCGCTCGACATTGACTTGAATTGAGTTGAGTTGAGTTGAAGTTCCATTGCTTATGTTCATTCTAAGTGACTTGCTAATAATAATAATAGTAATAATAATGATATTGTTAACTGAAGCAAGTTTTCAGAGTTTTTTGTTTTAAATTTACTAACTGACAAATGGCCAATTGTTAAGACCACGTCGTCATCTTCATGGTTAACATAATTCGTGTTGCATTTCTTTATTGTTCTTAGACTCGTTTGCTACTCTTATCATTTGCCAATCAGTTGGTTTTGATATATTTATTGATTAAATGATTTCTGGTGAAAGGCGGCATTCAATCGTATTTCAAAAGCAACATGAAGTTATTTTCCTGTTTTCATTTTAATTTTTAAATATTTTTTCCTTCTTTTCTTTCATTTATTAACTTAATAATTCATCAATTGACCCATTTTGCTTTATTAGATTCATTAATTTGTTTCTGTTCTTTTCCTGTTCTTGTTAAACTAAGATTAAGAATTATGAATGATGGAAATTAATAGTTCATAGACATCACCAGCATCATCACCAGCAACATAACCAGCATCATCACCAGCTTCGGCACCAGCATCATCACCATAATTATCAACATAATTTTAAATAATCATAAGTTCTCAAAGAAATTGTTGCCATTTCGAATTTTTTGAAGTTTAACAAATAAATTAGATTTTTTTTTTTTGTCTTTCTTCTTTCTTTTTTTTTGAGACATTTGAGCGTGAAATTTGTAAGAAACAAAAAGTAAAGTTATTTCTTTTGGGCTCATAAGTCAAATGAAATATCACAGAGTTGATTTCAAGTAAATTTGTGATCATTAAATGGGAATAGAAAATGCTTATAAATGTAAAGAAATTAGTGTTAATAGTGATACTGATAGATATTCTTAATAGAGAACTTTAACCTAAGAAAAGAAATTATAGAAGAAAAATCACTTTGGTCTCAACAAATCGAGAAATAAAAATAAATAAAACACTATTTAAAATCGTGAAATTTGTGAAGAATAATTTTTAAAGAAATAAAAGGACCATGACAGATTTTTTTTTTTTTAATCTAACCCAAAACACAACAAAGTATGTGGAGTGGTGGACAAAGAACAATTTATGACCCATATTTCTATTCATTGGCAAGTCCAAAAGGTTTATAAAACAAAGTCATTTGTTTGTATTAAATTTAATTTTATGAATGATAAAAAATATTTGGAAACGACGCATGAGCAAAACTTTTCAAACAGGCTAATATAAATAGCAATGAATCTGAAACATTTAATTATTACTGTCAAGTATGGTGGTGGCAATACAATGGTTTGGGGTAGCTTTAATGCTACAGGGGCTTGAAAAGGTGGATCATTGCCAATATAAGAATGAAATTTGAAAAATGAGTTGCATGTTGCAACAATATAAAAAGCACTGTAGCACAAAACACTTAAAAACTCAGACATGTTTGGGAGATACTGGGGCGTTTGTTTAGCAAACATGTCATTCCCAAGAACGCCTAACTGCAAGCAGTAATAAATTCCCGTGGCTGTTCAATAACAATTTAATTTCCAATATTCTTTATTTTTAATGTCTTAGTTTAGTTTTTTCTGGTCATTTTAAATATTTTTTAAAGTTTATATTAAAGAATTGTATTAGACCAAAATGCATTATTACTATTTTTATAATCCATTTGGACGCTCAAGGGAGCAAATATTGGGGCCTTAAGAAGACTATATGTTTGACAATATATTTATTATTGCTAGATGATAATTCCTACTATAATTTTTGATATTTTTAGTTTAAGATTGATTGATTGATTGTCTCCTTTAAGTACACAACCAAGTTCAGGTGATTTTATATTGAATTTTTATCAGTTAAGATTTGAGGATTTGAAGATGTTGAGTTGGAGGCCTTATTGGAGTAAGACTCATATTAAACTCAAGACGAGCTCTCTGAAATCTAGGGAGTTACTCAACAAATGATTTCAAACTGTCTCATGGGTGCAGAAACAAGGAAGTTGGATATGAACTCAAGCCAGGAGACGTCGAGCGCCGGAAGTTGGAGAAAAGTCGTAGCTAATTTGGTGAGATGATGAGGTGTGGATGTTGCACTAATCACAGATTACAGGAATGGTTGGCATTTGGTGACAAAATAATTGTACTAGATGATAATTCCTGCCATAGCTGGTAGAAACTACACCGGATCAAGATTGGCATGTCTGCTTTCAAAGTTCAGGTATGAATATATTGATGAAGATTCTTGACCACATTTAGGATTTGCAAATATTTCACTCTTGAATCAATAGACTGCAACACTATGGTTTTGTTATGTGAATATTTCTATATTGATGGTGTTAAAACACCATTCCTCGTGATCGTTAAACACGGTTTGAAGGTTGAAGAAAAATTCTAAACAAAATCAATATTTCGTTTAACCAATATATTTTATCTAACAAATCATAATTATAACCGAAAATTAATAAAGAAAGCAATGATTTAGTTTATAACAATTTTCATTCAATTTAAATATAAATTTAAGTTTTTCCTATTCCTTATGTGTGCGAATTTGTTGTGCTTTTACAACGATGACTCATATCATGTCCAACAATTACAATATTACTCCACGCACTTCAATTACTCTAAATCACTTTGAGCAAAAATTTCAAAAAATAAAATTTGCCTTGGCTCTTGTTGTCGTTGATCTGGTTATTTTTAGTTTTTCGACTTGCACAATGTTTAAGAAAAAAAAAAAAAAAGAAATACAGGAAAACGCAACAAAAAACTAATCAAATTCAAAACAAACTCATATTCACACGCACTGACACGCGCACACCTTTCTGACCAAACAAATATTATTACAATTTATGCAAATACATGTGTTAGCCATGTTTTAAGCAAAGCCTAAGCATAAATTTCTGTAAGCCAAAAACAAGAAAATACTGCACACGCTTTAAGCCAAATTCAAATTGAAATCGAAATCCAAGCATACGAATAAATGCAATAAGTTGAGTCATTGACACATTCGAGAGTCCGCAGACAAAAAAATATCATGGAAACCCCCCCCCAAAATGCAACAATATTTTCTGTCTTTACGAAATGCAGTTCAAATATTAAAAAAGAAAAGTCAATAGCAACAATTGAAATGCATACTGAGAGACTGAAAAGTCACAAAAAGTGGGCCTTATGTTACATGACAATTTTGTTTAATGGGTGAGTATCATCATCATCATCATCATCATCATCATTACCATGGGTATTGATGTTGTTAATGATGATGGGGAAACTGTGACAATAAAGTGGAAAGAAAACAAAATCTCAGTTAAGAAACAAAAACAAATAATTGCCACTTGTTGATGTGGATATTTAAAGATTGAATCAGTTGCTGTTGTTGTAGATACTTTAAGATTGATTCACTTGTTGTTTTTGCTGTTGTGGTCACTGGTCTTCATGCATATTTCTGTTGCTTATTTTGTTTCTTTATTCTGTTTATTTGTGTTTATTATTAAATTGTTTATTTGTTTATTTTTTTGTGTATTTATTTGTTGCGTGTTGCAATCTCACAGAAAATGAGTCAATTTTTTGCATAATTTTCAACGCTCACTGAGATATTGGACAAGGCATGGTATTTTTGTTTGTTTGTTTGTTTGTTTTGTTTCATTTATTGCATGCACACACACCACTGAGTTAATGAATGAATAAATGATTAACAGATGATAATAACGCAATGTTGAGTGCATGTCTCCAGCTAATTATGTCAACAGATGCATCAATATTACTTAAATACCACAAATAGAGAGACTCAAGAGATAGAAATTATGATAATCTCTTTAAAAAAGTTGAATCTTTGGCATGTAGTACATAATCTCGTTCTCCCATCTCTTGATATGATAATCAACATCTAAGGCGAAAGTTGCTTTAAATTGAAAAGATTTTTCTTCTTTTATTCTACAGCATTTCTCATACGTATGTCATAATGAAAACTTGAAACTAGAAATTGCTTAAATCAAATGATATCTCACAGCGCAACGCTGTGCAGCTGTAAAAGTATCTTTAGGCAGGCAGGCAGGCAGGTAGGCAGGTAGGCAACTTAGATATTGAGAGCGTGCTGACATCTAGACACATACTAAATAGTTAAAGCGTAAGAATTCCAATTAGAATACCCCACAGGTTGCAGTAGTTTCAGTTTAGTTGCTTAAAGGAAGGTAGGACTCAAGGCTATAGAGGAGGAGGAGGAGGAGGAGGATGCTATGGCGCAGCTTGTAATCGTCTAACAAGATTGCCATGTTAAGATTTTTCACATAAATGAAAAATGTGCAACAACAAAAAACATTACAGAAAAAATAAAATAAAAAAGAAAATCATTGAAATCAAACTTTAAAGAGTAAGGAGGCTAAAAATCGGGGATAGAATGAGAAAAGTAAGGGTATATAGATATATATAGTAATGCGCTTGGCAGTGTAATCTCTTCTCTTTATATTCTTAGTCTTTAGTGATGCTAATTTTGCGCTTGAGTAAATTGTTCAGTGTATCTGTGAGTGAGTGAGTCAATGTATCTGTGTGTGGTTTAACAACAGAAACAAAACTATGAACTATGTGTGTTCAATGAACGAAAGAAGAAATGAAATCCAATCGAAACGAAAACACGATAATGATAATGATGTTAATGATAATGATGATGATGATAATGATGATGATGTAGCGTAGCAAGGCTTGAACTAAATTTGCCAAAAAAGGGAGCAGGCGCATGCTGAGTAGGTTGGTATGCTGGTCAAAGGAGTAGTGAGTCCGAAAAGAGTTAAGAGTTTTTGTTTTAAGACATGTCCACTCCAATATTCACTGTTGGATACTTAAGCTGATGTTCAGCAGCACCAACAGCCAAAGAAACAACAACATCATCACCATCGTCATCATCATCATCATCATCATCATCATCATGATTAGTAACATTGTCTTTTTGGTTTTGGGTTTGACTGGGTTTACTTAAAGACAGACCTCCTGCATGTTGTGTGGTGCTCCTATTGATTTTTCTTCTACTATGCTGCTTTATTGGGTGTGTTCAATTACATACTTTAATAATAACGGTAATCTGCAGGTAACAACAATAACAAAAGATACAATAACATCCAACAGATACATGCCACCACATGCACATGGTTTTTGGTCAACTTGTTTTCAGCTACTTGAACTATTGTTGGCTCCTCCTGAATTGACTGCTGCTGTTACTTTATTCGACTAATTTTTGTATCTATTAGTAAGTTTATCTTTCACTATCTATCTTTACATCTATCTAACTATCTATCAAACACAATATTATTATTGTACATCTTTTTGTTTTTCAATTGTTTGTACAGATTTTTATTTATTTTTGTTAATAATTTTTGTTAATTTGAAATCATTATGCAAGTGTAACTAAAGATTTCTTTTCTTTTGTTTTAGGTATTTCTCCTTTTACTGTCCATTTTTTTGCATTAATTTCATTTGTGTTTCATTTTGACTACTAAGAGAGAAATATTTCTTTTCTTTGGCTTAGTTAAATTCAACAAAAGTTGAATTGCTTTATTTTTGTTTTGGCTTAGTTTTTATTTTCTTGGAATTAGTTTTTATAGTCCGCATAGTTATTTTATTATTTATTGTTGTGGTTTCACTTACGTAAGAGTTTCAGATTTGTTTTAGTTGTTTCACAATCAAGATTTCCATGTTTGGAAGTACAATAGTAAAGTTAAGTATGCTTACCTGAAATGAGATAAAAAAGAAAAAAAATTTAAGTTATTAAATTTTAATAAATCAATTAGCAATAAAAAAAAAAAAAAAATAATAATAAAGAATTATTCACTACATTTGCATCAAAAATAAAATAAATTCATTTAGAGTAATAATAGGTAATTGGACGTATATCTGTCTGAGTGAACGCGATAAATTCAAAATCTATAGTACGGATTTTCATAAGGTTTTCATCAAAGGATGGAATGATTCATTCGGAAGGTTTTAGGTGTATAATTCATTAAGGTTGTGTGTAAATTGGCTGAAATATGACGATGATTGTTAAAGTTGTCGGAAGAAATCATGCCGTGAACTGTGTGTCGATCATGTCGTCAACATCAGAAATAGGTGAAGCTATTAATGCAGAATAATGTAGGGAAGCAGTTTACGACATGATATATATATCTATTTAGAAAACACTGTACCGACTTTGATGAAATTTTCAGGGAAATTCTAGCACAAACTAGAGAATGTTTTGTGTTTGGATCAGAAATAAAAAAAATCCCGATGAAATCACTTAATTTCGTATGAGACGCAGTAGTGATCCCTGTTCATATTTAAAAAGAACATGCTGATCAAAAAAATACGTACGAGAAAGTCATGCAACTTGTAACCAACGGAAATTAGATGCTCCAGGAAATACGTACAGAACATTCCTCATCAATTTAATATTATCGTTAGTTCGAATTGAGAATGGGGTTGCACCCACTGGGAATTGCAGCATTGAAGTTTCCAATGAATTTAATCCGGACCGAAAAACCTAAATGCAACATCAAAAATTCTGTTATGGCTACAGTCCTGAAAACGTGCAAAATTATAACTTGGGACGAATACACCATGACACATAAAAAATCAGTCGAAGCACTAGACCGGACTCTACAATAGGGCGTAGAAACGAAGGAGGAGCAAAGTTTGAACAAAGATTTGTACAGTAATAGACCCCGAAACACTTAATTGCTACTGTCAAGCATGGTTATGTGATTGTTTAGAGTGATGCCGATGCAACAGGAGTTAGAAAGGGGTACGGGTCAATACCAATATTAAAATTTATTAGAACAAAATTTGAAATCATCATTTAATAAACTAAACATAGATGGGGGTTGGATATTGCAACAATATAATGATCCAAACTTGTGAGGCACTGGTTGATGTTGCACGACAGTAGCGCAAACCACCTTAAAACCCAGGCTGAAACGTAATGGGATATGTTTTGAACGCCTAACTCTAGCAAGCTGTAATAAATGCCAGTGGTGGTCAACTAAATATTAATTTAAGATTTTTGTATATTGTCATAGTTTTTTCTGGTCATTGTTAAATCGCGAAATTTGTCACTGATTGTTTTTTTCCTCTTGTTAAATTTTTTTTTTTTTGGAAAATTTTTAATAATTTAAATAAAAGATTAGATTGCCTTTCATACACATTCAGGTAATTTTCATTAATGTGAATTTTTGTTGTTTGTTTTATTATTTATTTTTTATCAGTTTGGATTTCTTTGAATATACGTTTTTTATGTCTATGTTTCGAAAGAACTCGGGTTTATGATCGTTCGCATGCTCTCCGGTTTTCCCAGAAGTGCCGCCCAAAAAAAATATTCTCGAAAAAACTTGGGTTAGTAATCATTCGCTTGCTCGCTGATTTTCACAGAATCATCGCCTGCAGAATATTCACAAATGATCGTGACTTTATGATCGTCCGTTTGCTCAATGTTTTTTTTTTTTTTTTCAGAATCCATACTAATTACGGAAAATTTATTAAGAAGAAAGGACTAAAAATTAGAGAAAAGCTAAGATAGAAGCGTCTGTCTGCAAGTAATTAAGGAGCATAAGGGTAGATTAAGATTGCGAAATTCTAGTATAAATAGCTTCAAAATATTTGAATGAAACCAGTAGAAATTTGGAATTCAAACAATTCGCACATACAAACATCTCTGTTCATTTTACAAATCTGTTCTTTTCTTTAAGAACAACTAACTCATCATCATGAAGATTTTCAAGGATATTATTACCAACGATGAGATGTTCGCCGACACATATAAAATGAAGCTAGTCGACGAGGTTATCTACGAAGTATATGGGAAACTAGTGTCTCGCAGCGAAGGTGAGATCCAGATTGCTGGATTCAATCCATCAGCTGAGGAGGCCGCTGAGGGCATGGAAACCGCCGTTGAGACTGGTGTCGATGTTGTGCTCAATCACCGATTACAGGAATGCTTTGCATTTGGTGATAAAAAATCCTACACACTTTATTTGAAAGACTATATGAAGAAAGTGCTTGCCAAGCTGGAAGAAAATTCACCGGATCAAGTGGATGTGTTCAAAACAAATATGAATAAAGTGATGAAGGAGTTGCTTGGTCGCTTTAAGGATTTGCAATTTTTCACTGGTGAATCAATGGACTGCGACGGCATGGTTGCAATGTGCGAATATCGTGATATTGATGGTGTTAGCACACCAGTACTCATGTTCTTTAAGCATGGTCTGGAGGAAGAGAAATGCTAAGCAGAATCATTTGCGGCCAGAGAAGTAGATTGACGGAGTTCGTGCTAATCAACTAAAGACAGCATACTTATCCATTAACAGTGAAATCAATCAGTCTCATGCTTACTCAAATAATTTTTCTTTAACATAATTTATATCTGAAAATCAAGCAATGATTAAATAATTTTATTTTAAAAATATATTTAATGTTTTCTTATTCTTTATATAAATTTGTGCTTTTGCTATGATGACTCATATCATGTCCCACATTTATTACTCCAAGTGCAGATGAAACCCACATCAATATTCAGTGAGTTCAAGTCAGTATATAAAGTCACTAAAAAAATAGACAGGAGAAAGAAGGAAATATGACGTTTTAATCAATTTGTAAGAAAGTCAAATTGACTTGCGTCTGATCTGTCACCGTTCGTCTTGCTAATGAAGTCACTTTGTATTTTTTTAATCTGAAGATTGCTTAGATGATGAGCAGATTGTGATACTAGTTGACATTTATATCGTGTACTGTCATCTACGATATCAAATTGCATCATACTAAAATGCAGACGAATTGAATAATTTTTCGATTTTAGAACGATAGAATAGAACAAAAATGAATATAGAGAAAAAGTAAATATCTATTATTAAGCATATAGAAAAATTACATTATTGATTTGACTTATGGTTAGGGCAGAGTTAGTAATCATACTGCATTGAGACCGAAATATTTGTATGGGAGCTATACGATCCAATAATCCTAGGGTGTTGAAATTTACATAGTTGGTGAATAAAGGATTTGTTGAACAATAGAGGCTGCTGAGCGTTTGATCTCCTGAATTCTTGTCAACTTTTGTAACAAGAAATGAATCAAAAACCACAAAATCTTAACTTTTGGCGGAGAAGATCACTTTAATTAAGAAAACAAAACCATCAAAACAAAGTGGTATTAAAAAAAGCACCAATTTATAAGTCACAGTAAATGTGATATTTTGCAAATTTCATTGAAGCATTGCTAGGATTTTAGCTCCTTCTAAGGGGCATTGACTTATGGGGTGTTGAAAGCAAAAAGAGAAGAAATGAAATTTGGCAAAATATTAGAAACAATAACAATTCTATACCCATAGGACATATTAGAGTAAGTTAATTGGAATATGAAATAAATTGATTAAATTAATAAGTGTAAAAATCAATCATCTTCTTCATCATTAACAATAAACCATATCATGAAAAATAATGGTAAATTGAAACTGGTCGAGATAGAAGACACTAATGTTTCATAAATGCAGAAGCAATTGGGCGTCGGTTGAACGATCAGAAGTTGTACTTCATGGCAACTTTAAAGTTTATTTGTTAAGATTTCAAATCCTGCTAAATACTGAGTCCTTTTTCGGCTGCCAAAACTCTTCGAGCTAATTTAATTGATCTCTAACTCAGTGTGCAAACTATAAAAATCTAAAAACAATGCTTCAATATTAAAAATATTATTGATTTCATAGTTTCAAAACTTAGTGTATAAAAAACAATTAGCTAAAATCAATTATTAATTATAAAGAAATTGATGATGTAAGACAATGAGGACTTTAAAAACAAACTTTCAAAATTTATGAATGAATATGAAATATTTTTTAAGAAAAAATTCGATGGTTTTTCCATCATCAGTTTTAATCAAAAGATTTGACATGTGAAAAAATCCCTTTCTTTCTTTCTTTCTTTCTTCGATGTACCGATCATCTATTGAATGTTTATGACAATAATTTTCACACGATGAAATGATGATTTACAAATACCCCAAAACATATTTTACACACATCCATGAGGATCAGCACATATGAGTTTAAATTATGTTTAAAACCACACAAAGGCCAAACTAACAAAAACATAAAATTTTATATTTTATGTGAATTTTTATATTTTGTGTTTTGTGCTTTTATCTTTTTAATGAAATACAAAAAAAAAATGTAGCACAACATAAAGAAAAATATATTATAGAAAGAAAGAATGGAAAAATTGCGGGGAAAAAGCATAGAAAAACGTGCCAAATACGCGAAGTAAATAAATAAATTTTCAATACAAAAGATTTTCATTTTCATGGCATGAAAAGAGTTTTCCAACAACTTTACCAAACATCACCATCACCATCACCATCACCATCAGTATCTATAGGTGAGACAAGACAAATATATATAGTATATAATAGTAAAGTTAGTCTATCTGGTAAGTATCTATGAATGCCTTTGATAGCTAGCTGCCTGTCTGTGATTGTTGACTAGACGCCCCAGCCCGCTAGGTGAGTTGTGCTTCAATGGGCTGAGCCAAGCTGATCTGAACTTTGTGCGCTCGTACTATGTTGATTGTTGCAACATTTTGATCTGTTACAATTTTACTTACATACATACATGCACACACATATGTGCATGAGTGTGACTCTCTTCCTGTTTACGGTAAAATTTTAAAGTGCTAAATTCTTATTCTTATTCTTGATGTTCTTATTTGATGTTGTTGTTGTTCATAAAGAACAACACGAACGCGTTCGAAAGAATACAAAATTTTACAATTAGTTAGAAAAAAAATTTAAGTTGCCAAACAATTTTCCAATTCGTTGTTCTAATGCAAAAGTGTTGCTCTTACTGCATGCAGTATTTGCAGGCAGCATCAACATGAAACACCATGTGATGCAGCACGTAAGTAAAGTAAGTAAAGTGCAGCCAAAGAAAACATGAAAATGCGGCGCAAAAACAATAAGGCACGTACTCAATGTAACAAGCAAATAAGTGACTAACTGAGTGACGGACGGATTAAATGAGGTGAGTCAATGAATGAATGTTTGTTTGATTGACTAACTGACAGATGGATGCATGGATTAAATGATGCTTTATCTTTGGGTTTTGGTTTTACTGTATTTTGTATGAATAAGTGTTGGTTACTGCCTCTGACATGTGGGCAAACCCCTTTGCTGGCGGTTACAAATTTTCTAACACGTCGCTTTTTTCACTTCCTGCCATTTAATATCAACTTGGAATACTCTATAAATCGCCAAACTTGTAGATGTTACGATAAGAATTCGATTTTTTATAAATTATTCATGTCATTTGAGTCTCTTTATTTAATTTAATTCATTTAAATTGATGAACATTGCAAGTCGTTCAGTTCTAGAGGTTTTGAAGTGAAATGTTGTCTGTCTATGTTTGCTGTTTTATGCAGATCATTTGTTGATATAAATCAACCAGTGAAAAAAAATATGATCTCTCAAGTATGAGTTAATCCCTTAAATTAAAAAAAAAAAACTGAAATTATACGCAGAATCTTCTCAGCATTGATAATGCAGAAGACTTGGCTACTACTATGTAAGTCGATCATTCAATCGAAAATTTTGTTTATCTTTTTAAAGTTAGTGCCTCCAAATAATAGAATTGGTAGACTAGGCTAAGTTCTTTGCATAGAAAAATTGCATCCATAGAATAATTTCAGCCGAAACATTGGTTTATTTTTATACAAGATCTCATTATGTTTTACTATTTTCAATGAGTTCTGACCAAAATCCTGATCTCATTGAATGAAATGTTATTGTATTTTTTTAACCATTTGATTTAATTTCATGTCCAGTGACAAGTTTGTTGCTTAAGTCTTTTATTTTACTAACACAAACTTCAATTTTCCCATTACGCTTTCTAACATATCAATCAATCAATCAGTCAGTAAATCATTCATTTGCTCATTCCTTGTTACACATTTATAAAAACAATTATACCAATTTCACTTACTTAATATATAAATATTGTATTTAATTGACAATGACAAAATGTGACGTCATTTTCGATGACTCTTGATCTTCACATTACAATTAAACTTAACAATTTGTTAAATAAAAATTATATGATTATTTCATTTAGAAAAAACACATTTGATTTAAGTATATGACTAATTACAGAATATTTAATCTTTCTCTCATTCCAAATTCCCCTTTTTATAATTACTCTATGACATCTTAAACTTCATATATCTTTGTTTTGATAATACAATTTTTATTATTACATTATTATTGTTTTCTTTAAAATGAGAGTGAAAAATCGCATTAAACACATTTCATTTCATTAAATTAGTTTATTTTTGAGAAAAATAATGAGGAAAAGATAAAGTTGATGATAAAGTGAACTTTTAATGAAAAGTATCTGATCTCTTATAGTAATAAAGAAAATATGTAACAAAGAGTATGAATGAGTACATGAAATAAAGCAGGAAATATCAGAGGTCTTCAAAATGATAAATGATGATGTCTCTTGTAAATAAATTACAAATGATTTCAATTGCAAAACAACAATCATCATAATCTTGAAGTGAATTTTGTCTGTGAGCTGTCGCTTCCTGAAATCGTAGAACTTTGATTTTCGTATAACAGCTGCATACCTATGACAATTAAACGTGTCTCTATTAGTTTGATAACTGACAGCATAGCATGCAGAACAAAAAGAGGAAGATTCGTTTCATGTATTTAATAAGATGTCCGATGCACGTTTTTTTTCTATGCATCAAACAGCAAATGGATAATGACTGTTCAGAATGAAAAAAAAAATACTAAAAGATATTACAAAGTTGGGAATTAGACTTTAAATCACCTCCACCATTTCGTTTCCTACATTCTTCCTATTAAGTACATCAGATCTTCATCATTTAATGCTGTTGGGTTTTATTAAATGTCATGCCGAACAACAAGCTAAATTTAATTAAAATCACTTTAATTTTAATTTCTTTAAGTATCACAACAACAAAATCTTAACAAACAAAAACAAAACAAAGAGATTTTTAGTTGAAAATTGCTTTGACATTTTTTTGTTGTCCATTAAATTTATTTATTGTCAACATCTCAAGTCATGCAATTTAATGCTTTAAGCTATGTTAATATATTTGAACAGATCGAGATTTTTAAAATTGTTTTAAAGGCGGCGGCAACATCAAAAAATGGCAGACATGAAATATTTTTTCATTGAGACAAGTAAAAAACATGAAATGATTATACAATATAATTGAATGTAAATTTAGTTCTTCAAGTCAATTAAATTATGTAATAAGTTTGATTCACATATTTTAGTCCACTGAAATCTAATTCGGAGATCAATTTATTGATCCATGAAAATGTCAGTTGTGATCAATAGAAAACTTTAAATCATTAGAAGATGTTTGTTGTTTGCCTACTTTTTCTTCTTTTTTCTTTCTTTTTTTAATAGAATTTATAATATCTTATAGAACATCAAGTTAATTGCCTATTTGATGGTTCATTTGCTCTTAACTATGTCTATAAATTTAAATCTTTATTAAGATGACGTTGATTGAAATTATCGGAATCAATCAAAGTCTTAGCTATGTATGTCAGATGATAAGTTTGCCCTTTGATGTCATAAATATTGAAGCCATAATCACTTCCGATAATTTCAGGTTTATGTTTGTAATTTATAGAAAATCTTATTAAGGTTTTTCTTTTAAGAAAATATCATGGAAAAGGTTCAAGAGAAAGAAAAAAAATGTTAAATAAATATAAAATTTTAAATTAAGGAAATTTTATTATCAGGAAGTTGTGTATTTTTTATGGTTTCAATTAGTGGCAATTTGAATTAATCATTTAAAAAGATGATCAATTAACAACTAGCAAAATATAAATATAAAATTTCTATCAAACAATGAAATAATAAAAGATTTTCAGGTTTTCTAATATTCCTAAATTATTACATAAGATAAACAATAGAATAGAATTTCATATGTAAAACATTAAAATCAAAGTGAAGACAATGCAAATTACATATATTGAATTAGTTAAGAGTTAAACAAGTTCTTTATAAAACTGATAACTTCTGATAAGATACAAGATTGCAAACGTGTGGCTTTTTATATGCAAACTAACAATTCAAATTCTCGTATAAAGTTAATAAATAAAGCAATAGACAACAAGTTTTGGAGGCCGAACTGATTAGCACCTCTAAGGCATATACGATCGGCCAAAGTGTTGTTGCTCTTATAGTTGATGAGGCTGGCTGATGAAATTTTATATGTAACTTCCTTAAGATGGAAATTGCCTATAAAAATACAGAGACATCAGGAAAGAGTTAGGGACGAGTGTGCAAGGGAGTGTGTGTGTGTGTTTGTGTGTATCTCCTAGTAGTTGTAGGACAACTAAACAACAACTATGAAGATGTTCATACTATTACTTGAGACTGTTGTTGATTGGCAACTGTCCTTCCTTAAGTCAACTTGCGTCTATTCCTAAACTCAATTTTGTCGTTATACTTAGTTGTTGTCGTTAACTACCTGTTCACACCGTTAATGGCGTGTCAAAGTGCTGATAATAAATCTCTTCTATTCATTCTAGTAACACTTACACACTCAGTTACACAAGCTTTTGTCTAAATATGTGTACGAGGGTCTATCAAAAAGCTCCCGTCTTTGAACACAGCTGGCGGTTGGCAATGGGAAAAAGTTACCATGGTGTACTATCATCTATTTAAAGACACTTGTTAAATTTTAAATTGATAAATAGAAGTTAGTTTTTGAACCGATAGAAATGAGTAGAAGGGAATAAGTTAACCATAGATGATAGAGGACACTCTGCATCTTTGTTATCAACCTTAAAATATTAGACAAATCAATGCAAATGTGATAGCACAAAGATTTTCGCTTGTCAATCCTCTGACACATTGACTATTCCCAAATCATAAGATGGCAAATTTCATCAATCTCAAAGAATATTGCATCTTCATATGTGTGCTTCTTGTTGATCGACCCTCGTATCCATAAACTGAATGAAAAGAGACATTACATTTATGCAAATTTGTCTAGTTTTTGATGTTGTTGTTATTGTTACTGTTGTTGCTATCTGATACTTAGTAAATTATTATGCAAATTTTTACGTAAATTTCAAGTTTAATTCTAATTTAAAGTCAATTTGATTAAAGAAAAAAAAAAAAGGAAAACCAAAAGAAAATGAAGAAAAATCAATATAAAGGAAGTCTAATAAATAAAATATTTCTGCCCATTTCTAAAAAAATAGACGATCAACGGAAAGCAAGGATGAAACATTGTAAAAGAAACATCTGAACGATAGGAATATTGACATTTCTAGACATAATCAGATCACTGGGTATGAAATCGCAGGGACCTAGATCAGAATGGCGTAGTAAATTGATCTTGCCATCTATTAGTCTACAAATCTTTCAGTATGTAGTACTCTAATGATTTGAGGGTTGATTTCTTTAGTTATTTTCAATCATATTTTTGGTGACCCTGGTTGATAAATTGGAACATGATGAGGTAAGCCACTGTTGCTTCTTCTACAAATTAGATCAATAAACACTCTACCATTTTTCAATACTTTCTTTTTTATTCTTCTTTATTTGTCTCTCAAAGTATTTTTTTTTTTATTTATTGGTAATAATTTCCAAAACCATTAAATCACACATTGAACCTCTTTAAACTCATAATTTCTCAAGCCTTTTACTTTGTTTTGTTTTGTTCGATAGAATTTCTAAGAAAAATGAAATATAATAAATAAATATTTTTCACACTCGCGTCTTGAATCATTGAACAACAAATGATCAAAATCAAATATTTGACCTCGTCAAGTAAATAATAATTTTATTTTACTGCAACAGAAATTGCAACTAGTACAATAAATATGAGACATTGACACATTGAGTGCCTGAAGAAAATACACTTGAAAATATTATGTGTAAAAGTAAATAAATATGTTTTGTGTTGTGGGAAATGATTTTATTTGTGTTCGATAAGTACATAATTGCAATGTCTGGAAATTTTTTGTATTTATTCTACTAATTTTACCTCTGTAAAAGATAGAAAATGATTATCAATTTTTGTAAATGTTTATGGAAATATGATGAAAATGTTTCTGCCAAATCAGATACTGAATGTTGGAATAATTTATTTATTTTGATTAAAGAAGTAACTATGATATTTCATAAAGGTAAAAGTCAGTTTATATATCTACCCATGGCAAAACCCAATAATTATGCCAATTTCCTATCAATTTCTTTTCATAATTACATTTGACTTAATGTCGAAAATGTATCACAATGGTTGGAAAAGTTATAAAATAAAAAATCACATTGAAGTTTTAGAGAGGCATTGAATTTCCAGAAATTGCTTTCTTGCTATTTCATTCAAGTGCTTTATGATTAGAAACGCAAAGGTGTCTTTATTCTATTACTTTCTTTAGAATTAAGAAAATATTCAAGCTACTTATTTTTTTAAATTTGAATAGTTACCCGTTTCTAAAGTATCAAATCTAAAGAGTCTTTCCAAATTAATTTTTGTGTACAGACGAATAGTGAATAAATTTTTTTTTTTTCACAAAAAATATTCAAGCAAATTGGTAAGTTTTAAAGAATTCTTACAGAAAACATTATTTTAAATTTTAAAACTTAGCTCAATAGTAAGTTATCGTAATTAAAAATAAGCTGGATTTACCTTGGGTACTCGTATTTATTGATCTTTCTCTGCAGAGCCTGTAGTGGGGCGTAGCTTTAGTAGTCGCATCATAAAGCATTCCATAATTTCCCTTTTCTAACTGAAAACTAAGATAGAAAAGGATATGCAGGCCACTTGCCACAGAAGATGTCTTCTTCCAAAAGTCTCAGGTATCGGTATTTGGAACCAACTAACAGAATCAACAAGATAAACCCAGTGGCAAATTTGTCATTGACACTTGGCTGCAGAAATTTTTAATATCTTTAATTAAGATGGGGTCCTAATTACTGTTCCCTACTCTAAGTACCACTGTTTATACTTAAAAGTAAGCAGTAGTACCTGTCCCAAATCTCATAAAGCTTCCTTTCAACAGATTTTCTTTTCTAATAAATTACCATAGACCACTCCATGTACTTATGTGTATCTTTACCACACATCTTTAAAAAAAAGAAACAAAAAAATTATACATTTAAGCAAGTTTTATCTTCTAGAAAAATAGAATTTTTTGTTTGTGTTTTTCTCTGTCTCTGACCATGTCCATGTCCAAACCTATCACCAATCGGCAACAAACCGTGCTAATTCTTTTTCACAATGTAGAATTTTCTTTTTAATTTTTTGTTGTTATCGTGTTCTTATATTCATTGGGTTCATAACTTGAAGTTCTCAAACGGCAAACATAGAATCAACATCAGAAGCGTGAAAGCTGTTAGATTGGCATAGAAGAAAGCACTACTTGCTAGTAAACAAAAAAAAAAGAGGCATGTTGCATGTTAAACACAATTCAAAGTCTATAATTACAATTGCAACAATAACAACAAAATCGCGAGAATACTGACAACATAACAATAACAACAACAACAATAACAGAGACAGTAAGAAACAAAAAGAAGGTATACGTTAGTAGTGATAGAATTACGAGATGTGTCCTAAAAGTATTCGACTTGGAATTATATTTTTCTGGCTTTTTTTATCCTTCAAAGTAATCATCAATTCACAGTGAAGCAGTCTTGGAAGTCTATTTGGAAAAGGACCTTCAGTGTAATGGTCACCCGGTGTCTTTTGAGTGTAATTTCCTTTTTTAAGAAGTCAGAGGGGCTTTCATGATTAGCGATCAGATTTAAGTGGTGCTTAGCAACTGCGAAGTGCAGCTTTTTGTGCTCTACAATTTTCGAATGATTTTTTAATACACGAAAGCCATTCCAAAGCTAATCCCAAGTCGTAAATGATATTTTCTGGTGATATTGTGTTCGTAGGTCTGCCAAAATCATCGTCGCACGAGCCAACAGAAGTGATTCAAACATTCTGTCGCGGTCAAATCTATTAAGCATGCACCTCGTATGTTACCATAGATGTGGAGGCAGTTCTAACTTACGAGTAACAAACTAAAGGAAGCATCAAAGTGCGATTGTGACTGACACTCATGCGCCGCTTACTGCATGCTGAATATGCTGCTTCCGTAGCAGCCAAAAAAAAAAAAAAAAATCTAAAACTTCAAACTTACTCCATTCAAATCTTAATACACTTAAGCACACACACATACACATACTCATGTGTATCTATGTCGCCCCTTCCTTTGGCAACAAATGTATCTTAATGCCGAAAAACATAGCGCGCATAGTAGTCTCATCATCATCATTATCATCATCATCATAAGCTAAGATAACTTCTCTTAGACACAGATACATTGTACTGGTGAAATTCCGCGCACACATTCTAATTCTTTAACTAGTAGTAACTGAGTTGCTTTGCTAACCAAACCAAACCAAAGTAAAGTAAAGTAAGTGAACCTCAAAACCCCTCATCATCATCATATTCATCATCATCATCATCATCACCATCATCGCACTGATGTTGTTAGAAGGCATTCTAAAGAAAATAGCATTCATGCCAACTTCATTGACTCGATTTTTGCGCTTCTTTTGTTGCCATTTTTTTTACACTTGGTTGCATTTTTTTCGTGCCGCATTCACTCACTAAACTTTACTCACTCACTCACTCACTCACTCACTCGCCATGTTCTTTGCAAACTGCGAATGCGAATGGTGAATGTGTAGAGAGAGACATAGATACATATAGAGTGTAGCAAACCCATTGCAGTTCTGCACTTTTAACTACAATAAAATTCACATGGCGGCGGCTGTAGAACGTTATTCTTAACTGTTTTAGGTCTTTCTATAGTTTTGTTAGTCTATTCATTCCCGCTCTTGCTTCCGCTCCTGTTGGTCTTCCTCCTTTCAATTCCCTCCCCTCTGGTTGAGCATTATAAACGCATAAGATTTAGATTTTCGTTGGTGATCTTTTTGTATTTAGATTTTTTTTTTTTTTTTTCTTTTTGTTTTTTTTGCTTATGCGATTTATAGCGAAATATTTAACTCGGCACATTCACTTCTTTCCACAGCAACAGCAGCAACTGCAGCGATTTGTGCGTGGCAAGTTCACAAGTTACGAGCAAGTGAACGCTTGCCATATACACACACTCACATACCAGCAACCCATCTGCATATAACACATATGAATGTATCTACAAGATACAACAGACACACAAACGAAAATGAACCGAAATGAAACGAACTTGTTGCACATTCTTACTTTACTTAACTTCACTTAGATTTCATTACGCTTCCTTTTCCTTAACTTTGCTCTTTGATTTTTGTCTTTTCGTCTTCCAACTTGTTTTTAATGAAAATTTTTATCGCTTTAGATAGACTTTTGTGTGTTTTGTGTTGGCTTTTTTGTCTAAGCTGCTAAGTTAATATGCAATTAATAGTCAACAAAACAAAAACAACTTCAACGTAAATCTTCGTTGATTGAAAATTTGTGTTTCTTAGATAAACAGTGTCAGAAAAAGAAACAAAAAAAAAAAAAAACAAGAACCAACCTTAGAAATAAATATATGGGCGCGTAATATTAGCGCCTTTTGGATTGAAAAAATACTATTTATGTTTCTATTGATTCAATTTAATTACAAAAATATTTTTACTTATATTGTGTGGGAAAAGTATTCGAATTTTGTTTGTGGTCGATTGAGTTATGTAACAAGTTATTTCCGCATAATAATTTCTTTGCAATCTTTCGTTGGTTTATTTTAAGTTAATGAGAAGCACAGATGCGATTAACCAAGATTAGTGAGTGAAGATTAGGACAACGTGATGAAGTAAGTAAAACTAAGTAAATATTCCAGTGTGTTGATAAAAGCGGCATTTGATAGAAAGGATGAGTTTGTTTTACAATAGATTTTGTATAATGAGTGTTTGGGATTTATCTTGTTCTAGGGTTCCGTCCCTCCGTCCTCGGGTCATATCTCATGAACCGTAATACCAAAAAAGTAGAAAATTTCACAGAATATGTAATTCTATCCGGGCATCAGCAAAAAATACTAAAACTAAAATATTTTCAAAAACTTAAAGGGGTCCCCATACGAGAAACCTTTTGGTTTGTATGGCAGCTATAAGACCCAGTAATCCCATGATCTTCAAATTTGGATGGTTGGTGGCTATACATCAAAAACTTTTATTGTTGAAATATCTGTTTCATCGGACCACTAGGGAGGGTAGCTCCCATACAAACCCCCATTAAAATTCAAGTTCTTATTAGAAAAACTTTTTTGATTTTTGTTCTATCGAACTGAAATTTAGATGTTATAAGTTTTTGATATAGCCGATACATATCTGTTGGAATCAGTCAAATCGGCCAACTAGGAGGGGTACCTTCCATACAAACTCACCATTAAAATTCAGGTTCTTGTCCGAAAACTTTTTTTTGCTTTTAGGACTATTGAACTGGAATTTAGACACTATAAGTTTATGATATAGGCGCGGTACAATTGTTGGAATCAGTCAAATCGGACCAATAGGGGGAGTACCTCCCATAACAACCACAATCTGGCACGGAACCCACCGTTTACGAGTCTGACTCGCACTGGGCCCATTTTTTGTTTTTTCTTTATGATTTTCTATACTTTTAGTGATTGTTTTCAATGTTTATCTTTATAGAGTCCAGCTTAGTAATACATATGAACAAAAGAACTGAGAGTAATTTATAAATTAACCATAACTCTGCTATAGATATAAGGCATAATCGTTACAACTCGTATGAAGAATTAGTATTCTAAAAATGCTTTAGTGTATAACTGAAGCCATGGTTAATGAGAATATTTTAATATCAATTTCTTAAAAATGTGGTATGTTTGCCGTAGTCATCTTTAAGATACCTAACATTGTTATTAGGCACTTAAAGTATCTTTAAAACACTTGAAATACCTAAAAAGTAGTTAAATATTAATAATTTAATATTAAAAGTGCTGTGAAGGCATTTTAGAAAGGAAAAACTTAATATTAATATTTATGAACAGAATTTATTTGGTTTTTGAATTATTTACAGGAATTTTAAAGTACTATATTTTATTTAAAGAAGTTAAATCTAACAATAATCTATTGATGTCTATTAAAGAAGATATTTAGGGAAACCTCCTCCTTGGTAACTTACAATGCCTATGTCCGTAGAAGAAGTGTGTGTCTATGATGATACTTAAGATATTTTATTGTGGTTGTAAAATCACAATTACATATTTTAGTTGTGAGAAATATTCCTATCCGTCTATAGTAGGTTTTCTTTTTAAAGTTTTCTAATCAATTATTTTCTATTTCTTGATTTCTAGATTAGAAGGCTTTGAACAAATAATCGACATAAAGGAAAAGATTTTAATCTACAAACAAGCATCATGATTTCGGAAGAAACTCAGTCAATGAACTCATTAATTGGAGGAATACCAGATGAATTGATAAAAGAAGAAATTCTCGATCCGATTTTAGAGCAAATATGCAAAACTGAATATAAAAAAGCATTCGAATTAATCACTAAGTTTGAGAAAAATGTGCCCATGAAGGCAATGCCTCAATTCATGGTCCTTTGGGGTATACTCAATACATTTGTCAAAGACGAAGGAGATATGGACATGAAGTTTGTATCTGACGTAAAAGAAGCTTTTGAAGCATTTGAAAAAAGAATCGAAACTGTAAAAACTTTCTCATTTGATGAAGTTAAAGCCGTAATTGAAAGTGGACAGCTTGATTATGATAAAAATGTCTGTAATGGTGTCATAATGGTTAAAAAATACCGCAGAATGGAACAAACGTTGTTGAAGAATCAAGCAGAAAGAAATGGCTTGATCAAAAAGCAATATATTTGTTATTTTGTTGCATTTTTACTGATTTCCATTCTAATTTTCTTTAATATGTTCGCTTAAATATGTTAGCTACATTTTTAGAAAATCGAGGAGGATTTTCAAGCACAGACACTCACACGAACAGACACACTAAAGGGCATAAATGGGTAAAAAACCAAGAATAAAATCATTATAATAAAATAAATAAAGAAATTTTGTCTACCAAAAAAATTTTAACTAATAAAGATTGAAAAAACAATGCTAATCTTTTGATGAAGTTTTAATTTATTTAATGCCTATATTCTATTGAACTGGATTGCAATAATAAATTGTAATATTGAAACCAAATGTCTCTTCAATATATTCAATATATTGTATTTTATAACTTCCTAGTTCATGAACCGAACAATCGATTCGACTAAATTATGGACTTAAATCAATCAAAATAAATTTAAAACGCCCTAAATTTATTTAAAATATTGTACATTTGCTTGAATTGAATTCTGTTGTTTCTTTGGTTCATTTTTTTTTTTTTCTTATGGTCGAATTGGATAATGCAAAGGAGCCCTGAACACAAAGCGAAATATGATAACCAGCGAGTAGGTTTCTGCCATCAAATACATTGATCCTTGAATTCCTATATCCATTCAACATGACATTGAGGTTAGCAAGGCCCCAAAGTTCTATTATGCTAGTCAAGATGCACCCGCTAAGCAAAAGACTAACAAATATGCATACTTTATTTGCAAGAGGACGATGCCACTATCCCCATTTCGCAGAAGTTGATATTTTTGACAGATTTATCCTATTATGAAATAAGTAGACTATATTCTATTTCAAAAAAGATTAAGTGGTTGTTAATAGACAATTGTCTTTGACAGACGTTTCTTTTTTAATTGGCTTTTCGAGAAAATTTCGAGAAATTTCTTTGGGTGCCATTTCAACTCTAAAACAGACGAACAACTGTTATCAAGGCTCAAATAGTGAAATTGCATAACACAGAACCATTAAGTATAAAACGGCAGGTAAAATTTGTCATTCATAAAACCGTCTTTCAATTGTAATTAGAGGTTTTTCTATATTATTTCACCATTATTCATTATTATTTTTCATAATCACAAACTAATGTCTTCCTTTCAAAGTTTCTATAATTTTTTGTTCAACTATTTCTGTCTGAACTCTGCATTTTAAGTTTAAATTTAACTGCTCCTTCTTTTATAAGTATATACATATAAATATATATTCATCTCTGCTAGCCTCAATTAGTAGCATTGAAATGAATTTCTCTTTTATCAATTTAAAAAAAATCTAAACGGAAATCTTTACCAAAATGCCATCATCATATCAAATCTAATTGATTATCTTACTAATTGATAAACCGAGTGACTTAGACCGCCTCTACTTTTTACTATACTTGTGGAACTTCTTGTTAACCACCAATTTTCTGCAACAATAAAGAAATGCAGTTAAATCGCGCCCATTGCTGTCAATAGGAAATGAAACAAGTAAGCAATTTTTCAACAAATAAATCGTTAATCCAACAACAAAAATCACAATAGCAATACAACAGTTCGACCTAAATTGAAAAATTAATTAAAGAACACGCCCCAGCAGTAAGAAAAATCTCAATAGAAAAATGGAAGAAAGAAAACCCAAAAACAAAAATAAAAACGAAAACACACCCATTTATCGATAAAGTGCAGACTAACTTCAACAGTACAGTATATTTTAGTAAATAGTAAAGACCGCACAGAGCCATGGTAGTACTAGTCCACGTACTAGATACATTCATGTTGTATCTGAAATGACCGCAAGTAAGGTTTCTTTTATCCAAAATAGAATATATTGCTCATACGCCACCTACAACTTTTATATTTGTTAACCAACCAACCTTCTACCAACCGACAACACAACACAAACAACAAAAACAAGAACAATACGAGTAAATTATAAAATATTGTAATAATAATAATAATAATATTTTGTTTGTTGTTCTCTTTTTTTATTTTGGGTAAAACTACTAAACTTAGTAAAAGAAGAACAACAATAAAACCCAATCAAGACGCGCCAAGAAGCCTAAAGGAAATATACACAATATTCTACCTCACATAGTAGACAAAAATCAATGGTCTGCACTTAAAACGAAACGAAAAGAATTGACTCAGAGCCAAGAGTATGCAACAGCAAGTGGCCAAGTGAAGTCAAGTTGAAGTTGTTGGCAAACCCATTTTAACCGTTAAACATATTTGACTAAATCTAAACAAACAAACAAACAAACACTAGCACACATAAACATACTATAGATACATTTACTGACACATGCACCTAAAGATATCTTTTACTACTGAGTGTGTATTACAGGAAACATAGAATGAATGGTTCATGTTAGATACAATCGCTTTGGATTGTATCTTCACCGCATATTCGACTATGTATGAATGACAGGTGGGCGCGGGAGGAAATGGGCGACATAAAGCCAAAAAAAAAAAAAAAAAAAATTATAGTACAATAGATAAAAAAGTATATAAAAATCAAAAGCCATAAGCAAAAACATACATTGTAGTATAGAGATACTTTGTTGTTTTGTGATGAGGTTGCAGCATCAGCAACAGGAGCAACAAAACAACAAAACTAAGGACAGGAAGCTCATCATCAAAGAAAAAAAAAGATGAGGAAGAAGGAAAATGCAAACAAACACACACCATTGTAGATACTACACATAAACTCATAGACACACACATATTCATTACATAAAACGGTTAAAGTATCTACAGCAGCAGCGGCAACAATTGCAGTTAGCAGTCAAAAAGACCTTAAACTTGGCCTTAACTGAGCAGGTGAGAGAAGGAAATAAGGAGAAAAAAAGAGAGCTAACAACTACAACAATAGAGGGAAGAAGGAAAAGTAGTAGAAGAAGGCAAACTCACAATTCAATTTTATTTCATTTCATTTACTTTACAGCAACAAAATATTGTTGTTTTTTGTTGTTGCAGGCTCATCATGTTGCTGCTGCTTCTGTTGTGGTTTTTGTTCCTGTTGCTGCTGTTGATGATGACGACGATGGCTTTGCTCGCCGTTAACTTCGACGTCAGCGCGTATTTTTAGTTTTGTGTGTGGGCCGCATTAGCTGTATCTTTTCTTTCTCTACTATCTACTGTTGGTTTTTTATACACACTACACCACACTTGTGTGTGTGTGATGAAAGTCTCATCATTTTGGTTTTAGTTTTGTAACACATAGAACCATAAGCACCAAGAGATCATTCATAGATTCAGTGGGATTAGATTAGTCAAGAGCGGGAACTATTTTCCTTATCAATGTGACAAACTCTATAATTACAAGAAAATATACCCACAGTCCTAGACCTTTCATTTTTAAGTTCATCTGTCTGTCTGTCTATTTTATGAAAATAAAGTAAAAGTTCGTTAATTTCGGTTTGTAGTACGCAAACAGATAAATAGAAAATTATGAAAAAATACCAAATATTCCCAAAGTCACTTTTTGTCACTACACATTTTCAGGGATATTTTCTATCATTTTATGAACATAAATTTATATTCCACTCTACACTAAAGTAAATATTGTGATCTGGGCGCTACATTAAATTTTGAAAGCCTCCTCTTCTCCAATGGCCTCAGATTTTCGTTTAAACTGAGTTCCACTCTTTCCACTGAATTTATGACTATGATATTGTTTTAATCTCTTCATGGTTGGGATTCGAAAGAGCGTCCACAATAGAAAATATCCTGAGATCCTATGAGAACAATCCTTTATTTTATGAGGTCAAGACATGAAATTATCCACGTTTGTTTTTATTTCAGACACTTGTTGCTGTGTCATTAGTTCAAATGCTAGAAATTTATTCACCTTCATAGACAAATTATCATGTAATTAGGTTACATTTATTTTTTACTCTAAAATTTAAATTTTGATATTCCAAATGTTGATAAATCAGTCAATTATCGCATAATGTAATGTCATCAGAATGAAAGGTGTGTACCAAATTGTACATCAATCGATCAACACGAAGGGGCTGAAATTACAATTACTAGATTTGAAAAAAACCTTAACTAAATAAATAAAAACTTTTTTTAAAAATACTAGTCAGTAATTTATGTGAAGTGCACTTAATCTTCAATGAAACCAAAGATTACATTTTGTTAGTAGTGTAGCCTTTAGCAGTAGTCATGAATGGAGTCGATTTCATTACACTTTACCCCACTTAAATCCACTCTAACCTGCTTCATTTACAACAAACAAACAAGACACAATTGTTGTTTATTTTATTTTACCCTCAAGCAGGGTATTGTGACTTTGTCATACTGTTTGTAACTCATTGAGGAACACATCTTGAACTTCACTACTCTACACAAGTATTTTAATATCATGGAATGAATTCATTTATCTATCTAATCAGAACTTCTTTTTGGAGAACATTTTGATTGAAACTCTACAATTTCTGAAGAGGACAAAAATTTGTCAAATGACGGAAAATTGTACTTTTTTTTTTTTTTTAACAATAAATTCTATATTCTACTCAAGTTGGGGCAAAACATTTTATGTAAAGATTGAAAATCATGAAACGCATAAGATGTCCATGCAAGTTTTGATACTACTGGAGATGTTTTTGTACTCATAATCCAATATGAACTTATGGTAAATGTGAGTTTTTATATGGAAATCATTTGAATGGACAACTGTTTTGTTTCTTCATTTATAGAAGCCAATTTTGACTTAATTGTATTACTAGAGAACAAAGTAAACTCAATTTTACTTTCACAACTTTTGGTAGAAACCTTAACTCAATACAACCAAACAAAGGATCTATTAGATCAATCTTCAATCTATCATAAGAACTATCAAAAATTTCTAATAATTACTTCATTTCTTTAACTAAATATGACTGATGAAAACATGGACATTTATTTCTTTCTTCAAATCAAAATTATTGGATAACTTTAATTAATAATTTTCCTTGAAATACTTTGTTACATGAAAGGTATTCAATTTTCAGTGGAACCAATAAAATTACAATAATATTTTCATTTTTTTTTTTTTTATATTCTTTTTGGTTTTTCCTTTTTCAATTGGCGTAAAAATGTTGTGAGAACAAATGGCTGTTAACTTTTTCACATATTTTGCTGTGTTGTTGGCGTTGTAATTTTTTATCCAAAACTTTTTTATTGTTTCGGGTTTTTTTTTTTCTCTCTTCTTGTTGTTGTCTACAGAACGCGTTAAATTGCGTTCGCAAGTAGTATATTGTATAGTGGAAATATTAAGCGATCGTTGTTGCAAGTTGGAAGTTCGTGGCACGTTGGAATCTTGAAATATTCTTTGTTTTTATTGCTTTTGTGGGCGCAGTTGATGCAACACTTTAATGTGTTCTCAGTTTTAGAGTTTATGGTATTTTTTATACTTGTAATCTTACTACTACTACTACTACTTCTAATGCTACTCTGAGGACTTTTTGTTATGTGATTTTCTAACAGTTTTCATCTGGTAGCTGACATACAAAAGGAGGGGTTAGGTCAACTTAGGTTGGTGCCATTCAAATGCCGTTAATGTTTTGGCAGCTGCAGTGATTATTCTTAAATTTAACTAGACATGGATATTTTTCCCAACATTGCGTCAATTAACTTGACTAACGATCGGTGGGTCGGTAGGTCTGATAGTTGGTTTTTCTAATAATTTTATAGCGATTTATGTACCTAGAATTTTTATGGCCAACATCACTCACTCACTAACTCATTCACCACTACTTTATCATAGTGTAATGAGCATGCATAATTTTGAGAATGATGTAATAAAATTCACAACACAAGAATATTGGTATTTTCGTAATAAAAAAAACTTCAATTCTTACAAAATAAAAAAAAAATATTCTACGTTGAGAGATCAGAGAGTCTTTATAAAAAATAAATACATAAATTTCAGAGATTAGGATAAAAAACAACAACATAATAAAACACAGAATCACTTTATGTTACTACAAGTTAAGAAGACTAAAATTATGCAAAGAGTTTGTGGTGCCGGCATATTTACTCTAGGGGGCTTTGCTCAGCTTTGTTTCATAATCAGTCAGTCTACTTTACTAGTACATAGACATTACTTGGTTTTCTAGAAATTATGTAAGAAATTTTATCACCCGACAAAACCTGCTATTTGCCAATATTCTTCGAAGAAGTAAACAAACATCTGTGAGTGAATTTAATTAACTTTCTCGCAGCAGGGTACATTTCATATGGGTTTATCGTTATGAATGAGGTTTTAGGTGGCGTAGTAAATCTTAATCTTAATCTCATTCATATTCCTAAAAAAAAGTGCAGAATTTTTATAGCGAATTTTCCCAAAAGGAAAGCAAATTCATAGAGTCCTCGTGGGAGAGATAAAATTAGTCCCATCGTAGCATCACAACATACAAATCGACTTCTTTCCACCCAACAACATGAATTGAATGTTTTCCTATGAAATGTAGGAGGGTGCCTACATCTAACACAACTAAGTACATACAACCATGTGTCGAACAAAGCACAACAAGACATAACAAATGTAAACTGTAAATCTAAACTAAATATTGCCAAACTTGAGACTAAGCTTGAGATAATCCTGCTCCCAACAACTTCATTTACAAAGGTATTCATATCTGCCGATTGTTTTGCTAAGGCATGGTTTCATTGAAGTTTTAATAAACAAAATTCTGTGAATGTCGCTGTAGATAAAATGTATTTCAATAGGCAAACCATCTGCTAACTCAGCATTTGCCAATAAGTTGCTGTTCATCTTCAAGCAATTCATTGATGTCATACAACAATTTCTCCGCAATTTTTCAAACGTGTTACAGCAAAATCCCGCTCCAAATACAATTTACGAGAATTTGGAAAGTATTTAAGACAATACTCATAATAATCTATCACTGAGTAATGTAATGTATATCATTATCTGTTGAAAAGTAATTATATAAGATGTGTACTAACATTTTTCTTCTTAATGGAAGTATGTTTTTCATTATAATAGCAGTTTGAAATTATGCAACACATCTATCCTATCCTATATTTTGAATTACTATTTATATATTGTCATAATTTTCTTTTTAAATACTTTCAAATACTAAATTTATAATATAAATAAATTACTTTTTATTTGTTTCCATTATTCATTATAATATTGCTGATGACTTTCATTGACATCAAGGGTCACTTCATCAAGCCAAACTCTCTTGACTCTGTGATGAACTCATTTCTTTTTTAATAATGACATGGCAGAAAAAAATCATTTAAATACAAACAATTATTATTTAATTTATTATTATTATTATTATTACTATGTATTTTGTTTAGAAATTTACACTTTTATTATAAATTTTAATCTGTCAAAAGTAAAAGTACAAAGAAGAAATTGTAGAGGGCTCCCTCTCTCTCTAAGAAATAACAATCACTGATATCAAAGGCTAAACCGCTTGCAAAATTTCATTGTATTTCTTTCCTCATTTATTGCTTATTATTTTATTTAAATTTACTTATTTCTATTGGTTTTCCAATTGATTTGAAAGTAAAATTGATAGAGGACAGCAAACTCTCATGATGTTCGTTGCTCGAAGGCAAATCAAATTTACAAAAATCATTCATTCGCATGCATCAATTTCGTTCAATTAGTTTTTATTCAATCATGCAATCATGTGTGATGTCTGTGATGGCTATGTAAGAGTTTAAATTTTAAAATTACTATGATTATTACTATTATTATTATTTGTTGTAGTAGTTGTAACAATTTTTTACATGCAAATAAAATAAATCTGAAGTTTTTGTATGAATTTCATGATTTTCATGTTTTGTTGTCTTGTTAGAAACATATGGAATCGAAATATTAAGATGCTTACAAAGGGAGTTCAACAAATAATTTGCCTAGGTCATAATTAGAATGAATTCAAAAGTATATTTCTAGTTAACAAACTTCGGAACTTTCTCATATTTTATACGTCGATTATCAAAATCTTATGGTGGATATTTTCAATACATTTTTTTCGTGTCTATATCTTTTGTCACCCTCAAACCTAAGATTTCTAAACCGAAAGACAAACCATAAAAAGAAAACAAATTCCAGTCGATTCTTTACAAAGATCGCTGAGAGCGTCCCAGAGACTTACAATCCCTAGGTTCCTTATAATGCCATAATTTGACTCTGATTGGGAACACCAATGAGATATGAGGAAATGACTATAAATTTACTTAATATTTTTAGAATATTTTTTGCCATTTTTACTTCAATTTTATGTTGGGTTTATAAACTTATCGATCACCCCTCTTATTTGTGTAAAAAAAATTTGATAAAATCGAAATTACTTTCTTTATACATTTTTTATTATCGTACAAATTTCGATAGATTTGTGCTGTAAGTAATTTGTTGCTATTTGGTGAATTGCGTAGCAAATCACATGAAAAATGATTAAGTTGAGTGTTAAGATTTCTTGGATTGAAGTCTGTGTCTCGTTACTCAAAGTTGATTTGAGTTGAATCAATACAATTTGGCAAATATAGTTTTATCTAATTGGCAATTAATGGTTTTTGAATTTGATTTTTTTAATGGCTTCATTCATTTGTTATTGTTCTGGTGGATTAATGTCTTTATAGCAAAAGCATGTGAAAGGCAAATTCGATGAGTGATGGACAAAAAAGTACATAAAATTAAAAAAATATTCAGCGAAAGGTTGAGGGTGTTTGTTGTTGTGTTTAGATTGTAAACACAATAAAATTAGTTGTGTGAAGTTGAATGTTTCCTTCATATAATACAAGTACTTTAAAGCACTTTCTTCTCTGATGAACATCATTATGATTATGATCATTATTTAGTGGTCAGTCTTCTTCAACTTACTATAAGCCATAATCAAATCAACGTCAGTATTCAACTATTCACATCACAGCAGGGCAGATACACAATACTCATACACAGATACATTGAAAAGAATCTTCATTTTGAAGGCTCTTTGCTTTGATCAAACACTTTCATTTACTTTTGCTCTTTTTCTTTTATTGTTGACAGACAAGTGGCATTCGTGTGCTCATATGAACATTAACAAGAGAATTGAGAAGTCCCATGATGATGATGATGACGATGATGATGATGATGATGAACTGACCATTCGCTCTGCTTAACACATCAAACAAGTAACGAAGCAAGTATCTGACTAAACAAACTTCACACACAGATGCATAGATGCTCTTGTATATAAGCGTTGGCGTTTCATTGCTGGCGGTGATCATCAACGTCATCATCATCATCATCACTGAATGTCTTGGAAGCTTTTGTTTTTTCCATTCATCCATTCATTTATTTTTTCCTTCTTCTTTAGCGTCTTCCTAACAATGTCTTCACATGTTCACATTGTAAAATAAAAAACTCATAGATACTCCACACACTCATTCACTCACTCAATTTAAGGCCACAAACAAATTTCACTTTCACGAAAAAGTAAAATATTTTTATTTCTTTTTCATCTTATTTGCTCTCTTCTTAATAAAAGTAATCGGGAGGGTGAAACCATCATGAAGAAAGACTCGTAAAGTTCCCAAAACATTTGAAGTTGGCAGTTATTGATAGACGAACAAACTAGCGAACGTCAAATCGATCGAACGATCGATCCATGGAACAAATAAACGTCAATTCAACATTTGTTGATTGTTTACATTGAGAATTTGTTGCATGCTGTTTGTTGTATTTCCTACTATTATTATTATTATTATTGTTGTTGTTATTGTATCCAAAACAAAACAACTTCAAAAATTGTAATGAGCGCATTTGCAAAGATTGAATTGTGATAGACAAAAATGTTTATTTTATAGTAAATATTTCCACTTTGACTCCTTGCCAATCTCTATAATAATCAGAAAGACCGACAGACTTTTTAGCAACTCGCAACTCTCTACTAAGTTGTGGTAAACCTTTTTTTATATTTTTTTTTTTTACTAAGGAAATTTGTTGATTTTTATGTAAATGATTTTCATTTGATAATTGGAAACTTGGAATTTACTAAATTATTTTTGACTTTTCATAAGATTATCCATGTTTATTATAGAGAGAGATTTTTATTATTGTATAGTATTGGATTATTTACAATAATTGTTTTTGCATGAAAAATTTCAAAATCAGATAAATGAGATCAATAAATCTTGAATTCGATTTGGTAAATCACTTTCGATTAATGTGAAATGTTATTGGTCATTATTTTAAGACTTAAGCTTACTTTCTTTGAAGATGATTAAATTATTGTGAGTTAAAGAAAAACCTTTCTGGAAATGCTATACACACAGCATGTGACTTGGCTTCTTTATTAAGATATCGTTCGTGTAGGTTTTTTAATCCCTGATACTTTTGATTAACTTTATAAGAAATTAATAAACTGCAACAAAATTCTTTATGACTTTAAAAAAAAAAAAAAAAATCCAATCAAGTTTATCATTTCAAAGGGCTGAACACCACTTTATGTTAAGAAATCTTTTAACATAAAACTTAGTATGATGAACAAAAATAAATTGACTGGTAAAAGTCTTAAAAAGTATTCAGAAGTAAGAAACTAATAAGACTGTTTAATCAATAAGAGGTTTGGCTGAAGTTTAAGACATTGTATGTATCAGAAAATCGGAAGCACAATAAATAATCCAAAGATCTACAAATTGGCCAAAGAAAGTTCATGTTTATAATTTTTGCAGAAAAAACGTATCCTAAATAAATTAAAAAAGCTTAGGCTTATAAGCTATAGCCATTTACTTTAAAGGGCTACTAGGAAGAGAATTTCAACTCTGACAGATACAATTCAATACCAAAAAGCTCAAATAATGTAAAACCCAGACGGGGTAAGTTTAAGAAAATATTTCCTCATATACAGAAATGGTCTGCAGCGAATAGTTTGTAATGCATACGAATTTAATGGTTAATAATATTTCTAGTGAAAGAGAGAAACATTCTGACTATCTTGTATGCCTTATCAATGAACACTGGGATTACTCCAAGGAAACTAATTGTGATATAGAAAGAGAGTGCAATATTTTCCTCAAGTACAGAAAGGTATTTAACTGTTACGGAATTATATTATGAAGACCACAATTCGTTTTCTAAAATGCTACATTTTTTCAAAATAGCAGACATCAACAAGCTCGAGTCACTTAAATTATGGCTGTTTCATAGAGTCCTAAAAATACCATGGGCGGATGGATTGTGTAACCAACCATGAACTTTAAAGAAGAATGCAATGTGATGTAGAAATATTGTATTAAGAGAAACAAAAGCAGCAGCAGCAATTATGTTATAAGAAAGACGAAACAACTTCTTATACAAGAAAAAGAGATTGAATTGTTCTGGTTATAAAATGGTGGCATAAAATAGAAGCAGAAGCTAATTACATTTTCTATTCATGTTCTAAAGGTAGGAATCCACTATACAAATATTTGCGCAAATAGTTGTTGTTGCAATTTGTATCGTTGCCCATAAACGATAAAAACATTTGCACAAATTTAAATATTATTAATACGATTATGCAATATTTGCATCGAAATCAAAGCGTAAACAATCCATTTCCCAAACGCTTGTTACAATCTCTGCATTAACTTTGATCAATAATTAATAATAATAGATTCTTATGTTTTTAGAATAAAATTTAAATTCACATTTAATTTGTGAAATCGTCTGCATTACAAAGGAAATTATACTGACTATTTTGTTTAGTCTAGAGGATGACACAGGTCGACTTAATCTATTTATTTATACAAGAATATATAAAATTGGATCTATATATTGTATGTGTAAATCTTGAAACCGCTAAACCGATTTTGAAACCGGAAAAGTCGGAATTGGAAGCAAAAGATTCACAACATATTCCAAGTGGATTGAATGTTTTCATCAGTGATCCAACCAATGTCGAAGCACAGCAACGCGCGCCTAGTACCATTAGTTTAAAATGTTAAACAATTCTAGAAAAAGCTACCCTCCTTAGTTCTTTTTCAAGTGGAATAGAGCTCAATAGTCAAATTCCAGTGATTTCAATATGCCTTAAAAAAATAATTCTTTGATATTGGTTTTTTTGTCTTTTATTATGCCCTATTCACACATAATTTTGAATTTTTATTTAAACTTTAAATTTGGCTTTAATGAATTGCAAAAAAAAATGTTTTGATATCCGCGACAATATATTTATATGAAGACTTGATTAAACCCTCACAATTACGTACCCACACACAACAGACTTGATCCACAATCCGAGAATTTTAACTTTTCCAAGAGCACAAACGCCTCTCCACATTGGGCATCACTTCGTATGAATTGCATAAGCCCAGCGGTAAAATTGTCTTTCCCTGCTTTAATGATTTATATCTACGTTTTGATACGGGCTACAATGTATGTATAACCAATATTTAATCCCATTTAATTTGGTTTCATCATCATAATTTCTCCTTTTAGGCGAGTCCACTATTTCCTACACAATAACGTACCTACCCACAATGGGCAGCAATTGATCCACAAAAGTGGCTGTGATATTTGGGTAACGCATATGCTTAGAGGCCAAGCGTTTGACTCTTCTCGTCGTTCCTTCACAGAGGATGCCCTCATCGCTAGTGTGCCATCGTACAAATGCAAGAGGAATTCAATTCAGATAATCTATGTGGAGATTAATGAGTCCGATGTCTGTTTGTATACGTTTCTCTCGGCAAAGGGTGTTTTCTCCATTTTTTGTTTTTAGTAAACAAATTTAGTTTTTCCTAGTTAATCTGTCCTCTGTTGCCTAGCATATCGATTCAAGCTTTGGAGTGAAATTAGTACCGCTTGGATTTATTTCTCATAGCTGTGGATAATTATTGAGATCGTTGGATTTTTGGATTAATGTTCATGATATGCTTTATATTCCGGAATTCGACGAAACATGAGGTTGATTTCTGTAGTCCTCAAAGAGACTTAATGGCTGCCATGAATCAAAAACCACAACCAAGTACACAATGCTAAATAGAAGACAGATTTTGAAGGTTGCTCCAACTTCTGGCGAATTGTTGGTCCGAGTACGTAATCTGTGGGTTGATAGGGCACAACAGTTGATCTTTTTTTTTGGGTCTACGTGAAACACGATTGGAAAAACATTAATATGTGGTTAGTTTAAAGCGACCGGAACACTTACCTTTGCTCACCGAACCAGGTTACTCATACATATAATGTGGTTTTCAATAAAGTCATATAAACACAAGAACAAAAAAAAAAATAAAAAAGAAAAGATAAATGTAACTAAACAAACAAAAGAAAATCATATGATTTTCTCAATGATTAAAAAGTTTCGTTCTTGATTTATAATTGCTGATTGCGACGCAATCAATTTTTGCTGATTGTATTTCTCGATGGCCTTGTTTAAAATGCTTTGGCGACTATCATAATTTTGCTCTTTATTTCGTGATTTGAATACAATTTTTTCGCATGCCTGTAGATGCCGCCATAGCCACGATCCCATCTGAAACCAATTTTTTGCTTTTATATTAGTATTTCGTCGCGTAAATTGGATAAAGTTCAAAAATGAATTTTTTCTTCGCAAGCCACCATTGTAAATCCATTTCTTATCCTTTTTCGGAACCATCCTTCGTACAAATGATATTTTGTTTGATAGATCAAAATATAAAATCTTTATTGAAAAATTTGTATCAGCTAAGTTTGATCTTATTGTTGAAAAAATTGTGTATGTATATGTTTTATAAGTTGACAGATTCAAATATAAAGTCAATGGCAACTTTACTGAAAAACAAAACAAAAAATAAATAAAATAAAATCGATATTTTAACTTGCGAACGTTTTTTTTCAAATGGGTGTCATAGTCATGTCAAAATGTAACACTGCGTTCCATTGAAACGCTTTTCTTTTTGCCTACACTTTTAATGTATCTCGTAACTGAAAAGTCGTAGTTGTGCAAATAGTTGTTGTTGTAATTTGTATCGTTGCCCATATACGATACAAACATTTGCACAAATTGTTGTTGCTCTAATACGAATTTCTTTAGTTTTTTTTTAAACCAATTACCGTTTTTTTGTTTTGTCCGTTGATCACCGGCTTCTATTCACATCAAAATATTCACAAGAATGAGAGAATGAGAGAATTTCATCATCCAAAAAAAAAAAAAACAAAAATGAAGTACAGATTTGAAGAAAAATCAAAACGTTTTGATTTTCGCCAAACATTTGCACAAGTCCTAAAAACATGGCCATCGACAACACAAATGGCTTACACTCTCTCTCTCTCTCTTTTCATAACATTTGCGCAAATATTTGTATAGTGGATTCCTACCTTAATTATAATTTAAGCAATTAATTATAATTTAATGTTTTATTATATGATCGCGAGTATTCTCTGTCGAATTGGTAAATAAGAAAAAGAAATATACATGATCTTTGGATCGTAACTGATTTCCTCATAAGTCACAGTGGTCTCTCTCAGAGCAAAAGGTCTATAGACAGTGACTCCACATGCATAGATTGCACATTTGTTCATATTGTATGTTCTCCAAATGCTTAAAAAGACGGCTATCATGACGGCTATTAAGCAAACAAAAAAGTTCTAATGACAAATGTTTGGCTTTTTTACATTAGACCCTAATTTATTGTTATCCAATTTCTTTTGGGTCTTATTAACAATATCTTCCATCTTAAGTTGTACACTTCCGCCGGAATTATATCTTATCTATTAGTACTTTCTATTTCTTCTAATAGATATAATATTATGTTTTCTTTCATTCTCAAAATGTTTTTCTATTTTGTCTCCAAGCTTACATTTGCTTATAGATAACTACAACATTTTCTAGTATATCATCTTTTAATTTATTGTATATTAGAAATTCTGTTAAGCTTATTTTTACATGAAAAACTTAAGATATCTCTATGTAAATACCATATACTCGTACTTTCCTCTGTATATATAACTAAGCCTCCTACTGTGTTAAATACATGCTTTTGTTGTTATTATTAAGCGCCATCTGCCCTTAAGACCTACCTGCATCTATCCAACTACAAACCTACAAACTCTAATATAATGCAACCCAATGAACTAGTTTACGATAACATAAAAGAGTCACAAATTACTTTAAAATGCTGAATGGAAAGACAGAAAGACAAACTGACAGTTTGAAAAATTTAAGACGAGCCCTAAATTTTACACCAAATACTTAAAATTGTAGACAAATAGTAGAAAAGGAAACGAATGAATTTGAAAAAAAAGAAGGCAAAGTTAGAAAAGAAATCAAGGGGAAAAAAAGATATTTCGAAAAAAAACAAACTGAAGAACTTTTGCTTTCACCACGAACCAACTGAGGACTGAGAATGCAAATGAAAGCGGATGCTATTTTGTATGCAAAATTGTATCTAGTTTTGTAGAAAAAAAAAAAAATGGTAATACGAAGAGTGAAAACTATTGCCAAAATGATGATAATAAGAGAGAAGGTTTTATTTTATTTTAAGAAAACAAGAAAATCAAAAAGAGAAAGATACACTTACCTCACCTTAACCTAACCCACTACATAAACTAATCACACTCAATGTTTTTGGTTTTGGTTGTGGATCTGCATAATTTTCTCAACTTGGCTTTGAAAAAAAATATTTTGCAGTACAACAAAAAAAAATATAAAAATAAAACAAAGTTAAAGCAGGAACAAAAGAACGCGTTGCAACATTTTGTGCAGCAGCGTCAGATAATTTGCATGCAACAAAACTTTTAGTCTCATTGTTGCTGCTGTTATTGTTGAGTTGTTGCTCGTCTGCCAGATACAATACTTACTTTGTTGCCTGACTTTGGTTTTTGGTTTTGGCTTTGTTGGCATTGTACTAAGTCCAATATTATTGTTGTTGGCTTTGTAACAATTTGTTATTTACCTTTTTTGTCTTAAAGTATATATGTACATATGTATCTGTGTATCTAAGAGCATTTGTTTGTGTGTGGTGTTTGGAGGAAAGCAAAGTTTTGTGGGTGATTTCAATTGTTGTTGGCACTTTGTCTAATTTGTGGCCCAACTTTAGGTTTCTTATATTATATATTCTTTTACTTTTTGTTTTTTTTTTTCATTTTAGGCCCAGTTGAGTTGAGTTGAGTTGAGTTGCGACTTGTGGTGGCCCAGTGACCAAATGAACCACATTCAGCGACATGGTAAAACACAACAACAAAAACAGTTAACAACAATTTTGAACAAGTGTTAAGCATCAAACTATTTTACTATTCTAAGCGCATGAGAAGAGAGAAGATACTAAAAAACAGAAAAAAAAAAAAAACATAAATAATTTAAAGAAAACACAAAAATATATTCAAATAAAATCGCATAAAATTTGCTTAACCATTTTGTTAAACTACTCACACTGAATTTTTTAGCTTCGAATGAGTAAAAAACACTTAATGTCATGTTTGTGTTGTGTTGTTGCTCGTTACTCATGGTGATTAATGGAAGATTTTTTGTGGTAGAAATTTTAAGAAATCATTTGAAACCAAATAGAAAAGATCAACAACAACAACAAAAATCATTTGAAAAATGAAAATGGATTATGGTTGAAGAAAGTTTTCTGTTTCTCTAGTCTACTACTATTTAGATCTTTTTTTTTTCTTCTCTATTCATGCGTCCGATTCTTCTTTATTGAAATTTAGGAATTGAATTTAATTTATTCCCTAAGCGTTTTAGAAATCAGAAATTAAGAAAATAAAACTATTTTTACTAGAATTTGTTAATTTTTGTAAATGAAATTTTTTTGCATTTCCAATTGAAAATATAAAATAAAACCATAAATATTGGAGTTTCTATTTATTTTTAAAATATATGCAATATTTTTTATTAATTCTTAGTTGGGATGAAGATAGAAAAAATGTAAGAAATAAATTTAAAACATAATATAGTCAAAACATAACTTCAATTTCACTGAAGTTTGCATAACTTTTACGCCCTTACTCAACAAATGGAGATCTTGTTTGATCAAGTACATACTCAATATCAAATCTAATGTTGTTTTTCCTTTGTTATGAGAACTAACTCTGCCATTATTTTGGGAACTCTGCTTAGAGTATATTGAGTGCGATAATAAGAGTCGCTCTGTAAAATCTTATCAATTTCAATATCTTAAACTAAGTAGTCTGCATGGAAATGTCTTTCTTTAAAGAGTATTTCCATACACAGTACACATACATATAGGCAGTTTATGGGAAGTATCATGACAAAAAGAGAATAGAATACCTGATCACATAATGTTGTGGCATATGCCAAAGAAGCAACACTTTTGACCTCTTTGGTCCAAAATTAAAAACATTGCGAAAAACTAGTTAAATTTTTATTTACTGCTGTTGTTTTTCATAAATTTTTGCAATAAATTTATTTAGTTGGTCACAAGTTAAGGTCTTAGTTTTAATGCAGCATTGAATAATGAAAAATACGAGGGGCACTACAAAAGATTTCCAATCTGGCAACACTATCGGAAGTTTTCACGATCTGACGTTTCCATCGTGAAATTTGGCATTTTTTTAACATATTCGTGTTTTGTTAACTTGAAAATTTCATCTTGGGGAAAAATTGGAATGAAATCGTGAAACTTTTCGTGTGATGATTTTTTACGATTTTCGAAGTGGATTAACTTGGCAAGATACTTATTACGGAAAGACTGCATTCGGCTTTTGGTGATTAAGCATCATACAAGATTGTCTTATATCCCTGGTTGATGGATTTCAATCATGAACGCTCTACGCTGCAGGGTGTCTTTCTAGAAGATCGAACAAAAACAGCTGTTACGCCCGAAAATATCGATGCTGTACATAAATTAATAATGGAAGATTGGTATGTAACATACCGTGAAAACTAGTTTCGCATTACATCACGCAAAAATTGACGATCGTTCAAAGGATCGCGTCGATTGGAGCAGAGAAATACGATCGTGGAGCTTTAAAAGACATATTTAAAATTATATTAGGTGACGAATCATAGATCTATGCCTATAAGCCGGAAAGTTAAGAGCAACCGACCGTATGGATGTTCCAAGAAGATGACAATCCAACGAAAGTTGTTCGCGCACGAAAAACTTCGAAGCAAATGGTGGCAAATGGTGGGATAACTGGACATATCGAAACTGTGCTACTAGTCAATTCTGAGTGGTGCAAGACCATTTATTTCCTAGAAGTTTTTGTTGAAATGAAGAAAACAAATGGGTTCCTTTTTCGACTCAACAAAAGGCACGAGATTGTTTCTTAATAATTTAGCGTAGTTTCACCCGTTCAAAGACATCATAATCAAATTGACTATCTTATCATTATGAAATAACAAAAGATCACTCATAAAATAAAGAAATCGGGACTAAAGTATACTACTTCATATAATGCAAAACAAATCATTTTTAAAGAAGCTTTTGCTTATCATATTGTAAGCTGAAAGTTAATGTTTTAAATCGTCTTATGATTGTGAAAAATACCATATATTTAATTATAATACTTTATCTGTAGAAACTATATCTTATAATAATCAGTTTTGAAAAATTTTAACTAGTAATATGAAACATGCGTTTAGTAAGTATAAATATCGTCTAAAAATTCCTTTATTTGGTTACAAATATTGTGGAAAGGTGTTAATACCTATATTTTAAGCATACTAAATAGAAATGCGTGGAGCAAAGATTAATAAAATCGTGAATAAAATCTGCATATTTAAATATTGTATATTTTGAGATTGAAATCAAAACTTGTCTAACACGTGATGCTTATTTTTGCCAATTTTTTAAATGAACCACAATTAAAAACTAGTTTGATTTGATACCAGCAAAGCATAGTTTTTATTTCACTACTAAATTTAGGTAAAAGTTTGTTTCAACAAATTGAAAAATGCATTAATCGTATAAAACCTTGAAATATAAACGTATAAAGTTGAAATTTTTGTTATGAGTATCATCGAGTTCCTTTTTTTAAGCAAACTTCAATGTAAATGGACCTTTTACACATAAATAATGTACAATATGACAAGTATTTATTTGAAGATTATGTGGTACAATGTTTCACCATCCTGGCTGAATATATTGAAGATTTTTTGTATAATCTTTAATTTGAATTAATCTTTTAAATATATGAGGAGACAAATGAGCAAACGAGTTTAGTAGTTGCTTCTTTATCTTTAAGTTGTTGATCATAAAAAAAAACATTATAATAAATTTGATGTTTTAACTAAAAATACTATTATTTTGGTTTTGGTGTTAAAATGACAAGTTTTTTTCCAAAAGGGTGTGTCAATGAAGTTTAGATATAATTTGAAAAAAGAGCATAAAATAATTTCAAACAATTTCCGTCTTATTTTTTAATTTATGTAAAAATTTAATTTTATAGTTCTTAATCTTTTTACTGATTTGTATAAAAAAATAGATAGAAGGAAGGAAGGAAGGGTGTAACGCCTCACTAAATTGATCAAACAAAAAACATCATCTGGAGATCTACCAAAATAGACAAGAATTTCTAAGTAAAATTTAGTGCAAAGAGCCGAAATCTATACAAATTGTACTAACAAAAATTATTATTTCTCTTTTGAGGGCAACAGATGTTTATGTGATTTGTGGTTCTTGTATCAACTAAAAACTGTAAAATTTAAATGAAAATCATAAGAATAATACTGAAAGAATTGAAATATGCTAAGGACCAAACCGAATTATAGCTTTCTAGATTTCATAGTTTAAGGGAAACAGCCTCCAGCTTTGATAGTTTAGTTAAGAGCGGTTCGGTTCATCTTGCTATATTGATTATATTTCTTTTTTATGGAGCCAAAAAATACAGTTGAGCACTTTTGGGTTTCGTATAACAATTTCCGCAAAACACTATTTGTGCTTCGATTAAAGACCCCAAAGCTCTCAGCTTTTAACTTCCAACGTTGTGACGCCTTAGGTACTATATTCGGATTTCGATCTTTGAAACAAACTTGGCAATGCAATTGATGGTTGTTGCACTAAAACAAATTTCTGAAATATAACTTCATTCATGAAAAATGTTTAGAAAAAATATAGAAGGTTACAAATTCTATATAAGACAATCAATGAAATATATTCTAGATTAGGGTTGTAACAGAGGCCTTTTCAGCGGAGGCGGATGCGGAGGTCCAGAGTTCCAACACCGAGGAAGCGGTGGTTAATGGAAGCGGAGGCGGGAGGTGGGTTAGCAAAGAAAATCAGTTGCGAAACAAAAATTACGAACAGTGCAACGAACTTATTAACAGAGAGAGAGAGAGAGAGAGAGAGAATTGCCCATTCCAGGGCTCTCCAACCTGCTTGGGTTCCTGAGCCACATTGGAATAAGTTGTGGTAATTTGGGCTTCAAGTAAATTGGTGAGCAATAAATGCAAAAAATTCCTTAAATCAAATTGGTGTACAAAAAAAAACAAAAATTAAATAAAAAATCAGGTGGTTCAGTTCCGTTTGTATCAGAGGGTTCGGAAACATAAAAAGGTATTCGGTTGAGCCGCACAGGACAGCCCAGGGCTATGTCTGCTGACGTTTTTCTTTTCTTTTTTTCGTGTATTTGGCTTTTGTTAAGTGAGAAATATAGCGTCGCATGCAATGAAAAAATTTAAATACACCTCTGCTAAAACTCTGTTAAAAATATGCGGAGGCGGAGGTACGATTTCTGTCGGATATTTCGCAGTTGCAGAAGCGGAGGCGACCCTATTCTAGGCCATAAAGTGCTAATTCTAACGCCACAAAAAAAAAACATTGCTGTACTTACTTAAGAACTAGCCCATCAGTTAGGGTACCTTATAGGACACCTAACTTCAATGCCCTTCAGATCATTAATTCTGTTTAGAAGTATGTGCTCAGCATTGTAATTTACTTTTCGATTTTACTGGACAGTAGCAGAATTGTCAACTGGTAGCCTTTTACTTCTCTTTATTCCTGCAGCTTCCAGATCCCATTTAGACAATTTTTAATTTTTTTGTTTTTTAAATAATCCTTATCTTTTCTAATCACTGACAATCACAAGCATTGACGAATACATATTGATTTTAAAGAGGCGGTGTATTTGAGGGCTATGTATGCCTTCCTCTTTGAGATACTTGTATTGCGCAAAGTTATAATTGCAAGTTGAATTTCAATTGGTTGAATAATTTGTAAAATGTTAGTGTCTTTCCCCATTTCTATTAATCACTTTCCTCAACACCTTCATTATTTTATTAATTAATCTGCTTTTTCCGAAAAATTTAATTATTTAATTTCATGTTAGAATTCCTCCTCTTTCCATAAATATTAATTAAAATATTTTTGTGGTTTTAATAAAGTTGTAACCGCTTAATATAAATACATGATTTTTTCGTGTTCATTATATTATATTTTTTTTTTTTTTTGCATTTTGTTATTTCTCGGTTTTGTTTTTATTTCATAGAACCAAATACAATAGAAAAGAAAATCTTTAGTAAAAGTGAAATGATGCGAACTAAAAAGTGAAGGTAAGTGAAAACAACATTTCTTTGAGGTTGGTCAGCCATGCTAAATGGGTTTGGGTTTTTACTTCATTTTGTTTTCTTTCTTTTTTTTTTATTTGTTTCTTCTTGGAGTTTTTGTTTTCCTTCCTCTTCTGTATTCTCTAATAGAAGTCATGAACTTTAAAAAGTTGTTTGGGTTTTTGTTTTTGTGATATAAATTTGAAACATTTATTATTGTTTTCGCATGAGAATTCTGCGATTTAAATGAAATAAAAATTTCTTTTTTTTTTTTAAATTTCTATGGAAGAATAGCAAAGGAAAGAGAAAAGAGAGATGGGAAAATATTTACGCAAATTAAAGAATATTTATTTGTAATTACGAGTATTTGATGAAGACTTGATGATATTTGAAAACGAAAACTTGACCGCATTTACAAGTTTAAACTTTCATTTGAATAGAAATTTCTTTAGAAAAATATTAAGACAATAAAACGGAAGTTGAAATTACTGAAATTAAATTTTGATTATAATATGAGACAGTTAGGAAATAATTAAAAGAAATCAAAAGCAATTTTAAACAAATTTCTACAAATTCGATTGCAGAATTTATTATTATAAATTTAAATATTATTAATTCGATTAAGCAATATTTGCATCGAAATCAAAGCGTAGACAATCCATTTCCCAAACGCTTGTTACAATCTCTGCATTAACTTTGATCAATAATTAATAATAATAGATTCTTATGTTTTTAGAATAAAATTTAAATTCACATTTAATTTGTGAAATCGTCTGCATTACAAAGGAAATTATACTGACTATTTTGTTTAGTCTAGAGGATGACACAGGTCGACTTAATCTATTTATTTATACAAGAATATATAAAATTGGATCTATATATTGTATGTGTGAATCTTGAAACCGCTAAACCGATTTTGAAACCGGAAAAGTCGGAATTGGAAACAAAAGAGTCACAACATATTACAAGTGGATTGAATGTTTTCATCCGTGATCCAACCAATGTAGAAGCACAGCAACGCGCGTCTAGTACCATTAGATCAAAATGTTAAACAATTCTAGAAAAAGCTACCCTTCTTAGTTCTTTTTCAAGTGGAATAAAGCTCAATAGTCAAATTCCAGTGATTTCAATTTGCATTAAAAAAATAATTCATTGATATTGGTTTTTTTGTCTTTTATTATGCCCTATTCACACAAAAATTTGAAACTTTAAATTTGGTTTTAATGAATTGCAAAAAAAATGTTTTGATATCCGCGACAATGTATTCATATGAAGACTTGATTAAACCCTCACAATTACGTACCCACACACAACGGACTTGATCCACAATCCGAGAATTTTAACTTTTCCAAGAGCACAAACGCCTCTCCACATTGGGCATCACTTCGTATGAATTGCATAAGATCAGCGGTAAAATTGTCTTTCCCTGCTTTAATGATTTATATCAATGTTTTGAAACGGGCTACAATGTATGTATAACCAATATTTAATCCCATTTAATTTGGTTTAATCATCATAATTTCTCCTTTTGGGCGAGTCCACTATTTCCTACACAATAACGTACCTACCCACAATGGGCAGCACTTGATCCACAAAATTCTGATTCAATTGCCTACAAAAGTGGCTGTGATATTTGGGTAACGCATACGGTTAGTGGCCAAGCGTTTGACTCTTCTCTAGTGGACGTCGTTCCTTCACAGAGGATGCCCTCATCGCTGGTGTGTCATCATGCAAATGCAAGAGGAATTCAATTCAGATAATCTATGAGGAGGTTGATGAGTCCGATGTCTGTTTGTATACGTTTCTCTCGGCAAAGGGTGTTTTCTCCACTTTTTGTTTTTAGTAAACAAATTTAGTTTTTCCTAGTTAATCTGTCCTCTGTTGCCTAGCATATCGATTCAAGCTTTGGAGTGAAATTAGTACCGCTTGGATTTATTTCTCATAGCTGTGGATAATTTTTGAGATCGTTGGATTTATGGGTTAATGTTCATGATATGCTTTATATTCCGGAATTCTACGAAACATGAGGTTGATTTCTGTAGTCCTCAAAGAGACTTAATGGCTGCCATGAATCAAAAACCACAACCAAGTACCCAATGCTAAATAGAAGACAGATTTTGAAGGTTGCTCCAACTTCTGGCGAATTGTTGGTCCGAGTACGTAATCTGTGGGTTGATAGGGCATAACAGTTGATCTTTTTTTTTGGGTCTACGTGAAACACGATTGGAAAAACATTAATATGTGGTTAGTTTAAAGCGACCGGAACACTTACCTTTGCTCACCGAACCAGGTTACTCATACATATAATGTGGTTTTCAATAAAGTCATATAAACACAAGAACAAAAAACAAAAAAAAAAGATAAATGAAACTAAACAAACAAATAAAATCATATGATTTTCTCAATGATTAAAAAGTTTCGTTCTTGATTTATAATTGCTGATTGCGACGCAATCAATTTTTGCTGATTGTATTTCTCCATTGATTTGTTTAAAATGCTTTGGCGACTATCGTGATTTCGCTCTTTATATCGTGATTTGAATACAATTTTTTCGCATGGTTGTAGATGCCGCCATAGCCACGATCCCATCTGAAACCAATTTTTGGGTTTTAAATTTGTGTTGCGTTTAGTGAAGCGTACAAAGTTCAAAAATGAATTTTTTCTTCGCGAGCCACCATTGTAAATCCATTTCTTGGGTTTTTTCGGAACCATCCTTCGTACAAATGATATTTTGTTTGATAGATCAAAATATAAAATCTTTATTGAAAAATTTATATCAGCTAAGTTTGATCTTATTGTTGAAAAAATTGTGTATGTATATGTTTTATAAGTTGACAGATTCAAATATAAAGTCAATGGCAACTTTACTGAAAAAAAAAAAAAAACAAAAACGGATCAAAAATCCGTTACCAAATATCATAATAACTCATCGATATTTTAACTTGCGAAAGTTTTTTTCAAATGGGTGTCATAGTCATGTCAAAATGTGACACTGCGTTCCATTGAAACGCTTTTCTTTTTGCCTACACTTTTAATATATCTCGTAACTGAAGAATCGTAGCGCCAAGTAGTTTGTATATTCTGAAAAAAGAGTAATGTACGTTGCTTGTAAAAGCATTTTTGTCATTGCGCGCTTACGCCACCAAGGGGAAAGGGGCGTTGAAAATGATGAAAAAATGAATAATTTCATAATTATGAAAAAGCTTTTATTCTTGAGAATGACTTGACCGATTTGGCTGATTTTTATTTTGTTGCGTTCAATTTTTTATAGAAGTTTTTAATGTCAGGAGAAGGAAGAGACCATGGACATATTCTTTGTAACTTCCAGATTATTTCCATCTTTTCTTTTTAAGAATAACAACTTCTATTGAAAGTACATAAGACGTCTCAAGCAATACAATATGATAGATACAATGGTATCACAAAAGGACCTAAATGTATCAATTTGACCTAATATAGCTTACTGTTTTTGATAAACATTTGGTTAATTTGACTACAAATTGTCTGTAAAAGTAAAAGTACAGCAATTGTGAAATCAAAATATAGTTGCTTCATCTAAGTAAGTAATCTAATTGCTACTACCTAATGTTACAATAGGCCCAATCGAGGCCACAGTATCAGTCCCCTCCCAGCTCCATTCCTTCCTCTAATCCTGTCATTTTGTCTAAAAAGACATGATAATAAAAATAAATTTATAAAACACATTCAATGCTTTATTTTACTTTTCTGTAACGATCCCTTAAATTTTACAATTTACTAAAATCTGTGTATCCACAGAACAACTTACCCAAACCAATTTTTAAAAATTTTAACATCATATGAAGAAACATTGTACATACCTGAAACGATAAAAGAAATAAATAATCAAATTAGTTAGTTAATAAATAAAAATGTATTTAATTTATATAAAAATTATAAGTACTTATGTATCTCATAAAGTATCTTCTCAATGAACAAACTCCACACAAACTCCGTTTAGATATCAATGATTTCATTCATTCAAGGTCAATAAAATTTGAAATAAAATACAATAAATAAGAGACACACCTGAGTCACCGAAAGGTCAAATAAAAGCGAATGCTAGACACATTAGAAATACAACAATAAATGTGACATTAGCGTCATGAGTTAGAGAGATACAACAACAAATGACCTACAATTTAAGCATTAAAATTTTGCTAATTGTAACTCGTTTGCTTGTGATAGTTTATGCGACAATTAAAGTCTAATAAAGACACTGGAACAATCAGTTGACTTGAGTTAAGTAAATAAATACATAAATCATTTAAATTGATTATTAAATAAACGAGTTGTGTTGAGGTTGAATGAAAATCACGCATGCGACAGAAAAGGTTAACAACAAATGACCACCCACAATCAAAAAATATAGACCAGCGATTCATAAACTTGGGTCCAATGTCATTATCAACTGTTACGAAGCAATTATATAATTAAGTTTACATCCAATCAAGTATGAAAAGTCACCCTGTAGTCCTGAAATCTCTAAAGTTTCTGAAGCCCTTTAAAAAGATTCATAAATACCAAAAAACAATGAAAATTTTTGCTGAAAAAATAGGGTTGACCACCTGTGGAATGTAAGATTATTGAGCTGTTAGAATGGCGAAAAGTGTCTAGGATTGAATTGGGTTCTGCAAAAAATTTGCCCAAGAGGAAGTCAATGAACTACTCGTTCATAAGCTTAAGAATCGCTGTCATACACACCACAACATGATCATATGTATGTCACTGGCGGAAATAACCTTGTTTCATTTATTGTTCATAATTATAAGCCTATTTTAGTTTTGAGTAAAGGAATTTCAGAGCACGCGTCTCTATTCATTAATTTTAAGGTTAAATACTCGCTCGCACACGACTCTCAAAAGAATCTTGACCAAGATAAAACAAATGCTAAGCCGAAGCAAATGTCACATAATGAAAATATTGTTTTTACATATTGTTCCTCATGTTGTAAATGACTAATGTGAGTCTTGCTGAAGTCCATCTAAATGAGATTTTCTTTCTTATGTTTTGGTGTCAATGAACTTTTGCCACATTACGGATTTTCATGATTTTTCTTTTTCAATTTTTTATTTTCTTTTCTTTTCATTTCTTACTAGTATATAAGTATATTTAGTTTTATCCTCCGCAGCAGCAGCAGCACTTTCAATTGCTGTAGCAAATCGTGAAAAATCGTTAAAGATTTGCATTTGTTGTTGTTGCTGTTGTTGTTTTTGTTTTTGTTTTTGTTACTATATCTCTCTTACTATATGCTGTAATAAATTGCCAAGCGAAACCAATCGATTGAATACTGTTTCTGCTGCAGCAAGTGCATTCACATCGTTTTTCCTTTAGCCGCCGCCATTCAATGAAATTGAATTTTCAAGCAGCAACAGCAGCAGCAGCAGCGAGCATACAAAAAATCTCGCATGCGAGAAATTCAATGAAATAAAATTAAAGTAAAAATATGCGCATAACTTGCTTATAAAAGAGGGGAGTAGAGTAGAGTAGAGCGGAGTGCTTTGGATTGTATACAAGGCATTTTTGAGCGGCAACATAGCGGACAAAAAGTTACTAAGTAGCAGCAACCTGTAAACTAACTTCAACATACTCGTATGAGTATGTGTGATTTTCAGCTTGCCACACAATTTATCATGAGTTGCACAGCGGATTTTTTTTTTTTTTTTTTTTGTTTTTACCACAACAAAGGGGCAGAAAGCAACACAACAACAATAGTAGCAGCGGATTGTGAGAGAAAGGTAGGCGCGTGCAGACAAAGCCCGTTTACAGGGCACCTCACATATGTATGTCTAAGTATATGAAAGCAACAAGCCACAACAAGATAAACTGTCAGCATCAGTAATACAAGGGAAACTGTGAAACTTGTACTGAGCTCAACTGAACTAAACGTGGCAACAATCATTTGTATCTCTCTCTATGAGTATGTTTGTCCATTTAACTTGTATCTTAACTAAGCGGTAACAGCGGTGACTAAAATATTGGCGGCGGTGGTGACGATGCCAACAACCGGCAAAACGTGATCAATGCCTGACGTCAAAGTAAACCAACCAAACCAAACCAAACCAATCCGAAATCAACTACTAAATTCACTTTGGACCAAACCGCGCCAAAAATAAAAGTTAAAAATCAAAAAAACAAGACAAGAAACCTCAGATGCTGGCAATTTTTGTTTTTTTTTTTTTGCGTACTTTACTTTTATTTATTTTTTATTTTTTTTTTTTTTGGAATTTTTGTATTTTTTTTCCAAACATTTTTTTCTTTTTTTGTGTTTTTGCTTGCGTTTACTTTCTCCTTCGATTATTACTTTCTGTATTTACCCATAAGTGACGGAGTATGTGAGTTAGTGAGTGTATGCTTGTGTACTTTTTCCTGAATATTTCACTTGTAACTTACTGACGATGATAGTCCGTCCACCTTCTTCTTCTACTAGGTATATTTATTTGCTGTTGCTGTTACTGTGGTCTAGTGATGTTGATGTTGTTGATGTTGTTACCGTCATCACTTGTTATATACCATCCAAGTTTTTACTTCGACGACGACTTTTCTTGGACTTTGCTTATCTATGGAAAGCTGCATTTAAAAAACCTCAATCTAAAGTTACCATCGCCAACAAGATCCACAACTGAGACGAGGCGAGAAGAGAAAAGATGAGATGCACGCATCGGCGCACACATACAATTTATGGTACTTGAAGCTTATCTGAAGTACTGAACGCTTCGTTTGGTGTTTTGGGACTTGTCTCTTGTACTTAAGATTATGTACGATGAGGGGCTTTGGTTTGGTCATCGGCAACACGTTTTAGGTTTACTCTGTTGGTTGTTGGTGTATCTGAATACACTTGGCTGTGGTGGTCACAAGCATATTACACTTACTTTACATAAATGAAATAAAAATGTGCAGAATAATCGATTGTTATCATTTAAATGGTGTTAAACTGCGTGAGAAAATAAGAAAAATTGGTAAAGGTTGTTACTTTGCCAGCACCACCATCACCATCACACATGAGGATTGGTTTGAACTTTCGATTTTTTCCTTTATTTTCTTACAGGTGGAAAAATAATTTGAATGTATGAATCTTTTTAATTTTTACTAAATATTGATTTCTTGAAATTATTTTAATAATAAACGGTTTGCCATCAGATAATATTTGGCCCCTAAATGCTGAAGTTGTAATAGCAGAAATAAGTAAGATGGGAATTGATTGTTTAATGAATAATTGTATATTTACAAAGATACCAATAAGATTCACTAATAATTTTACCACTTGATAAGATAAATGATATAATTATTTTGAAAAAGAAGAATGTATATGGAATATAGATTGCACCATCCATTATTTTCTATATGCTAATCAAAGTAAATCTTAATAAATGATTTTTGTATAATTTATTTCACGTATTTTACTAGAATTTCTTATAATTATTTGAACATTGTTAGGTCCAACCATAGACCTGAATAGTTGCGTGCTTACTAAAGTTAAATTCAGTGTAACTTTTTTTAACTTCTTATTGATTCAAACTATTTAAAAGAACAGTGTCAACTTTTTTTTAGCAATGCCAACAAACTTGAAATATGGGAGCTTGTACATCGAATCTCGTAGTTCCACTCAAACTTCTATTTCGAATATAAACTAAATATAGAATTCAATCTGCTTAAAAGAAAATGGCGATGGTACGCAACTCGATTACAATAAAATATAAAAGTTAAATATAATTCTTCATTTTGTTACTTTCATAAGCTTTGTCTCAGTCTCAGATTGAAGTCTAAAACTAATAATAATAATTTCTATTTTCATTAAACTCTTTGTCTATAAAATATGATTAGTCTTTCAGGAAAAACACCTAAGCAATTTTCGAGCTCTCAAATATAATTTTGAGTCAATTACTTTCGAATGTTTAATGTTGAAAACTTAAAATGTAATTTTATTCATAATATAAAAAAAAAATTTAGTATATATTAATGTAAAGGTAAAGGGGTAATCCAAGTAAGGTTTTCTAAAATACCACAGCTGAGTGAAGTTCTAAAATAAGAACCATAAGCGAAAGAATCGGAAAAACAATCTGTCAAGTCAGAAAGTATCAGTAGATCACAATGCCAGAACATATTTATATATATAAGAAAATGAAAAGGAGAATTCAGATTGAAAAATAATATGACGTTTTATTCTATATGCAATTAAGAAAGTTGAGTTGACTTGCGTCTGTTCTATTCTCAAATCGTTACCAATTGATTTCAACGGCTTTTATACATAATTATTTGTTCATTATTTCGTATTACTGCAATGGTACGTGTGAATTTAAGAAATTCTTGAATGTATGTATATGATTCTGTATAATGAATATTAAATGAACAGAATATGTAATCCTCCAATCCCAGACAATTAATGGAACTTTATATTTTGTTTAAGTTCAGTTTAACGATAGGAAAGTCAAGGCTTGTCAAATCAAATCAAATCAAATTGAGATTTAAACTTGCCTATATGATTGATGAAAACAATGGACACCATTAAATTTATTGTAATATTACTATTTAATCTTTATATATATTTATTTAATCCCAAGAATATAACAATTGATTTTAAATTATTAAAAAAAAATATATATATTTATACACAACTCAACTGAGTGTTTTGCTTTCAACTATAATAAATATTGCCATATAGTTAAGAAAGATTAATGAGGAAAAATATTTAATTATTATACTTATAAAGGAAAAATGTGGGAACTAGAAAAAAATATTATTAAAAAATTTAACAACTTTTAAACTTGACTCACATCTGTTAACATATTGTATTAATATAATTGTTTACAAATCATTAAGTTTCATTTATAGATTTTAACATTTCATGTTAATTTACGATCAATGTACTTCACACAATTCACAATTTCCATTCCATACAGTTCAATTTGTATCTTCATATTTGACTTACATAATATCCTTTAGCTTTCTTTCTACATCAACAAATTCGAATTTCATTTGTTTCATTTGTTTCATCTGTTTACCTAAGTAAAATCTTTACGAGCAAATAAATAAACCAAAAAATTGCTTTCATCACTCACTCATACACTCGCTCACATGTGGCATGCAACAGATACTCAAAAACAAACACACGCACGCACACACACACACACACACACACACACACACACACACACACACACACACACACACACACACACACACACAATGATATGCTAAAGTGTTAAAATAGCGTAATTTAAGCAAGTTGAATAATAATCGCATGAAAAATGATATCGCGGATAACAAAACAAACAAACAAACAAACAAATCAACGACTGAAACAAGAGAAATGCCAAAAAAAAAAAAAGGAAAATAATAAGAAAAATATCTTCAGTTTCTTCTTTCCTCTCTTCCATTTTATCTTTTTCTCGGTGTAATGCACACGAAATGAAATTGTAATATGAGGAAATTACTTACTACAATGCAACAAAAGAAACCATAAGAAAAATAAATGAAAATATACTCGAACAAAAAACAATGAAATGAAAAATCTCTTTAAGCAAACCAAAACCAAAAAGTAACCAAAGTAGAAAAAAGAAAATGACTAATAAAACAATCAACGTCTGTCGACAATGAAGACAGACGAAACAACAAATACAAAAAAAAAAAATGGCTAAAACAACAACAGCAGTCAGTTAGTCAGTCAGTCAGTAACGACGACGTCTATGAGTGCTTAAAACAATAAACTTAAAAACATAAAACTAAATAAATATAATACTTCATAACATAATTTTTAATTTGGTTGACTTAGTTTTTTGAGTTTACTATGACGACGATGACCAATTGTTGAAAATCTCTTCAATTTCAAATGAGTTGCCTGCTCATTATTATTAAAATATTATATAATAAAAGAAAACAAAGACTTGAAATACTACACATCACAAAAAACAAAAAAATACCAAAAAAAAAATCAAATAACAACAATTAAATAAAAACTAGATAAATGCATGTTAAATTTAAATAATTTCAATTGTTAGCAAACACATATTTCTCTTTGTTTCTTGTTTTCTTTAAAAATTATAAACAAATTCAATGAAGAGTTTGGAATTTAATTGTGCGTTTACAAAAGATACACAGCTGGAATTCATTGATTGAATTACCTTCATTTAACCGAAATAAAAACAGATAATTGCATGCTTCTGAAATTTATTAAAATTTTAGTTTTTTTTATTTACGTAAGTTTTTTCAATTTAAAAACAAAAAAAAAAAAACTTAAGTAGAAAGAAAAAACACAGAGAAAAAAAAGAACAAAATTTATTACATAATTTTTATGTCAAACTGATGACAGGCATTTGAGAGAGATCCATCATCCAGACATCATAATATTTATCCGATATTTGAAAATTACATACAATTTTTTCCTGAGGCACATTTGTTTGATGAAGAAGAATATTTTTTTTTTTGTTATTCCCGATTGGAAGAAGAAGTTTAAAGAATCTTTCATGAAACTGGGATGTTAAGAGTGGTTTATGGTTCAATGGTTTGTTGTATATTTCCCTGATTAGTCCATTTTAAAACTTTCCATTAACAAAAATTCAATATTTGTTTCAAAGAAGTTTTTCACAGAGAAATGCAAAATAATTTCAAATTTTAATCCTTAAACTATTGTATTATTTGGCTCATATTGATTTTATGTATCCAATCATTTTATTACCTTTTATTTGAATTAAAAAAAAAAAAAACCAATTTAACTTCAGATATTCTATAGTTGTCATACCCTTTAGGCACCCCTAGACAACGTATTTGGTTACTCTCCTGTGATTGAGTATACAAAGACAGAACACATACCGCATTTGAACACTTAGACCGTAATTTTTTATGGAAGCTATATGATCCAGTAATCGTAGTGTATTGAACTTTTTATGGTTGATGAATATGGGTCAGATATTTCTATTAAACAAATTTCAGTTCCATAACACAAAAATCAAAAAAGTTTTTCTAATAAGAACCTGAATTTTAATGGGGGTTTGTTTGAGAGCTGCATGATCCAGTAGTCCTAGTATATTGAAATTTTCATGGTTGGTGAATATAGGTTATAGGTACTTCTATTAATCAAATTTCAGTTCGATAACACCAAAACTAAAAAATTTTTCTAATAAGAACCTGAAAATGAATTTGAGTTTGTATGGGAGCTATACGATCCAGTAATCCTAGGGTCTTGAAATTTTCATGGTTGATGAATATGAGTGAGACACTTATACTATCCAAATTAAAGTTCGATAGCACAAAAAACAAAAAAAGTTTTCTAATAAGAGCCTTAATTTTTATGGGTAGTTTGTATGGGAGGTACACCTCCTAGTAGTCCGATGCTGCCGTTTCCGATAAATGTTCAGTGTCTGTTAAAAAGGAAAGTTCATGAAAAATTTCAGCTTTCTAGCTTAAAAACTTAGGGACTAGTTTGCAAAGATAAAGACAGACAGACGGACATGGCTTAATCAACTCGTCTTGTCGCGCTGATCAAGAATAAATGGGATCTCCGCTGTCTTCTTCTGTGTGTATAACAAACTTCATGACAAACTTATTATACTATTTACTACGTGAAGATATCTTACTCAGCAACCGAATGACTTTTGTATAGAAACCGGCAAACATTTCTCTCTTAATAAAACCAATTTACTTCAAACATGGACCTATGTTTGATTAACCCTATTATTAATCATTTTCACTAACCTTAAAATCTTTAAAACTTACTTTTCTTTCAATAATTTTTTAGTTGGTGTTAATTAAATTAACTGATTTTGCATTTCATTTCATTTTCATTTATTAATCAAATAAAATTCGTTTCAATTTATCTCAAGAAATACAGAAACATGAACCGAGCCATCATCGACATCATTATGATTATCATCAACATCATCAGCAACCGCAAACAAGTTGAATGCTTTACAATAAATAACTACAGTAGTAGTAGTAGTAGTATGTACTTGCATAATTAACACTTTTGAGGCATAAAAACAACTTGCAACAACTACGAGTAAGTAAAATACTAGGTAAGTACAATACAAAAGAAAAAGTGTAGCAAACTTCGTTGATTTTTCTTTCTTTCTTTGCAGATATTTTCTTCACTTCCAATCCAATAATCATCACCATTTGGTACGTGTTACAATTTCTTTGCTTTGGGCGTTTGGTAATTTCATTCAGCCAGTCAGTCAGTCCTTCATTTCATTCAACATGATCTTGTGTTCGTTATTATTATTATTTATTATGAATATTATGAATTTTGCTTTGATTTACAGCACTTTTTCATTGTACAATACAATATGTAGATACTTTTGCTTTACGTCTTGTGTAGTTTTTTATAGGTAAAAACTTTTGAAACAGAGTAGTAAATGAAGAAAGCTAATTAAAGCACAAAAAATGTAAAGAAGAAAGGTGACAAATATCAAACAAAAAATAAATTGAAAAGTGCTAATGAAGAAGAAAAGCGTGACGACAAAAAGCAAAAGAAGTAAGTAGAAATATAGAAAGAAAAAAGAGTTTGATTTGTCATAAGAGTATCGATTGGTCAGGGAAAGTGATTAGTTCAGCTTCTATTATTTATTAACAATTCAATTGAAATTCAAAATGAAATAATTCAAAGATCTCCATACAATCGATCTCTTGATTTCAATTGAAATGCTTAGCTAATTAATTTAATCAAATCAAATCAAATAAACAACAATTTCCATTCAGAGTGCACAGGGAGGCAGGCACACATGCTGTCAAGTTTGTTGCCTAAGTCGTTCGTTTTCAATACTCACGCACAGCATGCAAAGATCTTTTGATTTTGATTGCTTATTCATTATGTAGTAAGCTCGCTCGCTACCAATAGACCGCTTCCGCATATTATAGTAAAAACGGAAAAAAGTAATGATTTTCAATATTTAACATTGTTGCCAATGTTGAAGCTGATTGTACTCCACTCCAATGCATTCCACTCACCCAAAGATGCAAACGCACGCAAAAAATCGCACTGTGTAAAACTTAAAATTAAATGAAAAGAAAAAGAAAAAATACAAAAAAAAAAAACTTTGTTGGTTGGTTGGTTAGTTGGTAGTTAGTTTCATTCAAGGGTAAGCATGCATCCGCATGCAATTTGGACTTTGTAGGCCCATGAGAAGGTTAAAGACAGCAGCCACAGTCTCAGTTGCAACAGCAGCAGCAGCAGTAAAAAACAAAAGCGCCAGAGCCTGACACGCAATGAGACCACCGACCATGCCAGGATCTTTCTTCCATTCCCTGACTTAATACTCATGGTCAACTATATTACTACCTTGCCCCGCTGCCTGCATTATTTATGAGCATTTATGCTGAACATAGAATGTGTACAATCATTGGCTTGTAAATGGTTTCTTTGGCACTTCATAATTTTCTGATCACAGTGTGGCGGATGGCGGATATAACAGCAACAATAGCAACTATCTCAGCCACGGCCAATGAAGAAGATGAAAACAAAAACAAAAACAAAACGAATGGTTTGAAATAACTTCAAAAAAGAAAACACGAGATGAAAAAAAAAAAAATATTGCACGAAATTGGCGCAGGGTCTTCTTCATCTACTTACTTTTTGTTTTATAAATTCATGTTCACAATGTTTTATTAAGTGCACTGAGAGAAATTCTTTCAAAATATCAAATTAATTATAAGTAAAAACAAATGATTGAAGAAAGAATTCATATAAAATATGCAAATCAAGCAAATACTATAACCTTGTCTTTGATAAAGATGTACAAGAAAGATCGTCTGTATACTTAAGAGTCTTCACTTGTTAAACTTGAGAATGAATACTCGTACATAAGGAGAGTAGAAAGCTACTAGGACAATAAGAAGTTCAGACTTGCATCACATTGAAGACATTGAATGGGATGAAAAGTATTATAGGGATACTACGGATAACTAGGATAATTCATATAGAAACCCACGTAGGAGAAGAGAGAAGATGAAGGCATGTACTAGGCTCTTTTATCAATAATTCAAAATAATGAACATTTTATGAAATAAAACTCGAAGATACAAAATTTCATCTTGACATACTGCAGATATTGTTTCAACACTATATCTCAAGAAGTAAAAACACATACTTAGGAAAGAATGTTGAAGAAGCCATCAAGACAATTTGCATTTGAACTCATTATATGTATATCAACACAATATCTCAAAAACTATCCTCTTAATACAATATACAATATAAAATGGATTCATCATGTCAGTTTATAAATTTTTGAGGTTGCATGCAAACTTTCATCAGAACTGACAAAACATGTTTACTCAAAAATGGAACTCATAAAAAATTATTGCTTCAAATCATGTCATCTCAATTTTTCTTCAGATTATTGGAAATCTGAAAACAAATTTTATAGTCATAATTTTTCTCAGTGTCCATTGCCTATTGGAAAAACAAACGACAATGTCAAGATCGTTTCAATTGTTCCAAGAATGCAGAGCAACAGCCACCACCACCACCACGACTAAACTTTAAGCAAAACAAAAAATTCGAAAAAATTACATAAAATAAAAATTAATAGCAACTCGACCGACAAAAAGGCAAATTACTTACTGCGAATAAGAACAACATCAAGTAAGCAAACTGATAGGGAACTGCCATTGATCTGCAATTACTGGTCAATAACAATAACAATAACAACAACACAGAAACAGAAACAGAAACAAAAGAAAAGGCAACAAGGAAATTAATTTTATATTATTTGCAACATCGCTTATTTGTGGGAAATTAACAAAGAAGCAAATTTTTCATATTTCTCTTTGTTTTCATTAATAAAAAGAAAATGCAAAATGCATTACTTCATGATCACTTTTTGTTTTTATTTATAAAGAGAAACTTTCATTATAATTTATAAGTATTATATTTATTTATCTAATCATTGCTTACCAAGGGGACTAATAATGAATGATCAATGATCATTGTAGTATATTGTAATCAAATGATGGGGTTTCAATGTATACAAACAAATGATTATTGACAGCACACAATGCGGAAATCTAAAGTGTGGCATCAACAGCAAAGCAAACAAAAAAACAAAAAAGAAATAAGAATAAAGCAACCAAAACAAAGAAAAAGAGAAAAAGAGTGAGTGTGTGTGAAGTGGCAAGAAATGATTTCAAACATTTCACTTTATTTACACTTTCATTTTCAATTAACACAAAATCACAAAATTCAACCAAGTGTACAATAATGTTGAAGGTTTGTGGGGCCCAAGTGCTCAGTCAGTAAGCCATAAATGGACTGGACTGGACTGGAATGGAATGGACTCGATTGGACTTCGCTTAGGGCCAAGTCGAATGCTGATTCAAAGAGTGCAACAAAATAAACAAACAAATAAACAAAATAAACAAAACAAAACAAAATAAACTCTAACAAAGTGATTTCAATGACCGCTGGATCACTCGCCCGTCAATCAGCAAACAATCAATGGAAGTGCAAGAGGAAATCAAAACCAATAAACAACAATAAAGAAATCTCCAATGAAATTGAAACGTGCAAATGAAAATATTACACAGTAAATTGAATAACAACAAAAAATACAAAAAATATTATAAATAAAAGGAAAAAAAATAAAAATCAATTGAAACACAAATGAAATTCGCACGACAAATCAAAAAGTTAAAACTAAAAACAAAAGACTTAAGCGACAAACTTGATTTCCGCGATTTCCTGCAGTTTCAACTCAATTTCGGTCGACGTAACTCAACAAAATGAAATGAAAACGAATGAAAGAAAGCAAAGTGTCTATGTTAGTTGGGTTGAGTTACGTTGAGTTAAGGAGTGAGTGACTAAAAGTCTTTACTATATACGAGTATGTATGTAGATATGAGATTGTACCTTCTTTTTTTTTTTTAAGTGAGCAAGTGAGTGAGTGAGTTTGTGTTATTGCACTTGCCACAAAATACATTTATGCAAATAACAATCTTATATTTAAAACATAACAAAAGACTGCAACACACACAATGGAAGACTGACTGAGTCCGGGGGCTTTGTGGCAAATAGCAAATGTACGAATATATAGAAGACTAACCGAGTCCGGGGACTTGTAGCATATAAAAACAAAGTAAAACCGAGTAAAATATAATGCAACCCAGCATAAAAATGGAAATTATTATCTGTCGTTTTGAATGTTAAGGTTTTTTGTAGCAACTTGTTAATTTTTCTTTCATTTTTCTACAGTTTATTGTATTTTCTTTTTTGATTTTTACTTGTTCCGATGCCTTTTTGCTTTCATCGTTACTAAGTTCGCTAGATGGTTGAATTGGTTTTGGTCTACCATGGCGTTGAAGGTTATTAATTTTTGGTTTGGTTGCTTTTTCTTTTCTTTTGTTTTTTTAGTTCAGTGGCTTGTTAGGTTTTTACTTCTTTTTCTCAATTCTTTTTTTATGCAATTTCCTCTTTTTTTATTCCATTTGAACATATTTTTCTTTCCTTCATTTTTGCATATTATAAAAAATTATATAGCAAAGGAAGTAAATACTTTTAATTTTTTATGATATTTTTTTTTTTTTCTGCAGCAAGTAAAAGTTGATTTTTCTGTTTTGCCTTTAGATTTTTTTAACTTTTTCCTTTAAATTTATATTGCAATGCAAATGCATAGTGCAACTTGAGCAAATGAAATTTTCTTGAAATACTTTACTTGATTACATCGCTTCATGATAATATAATTAAATTGTCAGATAATGTGATTTTATGTTACAAATTGAAATCTTTATATTTTGAGATAATTTAATTTTTATAAAGTTTTATTACTGTTTTTGTAGTACTTTCGCTTCAAAATCAATTAATTTTATAGTATTGCAAAAGTCTTAAGTATTTTTTAAAAAAAGGTCTATGCAAAAATTGGAATATAGGAGGAAGTTCATTGTTATTAATCTCGATTAGAACACTTTGAAGAACCAAAAATATTTTGAAAACATATACAAATTTGTAAACTTTGTTCAATATTCAAACTTTAATTTATATGTCCACACTCAAGTTTTATGTATTGTATAAGAATAAAAATATTCTTTATTTGATATAAAATTACGTGTATAAAATATTAAGTAAACATTTATGCAAATAAAGAACACATACGACTTTGACTCTATGGTCGACAGTCGAAGGAATACATAGTACTTTGAGTTAAACCCTACACAATTAAAAAATAGAAATACATAAGTATTAATAAATGGCATACTACAACTACAAACATGAGGAAACTACGAACGTTCATCAACCGAAGTCTACGTACTACTCTGCGAATCTGGTGGCCAAGAACTATTAGCAATCAGCGACTCTGGCAAATCTGCGAGCAAGACCCAATTGAAATTTTGATACGGAAACGAATGCATGGCTGGCTGGGGCATACCCTTCGCAAAAATAACGACGAAATACCCCATGCCATATTCGAATGAAACCCACAAGGGACGAGGTCCAGAGGAAGACCGAAATTGACGTGGAGACCAACTGTTGCGGCTGAAACAAGAAAATCTATGAGGGAACTTCGCGCATTAGCCAGCAATAGAGACAGATGGAAATCCTTTGTTAATCAACTTTGTGAATAGACTTTATAATTTCTTTAAATTGTAAATACATCATAAATAAATAATAATAAATAATTGATAAAACTCATTGAAAATTAGTTTCGTATAACCTAAAGCACCACTGATAAACAAAGTCAAGTCCGTTTAATATGTCGACAACTTCTTCTTTATTTAAGTTATAATTTTCAAGATATCTGAAACAAATTCCTTTTAGAACAGGACATTTTCCTGGAAAGTGAACGATATTTTCAACTACATTAAAATTGCAGTTTACTTTAAAAATCCACATAATTGTATTCAATTTGTTATTTAAATAAGTCAGATTTTTATATATATAATACATTCACTTTGACTTGCTTTGTTCCACAGCTTTTCTCAATTTAGATTTTTTTCTATTTTTCTATTATCTACCCAATATTCTCTATCTATGAATTTCTATTAAGAATCATCATTTCATTCATTATATTACTACAAAGGTCTTTCAATTTACGACACCAGAATACCTGCCGTTCTATTACTTTCCTAGATAATTTGAACGGTAGCCTATCTTCAGCAAATGCAAAGAATATTTTATATAACTTTTATATATTTTAATCATGGTTTCATTTAAGGTTTCTTAGGTTTCTTACCTAAAATAATAATATACAATATGATATATTGATCCAAATGATTCCTAAGAATAAAGAAAATCATCCCCATATATAGGATTTTATTTTTTCTTTCATATATAAGAGTTTAGTCCCCATATATTCAGTAACATTTCGCAAGTTGAAATCAAAATTTGTCAAAATTTTTGGTATTCAAACATCCAGATACTTTGCATAATTAGCCTTTTTATAAATTGTCTCAAGCTGTCATGTGATAGCTGCCAATATCTTTAGCTCCACTTTTTCGATGCAAGTCTGTCCAGATCGATGCGCGTCTTTTTCTTCGAAAATTACCAACTGAAAATGCACAAACCATGTTCTGATGAAGTGCACAAATTTTTTAATAAGCCTTTGGCACTCCTTTCAACCCATTATACATGTATTGCAATTAGATTAATGAACATTTTCTCATCTAATATTTTTGAAAGAAATTTAGAAAATGTTTAAACAAAAAATCAGAAAATTTCTGAACTGACCTCATTTGGTGAGACTATATGATATCGTATATTCTTTCTAATGATATGAATAAATAAAATAAAATGAGTAGTGAATGTATAAGTATTGTACTTCGATGAGTATTATTGACCTTTGATGATGCTCGCTTTTGTACAAAACTTCTAATAGAACAAGAAATCTTCAAATTGAATGTTGAATAATTTTTATACGCGTATGAAAGACTTTTCCCTTTTCTAACATAAAAGTCAAATCACTAGTAATGTGATCAGAAATCTTTGTAAAACAAAAGAACACATTACTCGTAGCCAATCTCCCATGTTATTGTATAGTGATAGTGAAATAAAGGTGGTAAAATAATTATATAGCTTGAAACAAAATGTGAAGGGCATAAAAATCTGAGGTAGTATTTTAATGGAAAGAACATTAAATTAAATTTCATAATAAAACATCCTCTAAAAAAAATTTAGAACATTTTAGTCTTTGGTTGGTTTGGTTTTGTTTTCCGGCAACAATAAAAAGAAAGAAAGAAACAATTAAGCAGTAGAAAAGCCTTTGGGCTAAAAGTCATAAATATAATAATAATAGGTTCGGAGACAATAAAAGTTTTTTACTAAAGAAAAGAAAGACCAAAAAGTACGGAAATACTAAAGAACTTGTAAAACCCAAGAATCATTTCACTTTTGTTTTTTTTTTTTTTTTTTAATTGTAAGTAGGCATTTCGTTAAATTAAATTTTATTTGCCATCCACACTTAAATATATCTTAATTAATGTGTATTATGTAATATCTATGTATCTATGTATTGAAAAGAAACTAATAGAGAGACTACATGCAGAGTTTTTAAAGTTGGTAGATAGCTTGTGGAGTTCTGTGATGTGATGTGATGTGAATATTAATTTAACTTATATATCCGAAAGTTCTAAGATAGATAAATATTAAATGGTCATGGTATGTTGGTTTTTTTTTTTTTTTTCATTGTATTGTTCTTATTGTTGGTTGGTCATATGTGTGATTTGCTTAGGTCATTGTCACTTTCAGGCTTTGTCACGCATGGCACGTCTTAATTGGCTAATTAGTAATGCGATAATGTCTATCTGCGGACTTAGAGATACACATATTCATTCTTTCACTCACTCACTTAGTTACTTGGATACTTGGGATTAATATTGCATACCAACGAACCAAAGAGAAGATCAAAAACTAACCTCAAATTCTCATTTTCCTTTCTTGGCAATGAGAACTTGAGGCAAGTGTTGCCATCATTTTCATGCAACACCTGACAAGTGCACATAGTTTATTTGTGCCACACTCTATTCTACACACTCACTCACAGATACTCACACACAGATACAAAGCAACCTTTGTGCTACTTTTCATTAGTCTGATGTCTTTTTTTTTTTTTTTTTTTTTGTTGCCATGAAAGATACTTAGATAAGCTGCTGCATAATTCCTTCGAAGACAAAAAACAAAATACGAAAAAAAGCCTTAGTATAGAAAAAGTAATAGAAATAGAAATAATTTTATTGCTTGCAGCAGCTAAGTGTTGCATGAAGATGATGATAATGAAGATGAAGTCTTCTTTTAGTTGTTCTTCATCATCTTCATTATCATCATCATCATCATCATTAACATTAGCAACCAAGATGCAAGACTTTTGCATTAGAGCAAATCATATTAGAAACAAAACAAAAAAAGAATCATCAAATTAAACAGAAACTTGTTGCAGCTGCAACATTGCAGTCATGTATCTTATTGTTGTTACTGTTGCTGTTACTATTGCATGTCATGCCGCATCTTGCAGGGAATTCAAAAATATGCGAAATGCGCATCTTATTAAGAAAGAAAGTACTTTTTCTTCTTGAGTTTATGCATTGAAGCCACTTTGCGTTTTATCTGCAATGCAAGACATTCAACAACGCAGCCACGCTCCCATGGCAAAGACAAAACCATCGTCATCATTATCATTATCATCATCATCATCATCAAAGACAAATAAAAACAATAATAAAAATTTTATAAAAATATACAAAAAAAAATGCGTTTCTTCTTGTTGTTTGCCTTCTTTCTTTTTTTTTTTTTAACTTTGAATGTACATTTTTACATATCTTTATTTCATTCTTATTATTATTTCTCATATTTTTCTTGCTCATTTTGTTTTGTATCTATGAACTTGTGGCAACTAGTTGGACATTTTTGTTGTTCATTTCTTCTTCAAGGAACACACAAGTTGCTTCACCATTGCAGATGTCTACTTTTTGTTTTGTTGATTGTGATTTTTTGAAATTTTTAAATTTTATTTATTTTTCGTTTTTTTCATATCATTTTGTATTTTTCTTTAAAATATGTATGTATATTAAACAACAACAACAAAGAAAGCCGGTTAAACGCGTTTTTATGTATTTACTTCTTTTGTTGAAATCAAAAAAAAAAAGTGTTTGTTTTTTTTTTAAGCCAAATATTTAATTTGAAAATACTTTAGTTTCTTGTTTGCTAACAAATTGCAATGCATTATAATTTACTATTGTAAATTTACGGAAAAGTTGCTCAAGTCTTTGGATTTAATTTTCCTTTTCCACTTAACTTTGAATTTCATAATAATTTTTTGTTTTTCTTTTATAAGTTTCTCATCTTAGTTGAAGCGTTTAAGAAATTACTGCCATAATGAAAATTGACTTAAATTTGAAATACTTGTGGTTTTTTGAAATGATCTCATATGAGTATGTTATAGTTTTTTTTTTTTTTTATAATAATAACAATAAAAATATCTGTTACCATGGAAATTATTTCTTTTTATGTTGCTTAAGTATTTGTTACATTTTGTTTTTGTTTTTTTTTTTATTTTTTTCTTTAATTCAATTGATCATCAAATTGTAATTAAGTTTCATAATTTTATATCCATATAAGTCATTTCAAATCCTCTCTTATCTTAAGAGAAGAAATATTGAATATAGTCAGTCACATAGGAGTTGTTGGATATCTTCTGACTGTTCCCCAAGGCCACAGCATGCATACTTTGAATCATTAGCACAATAGCGCAATGCCTCATTAAGAATCCCATCATTATTTGAATCCTCTTCTAGTTAAAGTATAAAAGCTTGCATATCCTTTTTGGCAGATAAAAGGGACAGAGTGTATGTGTGACATTAAAGTCTGAAATAACATTTTCTGAAGCTCTGCAAATAACGGTCACTGCGAAGACTCCAGATAAATGTTAAAATAGAGAGTTGCCGAACTTGGCTAAGGAATGACACCGAATATTTTGCTTTTGGTGCAGAGTTTTGAAAGCAGAATGGTTGTCAATATATGATATATTCACACCGGGCCATGTTCTACAACAATCACAAGGAAAATGACTTCATTCAGGGGTTGATATTGTAGAATGTGATTCGATTCATAGTCGAATCACGAATTGATTCACCCTGACTCAGATTTTTAGAAATGGTCACTTTCGATGGTGTTGTGCAATTTTGTTATAAAATTTGGCAGCTTTTTGGTAATTTCCAACCAACATAAAAACAGCAAATTTTGTTGCGCCACCGACATAAAAGAGGCTATTTACGAGTCAAAAACTTCAGTCTGAACGCCAAAGTGAATCATTGTGATTCAGTCCGGTGTAACTTGGTACATTTTCACGATACCTATTTAGCATTTTGCTGCTTGCCAGACTGCATAGAGTTCTGCCTAATAAACACTGCACAAATCTTGTAGAAGGTACTTTAGTTGAGCTGCGAGTTTCTCAGAAACAGTGCCGCCTTCCGTACCATTATCCGTCTTATGTCAAAAGCTCAACCCGCATAGTGACGGTAACTTGTTTATAATCATCTGAAAATATCAATCCTATTCAGTTAGGATAGATCCTACTACTGTTCATGATAGATGCACATTTTTTATAATGTTCATGAAAATGAGTAATGGGAATAGGAAATTGTTACTTTTTTTGTTTTTAAATTTCGATATAAGTACATCAAATGTAATGAGAAACCTTGTATTATATTTGATTTTTTTTATTCGTTGAGCCAATTAGCCACTAATCTTAATCACTATAATTGACATTTATATTTTGATTTACCATATTTCCTCTTTCTTAAGTTTTTCAATGTTAATTGATGTTCAGTTGCAATTCAAATGATTGTTAACCACTGAAATTGGTAATTGTTTTGCACTCGTAATTCCCATTATATTTTTCAAAGATCTAAATAATGACAAATTACCTAACTATTCGTTTGTTTTTAAATAATAAATAAATAACAAATAAAACATTTTATCTATTAACCACTTTGCATTAAGAGTCATTTATTTTGATAACATTTGGAAGATACAAAATCAAAAAAAAAAAAAAAAACACAACAGTCAAAATTAAAATAAATGAGAAAAACATGACTACTTAAACTCATAAAAAAAAATTACAAAATGTTAAAGTCGAACATTTCTAAATATAAGTACCCTATAATCACAAATAATTTCAAAGCTTAAAGGGTGGAAAAATTATACAATATTGAGAGACAATGATATTTTTCACATCAATTTTGTTACATGTTTTTCCTAATAGGCTAGCTAAGCTGAAAATCTATATGGTTATGGTGTTTTTAAAATTATGGGAAAAGAATTAAATTTAAAAAATTATGCAGAATATTTTAATTAAAATCTCCTCAATTTTGGTATGAAAAAATTTACTTAAACTTTCTTTCTTTGTTCTCCAAAATAACTTTAGTTTTCTATCTCTTATAGGATGATGATTTCTAGATCGTTTTGTTTCATCTTGTTGATGATAAATACATTATACAATAATATTTTATATTAGTATTACTTTTTTTCCATCTAATTGTTACAATAATTTTAAAAAACTTCTTATACCCTTTCGCCCATAGATGTGGCTGCAGGGTATATGAAAACGAAATACTTTTAAATTGATATTTGGGTTTTTATTGCCTTCAAAAAAAACTACAATGGAAGAAGAAATTAAAATGACGGCTAATGATCATTGAGTTTGTGCGAATCAAGGCGTAATTTAGTCAAACAAATTGACTTCAGGTGAGTTCAAAACCTTTCTGAGAATTGAGTGAATAGAACAGAACACGTTGCGCATTTGAAAGAATGAAAGTCAAAAAAAAAAAAACAACCAGGGGAGGCACAAATTAATAGACAAAAAAGCTATAAAACCAAACTGGAGAAGAAATGCTGGCGAGAATCATCATCGTAGGTGTCATAAAACTAAACAATTAAACTGACAGCTCCACGAGAGACACTCAAAGGTATCTACAAATGTATCTATGACTATTACACAAATAAACTTTTTTTTTGTTTATAATACTTTCGAAAACAATAACAATAACAAATTATGTAAGGTTTTTGCGTTTTTATTTTGAATATTAACACAATAAATAAAATGTTTAAGTCTACAAAACTCACTGGGATTAGTAATAAAAGAGAGTCCAAAACAAAAAAAAAAGATGCGTAGTTTTTACAGAATTTATGAAGCGGAAATGTCAAAAAAAAACAAAAAAAGATCATAAACAAAAATCTAAAAATCGTATAGAGAAAAAAACAAACGTAATAACCACTGGAGTTAAATAACACGGGAATGTGATGGAAAAAACCACCATTCTATTCAATCTTCTGAAAGTTCTAAAATCTTGCAACTGGTTTAACTTTTACGTGTTAATAAAAAGAAAAAAAAAAAAACGTGAGAAAAACTAACAATTTCTTGGAATTTACCACTATATGAAGATAGCAAATATATACTTAGCAAGTGTATGGACAATAAAATGATTTACACAAGAAGGAGAAATTGAAGGCATTTTTTGTTACTCGCATCACAATGCTAGATTCTGAATTCAAAACAATGTAACAAAACTATCAAAGGAGAAAAAGAATAAAAATTTCTAGACAAGTAAATTGTAAATTTTTGTCACTTAGTCATCAAATCAATATGGATTGGGTTAAAAGAAAATAGTCACCATTGCCAGTACATTTTCTTCATTAAGATAATCACCACATCTTACAGTATTTCGTTTCCGAAAATTATCCTCAATTTGGAGACTTTTGAGGATTCCTTCCCGCTTTACATGCTCCTGCATATTTTTAAATGCAAGCAATTGATCTAATCTGAGATCAATAAGATTTGAAACATTCCTCAGTGAAAAACTGAGAGTTGTCAAACTCTAAATAACTGACTTGACAATTGAATTTTACTCAATCTTATCAGAGCTGGTGTGCCGCAAGGCAGTGTAGCATAAGCACCCATATTTACATTGAGGTGTGGCACTTGTCCAGGCGCAGGTGGTACAAGTCCGTTACCTGAGACTAATCCTAGACATGGCGGGCTCTTATAAAAATCGCAACCGCATGCTGTTATTTAAAGTTACGTAGGCTTGACTGGTTGCTACGGTCGTCCAGTAAACTGTCGCTCAACAACAAGAAGAGAATTTACACACAAGTAGTACCCCTGTTTGGCGTTACACAATTCAAATCTGGGATATTCCTGCTGCCAGCAGCATTCAGAGAGTCTAGGCCTGCCAAAACAAGGCACATCGCTGCATAACTGGGGCCATTTGGTTTGTGGGCAGCACCATCTTGCACAGAGAAATATGGATGCCCACGGTACGCGACGAAAACCTACGGCAATCATCATCAACAAACAGCCTGGTAGCAATCCTCCCTCATGGTGTGAGTCGACGCCGTTTAAAGAAGGCCCCATCCTAATGACCTGCCAAGTTGATGGTTATCAATCAATCTTATCAACATGAATATGAAGAACTTTAGTACAACATTAATTTTCTTTGAAAATTTTTCTTATGCTTAGTTTAAAAATATTAATCTCATAAATTATTTTTGAAGACTATTTTACCTTCTTTTAATGAATTCTCAACTTAATCGTATGATTCCTTCTGTCTTTGCCTATGAGTCTGTGTGGTTACATACTTTCTTATTATTCAAATTATTCAATGGCCTATAATTTATTTGATTCACACGCTTTTCGTTTGTGCGTTCATTTAATTAATTTATTTTCGCTTTATTTAGCAACATTAGTATTTATGTAAGTTTCTAATGTGATCTGATGATGTGATTTTGAATAATAGTTTCTTTTTCTTTTATTATGTATGAGTATATCTTGTGTTTATATTGTTGTTGTGGGTGTCCAAAATGGTAAAAAGAAAGAAAAAATAAAGAAAAGTTCAAAAACCTTCATCAGTCTTTCTTCAATCCCAAACTTCTTTAGTATTTTACACCTTTTATTGTATATGAAAGAAGAAGAAGTTAGGCTGGCTGAAATCATTCATTAAAAATCAAATACCAATTAGATGTAGACATGCCTTTCTCTCTAATTTCTTTGGCTTTGTTTTTCTTTTTCTGTTGTTTCTGTTTTGGCCAAATTGTAAACTGTGCATGTCTGGGCCAAGAAAAAATTGAAGAAAAAAATATAGACGAAAATAGTGAAGAATGCGCTTCGGTTGAGATGCATTTTTATTGATAAACGTCAGGCGATTTTTGGGGAGTAGAACAAATATTGTTTGCTTTAATTAATAATAATAACGAAGCGTCTCTATAAGATCTAATGTCTAACGGTGTTTATACTACAATACAATATTTGTAGGTAACAAAACGAGAGCAGTGAAACTAAATAGAAGAGAAGGTGTTAAAACAACGAGTACGAGTACATAAAAAAAATCATATATAAAAATTGCCATGAATGCTTGCTTGAATCTGACTGAAATCATCATCAAATGCACTTCAGCAGCCTTTAAAAGGCTTTTTTTAAATTAACAAAACATTTTTCTCAAGATTTTATCACACATCAAGAGGTTTAGCGTGTTCTGCCAAATTAAATTCACCAATTTAAACCAACTTTATTTTGCTTTTACTCATGTACCTGTACTGGACAACTTTTAGGAAATTATTGTTTAAAAATTAATAATACTAATAATAATAATAATAAAAAATGAAAAATATGTGTATTTAAAAATAAGTAACATGCGTTAAAAGTTGACTAAAAAATAACAAGTTTCTTGTTGATTTTGATTGGTTTTCTTCTTTGTTAAATGAATTTGCATAAAATCCAAAATAATTTAACGACTTTTTCAGTCTCTTTCCTCTTCGTAATAAGAAAATTTGCATAACAAAGAAATCAAAAATTACAAAAAAAAAAAAAAAAAATCAATAAAAAGATGTGAATTTATTCAATTAATTCTACTCTACACATGCTCGGTTTGACGTTTATACTTTTATATATAAAATACAATAATATGTATACACAATATTTACATGATGATTTTATAAAATTAGAATAATACAAATAAATTGTATTTGATTTGAATTTTTCTTTTAGTATAATTTTGTTTACCCTTTTGTTGATATCCCTAAAACACATTTATCGTGGCAATGATGATGAAGATAATTATGATTATTATCATCATCAAATTTATTCAAATTTTCGCTTTCAAGCAAAACTTGTTTGCTCCTCTTTATTTGATTGATTTAAACCATTTGTTTTTCGCATTTTAAAAGTTGTGTTTTTAAACGGGTTTCGGTATTATTTTTTATTTTTTTTTTTAATTTTTTTTTTTTTTTTTGATTTAAAATTATTGGAATTGTAAAATAAAAAAAATATATATATATATACATTTTTGGTTCTAACGAATATGTAATCCCTTTTATCAAAAGATATATATTTAATTCTATATATGAAAGATAATTTCTTAAAATAAAACTGTAAGATTTAATGATTCTAAGTTATGATTTTAATAATATTAATAGTTCTTTCATTTGTCTCACATAATTGAATTCTGCATATAAATACTCATTTTTCATCTTTAGAAGAAATTAAGTCTTTCATTCTCCCTAACTGGCTTATGCTTAGAGGGCTCAATTGGTGTAAGGACCCTGAGAGCACCGACATTGCTCTTGAACAAGCTTGAACTATTGTTAGGGTCTCGAATGCCGGTAACTTTTAAGGCGAACACTGAAGCTAAGAACAGTCCAAACGAAACAAAATAATGACGCGTAAAGCTTCTAGGTAAACTAACCTCTTTGTGGAATAGGCTGTCTATGTTATTTTCACATTTCAGTAATGGAAAAATTTGAAAATATAAGTTCTTATTTCAACCTCAAAATTCTAAGGTTCTAAGTTGTGTAGAAAATGTTAAAGAAAATGATTAATTCCGCTGAGTAGATTTTTTATCTATGTAAACCCTTTTCAGAGTGAAACATAAGATATTCCGAGCTTTTATGTAAGCTATTTGTTATGGGAAGTTTTGCTTTATACAAGTGGGATTTCACTTAACTGAAGACTTATTATTGAAGTCAGATTCTGACTCAAGTTGCAAATGAAAGTTTTTGTTTATGTCTCTTTTAGTACTGACAACATTTTTTTTGGACATTATATGACATTTCTATGAAAGCACGCCCTCCTTTCTACTGCTAGTCTTCTAATATCGTCAATTCCTGGCATTTAAAGAACCTTGATACGTGTTACCCCGAGCAGTAATCAAAAAAGACTTTGAACTAATTTTCCTCACAAATAAACTTTGTCGTTTTTAATTCAACAACAGGTTGAGCTCATATGGGTAGACTTACTTGACACATAAATCTTTTAATGATTGTCAATACATATACAATACAATAGTTCCTTCTTAGTCCGTAGAGTTTATAACATTCAATAATGAAAGATCATTAAAGAAGCATCTTTCCTCTTAAACTTTATATTTTATTTGGCAAGAAATTGAAAGAAATAGTTGCCAAAAACTTAGAACCTCAGCAGTCAGTCATAGCTTAACAAATAATCTTCCTTACAAACTTCGATACAATTTTATTCAGATCAGATCATATTATATCAAAATAATGAGAATGTTTATATGTAAGTACCTCATAAAGTGTAGTGAAGTGTATTTTTGTATTGTACAAACTTATTCCACAAAATAGTTATGATTGTCCAAAATATGAAATGATGAGCGATTCGTGAAATGATCATGCAAAAATAAACTTATAAATAAAACAATTTGTTTTTCTTGGCCCACCTGTAGTCATATAAAATTTCATTATTATTAACTTGACTTGACTTGACTTGTCTTATTCATTATAAATCATGCCTTAACCATTATTGTTTTAAATCTCGTATTACTAATGAAATTCATATGAAAATATTTTTGTTTTGTAAATAATTAAATAAATAGAAATTGAATAAAAGCAATTAATCAAAATATCTTTGAACAAAAGTAAATAAATATTGTATCTTTGTTCCTTATTGTTAGTTACTGTAATTGATATTTGGCTACTGTTGAGCCATTTGAAGAGTTTTTAGTAAAAATGACTAAGGTATCACTTTTGTACTAAAACTTCAAATACCAAAATATTTGTCATTCATCCAATGCAATTTTCATGATATTTTATTGTTAATGAGAAGAAGTTAAAGTTTATGTGATTTGGTAAAATGATATTCAGACATCGGACAAAGCCATTTATAAGTTTCAATAAAATCTTTCGATCATAAGATATTTTTAACAGCATTAAATGGTTCAATCTTGTTCTCCATATTAATTTTTTTGCATAAATGGAAGTATCAAATTCTGTGTCATCGTCACTCATCCTCATAATATTATACCCAAAACCGGAAGATTTTTTTTTGATTTTATAAAAACAAGATTTTTCTTACTTCTTGGTTAACCATATTTGGCCAAGAACAACACGTCAACGCTTATTATTAGCAGTTGAACAGCTGAAAAAGCGCTTTTGCTTTGAACAAATACTCGGTCAGTCACCAGTCAACAAATACAACAACTTCATTAATAATACAATACAACTAGTTCTTGTTGTTGTTGTTATTATTATTGTTGCTATAGCTCAGATTTTAAATGATGATATGTCTATCAACAAATATAAAATAAAAACTTAGCTAAGTGATTGACAAATAATGAGAAACGAAAAATAAAATCGGAAATTAAATATTCATAAAATAATAAAATGGATGGAAAAGAAGAATCTTCATTTACAATATTTATTTTTATTAATTGCATACAATTAACGGGAAGGAAAACAAATGAACAATAAAAAAAAACTCGTTAGGTTGTGTTTATTATTTATTTTTCAATAAAAAAAAGAGACAATTTAGTCAATAGGAAATAGGAAATAGTTTTAGATATCAAACCCTAAATATAGATAGAATCAAAGTTTGTACAAGTGATACGATAAAGAATTTTGGTTTATTTAGAAAAAAAATTTTACTTAGAATGCTGTGGAGAAATGGCTTGGTATAAGTATTTTGTTAACCTACACACTCGTATTAATTCATGGAGCAATTTGACTTCAATTTATAGAACTATTTGCATTATGTCATCATGTTATATGATTCCTCATGGTTTAGCTGCAAGCGGCAATTTTAATATAGAGGCAATTAGTGGGGCTATTACTTTAAGGATAGTAAGACAAATCTTTGAGTAGATCGACTTGTATGATGTAAAAGTTTTAAATGTCCTTACGAAAATGTCAAATGCTTAAAATTTTGAAATACCAGAACGTTTTAGTTAACCTATGGGCCAGCTAGTTACTTCCAGTTTTAAGACACCTTACACTAAAGAACTTTTCTAGCTATGTTTCATAATGGCTGAAGGAACCAATCTCATTCTAACAAAGTTTTGAAAAGATTATCGAAAAGGCATGGAAAGGTGTAACCAAGAGAACCCTGAGATCTTATTATTATTATTTTTAGTTAAGTTTGCAAAATGTATTGGAAGTACAAATTAGTTCGGTCCGTTTTCAAAAGGTGGCTCCACCTGCAAGTTGTGGCTGATTTTAGAAGCGATTACCTTTTCCATTGGAAATGTTTGACATCTGTCAACAATAATTAGTGTGCATCAGCGTTTGTTTCTGACAACAACACTGTTTGTTTCACAAATGTCTGGATTTGTGTTAAATAAACAGCATTTGCGGAAAGTTTTGATTTTCTTTTTTAATGGGAAGAAAAGTGCAGCTGAAGCCCATCGAATGCTTGAGGAAGTTTATGGTGAATCTTCTCCGACCGATAAGTCATGCTGGGAGTGGTTTCGAAGCTTCAAAACTGGTGATTTTAGTGTCGACGACAAAGAGCGTCCTGGCCAACCCAAAAAGTTTGAAGATGAGCAATTGGAGGCTTTACTGGATCATATTTTCTTACTAAACATATGAGTAGTCGATTGAATCCATTTAATCCAATTTATTTATTTGACTTCTTTTTTATTGGCTTTGTCTGCTTTAAATTGATATATGTCTTTAATACAAAACTTTTACTCTATTGAGCATAGAGTATAAAAAAAAATTAATGAGAAGATTATAAATTTTAAATTAATTTGGTTTAGTATCTCTGACACTTCTACTTCTTTTTCTCCACTATTTAAAAGATCTATTTGTTGTTTCTATACTAATATCTTTAAATAAAATTAAAATAAATTAAGTCGATGTTTTTGCTTTTTCAATTTACATATTTTGTTAATTTCTGTAATTAATACGAAAATAACAGAAAAAAAAAAAACTATCATTAGATACTTATTTTTTGTATTTTTTTGCTCAGGGAATCGATGTCGATGACATTTAGTTAAAAGTTGCGAAAAATGAAAGTTCGTTTTCATTTCATTTCGTATCTTTTTGTGTTTTCATATTTTGTTTTGCTTTCTTTGTTTCAAAGTAAACTAATTTCTTTTACAATAAATATATTTCTTAAGACAATTTTTAATTACAAAATCACTACTTTTTACAAGATATAGGAAATACTACAAAAGTTCCACAAAAATTCGATTTATTTTTGAAACTTTCAATGAGTTTAGTATTTTATTTATTTTTGATTATCAAATATAAATTAATAATTTCAATTTAATTGTTTAATTATGGAAGAAACAATCAATTAAATTGGAAATTGGCTAATGAAATTTGAAATTATATTTTAATACAATAATTTTTTTATTATATTTTATTTAAATAATTTAATTGCAAGATTTGATAGTTTTACAAACAGCAAAAGTGAGCGTAACATTTTTTTTTTAATTTTCATTTTTCAAATGAAATGAAATACCCACAGTATTTGATATTTGTTATCTATGTTACTATTAGTAATTGGTTAAAATGTTATACAATACGCATAAATGAATTTAAATTCAAAATAAAACTAAAATCACTAATGGCTATTGTTTCGTTTTTTGGTTTTATTATTTTTGGGAATTTTTAAAAAACTTAATATGAAATGTAATCAAATGAAACACACTCATTAAACCATTTGTGCTTCAGATACAATATTTTTTTGGTTCAAACAACTCAATTAAACATTTTAGAATGTCTAAGTAGCAAAGTGACTTGCCAAAATAGAAACCAAAACAAAAAACAAAAAACAAAAAAACATAAAAACAAATGAACAATTAACAAACATGTTTAAATGATTGAGAAAATTGAGTTGTAGGAGCACTGGACAGACAAGATAAGACAATGAAATGTGTTTCAAGTGCAGAGAGTTAAGAATATTTGATACCCTACACAGAATTATACACACACAGGCCTTCAGATTGAGGGTGAACTGAAGTGTTAGTTTGGCCTCCAATGGATAAAAAAATATATAATAATTCGAGGTAAGGATGGTTGTATTTTGATAACCGTTGATCACTCATAGACTGAAAGGAACTGAGGAGATACTATATAGAATAAAAGACTGTACTAAATGAGCAATATGTTTATTTTTTATAATTATTTATTTAGACATCAAGTTATTAAACATTTTTGTATCAATTTTCCAGAATGCCACTGCACATTCCGTGTATTTTCTTATGATGAGTGATGGGTGCATTATATTAGTAAATGAATTGAATGGTCTTCATTTCTTAGGATGGCCTTGGTCATAGAACTAAGTCATTTAATAATAGACATCCATTTAAGAATATTGTCCACTTTTACTAATGATCTCATTATTTACTACAATTTATCAAATAATGGAAAACTTTCAATTTGATATTTTTTAACTTTATAGGCAATGATTATCTCTCTCATCTAACTCAAGATGAAAGACAAATGCTCACGATTAACTTTCGATTTTGATTATCTCTATTACAATATAATTTTTAAATTTAACTAGATACAGAAGATTTTGAATTATTGTAGAAAATGTTTTTTTTTTTTTTGTTTTTTTTTTTAATAGAAATTATTCCTTAATCCCATTTAAAAATCTTATACTATAAGCCTCTTAAACAACATATTAAAATATTCACACCCAACCGCAATCTCACAATTGAAGGGCATCAGAAAACTAAAATTAAAATGAAAAATAAAATTCGAAATGCGTTCAAAACTCTTTGTATAGTATGTGGGTGCGCGGGTCCAAAAATAAGTACAACAAAAATAACTAACTGACAGCTCAGAAATTAAAAAAAAATCCTAAAATATATTGGTTTTTTCTGTTATTTGTTTGTTTATAAAAGTCCAAGATGAAACATCTTTTTTCATCTGTTTCGGAAAACAAAGCAGATAACTTAAAACTAAGCCAAAATAATAATTTCGGGTTTTATCTTTTATATATTGTATTTTTTAGTTTTTGGTATACAAATTACAAATTTGACATTGAAAATTTATTGTAAACCAAAGTTATTGTTGTTAAGTAAGTGTTATGTGATTCATCAAACTGAAACTCACTTGTTAAATAAACTAAAATTTGTATACTCGTACATATTTTGGCATATAAGTGAGTGTTGTGTTGCATAAACAAAAAAAAAACATTATCTTTTGAGTTTATCTTCAGATATTTGTGAATATTGTGATTTTTCGATGACAAATTCGAAAATTTTTAAACGATATAACATTGAATTCGATTTGCAAGATGAATGGATACCCTTCAGAGTTGTTCATATGTTATATGTTTTCCTTATTTTAGTATGCATTTTTGAACATTTAAACTGAAGCTTTGAGTCATTAAATGAATTGTGTTTTCTCATATAGAATCTTTTCTTTGTATAAAGTGAAATAAGTATAAATAATATTAATTTTTGCATCTTTGTGTTAAATTGATACATGATATATGAGTATAAATTGAATTGAAATGAATTTCAGTCTGAATTGTATACAATCCAATATTTTTAAGGCCAACTTCTTCCCGGCCCTCAGAAAATCGTTTGTGCCATTCGAAAATTCTAGTACGTGACATGCAGTCATCACCAAACACATTTTTTAGCAATTGAAAACACTCACTTGGAGGTTTTTTTAATTTTACGAGAAATTTTAAATTAATTCGCTGCTCGATTTTAATTAAACTAATCATTTTTCCGGCACTTCTATTACACAACACTTTACTCAAACTAGGTTTAAAAGCAAACTAGACTAGACAGAGAGGCGGGATCAAGTGGATTCTGCGCAGTAGGAATCAAGGTCACTCACCATCCATCCCCACTCTTAAAGCTAAAGACAGACGACTGTGGTATACTCAGTCCCGTTACTTAATTGTCACACCATGTATATCTCCAATAGAGTTAATTGACATGTCTAGTCATGTTGTTTCATCTCGAGATGCAGATTGTTTAGACCTTCAAATGACTGTTGTCTTTAATAGAAAACAAATATCACAGCTAAATAATAATGTCATTTTAAAAGTGTAAAGTATAAAATTGTAAAAAGTACCAAAAAATTTTGTCAAAAAAAATTTAAAAAAGCGAAGGTACTTTACTATTTATTTTTCTTTATTATTGTCTCTCTTTGTCTGTCTACTTATTTATTTGTTTATTTTTACTATTTGACAGAGGAGTAAGTAAACGTGCGTTTGTCTATGCCAAAATTAAATGAGTAAGTAAATAGTTGATTATGTGTGCTAAAAAGTACATAAAAATTATGTAAAGTTGTTTGTCACAAGTTTGTTGCTTAAATCTTTTGTTTACTTATTTTGTTTTTCTTTTTTTATTGTATTTTTTTGGGAATTTTGTAGTGTATTTTTAGTCTAAATAAATATTAAGTTGACATTATCTATTGAGCTCATTGAAGATGTCATGTTTTCGTGCGCAAAGTGTTAATTGAAAACTTGGGAATGTGCAGTCAATTGAAATACTTGTATGTAAATAATTTTATTGTAACTAAAGTAAAAATGAAATATTATAAGGTAAAAATAATATATTTAAAAACAAACAATAGGAGTTATGAATGATAAATGTACTGCTGGGTATTTATATCCTGGAGATCTTTCTACATTTCTGGGAGTCTGAAATGCATGTCTACGAGGTGTGACAATTAAGTAACGGGACTGGTCTGTAAAACATACTTTATTGAAAACTTATTACAAATAACAATTAATCTCCTTCAACATACTCCCCTTCCCTATCTATACACCGCTGCATGCGAGTTTTCCACTGGTTAAAGCAGTGCTGAAAGTCACTAAGTGTTAGACTCCTTAGCAGGTCTGCCGTTTTTGCTTTTACCTCTTCAACCGACTCAAAACGTGTTCCCTTCAACGAACTTTTGATTTTGGGGAACAGGTAGAAGTCGCAGGGAGCGAGATCTGGTGAATACGGTGGGTGTTCGAGCACGGTAATTGATTTTTTCGCTAAGAACTGCTTCACAGAGAGTGCATTGTGCGCTGGCGCGTTGTCCTGATGCAGAATCCAGGATTTGTTGACCCACAGGTCTGGTCTTTTCTTTCTCACTGTCTCTCTGTCTACATTCGACATGTCTGATATCATCCGAAGACTCAAACGCCTGTCTTTCCGAACAATTTCATTAATTTTTTGAACTTGGAGGTTTTTTTAATTTTACGAGAAATTTTAAATTAATTCGCTGCTCGATTTTTAAACTAATCATTTTTCCGGCACTTCTATTACACAACACTTTACTCAAACTAGGTTTAAAAGCAAACTAGACTAGACAGAGAGGCGGGATCAAGTGGATTCTGCGCAGTAGGAATCAAGGTCACTCACCATCCATCCCCACTCTTAAAGCTAAAGACAGACGACTGTGGTATACTCAGTCCCGTTACTTAATTGTCACACCTCGTATATCGTGGCTTTTGTTACAAATTTTACTTGAATCCTACTACTGGACTACTTTCTTATTCCATACACGTAGATCTAAGAGGTGACTCTTCTAAGGTCTGGAAGGCTTTTGCTTTGTAAAGGTGACCCTTAAGTCATATTTCGGCGAAATCTCTGAATTTCTATTTATTTATTTATTCATGTGAATCATGATTGTGCACTGTCATTTTATATTGTGTCTATGTCCACTAATGTTCATCTATATATTTACCTATATATATATAACAAGACCTTGCTCTATATTACTCATTTCAAAAACAAAGGGTAACCATGCATAGACATTTACTTAGGTGGATGTCTAGACCTTTCAACTGGGTCCATTCAATTCACTTGACTAATAAATGCTTTTCCATCAACAACAATTATATTTGTACTATAAAAATAGAACATCATTGAGTCACAATAGAATAAATAAAACTAATTATTGTGTTTTTGCATAATCACCTAATGTTTTATTTAAACGGTGAATGACAACAAAATTTAGAACAAAAATGTATTTTGCAATACATTTCAAATAATGTGTTACATAACATAATGACATTTTTCATTTCACAATGAGGGAGTAACGAACAAACGATTGTATTTTGTATACTTAGAATTTTGAAATTCATCAAGCGTGTAAAGCAAAAAAAAAAAAAAAAACAAATAGAAGACAAAATTATACTTACAATATTTTGTTAATTACAGTCTCAGACTACTTTAGTCTATAGAACACAACTAGCAACAACTACAACACAATGCAGTAATGTAACATTATTTATAGAGCATTTGTTTGATGAAATGAAAATGACATCATAACTCAAATTTTATGCAAATTATTTTAAGGCAACAAAAAATTATTGTAACTTTGAAAATGGTAAAAAATTGTGTGACATGTGATTTGCCGGAAATGCACTAAATACAAAGAAAGAAACATACAATAAGCGACAACGGAAAACGTTTCACAGCTCAAAACAATTCATAAGGTTTCCCTCACTCACTGATACTCAAACACACATCTATATATTTGTATTTTATGTATATTGAATATATTCAGAGCTTCTACTGAAAAAGCTACCTACTGTCTTTAATGAGGGTTAAAATGTTGTTACCTTTTGTTTTACAAGCAAACATTAACAAGTGACAAACAGTCAGACGGAGAAACAAAATTACGCCGACATTCGCACTTTGGACTTGTGTTACAATTTCATTATTTAAATATACACAAAGAAGCAAACACAAAGAGAAACCCTCTGGTATGAGTCATTTTAATATGAGTATCCCCAATTTTTTATAACACCAACGAAGCGAAGAATTTCCATTAGCGACACAAAAGCGACAAAAATGACAAAAATGAAATATGAAGAAAGACAAAAAAAAAATATATATATAAAAGAACGCAACTGTCAAAAGTCATAACCTGCGGGTCATACGAAAAAATGTGAACATACGAGTATGTGAAGATATTTTTATTATTCTTTCTTTTTGTTTTTTTCATTTTGTTTGTTTGCTCAACATATTTGTCTTTCAATTTCGCCAACTTAACGCATGGCTAAGTAGTTTTTTAGTGGGTGAGGATGAATATTATACATATATGTAAGTAGTAGTAGTAGTAAGGCCTAAAGGGTACACATGTTTTAGAATGTGCTAACATCTTGAAACTTTAAAAAAATTTACATATATATCTATATGCGAGTTTATAGGTGTTACGTTGTATTGTGATAACGATGACTATGATTCTATGTGGGGATAGAAAAGTGGAGCTGAACTAGTAGTAACTTTCTTACGTTGCCTGACCAGAGATATTTTCTGGTACCACGGGCGACCAGTCTCGTTCTATGCATTCTCTTAAAATCCTTGTGACAGTGGGGACATATGCTCGCCAGATTTTTGATTACATTGTATGAATTCTCTGCTAGTTTGGCGGAAAAGATAGGAATAGACCTCGCTCCTAACAGTGAGAAAGCTATATCCATGTGTATAGTGTATATTGTTTCATATATGGGCTTACAAACCTCCATTCTAATCCAGTGTATGTTTATATTCGGGGCATCAAATTTTTGAAATTTGAATCGGGTATGAAGTTTTGCCAGAAGCTTTTTTCTGGCACCACGGGTAGTGAGGAGCCTATGAAACTTGTGTGTGAAGCATTCTAAACTGAGCTCACATTTTCCAAAATTTGTTGCAATTTGAACATTTTTGCGTTAAATTTCGGCCCAAATATGTACATGTCGTGTGGAGAAAACAACGTAGACTTTTGTGAACTTGTGAATTGAAACTTAGAAATTGAATAAATAAATAATGATAAAGAAAACTAAAAAACAGAAAAACACTTATTGTAGATCCCATGTCATAAGAGAACGCATTCTTTAACACTTCTCTGTTAAAGTTAGAAGAATTCTTAAAATATTTACTGTATCTGAAGTATTGAGTTATGGTTTACGAAATTAATACAATATTTATTTCCATAACAGCAAATAAGGAAAGATATAACATAGTAGAAGATTTTGTCTGCTACCCTTTGAATAGATCTAGAATGAATTCGGTGCTAGTAATGATCAGAAGACGAATAATGTCCTGAAAATAAGGTTTCTTTTTATATATAGGACAATTATAGAATTATATACATTGCATTCGTTTTATATATTTGCAACATATTTTTAGAACACTTTTTAAAAATTAATGTTTTTTTTTTTACAAAAGCGCCATCTAAGTGTCATTCACATAAAACTTTACTCAAAGAAACAGAAAACTTCTCAAGGACATGACCAATTATGGCAAAAGAATTTTATATATGAAACACACTGAAGAGGTTAAAACATATTTCACCAGGTTTGCTCATATATTTGAATAAAATTTAAAATTCAAATTAATTTTGTTTTCAATTAAATGTTTAAGAAATAAAAAAAACAGATAATGTAATTTCAAATTATGTCCATTGTAATTTTATTTATTTATTTATTGTTTTCTTTGTTTTGTGTAATTTAATATTTTCACACACACACACACACACACTTCAATCGTCGTTGGCTTCTCGTTAATTGAAGCGGAAGCAATGAAAATAAACATTAAAATGCTTTTTATTTATTAAAAAACAAAAAATTTATACATTTTTGATGGCAACTTTCGCATTTTTTTTTTTTTGCTATGAAAGAAGCTCGATCGCCTAAAGCGTTTTGATGTCGCTCTGCATCAAAGTAAACACTTCAAACTCTTGTAGTATTTTATAAGATACTCTCGAGATGATGATGATGATGATGATGAATATGAAGATACTCTCCAGATGATGATGATGAAAATGTCCAATATTTTGCTGATGATTATGTTAAGATAATAATGACTCGCCGGCGTAGAAATCCCACGAATAAAAAAAACGATGGTGAAGAAAAATTATTCACTTAAAATATAAATATTGAATATTTGCAAAAAGTTTCGACATTTGAAGACTTTTATTTGTGTTTTTTTTTTTTTCTTTAATATAAAAAACAAAAGTGGGGAGGTGTTAATTTATATTATCATCATAAATACTTTTACTTTTTTGTACAATAATAAAATATTTCAACAACAAAATTTGTAAGCCAAAATATGCCAACTTGACTCGTTTTTTTTTTCCATCATCATCATCGTCATCATCATCTTCAAATGCATAGTTTTTTTTTATTTATATTTAATAACATTACACTGCATCATACTTCAACATCGACATAAAATTATTTCTGGCGAAATCATCCTCTCTCACCTTCTAGTCAATATTTTGTATATTTACTTAGTCATGCCTTTTATTTGTTAAACACTTGCCAAATATTTTATTTAAAAGCAAAATTACAAACATAATTATAATAATAGATTTGATTTGATTGTTATAATGAGTATGAATGAATTCGCAAGGGGAGCTGCTCAATTGTTTTTCTTTGAAATCTCCAACGATTAAGGAATTTTCCTCAATTTATAATAATTTTAAATTAATTTCTTAAACAGTCATTAATATAAAATAGATCAGACCATTTGTTCTACTTTTTAATAACCAATTTTCATGAGTTTACTTTATGATATCATAATCTCTTTAAATGTAAATGTAGTGTTGAGTCTAGATGACGATGATGATGGTTTGGCTCTTCTGGGCTATAGGAAATTCCTAATGTGGCCCCCTATGCCAAAAACCCATTTCGTACCGATTTCTCTTTTTTAAACTGTTTTTTTCTAATTGGAATTTCCAATACCAACTACAATATTTTATCCATTGTATTGTACATATTCTATTGAATCTTATTCCTTACCATAATAATATTTTAACTGACCTTAAACCTATGTAAGCTTATTCTTTATTCTATTCTATCTTATGTTGTTCAATGCTTATCTTCACCAAACTTATCTATTGAAGTCCCAATTTCAGATTAAAATTCACATCAAATTGGTCAAAGTGATACTCTAACAATAAGAATAACAATAATAATAAGATTGAACTCAGAAAATATTTCATTTAGGAAAAAATTTGAGTTAAAGAGATGGGATTTGCCTTAAAAATTATTATACTTTTATTAATATGTAGTTCTTAATAAAAATATCTATCTCTTCATTCCCGGTTCCTTTATTTAGTCTAAAATTCACTTTACCACAAAACATGCAGAAAAACATAATTTTTGGCAGCTAAAAAGTGTTATTAGTATCTCTTAATCATCCAATGTTTCTTGAGATCAAAAAACCTTAAGCTGTAGCTGTAATAACAACAGCAAAAGTATCGTTTACTATTTCCATCTCAGTTTCTTCTCCGCTGTCGCTGATGCTGCTGACGATGATGATGATGATGATGATGATGATGACCAGACAGACGACGAATTGACTAACATGACAGCGAGTGAAAGTCGCGCGGTTTTAATATTTATTTAATTTTATTTTTTTTTTTTTTTTATTTGTGTTTTTATTGTACAAAGACAACAACAACAACAACACCAGCACCAATAAATTCATACATATATGCGTCATTGATTACAACTTTTTAATTTTATTTTTATAGATGTAAATATAAATGAATGAATTTGTTTATTTTTGAATGATTTAATTTTTATTGCATTCAAATAAAATATGTGTTAATTTAATAAAAAAAAAAAAACAAAAGAAAATTAATAAAATCAAAGCATAAATTATAAAATATATTAATAAATTTTGTTTATATATTTTTTTTTTCTAATTAGTTTTGAGTGATTTTCTTATTTATTTTTAAATATTTTATATTAATATTATTATTATTTATTTAAAATAAATTTTAAAATTTTGTATCTGTATCTATTTTTTAATTAGTTTTGAGTTATTTTCTTATTTATTTTTAAATATTTTATATCAATATTATTATTATTTCTCTGAGTTACCAAAAATCAAAAAACTTACTTAAAAGAAAAGTTTTTTTTTTTTTTGAATCAAAGGAAACATGTAGACTGGGCAATTCGTACTGCAACATTTGCTAGTTTCATCCGGGGAATTGAAGATTTTTGAATCGAACCAGCATTTTCACTCAAAATTGTTGTGATGTGTTTACTCAATTTTCAACAAAATACTCAACATTTTATGAGTTTCGCCTCAACCCAATATCCAACATTTCTACCGAACAAAAAAATTAAGAGAGCGCTCTCTCATGAAAAGCAATTTGTCCCGTCTATGAGCCTCTTCTTTTGTCAAGTTTTTTATTTTATTTTTTATTATTTTTCATTTTCCATTAATTTTTTTCTTTGTAATGATTTATTTTAATTAAAATTTTCGTATTTTGTGCTTTAAATGAATTTAGTCATGACATGTTTCTTTATTAGTATGTCGCCATTTCACACTCATACTCTCTCCCCTTCACTCGAAATACATAGGTTTGCTCAACTTACAAAAAAAAAAAAAAAAAAAATTGAGGATATCGAAGACGCAGATTGGAAATGAAGACGTCAATAATTCAGATAGAAAAATGACCATATTGAAGGATTTTAAAACCTGTTATCTTTGATTTCATTTTAATCTAGAATATAAAATTAAAGCTATTTTTCTTGACCCTTGAAAGAGTTTGTTTCGCGATTTAGAGACAACAGTGTGCAGACCCTGTTACTATATCATTTAATTTTTATATTAAGAAATTCATCAAGGAGCATTTATTTTCGTGAAACACTAAGAATTATTCATTAGAGTATAAAATTTTCATCTAGAAGTTTCTAAACTATAGTAAGGGGGTATTACAGGAGTGCAGCAGCACAGCAGGACTGAGACTGAAACTGAACTGACCGTCTAAAAGGCCTTTTAAATTACAATTCAGAGTGATTTTGTTTCGATAACCAATAACTGATTTCTTTTGCACGGCAAATATCAAAGCAACTTGATTTTCGTCAGAAAGACAAGCAGCATTTTCGGTGTCACCAAAACATACTTATTTTCACTAATCTAACCAAACTGTTGCGGTTTATTAATTTCATTGGTTACATATGTGATAATCTGCATTAAATGAAATCTAGAAAAATTACTGCTTTATTATTTTATTCCAATTTTTGGATAGTTTGTGTAGACATCACAACACTAATTTCTGCATTTTCAGTGCATTTTCATTTGCGTTAACATGTGATTTGAATTTTTTTTTTACTCTGCGACCTGGCAACTCTAAAAGGTAAAGTTCAACCCTGTGGTGAATTCCTCAAAACAATGTGCTCTGGTGAAGAAAGAAATTTAGCGCCACGCTACGCGTCAGTCCTGTTAGTCGGTTCAACTTGGTTGTGAAATTTCCTGCTGGTTTTTTCGTGAAAGTGTTTAGATATCCGTTTAATTAAAGTAAGAAATATTACAAGTAACATAAAATTCACGGTCAATTCTCAATACGAAAAGTGAACTTGCTGCTTTTCAAGTCGAGAACGTTACAGTTTCAACCAAGTGGAAAATTTGGCTCAGCGATTTTGCAATAAAATTATCCATTTTGGAATCAGTGGTTAATTTATATTTAAAATAAAAAAAAAAAAAAAATACATTTGTAATAGAACAAAGTGCAAGGCGTTCAATTCTAAAAAAAAATAAAAAAATTTATAAAATATATATATACATATACATACATATATATATATATATATATATATATATGTATATATATAAGTACATATATCAACTGGCAGCTCAATAAGACGAGACCGGCACTTTTTTTTGCTGTGAATTTGTCACACTGTGCGTGTGACTCACACATACTACCATAACCACAAAGAAAATCATTCGCCATATTGTCATTGTCATGTTCAATTTTATTTGCAACTGTACTTCATTTTAATTTTAGCATTAAATAATCCATTTTATATATTTTTCCTTTCGCTATTTATTTCCAGCTTTTGTAAAATGTCATCTCAAAGGAAATGTTTAAATGCGGTAGATATGACCTTAGGTAAGTATATTTGTGAAACAAAAAAATATAAAAAATTCCAGCATATGATTATGAGTTTTTTTTTATGGCAGCCGATTATATTGTAAAAGCAGGCATTAGCAACCCGTATGGTCCATTAAAGCAGGATTATTATAAGAAGAAACCAAACAATTTATCCATTAAAAAGTGCATGAAATTGGTTCCCAAGAACAATGGTATGATTCAAAATGTTGGAAGACGCATACAGCCACCACGTGCTAGAGGAACAACATCGATGGAATTGTCTAAGAGAACTGAGCAACATATTTTCAATTGTGAAGGAAAACGAATTCAGTTTGATAGTGATTTAGTAAAAGAATTCGATGATTTCCTGGATATCTATGCTAATGTTGTACACAAGCCACGACATGATTTGAGTATTCAATGCAAAATTGCCGAAATGCAGGTGAAGAAACAGAAGAAATTGTACTTATATGATTATACATATAACAAACTTTTTATAATTTTAGAGCAAGACATTCAAATGTACCAATACTGGTCACATCATACCTGAAATGGGGAAAGGTATTAAGTGCTATATTAAACCCGATGAACCTAAAACACCGCTTGCATATAGGCTTTCCTAAAAAACACATAACAACAACGGTATAAAACGGGATACACGGTAAGAAATTATAACTATGAATAAATATCCTTAGAAGTCGACGTCAATTGATATCATAGAAAGTAGAACAATATCAAGCTAGTATTCTCAGTAGAGTAAACCTCATAGTTAACAGTATACATATTTTAAAATTCTCTAATAACTTAAGCAAAAATTCTCTGACTTTGACTTTGACTTTGTGGTGGAAATAAATAAAATACCCCTATACAAATGAAATTAAGCACAAATTACTAAATAATTTATGAAGTATCCATTAACCGCCCTTCCGTCTGTCCTAGCTCTGGCTCTATCTCATGAGCCGTAATATGTAGAAATTTGTAGTTTTAACAGAATAAAAGGGATTCCCATACAAGAAACGTATGGGTTTGTGTGGAAGCTATACGATCCAATAACACTAGGGGAGTGGGGGTACCTCCTGTACAAAACCTTCATTAAAATTAAGGCTCCTTTTAGAAAAATTTTTTGTTTTTTTTTGTTTTTGCTTTATTGAACTGAATGATGTACATTTGTTGGAATTAGCCAAATCGGTTTACATACCAACCACCCATTTGTTACGGAACCCTCGGTGTCCGAGTCTGATATTTCTTTATTACTTATTTTCTATTGTAACATAAATAATTCAATTTGAATTCCAAGTGAACTACACCTGCAATAAAAATACTATTAATAAAAAAAAGTAACGAGGGAGCGTAATTAACCTAAATTTATTGAATTTATTTTTTTTTTTATTATTTTCAGGGCAAATAAGTGCAGAAAATTATATAAAAACAAAAAATCACTCAACAAAAAAAAAAAAAAAAACTAATAAAACAAGAAAAAGTAAAAACAAAAAAAAAATACAAAAAAATGAAACAAAACTTTATTACAAACAAACAAAAAAAAAACAGTCGGCAACAACAAATAAACAATAAAAATTATGAAAAAAAAAAAATAATTCAGTAAAAAATTCAGAAAAAAAAAAAATCAATTAAACATTAAAAAAAAAATAAATAAAAAAGTAAAGAAAACGTGATTCAAGTGCGTTTACCTTAACAATCAAAAAGACAAGTAGATTAACTAGCTAAGGTGTGTGTGGGTCCACTCAACAACATTTACGTAAAAAAAAGTAAGAAATGAGCAAAAGAAATGTAACAAAAAAAAAAAGAAATAGTAAGTAACAAAGAGACATGAAAATAAATAAACAAATAAAATGGAAGTAATTGAAGAAAAAGAAAAATTAAATCTTACAGGCTCACGCAATTGGCAAATTTATTTATGTTTTTATCATGATGATAATGATGACGGACGGTGGAGCTGACTTAGCACAGAAGATAGATGAGATGATAATACAACAAACAATACAGTACAATAATTACGACGAGTATAATCTGGATTTTTACTTAAATTTATTCATTCAAGGGAAGTTCAAATGGAAGGAATGAATTACTTTTGGTAAGGAATGAAATATTGTAATTTCTAAAAATAATTCACATTTATGTTAATATAAATTTTGTGTATTTTTGTTTTTAGTTTCTAACAAATAGAAAGGAGCTCCGAGTTGTCTATAAAATAAATGTTGGCATGATCGTTAGCGTAACAGAAAATGATCTATCTAACTATGATTCACCATAAAATTTTTGAATTCTTTTGCCTGGAAACCCACTGTCTGCAAGAAAACATATTCGCTTAGTTTTTAATTGTATCTGATAAACGTATCTGATATATGTATACATCAAAAGCAAGTACATACACTACACAAACTTATTCTTCTATAAAACTCACAACTACAAAAAAAATCAATACTTCAAACACTTTAGTTTTTCTATAAACTCCAATACTTTTTAACATTAATCCATAATATAAAAAAAAATACTCTCAAATTTACATGATACATTTAAGGAATTGAGACATTGTCATTCTCAAAAATTAAATAGAGATACAACATATAAATGAATGGATAAGATAAGTCTGGACCACTTCAAGACAACTTTTTTCATTTCATTCAATAAAATAAATTCCTACCTTTCTATTCTTTGCAAAATCGAAAACAATAAATTGGGAATAAATCTCAATCATAGGTAAACACACACACACTCATGGATTCAAATTCAAACACAAAAATTCTTAATTAATTATCTTAAAAGTATTCTATTAACAAATATAAACTCAGTTTAATTAACAATAAAAATTGTACTAACACTTCTAATCAATGTTTCCTAAATTCCCCTTAAATGAAACAAATTAAAAGAAATGAAGCTTACCGTCTCGCCTGCCTTGGTATCGATTGTGTCCAACAAACTGGTGCCTTATGGAATTGATGCATATTACGTGATGATTTATATGTTAGATCGCCACATTCCGATTGCCAAACCTGAAGATTACCCTCGGCCGGGTAAAAGGTGTACAGACTGTGTGTGGCCGAAGCGATGACAGGTGATCCACCGGCTGCTGCCATTAAAGCAGCAGCGGCATCACCAACATTCGATGAATTTAAAACGGCGGTAGCCGGTGGTAACGATGCAGCCGAAGTTGATGCCAATGTGGCACTCGATATGGGTTGGACAAGCAATGCTTGGCCAGCGGCTGGGGCGCCTGCAGCAACACCACCAACAGCAGCACCAGCACCTGCACCCGTTGCTGTCACTGGAGCATATTTATAGTTCATCATGCGCGTATTTATGCCACCGGCTGCTGTTGCTATGGCACCATTGCCATCATGTTTCAATATCAATGAACTGGGATCGTAACCATGACGTTGCCTTGATATTGCATCCACCGAGTGTGAACGAACGGCGGCGCCACTGCGTGGTGGCATTATTAAGTGATGTTGTCCAACTCTTGTGACACCACCACCACCGCCACCCAATGTGTTGCTATTGTGTTGATGTTGTTGAGCACGCGTTTTGGCTCGACGAAAGCCACCATTGGCCGGGTGTCCTGGTTGAAAACGATGATTGTGAACAGTTTGATGACCAGCAGCAGATGCAACCATTGGCTGACGTTGCTTTTGATATTGTAAGCGTTGTTGTGGTGCTGGGGAAGCTTGATTGCTTGAGTTTGTTGAAGATGATAACGATGATGATGTTGTGGAAGCACTTGTTGCTGCTTGTAAACCAACACCAAGGGGACGGCTACCACCACTAACGCCACCACCACCACCAGCTCTTGGTATATTGATGCCGGATTGTTGCTGTTGGTGCTGCTGATGTTGTTGATGCAGTTCTTTGTAATATTTGTCCAGGGCAGCATCTGTGGCTGTTGTTGTCAATGGATTTGAGGCTTGTCGTCGTTGCATTTGTGGACCGGACATACTCATTAGACGTGGTTTATCCAAGGGTGAAATTTGTGTTGTATGATGCTGATGCTGATGCTGATTATGATTGAGATGATTAAGATTGAGATGGTGATTATGATGATTTAAGCCACCAGTTGCTGCTGAAGTCAACTGGGCTAAAGCTGAGCCGACATTTTGTTTTGTATTATTTTTGTTGCTGTTGTTCGAGTTCTGGTTTATTGTTTTATTGTTACTATTGGTTTTGTTGTTGTTGTTGTTGTTGGTGGTGGTGGTGACCGAATGTTTGTTGTTGTTGTTGTTGTTGGAACTACTGCTGTTACTTGCAGTTCCACTTGTTTGATGCTCTGAATCAGTTGAAACCCGATCCGGATCACTTTCGAAACCTTCATCGAGGGATCGTGTTGGACTTAGTATGGGTTTTGAATGTTGTTCCAGTTTTGTGGACATTGTCGTTGATGCTGCTGCTGCTGTTGTTGTTGCTGGTGCAATAGCTGATGATGGTGATGATGATGATGACGTTATTGTTGTTGTTATTATTGCTGACGATGATGCTGTAGTGGACAACGACATGTTGTTACAATTATTGTTGGTGTGTAATTTTTTTGACGTCGTTCGTCTGGCTCGGCTTCACTTAGCACTTTACTTATTTTTTAAGTTTTTTTTTAAATAATTTTTTTTGTTTTTTTTTTTTTTTGTTCTTATTTTGATCGTCACTCTAAGCTCAAATATCAACTGTCTTTGTCACACTTGGCTTGATTTTCATATTATATTTTTTATACACATAATTTCTGTATTTCTATTTTATTTTTTAAATATATTTATTTTTTTTTCTCTACATAAAATATTTGCCAATATTTTTATTATTTTTTTTTTTTTTGCACTAAAACACGCAATTTTTTATTCCTTCCACTTCTCCGTTTATTTATTTTTTTTTTGTCGTTAAGTTGCCTTTCACTGTTTCTGATTTTATCTCTGATTTTATTATTATTATTATTAGTTGTTGTTGTTTGAGTTGCTTTGCAAATAACGGTTATTCAAGCAAGTGTAATTCTTTATTTCTTTTCTTTTCTTTCCTTATTTCACTGCACTGAACTTTATTTTTCTTTTCTTTAAACAATACAACAATGTCACGCGTTCTGTATTTTCTTTGAGTTTCACACGCTGATTTTTCTTTTTCTAACTTAATTTGTTTTATAGATTAATTTATTTATTTTTCTTTAGAAAAATCTCTTTACATTGTGCACAATGAAAAAAGAATTCACACTTTTATATAAAAAAAAAATTAAATTGAATTCAATTCTCGTTGTAAGTTTAAGTTCATAAAGTTTGTTTAAAATACGAAAAAATTAAGTTCGAAAGAAATTATTTAGGTTTTTTTTTTCACTTCGGTTATTTTATCTTTAACCAACTTTATTTTTGTTTATCCGCTTTTCATATCTGCTGCGCACGAAAGTTAACTGTTTTCTGTTTTCTTGCCTTATTCGAGTTGTAGCTGCTGCCGCTTCACAGACTCGTTCGTACGAGGAGATCGTTGAGCTGCTGCTGCTGCTAAACTCGTCTGCGTATTTGACTTGAATCGGCTCGGCTGTGACTTTGTGTTCACTCGGCTTTCAAAGCACTTGATTCACAGAGTTTCGTTTGTTGTTGCGGCATTGCACCTGTGCTTTGTGCCTGTAAATATGTTTGTTGCCGCATTTGTGGTAGTAACTTTTATTGTAAATAAAGAGACAGAGAGATACAATAGTTTCCACATTGTTGGTTTAGTTAAGAGTACCGATGCTGCTGCCGGTATGCAGTATGGAAGAGTCAAGAGAGAGTGAACATCGAACGATCAGCTGTTAGATGTTTCTGGAAGAATTATTTATGGTGGTAGCGGATTATTTATGTATGTTTGTATTTTGTTATGATTTGGTCTAAAGAAAATTGTAGAATTTTCCAGCAATTTTCTTTTGTTTTCAAAGAATTCATAGGAGTCAAGTTAAAAGCAGATTTCAAACGACTATCGATGTTGGAATAATACACTTCAAAGTTTTCCGGTAACTTTCCCGTTGTTCATGTTGTCATGTTCATTCAGATTTCAATTTCAATGGCATTTTCCTATTAATGCTTTTGAATGTTTGAAAAGATTTGAGATCTTCAAATGTGTCCAACTCTTCATCTTCAAGTTTATTCGATGCAGTTTGGGAAATTTATTTGCTCTACTAAAATCATCCTACTGAAACCTTCTAAGTCGTTCTATGTGTAGAGTTAATTCACAATACACACAAATATAGAGTTAAAGGTGAAGTTTCATTCCCTTAGAACTGGAACTAACTTTCATAATGTGATTCACTTCTTCATTGCAATTTTTCTTTATTGATCATCTGCCTATCCCCTTAACAAACTTTGAAACTTGAACTTAAAACTGGATCCATATTTCCGTCACGACTGTAAAAGAGTTATAACATTAAACCAAGCTTCTCTTAATTTCAAACCTTTTATTTTTTACTAAAACATGTTTATATCATTCTATTACTCTCTTTTAAATAACTCTCTCTACTCTCAAAATATTTTCATCAATGAAATCATCTGTTGTTGTGTGTCTGAGGCGCGCCAAGAGTTTGCGGCACCTTAACATCAACAACAACAACAACCGGCTTCACGTGCTGGGCTTAGACAAAAACAAGAAGAAAAAAAAGTTGAAGTTAATATAGAAAAAAATTGCCATAGCGGTTTCCGCATTTTCATGCCTCACTCACTCTCTATGTGTCTCTCTGCAAGCAACTCACCTGCCACAACACATAAATGCGCTCGCTCTCATTTTGTTCTCTTTTTGGCTTTAAGGCGCTTACACTCACTTTTTGACCAAAAGCAGGCATAACTTTATTGTTGTTTGGTTGACCATATTTGTTTTTGTTTGTTATTCAGTTGCTGTGGCTGCTGGTCGGTCGTTTAAAGCTTTTGTTGGCGCTGCCTTTTCTTTTATCTCGCTGCAATAGCCAGCGGCTTTCTACAACAATGGCAACAACAACAACAACAACAGACTCAGCGATGCTATCACGAATTGAACAATGTTGTTGCTGTTATCGTACAATAGTTTTTTGTTGCTCTTATTAATGCTTATGCTGTTGTTGTTATTGTTGGTGTGTGGAATGCCCTTACTTTGATTGATTTCCGGGTAATCGTCGTCATCGTCGTCAAGACATTTGGGCTTCCATATTATTTTTTCATTGCAATTGATGTTGATGTTGATGTTGTTGCTGCTGCTGCTGCTGCTGCTATTCCTCTTTGTACCAAGTGCACGAGAAAGAAAAAGTGAACATGATAATGAGAGAAATTACTATATACACACATACTCTCACACACAGCGTTTCTTAAACATACATACATATGAATGTAGTCCGTCTTGTCAAATTATAAAGTAGATAAAATATATCGAACCCAAATTGATCTACCACACTAAGTGATCCACTTAAAAGAAATGTGAATCGACAGATTTTTTTTTTTGTTTTAAATGTACTGTACTATAAGTTATTAAAAGAATTAGTTCTTAGATATATGCAGTTCATGGATCCACTCTTCAACCAATTTTGCACCCCATGCGCATTACGCCGTTTTTAAAACAAAATATCTTTTTCAATTAATGCCCTTGGAACTTCTAGAAATGCACAACGGCAGACTAATTCCTCTTTAATCGGTTGTATACATGTTTGTAATAAATATTTGTCAAAATAATGGTTACATATTTCAAAAGTTAATATCAAAATTGTTTTGCAACCCCCAATGGTCCGCGAACCACAGTTATGGAACCCCTGATGCATTGCTTTTGGTCATATACTGCACATTTATAGCATCAGTTAAAGTGGAGATCACAAAAAATTATTTTATTGAAGCCTGAGACTGGAGAAAAATGAAAAGAAATCAAAATACAAAATTTCGCTTCCGATATCGATTGATTGTGTATTGGCAACGATGACTTCGATGACTTAGCTTTGTTAGGTTTGTGAGTGCTTTGTGTTTCACCCTCTTTCATGCACTCTCTTTCTCTCTAAGCTTTCGTTTGCTTTCTTTGACTTTTGTTTTTATGAAATGAATGAACATTACCTTGCTGCCTCCATATTCTTCTTCATAGGCATACATTTCGTTACCGAGCAAAACTTCCGCTTATTCTTCTTCTCTTGCTTTATTGAATTTTCGGTTTTTTTTTTATATTTTTATTTTATCTTGTTTTCCTCACTCAATTCAATCCTTTTCCTCCACTTGTTTTTAATGAAATTACAAAGAATTTTTTATTGTTTCTTATTTTAAAGATTCCAATTTTTCTTTTATTTTTTATTGATATATAAAAATCATTAAAAAATTGTAACGCTTTAACTATTTTAATGGCATAACGTTTTTTTTTTCAATGTTGTTACTACTATAAAATATTGTAGTTGTTGTTTTATCTTTGCTCTTATTTTCTGCGCAACATTTTTGCCTTCTTTCATTTAGTTAGCAAGTAAGTAAGTAACTGCAATTTACTATACTATACTGGTAGATTTTATGGTTGAACCATAAAAATTTAGGTCTTAATTGAGTTTCAGAATACGTGCCGGTATTTGATTTTTAATATAAAGTGCAACAAATAAACTGTTCGCTTTAAAATTGGTTACCCACTATACTCCTCTTGGGCTTGGACTTTGGGATTACAACTACAATACTATGTATTGTACTACATTGCTATGGAATTACAGTTTGGAGTTTTGGGTAATTTTACTTTGGATCGTTTGATATTAATAATACCGTTACAAAAAAAAATATAAAGTTTAAATATAGATTCAACAACCGAGATGAGTTCATTGCCTAATGTAAGTGAACTTGACTTGGTCAAATGATTTTATTAGACATAAATAAAAGTAGAAATTGTTTAAGCGAATTTTAAAAGAATTTCATCCAATGAAAATATATGCACATTTTAAGGCATCTTTTGTTACAATAAAATATTCATATCAAAATCTCCAAAGTTCCAAGGTAGAGAAAAAGTAAAATACAAAATAACTGAATCCTCATATTCGCATCCACTAAAATATTAAGATTATAATAATAAGATTTTTTCAAGCTGCAACGTTTAGTCTAATCAGTTTATACATTTCAAGAATTTAAAGACCTTTTGAGGTACAAACAAATTGGTCTAGTGCGAAAGAGACTCGCATACGGCGGGCTCCATACCAAATGGTGGTTTTGAAAGGAAAGTACCCCCTAGAGGTTTAATTTCACTGATCCCAAATTTCAGTTTATTAATACAAACGTTCTTGCAAGAAGAAGGTGGGTGTTTGTAAGGAAGGCACCCACCCTAGTAGTACGATCAGACTGAAATTTTGACACTATAAGTTTCTAATTCATTTCCACTAACCAATTTTAAAACCGTAGTGTTAAAGGTCCCATACAAACCCATACGTTTCTTGTATGGGGACCACTTTAAATTTTTAATTTTATTTTAGTTTTAGTATTTTTTGCTGTTGCCCCAATAGAACTACAAATTATGTGAAAATTTAAGCCTTCTACCTATTACGGTTCATGAGATATACATCGAGGATTGACGGACAGCGTCGCCTTAGTAATAGGGTCCCGTTTGGTACCCTTCAGGTTTGGCTATACCTCACATTCTCACCCAGTCTGCCGCTCAATAAATATTCATTCCAGATTCTCCTATATTGCAAAACTTTATCTAAACACTCGACACAAAATCAAGATAAAATTTAAGCTACCTTGTAGTGGGAAAGTTAAACCTGAAACTACCAATACGACTATAAAGGTCTGTTCAAAAAAGGAACAATTACATAGTAGATGCACTCAGAACTTTATTGCATATTATAAAGAACTCAATCTAAAAACGGGACTGATAGACAAAACCCTGTAACAACCACTGTTATTATCTTATATCAAAGACTAGAAAAAACTCTTTTTTCAAATATACAGTTGAGCTCAAGTGAATCGGTATTTGCGAGTACATGTTCTTGTGTCATTGTCTACAGTACCATATTATGCATATTATTACTAGAGAGATTATTCATTTTCTATATTCTAGAAAAGTGTTTCCTTCTTTAGGATCATAAAATATCTCAAATAATATTGTTCACAATATGGACCTCACAACAAATCATAATAAAAATTTTATTTATTAGGCAATTTGGCAATTATAACAGCAATAATAGCATTAACTAATACTTAGGCTACTGTGTTAAGAATACTTATTACATACATACTTTTCCAATTAGTGTAAAAAAAAAAAAACAAACCATCAAATTCTCTAATAAAACATGTAAGTATTTACATACTTTTCTCATTACGAATTTCATTAAAATTCTTTCTTTCTTTCTTTCTTTTTATGTCGCCTTAAGTATTTTGGCTGCAAGACAAAAATATTCTTAAAATTCCTTTAGAATACAAATTTTGAATGTCGTTTTGGCTCAAGCCACCCACATGCAAAGAGAAAGCAGACAGTTATGCAACTTGTGTGGTTTTTAGTTTGGAACTAATAAAATAACTAACTAATCACACTCATTGACATAAAGAATAATAACTGTAATGGCAATAACTGAAAACTCATAAGGTGGTGTAATGTATTAAAACAGAGGCAAAGGACAACAACTGACTGCTGCCAATCCATTTGTCATTGCCATTGCTTTGCAACTTGGAAATGTATGATGTACTTGTGAACCTGAACCTGAACCTGAACCAGAACGAACGTGAATGAGAATCACAACCAGAACAACTTAACTCAACCCAAGTCATAAACATTAATTACAACTTATGATATGGCGAATGCCAAAGACATAAGTAATGTCTCATAATATGCACAATTAAAACATATACTGAAGCATAATGCCAAAGAACGCACACGACAATGCCAACCAATAACATAACATAAGTAGTAGATGCAGCAGAAGAGCAAGAGGATGACGAGGAAGAGGAAGAGGAGAACATGAAAAGTATCTGCATCTGGCAACAAAGAAAAAAAAAATAAGTGAAGACAAGACACAGGTGCAGCATAAAAGGCAATGAACAGCAAACAGTTGTGGCACGCATGCGTAGTAAATAAACATGTGGAAAACGGTTCCAAAACGGTTTTTGTATTACAGCAGCAACAACAACATACATGAAATTTTTCTGCAAGTCAAGCAATCAGTTGTAGAAAAACGAGACATGTTCTCTTCTTCTCGTATGTGGGCAACAACAATGACAAAACTAACAACTGATGCCTTTGTGGTCTTTTAGTAGCAACAACATCATCATCATCAGCAGCAGCAGACGCTGTGATTACAATAACAACAACCAGAAGTAGTATCTGCAACATTCAACAAGCGAACATCATCGTCATCACCAGCATCATCATCATCATCATCATCATCATCATCAGCAGTAGCAACTAGCAGCGGCAACAACAAGGCGTCAATGCCATAAGATTGTTGTTGCTATTACCAATGCTGTTGCTGTTGTTGTTATTATTATTTTGTTGTTGTCGCTTCCATTGTCAAGTTGTTGTTAATGTGTTGTTCTTCCTCTGCAAGTTGCAAGTTTGGTAGTTGGTACCATTGAATACACAAACTCAAAAACATCTACACACTGTTACGCACTTTGCCATCAAAATAGCATAAAGTAAGATCTAATTTATAAACATAGGTGTATACCCTACATATTTATGTAATCTTCTTGTGCTTTCTACTTTAACATATAGATATGGTACGTTAATCAGAAATCAGGGGAGGATCACAATTCAAAGTTATATAAGCAATGGATTGGTCAAATTTTTGGTATAAAATTTATTATCTATGCTTTACATCAAAAAATATACATATAGGTATGATATATCTAAGTAAGTATCATAATTATTTATCCAGTAGGACTATGAAAAAATCGAGAGTTATCTGAGAAAAAAGGGACATAATGTATATTCAATATGGACCATTTCATTGAAGTGTTTTCTTGACTAAATTCTTAAATATCACCAATTAGACTTTTTACTGGCGCATTTGGCAATAATAAAATTACAGATAGTTTCCAAAGAATTTCCAGAACATCAACTTAGTTTCCTGGGACACCATTTAGGTACCTTATCATACTCATTTGTACTGGTAATAAGTAATAATAAGCTATCGGTTTTAACATATGTATGTATGTTCTTCTTTTAATGTTTCAAATTTAGTTACTTAATTGCAGGAAAACCATCCATGGTTTACCAAATTGTATTGTAAATATCCAATTCTAATATTGGCAAATTGACATCGAAGTTTTGCACTTTCATTAACAGAGGAGTAAAATATACCTATATAATTGGTTCGGAACCATCAATTTCCTCTTCGTCAATCATTCGATTTTTCTTTGTTGAATTCTACAGACTTGAGATTATTATATACAATACCAATTGTGTTAGTGTCAAATCAACCAAGCTATAGAATTCTTCAGATCAGCAATTTAGAACTTTCAAACAAGGTTTTCTTATTATTACCAATTCATTCATTTCATCTTTGGAAACATTAAAATTGCTCAAAAAAGAGGCCTGAAGCTGTCATTTCAGAGCATAATTGATTCACTCTCGTTGGCCCAGAGGTTAGTGCGCTGGGCTGACATCCCAAGAGTGGCGTGTTCGATTCCCGCTCAAGGCAAGTCTTGTCCTGCACTTTTCTAATTTCCTTTTCTAATTTTCCTTCTAAACTTTCTCCTGAGCTGAAGACCTCTGTCACTATTGGTCATAGTAAATACTAGGTTATAATTTGTAATTATAATCTTAGTTCTAATAAATAAATAAATCACCTTATAAGTTTTTACTGTCATATATGCCCTCTTTCAATGAAAAGAACTCATAAAAATATTATATATATTTGTTTAAATTTCAAATATTTATTAATATACTTTTCCCTCTAGATAATCCTTATTTCTACGTTTGCCTTACCGAAAATGGATATAAATGTAATAAAGGGTCATCAAAAAAGATTTTCCTTGGAACATGATTTCAACTAATATTTACACTATGGGTAACCAAACAGATTTATTATTTAGTAGATTCATAAATAAATTTTTATATGATGAAATATAAAAATATTTAGAGATTATCGAACAAACAATATATTGTAGCTTAATTCTATCGAAAAACTTCAGGAGGTTCATAACATAATTGGAGACTCTTTACTTTATTTTTTTTGTATTTTATACTATTAGATGAGTTGACATGACTTGTGGGCATTGAGACCAACTAAGGCTACCAAACTGGCAACATCCAACTTTCAGGTGAGCCATAGGGCGAACAGCCTAATATCCTATCCTATTTTATAATATTGATTGGTTTTTAAAAGATGTTCTACTCTTTCTTAAGTTTAGTATTTTCATCACATCACCAAAAAAAATAATACTAAAAACAGCTCATATATGAATTCGTCTTGACTGAATCTCTGAAATTTGAAAAACTCTATTTTCTCTCTGTGCGACTCTTTATCTATTAGACAATTTTCTAAAAGTCTTTCCTTGGTCGCATGCAGTTGTTGTAATTGATGTTGTATTAGAACATCATTTACGCAATTGCTATAGTCGTTGTTGTTGTTGTTGCTGTTGTTTTTGTTTTATGTTGTTGCTGTTGTTGTTGTTGTTAATGTTGCTGCTGTCGTTGATGTAACAAAATGTTTGCAGCTATTAAAAAATATAACAAACAACTTAACATTAACTATTTGCGATGGCTTTCTTACTCGATTATATAGTAAAGTAGTCTGCCACGCCTCCTACTTCTAACAGAGTATTTAATGCGTTACACATGATTACTTAACTATCTACGAGTATTTAGTAACTTCAGCGAATGGACAAGGGAGGAAAGGAATTGTAGACTTGTAGCTGGAGAAATAATGAAAGAAAGTTATGTCTTTATGGATTTTTCCATTTTGCAATTATTTGTTTTCCCTGCTTAAAATAAATTATTGTATAAGGAAACAACATCAACACGAATGAATTTACAAGAAATAATTTTTCTTTTTATTGGATTGCTAGACTTAAGTAAAGTGGAAGCTTGAAGACTGAGGAGGAAAAGAATTGTTGCAATAAGTAGAAGTCAAGGCCCCCAAAGAGGTTATTTCCCATAGTTCTTAGTTTATCTTTATCTGCAATCCATTTCCATTTAGTACTTATTGTAGCACATACAGACAGACAGCAGAGCAAATAACAATAATAAAGAATGCAAAAATGTTGTTGTTGTTGTTGTTGTTGGCACATAACGTGTTAAAATGATATCACCCCATGGCGATGCAGAGCAAAACACATTGAAAATATTGTGTGGAATCATGGTAACATTTGGTGGAAATTAAAAACGTTAATAGCTAAAGATATGATGAAGCGAGAGTGAGTTGTGGCAAGTATGACTACCTAAATCATAAAGAGATGAAGAAGGAGCCAAAGGAGAGTATGAAAGACAGAATGATGACTTCAGCTAATTTGTTGATTCTTGGAAGCGGCACAGAACAACTTAAGTTAGCAAAACTTGGTAAGAACCAGCGGCTTCCAATAGCCAACAACCAAATGCAGCTCAACTTAGCTCGTCTCAGATCCAACCTCAGCTGCACTAATCAAGAAATGTTCATTCGTTTGTTCATTTCGTTGGCTCGTTTGCTTACCTCACTGTAGCGGTATGTGGCAGCCAGGCTTCATTCAATCTACGTATGTATCTAAATCGACAGTAGCGTGTTTCTATTGTATATGGGCAACAGAAGCGACGCGCCGCGACAGCAACGGTGGCACTCACCAAAGGCAATGACTGCGGCAACAACAAGAACAAAAACAATTTTTAAAACCAAACTGCAAAATTCAAAAGCAAAGCCAATAATTATACGCGTAGCAACATCAACTGCAAACGAATAGTAGTACAACAGCGGCATCGCCATAGCCATCATCCTCATGGACTCAGCGGTGGCGCAAAATCCACTTGAGGCGTTGCCAGCGCATGCGCGACTCGATGCGACGCGACGCTAAAACTCCACGCTGTTTGGTTTCAGCTTTCAGCTGCCAAGTGATTCTAATGATACTTCTAATGATATACCCACCACTTCAGGCAGCAGAACTCACAGCACTCGATGGAGGCAAGCAACGGCTTGTGCTGCTGCACTTGTTGCACGCAGCCGCACTATGGCAATCCACAATTCCAATCCAATCAGGGGCCCATTTGATGCCGCCTTAGCGTTGTTTTTCCGCTTTGATTTTTCGTTAGGCATGCGTTTTTTTTTTTTTTTATATATAATTTTCTTTTTGTTACTTTTTTTTTTTTTTGTATCTTTTATTTTTATTTTAACCATAACAGATACTCGTACTACATACACTACATAGGTCTGTCTCTGACAGGGACCGAGGGGATGGAATGGGATGGATACGTGCATATGTAATTCATGTGGCGTTTAGTCGGCAATCGATGTCGATTTTAGCCACCTCTGTTATTTTAACAATCTGCCATTTAAGCGTAAAAAATGTTGCCTTGTCTTGCTGCACTGTGCATTTTTCGTTGATTTCTTTTTTTAAATTGCAATTTTTGGTTAGTTTTGTTGATTTGGCAACTTGCGCTAGATTTTTCTCTCTATTTCTCTGCCTTTTTATACGCTTTTATACGCAATTTTTATTTTAGAAGTTTTTCTATTGTAGATACTCGTACAAATGAATCTGAGTATACTGCGAATGTAATGCACATATGAACATTAATGGCTTGAACAGCAGGTAGGGAACATGTTTGAAATTATTGTATTTTGGTTTTATGTATTTAGTAAGTTTTAAACATTTATTTTCCTATGTTGCACATACTCGTATTTGTTGTGTTTTAGTTAGAAAGTTCTTAGTTTACAAATAATATATTCATTCTGTGATATTGTACCATTTAATGCTTAAGTTCATTTTGTGAAAGAAAATATGTAATTATATTTATTACGAGTATTTCAGATTTCAGTTTTTAGAGCTTTCAAATAGAGTGTGAATTGGTCTTATGTGGAGGTGTTTATGAAGCATAAAAATCAGCATGACAAGGAAATTCGATTGGATCTACACCATTTATTCAAATCTGTGAATCTAACTGTTAAGAAAATCTTTGCTCTTTTTCAAGTAATTTTCAGGTATGTTTAATAAATAATTTAATGGCTATTTTGTTTTTTACATTTCTGTCATTCTAGCTTACATCGGAAGAAAGTATTTGATGAGGTCTTCAAAGGCAAACGTTCCAAAGTTTAAATGAAAGTCGTATCACGAAAAAATGGCATTAGATACATGTTACAAAAGTTTTTTGAGAGTTAAACTTATTGTGATCAACGAGATTATGTATAGGGTTAGGGAAAAACAAACCCATTATATCTTACCTAATTTCAAACTTTATTTAATATGGTTTGGGTTGTCCGATTTATGTCAAAAGTGTCCCCTTTTTGATCAATGACTTATTGCCATTTTGATTCTCGCTTTATCAGTTCTCTTGCAAAGAAGCTCTAATTCTTGCTGCTACAAAACTAAGACAAATAATTTTCGTAGTCTTCCATTGAAGCCATTTTCATGTCACGAAGAAAATTTTGCAATGACAAAATAAGGTGATAGACGCTTGGCTCCAGATCCGGACTATACGGTGGATCTATTAAGACTTCCCTGCCCAGCTCCCCTAGTTTCCGATCCGGCATTTCTGGTCCCTTTTGGGTAACCGCTAGGTTCAAATCCACATGGCAACAGCTCGTGATAAATGATTCGCTTCCAGGATCGTTTTCTCACAAGATTATCATATGTGATCCACTTCTCATCACCAGTCACCACATGTTTAAGAAAGAGGTTGATTTCATTCCATTTGGGGAAAGATTCACAGATGGAAACTTAATACATTATGTTTTTTGTGACAGTTCGTGTGGCACCCACATATCGAGCTTCTTTTTAAATCAAACATTTTCGTAAGTGGGTTAAAAGTATTTTGTGAGCAATTTTAAGCTCTTGGACGATGATACAGCTGCTGACATATCGGTCTGCTTCAGTCACTCAGTCACACGATTTTATAGCAATTTTCAACGACGATCTGTGCGCGGTTCAGCGTTCATGTCAAAATTTCTGGAACGCATCTATGGATACCAAAACTGCTCATAATTGATTATGCCACCATTGGGCCATAAAAAACGTTCACAAATTCTGTCGCATTTATCAAAACAAACAAAAAATGTAAAATATGCCCATTTTTTCCTTTATCGACTATCTCACAAATGTAATATGCTTTTGAACCTTTGCTATATAACTTGTATATTTCTAAGCGACTTAAAATTACATTTAAAATTAAATCTGAAAATTTGATTTATGGAACGAATATATCACATAACTGATAATAGGAAAATAAGTTCTCTATTAAATAGTGCATTGTAAGGAAAATTTGCTGATGGTAAAGAAAGTATCTATGTGCATCTTTCTTACAATATCCATAATATAAAATTAGATAAGATTTAAGAGAAGAAAAATTTTATTATGATATAACATTATATGACTAAACTCGAATTGGAAGTAATTAAAGGTGACACTTTAAATATATCACTTGAATTTTGTTTAATTTATTTGGTCTCTGATCTTTAATTTTCTTCATTAAGTAATTAACAATTTCATTATTATTATTATTATACTTCACACATACAAATTAAACTCATATTTAAACAAATTTTGACAAACCTCCAAAGGAATTAAATATTCAATTAAAAGTCAAGCGAAAGTTTGTTATAAATTACTCAATTATTTTCCCAAACACTCTTGACTCATCTTTTGATTCAAAATAAGAAAGGTCACCTATGACATTAAGCTGACAATTATTTTCAGGTAATTCAATACATCAAATGATGTTCACCACAACAACAAAAGTAAAGTAATTTAACAAATTTCCAATTTATACAATAATTACACACTCTAAATGTAAATGAATCTGATAAATTGAAACTACATACAATATTTCCTATCATTACTCATATATCCTTGGCACAATTTTATTAAAAACATACAAGTAACATAAAAATAATGAGTATTAAAAATCATATTTAATTAAGATATAAAAAAATATTAATAAATCAAAACCAATAAAACAATACAAACACCTCCTCAATAGATCAACATAAATAAAAAGTTAATAAAAAAAAAATATAATAAGAAATCACATACTTTTGGCTTCACTGAAGTTTTTATACCTTTCACACAAGTACTAGAAATACTTTAACACAAAATGTGTTTATATTCTTATGATAAGATACAAAGAAACTTTTCAACTCTATACTTCAACAACTATAGTATGACAGTAGTGTCTGAAGTCGGTCAAAGAACTACTCTGAGCGTTCTTATCATCAAATGCAAACGTTTTGACATGTTAGACTACAATTTATGGAGAAGAGAAGGATTCGAAAATCTAGATGTAAACCATATACATATGTACATTCTGGAAAGGTATGCACGTGTCGAACTAAGGAATCGAATATCAATACTTAAATTCTGAAATACATTTTCAAAACAACTGATAGATGGATGACTCTAAACCTTTTCACACATACAATGTATGGAATATCCGATCACTTCATCAATATAATACAATACAATCATCACAATAAAGTTAAAATATTGTACTATTTGTGTATGTGAAAGGTAGACAAAACTCATAGATAATAATAAACAAATGAAGATATTATTAAAAAAAAATTGTTTGCTATTATTGTTGCTTTGCATACAAGTATGTAGCTACATAAGTATACCTATGATTACAAAACACGCATCTTCGTCTTCAATTCATAACCAAAACATGAGTAGTTACTAGTTACTCATATTCATGAGTGATCAAAGAAACAGAGAAACCAAAACATCAAACAACAAAGATACACACACTTCAATTGCGTTTGTAGCTAAAGTTTGACAGTGCGAAATGAAAGTAGACTTGCGCAGTGAAATCGTATATCTTTATTTAAGATGAGATATGCATAAATATGAATCTGTATACAATATAAAGATGATTTATTTGTTTAATGCATGCCTACAATAACAGCAAAATGATCGGCACAATAGCAAGTAGCCTTCGCCTTAAAAATTATATTATTGTATTTTATTATGTGTCTGTTCAAACTCTTGTTGTATCTTTGGACATTCAAATACAATATACAAATGTATCTATATTTATAGTGTGTATGTAGATTGATATATTAAGACATGTAGATATTATAATAATTGAATGTAAATTTTTAATTTGCGCTTCACTGTAGTCAGGTGAACCTTTTTACTACAATTATTTCGAAGCTTAAAGAAAAATTAATATTGATAATTTTATTGTTCAGTGCTTGAATAAAATATTCAAAACATTACTTTTATCGTATGTGTGAATAGCATGATTTCAGGACATAAATCCTAGAAAAGTAGATTTAATAATTTTATATTATACGATTATGCGATGGTACAGAGTGGCCTCGAGCGGGGTACACGGTGGCCTATACTATGAATAATAATATTAAAACTATAGCTAAGAAAGCTTTTCGCCGGATTGTACCGCGTTCAATTAGTATGTTCAGGGATTCAATAGTGTATACTTTTCGCTTAATAGACATCACTATAACATAGTTTTTTCCAAATCAAACACAAGCGTCCCTGCAACTATTACAGTCAACAATTAAGCTCTTATTAAATTCCGAGAATGTTTTTCTTACATATGCTTGCTTAGACAGACGTTTTATTACATATCCTACACGTATATACTCACTTCTAGAAAATAATTATTCAAAACTTACTAGTAAGTATACTTAAAATTTGAATTCTATTCTATTGCTTTCAAAACATAAATAAATGCCCATTTATTTACAGTCAAAACTTTCATAGGTGGAACGAGAAATTGTGAAGGATATACTTATTATGTTTAAAATCATGGTTTATATACGTGACGAGTAAATTACTTCAAAAAAGCAGGATATGGTCAATTTTCTATTGTATGGATAAGATGGAATTCCAATACGTAAGTAAACCTTTCAAAGCTACTCAAAGCAATTACAGAGAAATGGACAATGAGAGATTTTCTTTCAGATGACCACATTATTATTATATCTATCTAATTGTCAGTTATTCTCCAATTTGTTCGAAAAGGTCCTCATATCGAATATACAACTTAATCTTATGTATAAATTGAATATTATGTGCTAGTAGAAATTAAATCTTCTAAGCTGGATTAAATCCTACTTGAATAACCGATCTCTAAGATTGAATCTATATATATGTTACTTAACGAATTCCTCAAGGCTGTAATCTAGGTCTAGGCCTCCCATTTTTTAAGCTATATACAATTATTTAGTATGTCAAGGAGGGCAGCATATAAAAATTACTAATCTGTCATAGCCCACTAGATTTAAAGTCTTAAAATCACAATTAACTTAATATACCAAAAAAAATGAGCCGAAATTTATGTTCTGCCTTGTAAAACTTTATATTCTGGTTATTAAAATTTTTAATACTTAATTTTTATAGATTTTTATTATTTTTTATTTTGGAAATCATTTACAAATTGAGTATGTACATGAATAGAGATGGGTTCCTTTCTTAAGTATTCGTATCCATGAAATAGAACCATATTTATCATTCTACAAAACAATAAAAAAGAAGCAAAAAAAAAAAACTAATATGAAAAACAATCAATTTGGTTGTGTGTAACCTTCTAGGCGGGCGCGCGTACATCTTAAGCGCTACTGAGTACAACAACTGTAAACAACAATTAACAACAAGCAAAGTAAATACTAACTACAATACAATACAATAAGCATTTTATATGCTTATAACGATGAGAGTTTGGACCTTCAGGCGATTTAAGAAGAAGTAAATACAAAACATTCATGTGATTTTTCTCATTATTTTAAAGCTCAATAGCAAAGTCGAACCATGAAATCTTCAACAAATTATTAGCACTTTATTATAATGTATCTGTTAGATACGCCCATATCTTGTATACACATTAACACTAAATTTTCATGCTTCGTTCATTTCAGTTTATTTTATAAGAAATTGTATTTTATTGAATATTTTCTCTTATGATCAGTTAGAGTTCAACCTACTCAACTCCTTGGGAGGCTTCTTTATGTCTTGGTTGACCTAAGAGCTGTGAATCTTGACCAATTATGATTTTGTTCATTGGAGTACATAATAGAAGAAGATTTTCATGGAATCTCATAAAAGAGACTTTAGGCACTGGCCTATAATATTTTTATTATTAAAAGTGACAAAGATTGTTTTATTTTCCTTATCGCTTCGAGAGCAATTGAGGTCAATGTGTGCAAACATTCACATACTCGTATATAGGAATGTACTCGTGTCAGTGAATGTCGCATAGGCTTTTCGTGTTCTTACAGTTCTCAGTGTTTAAAAGCCTTATTTACTTAAGATGATACCCGAAGTGATCTCAAATTTGAAGCAATAGGCCAAGAGCTGGAGATTTATAACTCCTGTTCTAAGCCATTATCAGGCGTATATTTCTCTGAGTTGAAATTGATTAAATTAACCTTTAATATTTAGTCCTATGATTACCTGCTCAAATAGTCTCATCTGCCAATCACTTTATCTAACTTAACCTATTACTTATTTCCTTTTTACGCGATGCGTTTTTCATGGCAACCGGGCTCACGTACATGGAAATGTATCTATATCTTTATGCGGAAAATACAATGCAACAACAATTTGGCAAATTTGTCAAATACGCAAACTCAATCATTGTATCGTATATCAGCCAAAGATCACTTGTGAGTTTTTCCAATTCAATGACATTTTTTTGCATTGCATCATGGCAATGACATTTATTTTATGCCAACAACTTAGCAACAAAAAACATCTACTGACTAAACATAAAATACAGCTACATTTAAAGTCAGAGAAAAAAGATTTCATTGATTTTGATCGATGGCAGCAACGGCAGCATTTGCCGATGTTAACCAACAAGCCAACGAAGCAACCACCTAACCAGGAAAAAGACAGTGAGACCAGGAAAGTTGTGACTCCGCCTGCCTGCCTATAAATGATGATGCTGCGTCGTGATGAGGTGAATGAAATAAGTTGATGAAACAGATTGTTTGGAAGGGGGAAATTCAAACTTAACTATTTATATGGTGCTTTATGGCGCGACTTATTTTACTCGCAGTACTTCCTCTTTCTCCTTACTATTTATATGTACTATGAAAAGTTGTAGAAGCATTGCGTGTGGTGTTGGTGAAAGATTCGCATTCAGATTCACCATTACCATTACCATGCCACATCAAATGTCTTTCGCACGGCTTGACTTGCTTAGTCTTGGTCATCTTCCTTGGACAATCGTCTGCCTAAGTTCACTTTGACACAAAATTGATTGAATAATAGTGTTGATATGTGCAGCAGCAGCCACAGCCACTCGATCTCTCTCACCTTTCTCTCTTCTTTTGATGTTATTCAGTGGCGCCTTGGGCGAAATAAAAAAGAGAAATTCGAGGCCCATAACTTTAACTCCAATAGACATATCAAGGAGACAAGTCCTCAGCAAAATTGCAGATCCTCCAACGATTACAAAAACTGCAATATAGAGAGGAATATCATGTGTAACAAAAGGCTCAGGCGAAAACTCGAAGTGATATCCGGACGGAATGCTACAATTTTTCTTTCTATAAAAATGCCTTTATTTTCCGGTCTCCTATTTTCTTTTTGGCCCTTTTTTGTCCAAATACGCCTATGCGTTTATTGTTTGATGAAATCGTTTTGTGTACAAATCGCTTTGACGTTTCTTGTACTTTCTTTTAGACATATGAACTTTTTCATTGGATTCATCTGCCTCCCCAGTTACCACCTTCCTTCCACCTGCTTGTTCAGTTGCTTACTTTGTTGCCATAAGGTGGATAAGTGAGTGTGTGGTTCACTATTTTCCATACCCATTTGGCATCTGACACATGTTGTTGCGCACTTCTGGTTGTTGTCGTCACCGTTTGCCATCATCACCGTCTTTCTTAAAGTTATCTTAGTCGTCCATGTCCGTGTTGTTGCTCATCTGTTGTTTCAACATTTTGTGTTGTTGTTGATGTTGCTGTTACTATTGTGACTTGTGATGTTGTTGCCACCACCGTTGCGCATTTGTAAGTAGAAGATACAAATGCAACGCGATGTTTTTGTTGCCTCGCAAATGACGGAAATGCAAATTTTTGTATGGACAAATGCGATTTTTCGTATTATTTATGCATAAACTTAGAGGAAATCTTTGTGAAAAATAAAAAAAATAAGCTTACAATAGAAGAAAAAAGATAAATCGTTTACTTTTTGCTTTGAGTTTTGATGGACCTTAGCCTTGAAGGCGATAACAAAGTTCCCATGATATTGTCGTCACAAGTTAATGCGTTAAATAGAATTTAAAGAATTATTAAAATCTAGTACATGAAATGCTGGGAAGGTCTGTGATAAAAGATGAGTAAGACTGGAAATCACTTGGTGTCACTTTAAGCTGATTTAAAGAATACATAAACTATTTCGAATATAGTAAAAGAACTCTACTGAAACTAAAAATTGGAAAACGTTCAATTCTTTTTTTTTTATTTTTGACCCCGTGATCCAACTGCTTCAGCTTCTGTTTCTCATGCAATTATGAGGTAGAAACAAGGTTAGCCGACTAATAAAATAACTTTTCCATTAAGGTTTGTTCTCTGCTGAAATTGTGTTACTTGTTTGACAAACCACTCGAAAAAAGTTGAAATCATTCAGGCATTTTTTGTTATTCAGTATTCAATAAGAAGATTGATGCAGTTCCTCTAAGCTCTGAGGCTTTTGTCTTTTCCAAATCATTTTAAAATTATGTGTCCATACATGGCAAGAAATGTGTAACAACATTGAAATACTTAGAAACAAATATCAAACGAATATCAGATAAAGCGATAAAGAAAAAGCTAGACAAACATAAAAGAATACGATGAAGCAACTTTTATTCCAAAATTCTATCCACAATTGTGTTCTTCGAAAAATTACAATATATAATGTGGAGACACTTTTTTAGGGTTCCGAACCCAAAGGGTACCAAAAGGAACCCTATTGCAGAGACTTCGTTGTCCGTCAGTCCGTCCTCGGGTCATATCTCATAAACCGCATTAGCTAAAGAGTTGAAATTTTCACAAAATGTGTAGTTCTATCCTGGTATCAGCAACAAATAGTAAAACTAAAATATTTTAAAAAACTTCAAGGGGTCCTCATACAAGAAACATTTTGGTTTGTATGGCAGCTATACGATTCAGTAATCCGACGATCTTGAAATTTAGGTAATTTGTGGCTATACATTAGAAACTTATATTGTCAAAATTTCAGTTTGATCGGACTACTAGAGAGGGTACCTCCCATACAAACCCCCATTAAAATTCAGGTTCTTATTAGAAAAACTTTTTTGTGTTTTGTTTCATCGAACTGAAATTTGGACAATATAAGTTTTTGATATAGGTGCTGCACATTTGTTGGAATCAGCCAAATCGGCCATATAGGTGGTGTACCTCCCATACAAACCATCCATTAAAATTCTGGTTCTTATTCGAAGAACTATAAGTTTCTGTTATAGGCGCGGTACATTTGTTGGAATCAGTCAAATCGAACCACTAGGGGGAGTACCTCCCATACAAACCCCAATCTGGTACGGAACCCTCCGTGTACGAGTCTGATCGCACTTGGCCTATTTTATATGTTTGTATCTTAAAGACCCCCCTGCATCATTGTTAATCAAATATCTATTTTCCTTATAATTTTCTTTTAAAACCTTCCGATTTTGTATTCATGAAAAGCGTGGCTACTTATGTTGCATATGCTTTGTATTAAAATACTCATTAAATCGACCACACACTTAGATTTTCCCATTATATTTATCGTACTTATATACGAACATTATTAAAGAATTAATCATTTCACTTTCTTCTTGCTCATCATAGCCAAGGAAAAGACTTAACAAATAAACAAACGAATAATAAATAAGATAAGTTTGACGCGTTATCAATAGGCAACTTCAAGGGATATGAAATGGATAAATCCGATGCCAACAACAACATTAATAATAATTATAACAACAACAACAACAATAACTATAGTAACTGACATCCAATAAACAAAACCAACAACAATAAGATACATCATACAGTTCAATGACTTTACACATATAAGAGTTGCTCACTCTCCTGTCCTCTCCTCATTGATGAGGAGGCATCAAACAAAGCAACTTATTGTTGCTATCACAATCAAAGAAGACAGAAAAATAATCATAAAATAAAAGTAAAGAAGAAGTTATAAACAAATACATAAACAATTCATAAATGAAATTGAATAAAAATAACGAAGAAGATGGTTGCTGAAGATGCTAAAGATGAAGGTGATGAAAATACTTTTGAAATCTTTATGGCATATGAAATCGTACATTGGCACTTTCTTATCGAAAACTTAATAGTAGTTGAGGAGGCGAATCTTGTATGATTATTTCCTCATTACGAAAGTGAAGATGATTCAAGTTTACAAAATTTCACTTCAATAAAAAAATGCTTAAATAAGAAAAAAAAAAAAAAGAAGCAAAACATGAAGTAGCAGTGGCAACTTTTTTCACCAACACAAGAAAGGCTCCTCACCACAAAATGATGAAAATTTTGTATATTTTTAAGAAGACGAAAAAATGTTGAGTGTTGGTGTTTTTACTGATGATGAACTCCAATGTTTGGACATAAATTTAGACAGTCAAACGTCAATATTGCAGAAAACACGCTTTCAATTTGCATTTGTCAGTTTGGTGTTGCATGCAAAAATGATGATGACGCTTGGGTACAAATAAAAAAAAAAAAAAATATATACAAAAAATAACAAAACAGAAAACTTCGGAGACAACAAGCTTCTACAGCATGCAAATCATTTTATGCATTTTCAACAGATTTTCAACATTTTTCTTAAACATTTTACTACAATGTACAACAAATGTATCTATTTACTATATCTGCTGCGGCAAGTTTAAGTTGCAAGTTGGAAGAGTGAAAGAAAGAAAGAAAGAAGAAAGTGAAATGCTGCCAAACGAAAGCGTCTAGTGATGTTGTTGTTGATACTGGTGATGTTTCTGCTGCTGTTGTTTCCGATGCAGCTGCTCCCACTGGAGATGAAGGAGTCATTGCGGTCGTTGTAAGTAGTTGTACTTCTTACAGTTTCTCGTAGCTACTTACCACTTTAGCACAGGGGCAACAGTCGTCAGTACTAAGCCCTCTTCCATTGATTTTAGTAGTTGCTTGCTACAAGTCGTGTCTTTAGGTGTTATTGGAGGTCATTAGCTAATAATGTGAAGAGAAAATTTGCAGAAAAGTTCACGAGTTGTATGTCAAATGTTTCCTGACAAACAGAAAGGCAGGCAAATACAGAGAAAGACTATCAGAGCCACAGACTATCAAAGTTCAATTTAAGCATAGTGCAGTGTTAAAAAAAATGGCGTGGAAAAGACGAAAATTGCTTGTAAAAATAAAGTTATTATATGGTGAAAGAATCAGTTGCAATGAGTCATGATTTGTCAACCGGAAAATGTAATCAATATGGTGAGACCATTCAAATTTGTACTAAATTCTCTAAAATTTAAATTCATTTACTCAAAGTTTTCTCAAAGTTTTTCAAAATTTAAAATTAAATTTATTCACTAGAAGGTGAATCATATAAAATAAACCATGGATTTCCAGATATTTATATTGTTCTCAAATCATAGATTAGATTAGTTGAGGGACGGGTATCCATAGATGGCGTCAGAGGTCACCATACACATCTGAAACCAACTCGCAGAATCAAGCTCGAACAGAGCCAGGCCCACCAGTGAAAAATTTCCCAAACTATTCAAGTCTTCAAAGAAAGGTTTCTCGCGAAAACAGATCCATTTTCCAAGAAGACCAAGACAGTCACATAGTAGTTGTTGCTTTATTTAGGAATCTTCCTCTTGATGTGGAGCTTGCATCCTTCGAGCCATCCGAATCATATTTTTGTTAAAGTGTAGGAGCTCGGAAGTCCATTTAGTTGGCTCGAGTGTCCGGGCGAAATTACAGCCCGGCTCATTTGCCCACTGATTTCGTGCTAGCACCCTGGTTTTTGTTTCCGGACCCAAAATGATCATTTTGTAAAGTTTTGCATATATCAGCTCTCTAAGAGAGAAACTGCCACCGCCGACCCAATCGTTTACCATCTCTTTACTAAAATGGCACGATATCCAGATGAGTGTGACCGGACTAATCTGTTCGGTACTTTGGTAATAGGTCCTTTTATTGACGACCAATAAAAATCGGTATTATATTTCTACAGGTTTCCTCCATAGTGTTTAACAACATCACTGCTTGCTGATATCAAAAATCGAATGATCTTCCAATCTTTTCATTTTTGCATATTTCAATTTTATTACACGTAAACTGGCAAAGCAATATTCGCTCCCCTTATTACAAGTTGTTGTTACTTGTAAGTCAATGCAACGTGCATATAGATTTCCTTAGTCATTATTAAAAGTATCTCAACATAACAAAAACAAGAACAACGAGCAATTTTCCAACCAAAGCGAAATTCTAATAAAAATACCACATAGAAAAATATCTTAGTGCACCAACCGGACTAATGAAAATGAAAACACTCTACTTAATTTAAGGAGGAACCTTGTCCAGCGACTGACTTCTCTGTATTGACTTGCCTATTTCCGTCGTCCCTTAACCGAATGGTGGCTCTGCTAAAGATTCAGTTAGTGAGTTAGGCTAAGAAACGTTTAGCATGCCCAGCGTATGTATGCAATTAAATCTTGGCAATACTTTGCAATTTGCAAACGAAACGACGACAATGACGACGACGATGATGATGATGGTGATGGCGATGAAGCGCGCACAATCATTTGCCGACCTTAATTAGCAAACTCTGAGTAGAGAGACCAGTCCACTCAGTCACTTCAGCAAAAGGGTCTAAAACTATTTATGCAGCAAGAGAAGTACGAGATGACTAGGAGAAAAAAAAGAAACTCTGGTATAAAAATTTCTTAGAAACCAATTTAGCGCCAACAATTGAGATATTATGAAATGCCGGTCGTCCTGCTAGTCTCAAGCAAGTAAGAAATTCCATTAGACAATCCGACTGACAGACAGACAGGCAGGCAATGATAAAAGTGCGTGCGGTCTAGACAGCAATTGCCTGAAGCATGAGGCTTTTTCTTGATCTTAAGCGGTCAGTAGACGCAGTAGATTATTGGGCAAATGTGTATAATGTACTCATATAAAAATGATTCCTTCATTGAATAAAAATAAAATAGCTATGCACATTTCACATTTTATTCTTTAATTCTCTTCTTTTTCTTCACATTGTTGCTAAAGTACCCTTTGCTATGAATGTCCCATAAACCCGGTTGTGAATGGTAGACATGGATGAAGTCGAATATAAATCTTTTGTCACCTGTGAAAAAAATAATAAATGACAAAACTATTCTAATATTATGATTTTGTTGGACCAACCCAATTATTGGGCAATAATATGGATCACTTTAAGTTACAAGCTTTTAATCTCATCAATTTTAATGCACGAAACTAGCAAATTTATTGGACAATAATATTATTGTACATCTATATGCCGCTTGAAGGCAAAGGCACTACAAATGCAAAATTTATTTTGACGCAAGAAGTCGCGCGTCTCTGTCTTATGTAAGAATATTTCTGGGTTGGGGCTCACTTAAATGTGTTGATCGTTTACAGCTCGACAATGACCAAAATACAACAACTCCAATAGCTTCAATAGCTCCAACAGCTCATCAAAAGTAACATCAAAAAGCAACAGAAGTGGAGGCTTTTAATATGGTTATAAAGTGGAGTGAGGCTTAGTTGCTGCCACATCATCATCGTCCTCATCATCATGTTGCAATGTCCACGCGTAATTACGCACGCAAAGTTTTTGGCGCTTCCTTTTCTGCATGGCAATTGGCATGTGACTTCACTTCATATGCCATTCCATTCCACTCCACTGTCACTACTCCTTCCCCTCGTTTGTTTAACCTATGAGTAACTAGGGTCTGATATTTGTTCTTAGTTCTTGGCTCTTGGCATTTACTCGTATTTGCCGACGCATTTAAATAAAGTGCCGCCCATAATAAGGTTGAGCGTAATAACTTCTTTTATTCGTTCGCATTTCGCAATCATTACATAGTTTGTTTTTATTTTTTGTATCTTATTGTTGTTGGTTATTATTGTTGGTGTTGTTGTTGCGGTTAATATTATTGCGTTTGTAATGTTCAAAATTTGCTGTTTTGTCGCTACTAATGAGCCAAAAGCATCTAATGAAGCGAAATAAAAATTGATGATGACATCTTCTATTTTTTTTTTTTGCTTGGTGTTATTTGATGACATTCCTATGTCGTCTTTTTGTGGCATGTGTTCACTTTTATTACACCAACAAACACAATTTGTGGTACATGTTTTAAGTTGTTTTTCCTCCCATTTTCCTCCTATTTAATGCTCCAAAGAATTGTGTTAAATTATGACACACTTAAATTGGTTTGACTGCCTAAATCTTTTATGTGTCAAAATAATATGATTCTCTTAGTAAATTAAGACTTAAATTTGAGTAGAGAGAAACAAGTTTTATAATCAAAGGAAGCAATAACCGACGAGACTCCGAGTACTTTAGATAGATATGTAAGTACACAATTGTTAGAAATAAGTGTTGCAAAAGTATTTACATATTTCAGACTTTTATAATGACATAACTAACATATAAGATAGTTCAATATATCATACAGCAATGAGAAAATTAAAGATACCTAAAGTTATCATTCCAAAATAAATTATCTTTTATTGTATAAAAATAAAAATGGATCGTAGAAATAGTAATATTTATGGCGTCGGAATTTGTTTAAAACAAATCAAAATCAGTAAGATTTACGTATAAAACTAGGGGGCCAGCCCCCTGCTCGCTTCGCTCACCAGCCCCCGTCATGTCCTTACTTTATATTTTATGGACATCATCATCACTGAAAAACTCTTTTATATAGGATGAAGAAGATCAGGATGGCCGAATGTAAGGGAGTGTGGCAACAGCGCGCGGTCTATACAGCCTGCATTGTAAGGAACTTTGGCAACAGGGCGTGGCAAGCAGCAATGAGAAGCAGAGAACCGAGCAGGTAAAAAGTCGTCAGTTAATCAACACAGTCGTCAGTGGATCGCAGAAGTCATCAGTTGGTCATCGTGTGCGTGCGGTTGATAAAGTTGAACGCTTCGCTCACCAACCCCCGTCATATCCTTACTTTATATTTTATGGGCATCACTGAAAAACTTTTTTTATATAATAGATGGAAATAAAAACAAATATTGAAAAGAATCATTTATAAAGACGACTTCATTCATTTTGAAATATGAATGTGTGTTTTCCTCTAAGCTTTATATGTAAATTTTGATCGGCTAATCTCTCGACAACTGACCAACAAATTATATCCAAAGCTATTCTATTTTTCAAGCTAGAATCAATTTTGCCATCTGCAATTATTTCCTGTTTTCAAACCTGAAGAAATGGCTCGGCGTTCAGAAATTTCTGTCGAGTAAAAAGCTCAACACTGAACCAAATGTCTATTTTGAGGACCTTGAGAAAATCTATTATTTGGAAGGGGTAAAAAATTGGAAAAAATATTAATAAATCAAAACCAATAAACAATACAATACAAACACCTCCTCAATAGATCAACATAAATAAAAAGTTAATAAAAAAAAAATATAATAAGAAATCACATACTTTTGGCTTCACTGAAGTTTTTATACCTTTCACACAAGTACTAGAAATACATTAACAAAGTGGCTTAATTTATGGATTTTTTTTTTTCTATAGTGCATTCCCAAAAACTTTCGACATAGTCTTGTTGGCCGACCAACAGAGTTTTTCTTTGGTCTCTGATGCATTGTGATGGATCAATGTAATAAGATTAACAAACTAACAAATAAATATTGATTTCTATAAGTATGAGTATATTAAATTAGGTGGTATAATAATTTCTTAGAATCGAAGCCCCACACAAAATGTCATGTTTCCTTTTTATAAACTTCAGTTACCCATCATAGATTTACTTATCTTAAGAAGAAGCAAGAATAAGACCTTCGAACAAGATAGAAAAATAATTTTATTTTTGTAATTTTCTTTTTATTTTTAAATTAATCTCCTTTCGATACATTTAGTCCATGATTTTTTCCAATTTTTCACCCCTTTCAAATAATAGGTTTTCTCAAGGTCCTCAAAATAGACATTTGGTTCAGTGTTGAGCTTTTTTACTCGACACAAATCTCTGAACGCCGAGCCATTTCTTCAGGTTTGCAAACAGGAAATAATTGCAGATGGCAAAATTTGGAGAATATGCATGATGGGGTAGCAGTTCGTGGCTTAGGTTATGGATTTTTTTCTATAGTGCATCCCCAAAAACTTTCGACATAGTCTTGTTGGCCGACCAACAGAGTTTTTCTTTGGTCTCTGATGTATTGTGATGGATCAATGTTTCGTCCATTGTCCAAATAAAATGTGATGCAACCACTCAATTAAGATGTCTACAGTATCAGCTACTTCCAATTTCCGATCGTCCAATATCATTACATCGACGATATAATAATAATAATGCTTGATGAGCACACGAAATACACCTTTCTCCATTACACAATTGATTGACAATCACAATAAGACCATGTAGTCAATATTAATGAGACTCTTCAACAGCAGTTTAGTGATGAACTAAACTACAAAAAAAAGAAGTTATAGATGCTACGAGCACAATCTCTTAGATTTTCTAAGGACTTATTGATCGCCCGTCGTATCCCCAACATATGTGTATTGACATTATCAGCCAGTTTGCAACGTTACAAACGTTTGATTTTTATAAATAACAAAAAAAAATTGGGGTATCAATATACTAACGTAATATGTTTCTCGTGACTTACTTATATTTTTTATTTATTGGTTATTTAAATAACGAATTTAATTAGACTCGATGAGCAAAGCTAAGCGCAACTTCATACAATGGAAAAGTAAATAGCTTGTTGTTTCCGGTGGATTATCCGAAAATATTGATATTCTTTTAATGTGGTCGCAACAAAATAAAATTCAGCCAAATCGGTCAAGTCATTCTTAAGATAACAGCTTTTTCATAATTATTTAAATTATTCATTTTTTCATCCTTTTCAACGCCCCTTTCCCCTTGGTGACGTAAGCGCGCAATGACAAAAATGCTTTTACAGGCAACGTACATTCCTCTATTTTCAGAATATACAAATTACTTGGCGCTACGACTCTTTAGTTATGAGATATATTAAAAGTGAGGCAAAAAGAAAAGAGTTTCAATGGAACGAAGTGTCACATTTTGACATGACTATGACACCCATTTGAAAAAAACGTTCGCAAGTTAAAATATCGATGAGTTATTATGATATTTGGTAACGGATTTTTTAACCGTTTTTGTTTTTTTTTTTTTTTCAGTAAAGTTGCCATTGACTTTATATTTTAATCTGTCAACTTATAAAACATATACATACACAATTTTTTCAACAATAAGATCAAACATAGCTGATACAAATTTTTCAATAAAGATTTTATATTTTGATCTATCAAACAAAATATATACAGATATAATAATTAAAAGGAAGGAAATATGGCTTTAAAAGACCATAAAAAATGGATTTACAAACACAAGGGAGGCTTTCGAAGAAAAACTTCCTTTCTTAACTTTGTCCAATTTACGCAAAGAAATACAAATATAAAAGCAAAAAATTGGTTTCAGATGGGATCGTGGCTGTGGCGGCAGCTACAAAGTAGCGAAAAAATTGTATTTAGATCGCGATATTTAAAAAATGCTGAAAGATGCGAAAGCATTTTACACAAGGCCATCGAGAAGTACACTCAGCAAAACTTGATTGCGGCACAATCTAAAATTAGCAATCACGAACGAAATTTAATAATCATTGAGAAAATCATATGATTTTCTTTTGTTTGTTTAGTTTCATTTATCTTTTTTTTTTTTTTTTTGTTCTTGTGTTTATATGACTTTATTGAAAACCACATTATATGTATGAGTAACCTGGTTCGGTGAGCAAAGGTAAGTGTTCCGGTCGCTTTAAACTAACCACATATTAATGTTTTTCCAATCGTGTTTCACGTAGACCCAAAAAAAAAGATCAACTGTTGTGCCCTATCAACACACAGATTACGTACTCGGACCAACAATTCGCCAGAAGTTGGAGCAACCTTCAAAATCTGTCTTCTATTTAGCATTGTGTACTTGGTTGTGGTTTTTGATTCATGGCAGCCATTAAGTCTCTTTGAGGACTACAGAAATCAACCTCATGTTTCGTAGAATTCCGGAATATAAAGCATATCATGAACATTAATCCATAAATCCAACGATCTCAAAAATTATCCACAGCTATGAGAAATAAATCCAAGCGGTACTAATTTCACTCCAAAGCTTGAATCGATATGCTAGGCAACAGAGGACAGATTAACTAGGAAAAACTAAATTTGTTTACTAAAAACAAAAAATGGAGAAAACACCCTTTGCCGAGAGAAACGTATACAAACAGACATCGGACTCATTAATCTCCACATAGATTATCTGAATTGAATTCCTCTTGCATTTGTACGATGGCACACTAGCGATGAGGGCATCCTCTGTGAAGGAACGACGAGAAGAGTCAAACGCTTGGCCTCTAAGCATATGCGTTACCCAAATATCATAGCCACTTTTGTGGATCAAGTGCTGCCCATTGTGGGTAGGTACGTTATTGTGTAGGAAATAGTGGACTCGCCCAAAAGGAGAAATTATGATGATTCAACCAAATTAAATGGGATTAAATATTGGTTATACATTCATTGTAGCCCGTATCAAAACATTGATATAAATCATTAAAGCAGGGAAAGACAATTTTACCGCTGATCTGATGCAATTCATACGAAGTGATGCCCAATGTGGAGAGGCGTTGGCGCTCTTGCAAAAGCTCGGATTGTGGATCAAGTCTGTTGTGTGTGGGTACGTAATTGTGAGGGTTTAATCAAGTCTTCATATAAATACATTGTCGCGGATATCAAAACATTTTTTTTGCAATTCATTAAAGCCAAATTTAAAGTTTAAATAAAAAATCAAAATTATGTGTGAATAGGGCATAATAAAAGACAAAAAAAGCAATATCAAAAAACTGTTTTTTAAGGTATATTGAAATCACTGGAATTTGACTATTGAACTTTATTCCACTTGAAAAAGAACTAAGAAGGGTAGCTTTTTCTAGAATTGTTTAACATTTTAAACTAATGGTACTAGGCGCGCGTTACTATGCTTCGACATTGGTTGGATAACCGATGGAAACGTTCAATCCACTTGTAATATGTAGTGATTCTTTTGTTTCCAATTCCGACTTTTCCGGTTTCAAAATCGGTTTAGCGGTTTCAAGATTCGTACATACAATACATATATCCAATTTTATATATCTATATCTATATCTATACATATTATAAAACAAAGTCGATTTTTTCCTTTAACCGCTTCAATCTTTAAAAATACGCAACCTATTTTGATGCGGTTTTTTTTAATAGATAGAGTGATTGAAGAGGAAGGTTTATATTTATAATATTTATAATAACATCCATTAAATAGTGCAGAAATACTGTTATTTTCACTATACATATACCTATATGCCTATCTTTAAAATTAATGTAGTAGGCATAGTGTTATAATTCACTACAATATTCCAGCTTCTCATTGTTTACACAGCAAAGTTTCGTCAAATGTGATTTTAGATTTTTTTTATTTAAGTCTGATTATTACTATCAAGAAATTAAAAAGTCATGTCTGGAAGACGTCGTCGTTCGAACATAGGTCGTAGTACAGTGAATGCCAAAAGAGTACGTTCAGCAAGAGATGAAGAATCGTCAACGGAACGTGAGGCTCGCCTCAGCCAGCTTCGGGATAGATATAGAGCACTCAAAAAATAGTATGACGCCGCAAAACTCGAGAACGGCTGGACCAATTTTGATGGTTTTTGGTTTTTTGTTGAACTCATGGAGTTACAGTAAGGTTCTTTGCTACATTTGGATCCGGTAGGTAGCGCTGTTGTCCAAATATAGATAGTTTTATGCCATTTTTAAATTTTTTTTTTATTTGGTGCAAAATATACTGAACCTATTTTTTTTAAAAGAACAAATGTTTCTTAAAGTTGCTTAGAATATTAAAATATATTGTAAATTATTAATTACATATTTTACAACAAAGCTTTTTATAAGAAACACCCAATTAACGCTTAGAGGGTGTAGCAACGCACGCCGGTTAACGCTAGTACTTGTATAAATAAATAGATTAAGTCGACCTGTGTCATCCTCTAGACTAAACAAAATAGTCAGTATAATTTCTTTTGTAATGCAGACGATTTCAAAAATTAAATGTGAACAAATTTCATTTTAAAAACATAAGAATCTATAGCTATGAGTCCTTAAGGTATCTTTCGACCTATATTTTGCTTATTTACTTTAATCTGATTTGAAGATAAAAACATACACTTAAGAATACGCAAATAGCGCTGGAATATCGCCATCAATTCGAGGAAATCTTCCAATTATGCAAACGTCACATTTGTCCCAATAACGCATACAGCTCAGAGATCATTCTACCAAGTTTGTTACCTCAGTCTAATCCTAAAAAGCTCTCAATGGCAAAGTTATATCAATATGGTGAAACCTCCAGAATCATTAAAAAATGGGCTAAGTACGAATCAGATTCGTAGATTGAGGTTTGTATGGAAGGGGTAGTGGTCCGATTTGACTGATTCGAACAAGTATACTGCGCCTATGTCGGAAACTTATAGTGTTTAAATTTCAGTTCAATAATCCAAAAAACAAAAAAGTTTTTCGAATAAGAACCTGAATTTTAATGGTGGGTATGGGTATGGGAGGTACCCCTGCTAATTACCCGATTTGGCTGATTCCAACAACAGAAAAAAAAACAAAAAGGTTTTTCTAATAAGAACCAGAATTTTAATGGGGGTTTGTATGGGAGGTACACTCCCTAGTGGTCCGATCAAACTGAAATTTCGGCAATATAAGTTTCTAATGTATAGTCATCAACCTTCAAAATTTCAAGTTCATGGGATTACTGGATCGTATAGCTGCCATACAAACCAAAATGTTTCTTGTATGGGGACCCCCTTTAATTTTTTTTTTTGATAATATTTTAGTTTTAGTATTTGTTGTTGGATAGAACTACACATTCTGTGAAAATTTGAACTCTCTAGCTATTGCGGTTTCTGAGGACTGACCTGAGGACTCACGGAAGGACGGACAACGAAGTCTCTGCAATAGGGTACCCTTTGGGTCCGGAACCCTAAGAAAGACACTGTAATCAGATTAGTACCTAGGTACTTTTGGGAAAGATATCCTTTCGACTGGCGACTTAAGCTATTGAGGACCCTGGGCGTCTTAAAATGTAAGAACCTTCAATTCAACCAACTCAATTTTGAAATATTTAATACAATTAAGCGATTACTTTTAGAATCTGAGTTTCACTACTATACAAAATAATGTATTTAATACTTTTTAGGTATGAAATATTTAACAATAAAGATTTTCAGATATAAGTACGAGTGTATGTACATTTTACAGTAAAATTTGTTTGCAAAATTGAATACTTTGGCATTATAAAATTTTGAAATCATAATGTAAACACCATTCGTGTCAGATTGCGACTAATAAGTTTCTTGTTAAAGTTTCGTTTCGAGGAGACATAAAACCAATTGGTTTATTATGTTTCGCTTTAAATTTATTTCAGCAATAAAAATAAAACTAAAGATAAACATAAAAACTATATGAAATTCAATCCACATCAAGTTCGTTGCTTAAATCTTTCGTTGGAAACTTAGGAAACTACAATTTCAAAAACCATGTTTGTGCATGAAAGTAGCTAAATCAGTAGCAGCAATAACAGCATCAGCAACAATAACAATTTTCCCTTGCACCTTATTTGTGACTGTCACCCACTTCCAACTTTTCTCCACTCTCCCTTGTGGAATGAATGAATCATAAAACAATTGCAATAACAGCAAAACAACACGTACAAAAAAATGGAAAATAAAAAAAAAAGAAAAGATTTGCGAAAAAGGCAACTTCAATGCAGCAAATGCAGCAGCAGTAAAAACTGCACCAAACAATAATTTTTTTTTTTTCCTGTGAAAATGGAAAAGAAAGTTTTACAACTGCATGCAATGCCAACAACTAATACAGCAACAACAAAAACAACAACAGTAAACATTAACAACAAAAAAGGGGAAAAATAACAATTAGGGAAAATGTCTCCGTCGTCGTCATCGTCATCGTCATCATCTTGTCTTTCTCAAAGTTTTGTTGGCAAAAGTGACGCTCGCATAAAAATAAAATCTGCACAATCAGACTCAACTTTACTAGGTAAACTCAACTCAACTCATCTGATCTGAAAGCACCATAAGATATACAAAAAACAACAAAATACGCAATAATAACAATAGCTGACATCTCTTCTATATCTCGGAACAAAAGAAAAAGTCAAGTAAAACATTAATCTTGTCGCTTGTAGTAGGTTGCTACTAGCAAAATGTAGGAACAAAGAATTAATAAAAATGTTTAGTTTATTGCCTGAAAAACGTTTTATTGGGTTTTTCGGTTTTGGGAACTAAAATAACATACATCTTCTTCTTTTTTTTTTTTTGTTCTTAATGTTCTTTTGTTGTTGTTATGAATTTGTAATTAATAATTTATTATATTTATTTCTTAACCCAGAGGCCCTTAAACAGTTAGAAGTCTCATTTTTTTTTCGTTGAATCATTCATTCTTGTTGTCGTATTTAATTGCTAAATTGCATTTGATGTTGCAGTTTCACAGTAAAACTAAACATTAAAGACAAAGAAAGTACTTAGTATTTTCCCCCAAAGAAGAAGGTTTTTAAACAACTATGGTTAGATATACATACTTACCTATAGAAGCCTCTTTCAAATATAGTTAAGTAAAGCGAAAATAAATAGTAAGTTCTGAATAAAATTTTAAGTATGGATAAATCATACAATACTACATAAATAAGAGGAAATCTTGTTATATTGTATGGGCCCAGATCATATTTACTTCCCCCTAATTTTAAAATAATATTGTTATAGAGATTGGACAATAAGTATAAAATTTTCCAAAATAATTATATTTAGTTTTGATATTATTAGCTTACCTAGAAGCCATTAATCATACAATTTAAACACTGTGAAGTGATCAATCCACTGTAGATATTATCATTATCCTAATTATCTTCTGTGAGCTGTAGGGAGATCCAAAGCACATTAGAGTTTCTTAAAATCGAGACCTTCATGGACTTGGTGTACCAGGTCTTCCAGGGCATCTACAAAGTAACTATGGTATTGATGTACAGCTTGGCCTCATTCTGTGCGCTTGCAAATTTTGCAAATTCGAAGAAGTTTAAGCTACTCTGTAATACTTGGGATAAACACATGAATCCTCCGTGGCTCTGCATTAATTCAGCGGTGTTGCTAAATGTCTCTAATCTATATACAAGTATATATTGTACCACTCATCACCCGATGGCACAGTTTGGCTATGGTCGCCGCAACTGAGTTCGGAGCCGAATAAATCAGAATTTATTTTCTTTCCAAATCTAACAATTTTCGTCAAGGTCTCCACAGATTTGAAAAAAAAATCCCAGAATTTTTTTGGGTGGCGGTGTTTGTTTTTATGGCAAACTGATATAATCTCATTCCAAGTTGTAAGATTCTACTTTGGTTAATGTAAGGATATAAGTACAAATTGATTTTGGTACTTTCATTACAAAAAATAGACGGTATTGGCTTTTGTATCTTAATCTTGGTAGACTTACTACTCTAATGGATTTATTTATTTATTTATTAGAACTAAGATTGTAATTATAAATTATAACCTAGTATTTATTATGAGCAATAGCGACAGAGGTCTTCAGCTCAGGGGAAAGTTAAGAAGGAAAGGAGCAAATTAGAAAAGTGCAGGACCAGACTTGCCTTGAGCGGGAATCGAACCCTTGACTCTTGGGATGTCAGCCAGCGCACTAACCTCTGGGCCAACGAGCCAGTCTACTCTAATGGATTAAAAATTGCAATTTAAGAACGTGGAGCTCATCTCAAATACTATAAAGATGTAAGTATGTGTGAGAGCATTGAATACAATTTTAAGAAAATTCCTTTCTTTCGTCTAAAATGAAACCTTGGCTTTGTATCTAATATCATTATTTCATTATTATTATTATGTTATTATGGTTACTTTTATACTTAGTTGAATGACAGTAAGCCTAACAACAATAAGAAGAACAACAATAGTTCTTACACATAATTAACGTTGCATTAATTTGTTTAATAATTTTTCATTGTGATTGAGACATGAAATTGAGTAATTTTTATTTTTTTCTTAGAGTTTTTCTTTCTAAAACTAAGTATTGTTGGGAACTGTTTCTTATTTTTGTTTTTTTCTTTTCTTTTCTAGAAACATCACTCCTTTATCTTCTACAAATACTACTTACTTCTATGGAGCAAGAGACAAAGGAAGGGAAAAAAGGAAAAGAAAGGAAAAAAAAGTGAAGATAAACTGCATTTGCCGCTACTGCAATTATTTCTACATTAGATTTTGCATTAGAGCCAAAAAGAGATTAACACGAAATTGCAAACAGAGAAACAAGGCGCAAGTCACGGAGTCATAGAGAACTGGAGAAACAAAGATCTATAGAGTGACAGAGCAGTCCAGAGCAGAAGTAGAAGTGTTTTGTTGGCCGAGAAACCAAATGAAAAAATAAAAAGTTAAATAAAACGAAAAGAAAAAGTTGTTAACATTAATTGGTCTGATCAAAGTTTGAATACACTTCACACAATAAGTATATTAGTTAAAATAAAAAGTTAAAAACCACAAACAACAAAAGGCATGTCAAATGTTTCCTAGAACCCGGTAGAGGTTATCCTGGAAGTTGGAACAGGATATCTCACAAGCCATTGTATCATAAAGAAATTTGGTTTCTTAAACTAAGAAAGTAATGCCGTTTTTCTGATTAAAATGTTGAGAAACATAAGTATAAATTTCCGGGTAATTTCATTCTAGGGGCAGCAACAATGCCTCCATAAACCTAATAGAGAGAGTAAATTCATTGAAATCTTCAATTTCTAATATTATCATAATCAAGTACAATATTTCTCTGGAGTTCGCGGTCCCCTCATGGTGTGGGTAGGAAGGAATCCCTTCGAAACCTCCCTCCCCTTCCCCATAGCGTTATACCTATTCCGGAACCGTTTTATATATTACTTCAGAGTAGGCGCCCAATCAATTTTAATAAAATAAATTTATAACTTTATATCAAGTTATGATGAGACTTCAATTTTTAAACATCTGTTTTAATGATGGTAGTTAAATGAAATGTTTTAAATGAGTCCAAAAGAGGAGAAATAAGTTTTCATTCGAAGACCATAGTAATATCAGTGGGTGGTGTAAATTTTACTGTTATATCTCAAAAATCTGTGGGGTAGGTGCAAACCTATGAATATAATTATCTTAAGTAAACCAAAAAAAGACTACACCAAGTCTTATATCTCTATCTCCATTGCTGGAAGACTTGTTTGCATTCTAAGGCTATGGATCTTTTTTTCTAGGGGATTGAAATAATTTGCGGAATATGTGCAAAATTTTTAAAATATAAACAGGAACATTTTTTAAAAATCTAAATAGAAACGAACAGACCGTGTATATTCTTATAAAATCTTCGAGTCTGGGCGAGATTTAGTATGACCCTCATCTGTTTAAAATTTATGAAACTTAGATGCAAATGTAGAAGGTTTAATAAAAAATGTTTTACTTATGACAGAAAACTGAGTGTTCTTCAATTCCTCCTCTTTTTCAATGAACAGGACGCTTTGATAATGCAATGTGTTGAATGTTATTTACGACCTCTGATAAAAAATACAATATATCAATGGATCCTTTATTTTGTTCATTGATTGATTCTTAAACTTGCCTATGGGCTTATTTAGTGTTGATTCATCAATTTGACATTTGCTTCAATTAAATCATCATTCTATGTTTCCAATTTAAACCTTACAAACACCACATAAATTTTATAATACCTTGATACTTGCTTAGCATTGTGATGTAGTGTATATAAAAAGATTAGACTAAAACCTTACAACAAAATTATTTTTTTATTATTATTGTAAGCCTTGTTGTTGTACAAAAATTGCATGTTGCTGTTGTTGTTCTTCTTGTTGTTGTTGTTGTTGTTGTTTTTGGTGTTGCTTGTAGTAGTTACGGTTAATGTCAGTTTAAGTGTTGGTAAAATTACATGCGAAAGCTCGCGTTCTTTACGATCAAAATAACAATAATTACAATTAAATCCTACTAATAACTTCTTTGAATGAGTGAGTAAATGCATGTAGTACTATACTACTAAAGATAGAGAGTAGAGTTCAAATATTATTGTACAAGAATTTTGGATTATTAAGAAATATATATAAGTAATGACTTAAAATTCTATTAAAACTCAAGTAAAAGAGTGACAAGATTTTCTCATGGTTTAGTACAATAATAATAAAAATCGAATTGAAATCCATGGCAGCTAATGCTTCTAATACTAAGTAGTATAAGAATTTATTTTATTATTCTACTTTTTAATAATAATAATAATAATAATAATAAAAATCATCTATCTATGTGTACATTTTCGTCGTATATCAAATAATTTATGTTTCAATGAATGAATGATTAACAAAGGGAATAAAAGAAGTTGAATTGCACTATGAAGTCACTAAAAAAGCAAAGCAAAGTTGTTGCCCATAAAAAGTCAATGCGGTCTTTCGGTAGTTTGATTTTTTTTTTTTGTAAGACTCTTGACTATTTTTTTCTAATGTCGCAAACAATAAAAAATGTATATATTTTTACAAAAAATTGCCAACATAAAGATGTTGCTTTTATACTTACAATTGTGTGGTAGCTACGTGCTACTTTTTCATGTGCACCATGCCACAAATCCCACTTTACTGCCCCAGAAGACAGCGTCAAGTGCCAATGGCAGCACACAAAAAAAATCTACACAAAAAGGCAGCATGACAGAAGCCAAATAAACTACAAAACTGCAACAACAAGAACCAAAAAAAGGAGTAAAAAATTGAGGCCTAAAAGCAACAATTTACAAGCCCAGTTAGTTCATCGCTTTGGTATCGTCGTCGTCGTCTTGGACTTGTTAACATGTGTGCAACATACTACATATTTCCACTTAAGCCACCAAGTTAAGTCGGCTTAGGTTGTCTTAAGTAGACTCGACTCAACTCGACTCGAGTCGAATTCAATCGATGCGACAACTAAGTTTAGAACAAAATATTACACAAAAAAACCTAAACCACACAAAAAAAAAAAACAAATAAAAAACTTTAACAACTTTTGACAAATTCGTTATTTTATGTTGTTGTCTTGACTTGATATAGTTTTTTATCTTTTGTGTTATGGTTGTTAATAATTTTTACTAACAACCGATTTGCCAAAAGTAAGTACTTGAAGACCAACTACCCAGCTACAGAAAAAATTGGTATCTGAAAAGTACGATTAAGAAAGCGAGCTACCAACCAACTCATGTAGATGCTTCTGCTCTTATGTACGACGGGCATTCCATAGTTCAAGTAAAAATATGTTCTACTGAAGAACCTTAAACTTGTTCAGTTGATGGACACAAAATTTTTATTTTTTTTTGGTTATCAAAATTGAATGAATTGAAGTTTCCATATTACCTGAACATCCCTAAGCCATTTGTACATTTTGGGGGAAGGTAAAATTTTAATGCCACTTTACCTTATTACCTCACATGTGTCTACAACACGAATGCCAAACCTTTCTTTACATTTCACAATTTTATGATTTATCCTAAGATCTTCAAATTTACGTGGTTGGTGAATATGAGGCAAACACTTATACGTGTGCGTCTGGTGAAAAGAAAACTTCATGCAAAATTCCAGCTCTCTAGCTCAAAAACTAAGGGATTACTTAGCATGCATACAGAAGGACAGACTCGCATCCTCGAAGAGTCTTCGATGTCTCTTCTGTCTGTTATAAATTTCATGATAAACTTATAATACCATTCAGTAAATTCAGCGAAAAGTTCAACGTTTTTTGAGATGCCTAGGATGCTGTCTTTGCCTTTTTATCCAAAAATGATTGCCATATTAGGTGGGAGATACTATCACGTGTTTGGTCCGCTCAAGGTGTTTCCTCTCTTTCTTTACATGGAAAAAGAAGTTCAGAAACAACAAGAAAGTCCTAATTTTTAAAAATAACATTTTCTTACTACATAATTTAAACATGTTAATTCCCTTCTTTGCCTTGTTGTTTGTAAATCATAGAATAGTTAATTGGAGACCCCATGATTAGTGTTAAGGAGAGAACAAAAAAGAATCCATTTAGCCATGTCATTTGATTTATCCTTTTTCCAGTTATTATTGTCAAATACAACTGGTCTGCTAAATTCAGACTCATCCGATAATTGTAAGAGGTAGTTCCCATATAAAATTCATTTTAAATTCACTTAGTTTCAACCAATTTGCTTGAAAACAATGCAAAATTCGTTAAACCGAAATTAATGATTTGACCTGTTTTTGTAACAATTTGTTTACTGAATGACCCTCGTATGTAACTTTGTATATTGTCATTGTTACTGTTGTTATATTCCATGTAGTTTGTTGCTGCACATCTGGTCAAAACTCCTCCCGTGTCAGCTCCAATCTTTTTTTTTTGTTTTTCTCATAAGTATTTTTCTCATTATTAATTAATATTTGTATGCCTTTTGGGCGCCAGGCCTTTTCAGCACTCCATCGTTTCGGCCGATCGTTCTGCCTGCCTCATTTTGTTGTTATGGAATGTTGTTAATAACGGTAAACTCCTTTACGAGGCAGTTGTAATTATGTGGAATGACGTAAGAGCAGCAACAGCAGCATTGAAAAAATATAAAAAAAAAAAATTATTAATGTTTCCCATGTTTGTGTGCGCTCTTTTGGTGGCATTAATCAATTGATCAAATGAATGAGCAATTAAAATATGTTTAGAATAGAGTAGAAGAAAGCAATTCTACAAGTTACATACTTCAGAGAAAATTCAAGATCAAAGAAGAAACTGAGTAGTGAGCGCTAAATCAATCAAATCAAATGAAAAACTAAACCCACTTTTTTCAATCAACGCACAACAACAAAAGGCGCAGTCACGTTGATGGATAATTTGTTGCCCTCAAATGCATCGTTGATGAAAAATAAATAGATACAAAATCCGGGGAAAAATAACAAGGTTTCATTGTCAACTTGTTGAAGAACTGCAACAGACGCATATTCATTGCCTATTAACCCAATTGGCAAAGTACCTATAGTGTCTGCTGCTCGAAGCATGTCTGGCATAGTATCTATTGTGTCTTTAGTAGTGTGTTGTTGCATGCTACCACTACTGAGGTTATTAAAGTGACAACTGTACTACAATAGAAAATATTTGAGTGAGTTACATTTGACAGTCAAAAGTTGAAATTTCAACTCGAAATGGTTAAAAGAAAACAGAAGAAATTTTCTCTGGCAATTTTTACACTTTTTGAATATTTTACCCCAGATTACCCATAAGAACATTGCAAGCGATTCTTCTCCATTACTGAAAATTGTATCAAAAGTCTTAAAATAAAATTTCTACAGTAGATAAGTAATTACTAACTGTCAACCCTCCTCTGCTTTACCCTTCCATTAATGAACATTTTTAGTTTTTGGACATTTTTATTTATATTTAACATATTTCCTTTCCATCATCAACCATATAAGTATCTTTCATCTTTCAACTAAATTCATATGGTTGCAAGTCTTTCTCTTTGTAACAACTTCCAGCATCATTTTAATTTTAAATGCCACTTAATCAACATTTACAACTGGCAAATCCGCCTAAATTTCCCGACCAAGCAATAACTCAATTTGGCTGTGACATTTAACCATTTTCATTCATTCACAAATTGAGTGAAAATTTCACCAAAATCAAAACACGAAAAAAAAAACGTTAACAACAATTTAATTTGCCACAAGCGCCGGAACTTGTCAACAGTTTTACGCCAATTCAAAGAGCAAAACTCTTGTAAGATCCACAAAGATACAAAACAAACAACTTCCGTTTCCACTGGTCAAAAAGCTATTTATCAAACAACTGTCGATTAATCGGTTGGAATGGAAATGAGATTAAAAACAACTAAATCGAAATGCAATCAATTTAAATTTTGATACACAAAGTCTTTTGATATAGAAATGGGAAAAAAAGGCTAATTTTAATACTCATTCAGAGGCCATAATTATGGCAACAATTTACCTATACGAGTAAATCAATGACCATTGCCCATTGGTTGGTTATATTGTAATTAACACGAAATTATTGCATGCAACATTTGCATCTGCATCTGCACATGCAACAATGACAATAAATGATCATGGTATGTGAGTTGAATCTTTAATTATGTCTTGCAATTTGCATAACTATTAATTAATGTAGGAAAATAAGTGAAAAACCATGAAAATGAAAACAAAAAAAACAAAACAAAAACTAACCTCAATGTGGCATGCCGCACGACAATTGAAATGCTTGCGGCTTTTACAAAAACAAACATTCGAGCATTTTATTTTTCAATTTTCCCTACCTACCTTTCTTCCTTCCTTCCTTCCTTCCTTGCATTAATACAAAACTATTAGAAATGGTGCAAGAATTCAATGCGAACATGTTGCATGCCAGCTGCCATTGCCGCCAGCAACATTTAATATGCGTATGTATGTGTGTTAATGCAACAATGTTGCAAAATCACCAATGAACGCACTCACTCAATGGTCATTGAATGCAATGATAAGAAATACATAATTGAAAAGATTGAGGGGTATTAGAGCCCATTTTCCATTTGAATGTGTTCTGCAGATGCCACTGCAAATTCTATTCTATAATCATGGGCGTAGAATAAACCATGAAGGATACATCATTGGTCATTTCAGTATTAATATTTTTGGTATTTACACATTTTCTCTCTCATTCTTATTCAATTGGGAAAAAAAGATTACTTGCCTTTCATTACTTAAATATAGTACCCTTGAAGGAGTGAGTACCTCTGAATAATGAATGTTAGAGAACTTTACCTAATAAATGGTTTAAAGCATTTAAGTCACTAATGTATGCCTTTGATATAAAAGCAAATTCCGCTCATCTTCAACTTCTTAAACATTGGAATCGGAGGGCAAAAAAAGCAAAGGGTTTAGGCTTTGAATAATGAAATTGTTGAATTCTTAGCTACTTATTATCTTCAAATCATATTCAAATCATAATGAAGTCTGACTTATTGTTCTTTGATTTAATTTTTCTTATCTAATTAAACCAAATCTCACATGCCTTTGCTTCCCAATTTTTCTATACACCATATATGGGGTACAGTGTCAAACGCATTAAAATAATTTGCATTATTATGAAATCTCTGCGTTTGATAACAGATGCGCTTTGGTAATACCCTAATTCAATTTACACCGATACCAAAACGTTTCCTTTATTGGAGACTCCACAAACTTCCACAGCAGCAGATACAACGACCGACTAATGCTTCATCTAAACCCCCTAGCGAATGCTCTTCCTGTAAATGCAACTAGCCTCAAGAATCCGAGAATGAATTAAATAAATTATTGTTGTAATTAATTTGAGAATTACGAAAATTCGTTTGTCACTACTCACAAAATAACAATTAAAACCTCTCGAAACGGTGATTATTGTTAATAAAATAAATATTGTACATTACATATTGATTCGGTTGGTCTGATTTTTGGATATAAAGTAGTATACACAATGTCAAGAAACAAGCTTTGATCTTATCAAAATTGTAACACATTTTCTTAAGCTGGTCTTTGACTATAAATAAATAAATGAATGAAAAAGAAGGCTATGGAAAAACAAAACAAAAGGAATCCCAACTTAGGACTTCCTTTTCCAAATATCAGGGAACTCTGATTTCGACATATACAATACATTAGGTATGACAATAAAATATAACAAATTTAACTCTATAACTCAATAAAGTATAGACAAGTATAAATAACTTCTAGTTTTAACTTTAGGTTAGCATTATATAAATAAATAAATAACTTACCTAGTAGCAGACAAATGAAGAAACTAGGCGCAATCGAGAATTTTTGTCTTTGCGTACACATCTTATGGGATCTCCAACAAACAGATGTATACCATTTTGAGGCTCGTGCCAAAGTCATCGGATAGGTCCCTCACTCAATGTAAAAAAGCTCACCACGTGAACTAAGTACAAATTCTATTACATAATTAATTGATTTTCTAGCAACTTATAATTTTACTAGACTGCACTCACAATTTTCGTTTTAGTATAAAGTTTTAATTATTAAAATTCCATTTTTCGGGATTTCTGTACAGTGAAAGTGTTAATGACGTCATCAAAGTTTAAATGGAATGTTTAATGAATAGAAAGCTAAATAAGTTGCGTAATCTTTCATGTACCACAGAATTTCTAAAATTGATAAAAACTCAATTTTAATTTTGAAAGTAATCGCTAGCCGTAGTCACAAGGATGGTTGCAAATATGTAACAGAAATGTAGTGCACACTTCAAGAAAACTTGATTTTTATGATTAATAAATCAGCAAGTTCGTCTTAGAAAGATGACTCTTCTAATTCGTGTCTAAAAGTGGATCAAAAACTGACAATATCTTTGCCAAGTCAAGAAATACTAAAGCCTTTTACAATAAATCGGTGTCATTTAAATTTCGGATACACTTTTGAATATGATTATTTTTCAAAACGTTTCAGGATCTTGGAGATGTTTATCCTCACAAATTTCATTATAATGACGTTTCACACTCCTCATATACAATATTTCAAAGACCGATAGTTTTAGACTTAAGAGCTTTAGAGGTCTCGTTGACGCGTTCAACTATTAATACGTATATTTTTTGTTTAGTTTGTGTGTTCTTCAGTAGGCCCTCAGGTTGGGGGCTCGTGGCATTTTACCGTTATGCTACCCTATTGTCTCTTCACACTAGTGTAGAAGGTTATAGTACATGTAATATAGGAATATTTACCGACTTGGAATATCAACTTCTGGTTGAGTACTTGGCAAGCTAAATTCTATATATTAGGCTAAGATATTTAACTTGAAATTTTTTTACTATAAAATTTACATTTCTACATATATCTAAAAGGAGTTGAAGAATGAAAACCAATAAATACAGTTTTGCATATCAAATGCCTCACATCTAACTCATTTTGAAAATAAACCTGCGAAGGCAAATCAATCGAATCAATTCGTTTCTATAAATAAAATGTAATCGGATTAAAAAGTTTCAATCTTAACTCTGACTTCAACTTTTGAAGAATTTTCTTATAAAATTGTAATTTAGGAAAGACTACGAAAGTAGATAGAAAGTTTATCAAAATAATGAATTATTTCTTTATAAAATAAAAATTGAAGAAATATCAACAAAAGCATAGCAGTTAAAAAGTGAATCTTAGGAAAATAAACAAATATTTTCTTCTCCAGAAACAAGTAAACGCAATTAAAACTTTCAATTTCAGAGATATAGAAAGAGAGATATACCTAGGCAAAAAGAAATTGGAAAGAAGGAGGGAGATCATAATCAGCGTTTAAGTAAATAAAAGTGAATTAAATGAAAATCTAGTTGGGGAAAAAAAATTGTGTTTCTTTAAGATGAAAAGAAACGCACACGAAATGATTTAAAAGAACTTTCTACTTTGGGAACAAGCAGATAAATGGACGACAGTCAGATGGATGGATAGATGGACGGACGAATGGATGGATGAACAACTTAAGATGACAAACACTTGCCGAGCTCAAACACTCAAAACAAACTCTTGGGAATACATGCTTAGCAGCAACAACAGCAATGAATGGAAGAATGGCTAACTGAGTTTGGTCAAAAGACAAATAAAGAAAAGAGGGAGAGTCTGCGAAATAAGAAAGAAAAAAGAAAATTGTCAACTTAAGTAAAGTAAAAGTTGCATGCGTTTGTGGCAAGTTTAAAGGGGCTTTGCTGTTGTTTCTGTGTTTTCTGAACTTGTGGCTTAAACTACACTCACACTCTCATCTCTCACTCTTTCTTTCTTTCTTTCCTTCTCTTTCTTTCTAATGATAACGCATTTTTTTACTGTTTTTGGAACAATTTCTAATTTTGCTCCATCAAGACTTGTCGATCCAATCCGAACCAATCCAATTCGTTCCGATGTGTGTGTTTCTGTTGCACAAACGGAGGCAATATTGACGCCGAAAAAAGTCAAAACCAGCTAACGTGACAAATGCGCATTTGCTTTTGGACAATATACTACAATATATAGTAGACATTTTGTCCTAATTACAAATACAAACTGAAATCGGACTAAGCCGACAACAACAAAACCAAGATGATGACTATGATGATGATGATGATGATGATGATGAAGAGGCAAGGAGACAAGGAGGCAACTTCTAGTGGCATTAAGTAGCGGTGTATATCGCTTGGCAAGACCAGATTGCGACAACGTCGACGACGACGACGCATGCGCAACATCACTTTCCCATTTAATCTCGTTTACTTTGGTGCATTGCAACTTGCAACTAACGCAGTCTATGTTGTCTACTGCTGCTGCTGTTACCGCTTCCATCTTCTGCTGTTGTTGTAATGTTGTTTGTTGCTGTGCAATTTGTCGCGTTGCGCGTTTTTCTAAAGCATAAAAATCGAAAGCCGATTTTCTTGTCAATATTTTGTTTGATATCCATTGACGACAACTTTTTACTGACGCGCTCGTTGTCACGATGTTGCAAAATGAGAGCGAAAGCTGCTCTTGCCATGGTAATATGGATGCATGGAAATGTGATTTGCCTAACATGCACCTCCTCCACCTGCTTCCAACATCATATATATGTATATACACACCTGTCTGCCACACATATACAAGTATAGTACATACATAGATGCCATTTGGTAGACGATGGCACATGCGGAAAATATGCAAATTAGTTGCGCTGAGCCGCATCGCATCGCGTTGCACATAAATGCGTTCATTGGTTCAGTTGAACGTTGCACTCATTCACTTTGCTTGCTTTATGCCTTCGGGGTTTTATTTTTTGCAACGACCGATTTTTTTCAGATTTTTTTTCTTTTTTTTTTTTGTGTTTTTCTCCATTGCAAGTGTTCATTAAGTTGACCACAATCGATCGTTTCGAAGTGATGGAGGTGGTCCAATGTAGACATCATCATCGTCATCATCATCATTAACATCAGCATCAGTGTCTGTTGTGAATATCGAACGCTAGAGAGCGACGACAATCGAAAGTGGTTCGAAAATGAAAGTTGTAGAATTTCACGCATGAAAGTGTAAGTTGCAAGAGTTGATGTAAGGCATAAAATATGATCTGGATAATGGATCCATTACCAGGAAATTATGAAAAAAACGTATACTATTAATTAAAAGATTCATAAATTATCCTAAAATCAATTTAAAGCAATCGAAACTTTCTCATACTTCATACAACTTCAGATTGTGTATTAGTTCTGCTTAAATCTACGATCTTTTAGAAATGAAAATACTCGTAGTTTTCCAAATGCAATAAGTGCTCGCTCGTATGTTTAGATAAAAACATTATTTTTTATTTTTCGATTTCTAATCTCAAATATATGGGTGGTTTAAATGTAAAATCTGTTTTTTAAGACCAATTTTTAATGAAGGGTTACATACTATATAAGTTTTCAAAAAAATTGTGATTCCACACTTTATTGCTGCGCCAAATATAATGAACACTTTGTAATAGAATCTATGGGTTCCCAAACGTATGCTTAATACAATATAATCTATGCTTCATATTGTTATTGGAGCGACGAGCTCCTTCAACTAAAAAAAACAACATTACGGAATTTTTTAAAATATCTTTTTTATTGTACTGCCAATTTCACTAAACTTTATCCTTGCTTCAAATGTTTTCTTCTCTTTTCTGTGTGACCACAAAAATATCCATATTCAAGCCACAATTGTAAGCTTAAAATTCAGTCGAATTGCGTGAAACTTGGTTGTATTCTTAACATAAGATGTCTGCTAAAGGGTGGGCCATCATTCATTAGATCATTAAATGGACAAAAGTTAATTTTTTTCTTCCAAATAAGTAAGAAATCATTTTCATTCAAATTATAAAAACCTTCCGAAAATGTCGAATCCTCTTGACGTTCACATGTCAATTAACACTCACAACAAATCACATAAAAAAGCTACATTACTTAACCCTCCTATGAGTCAGAAGGTCCATGTGGACTTTTTTCATTTTCAAACTGAAATTACTCCTTGATGGTTCATGGGAAGTATACCCGACTCCCACATGTGTTCCAAGGAAATTTTATGTAGAATCGTTTAAAAAAGTTTAAGGCGATCCGACCAATAGTTCAGATTTTATTGGGATTCAAAGGTGATTAGTACGGGAACGAATGAGAAGGTCCCTGGGGTCCTTTTTCATTTTCAAACTGAAATTATTCCTTGTTTTTATTGGGATTCAAAGGTGATTAGTTTTTTGGCTTGTTTTTAATTGTTTTATTGTTTGAACACATTTCAAACGAGTTCTTTGAATTTACCCTTACTTTTTGTTACCTGCGCATACTCTTCCTTATAAGTGCTTACTTTCTAAAAATCATTATACATTTATAATTAGTATACGATAATAGCACAAAACAAAAAATTTTAAAATAACTGGCGTTTTCATACAAAATTACAAATAGAAATAAGGTCCCTGTGGCCTTGCACCTCGTATAAGGGCAACGGATGTCTCACTAATCGGAGGGTTAATCCCGGGAGTCGAATACAACAGAAAAACAAGTAGATTTCAGTACATTTACACCTGAAACCATTGTCGATTCATTTATTTACTTATAGGACCTAACAAGTTCTGTTTTTATGGCTTGTATTACTCAATTTCTCTCTATCGATAAGAATCTTGAATGCAACGCCTACACAGATGAATTGTATCTTTTTAAATTTGTAGAATAATTGACAATTATCATTCCGAAACACATAATTTGGATGCATTAAGGTGCACCTTCTCTGATGAGGTCATAACAATCATGAAACCTACTCAGTAATTAACTGGAAATACAAATCTCCCTCAATCAGTGTGAGTTCTTTTAAAGTATCTGCATTATTAGGAATCCAATATATCTTCCGAATTAATGTAAATCCATAATCCAAAATAATTGGCATTTTGGAGATTCCATTACTTGGAATCATGGTTTTTAATTTCATTTATCAAATTTTCAATAATTTGAATTTATTGGAAATCTTTCATTATAAAATTAAAAATGTTAAGTACAACAAAATTGTTTAATAAATAATTTCAACCAAAAATTGGTTAATAAATTACGACGGGACATAAAAATAACGATATAGAAACGATGGATACATGCAGGATGGTTTAATTAATGAATTGTGTTTAAATATCTCACTTTAAGCTTATTAAATTAAATGTCAAGGCACCTTTACTTTTGGCCACTACTTTGCAATCATATGTGACTAGTCATCAGTAATTTCGGTAATCTTTGCAGCTTCTGCAAACACATCTGGTATCTCCCCTTCCTCTGAGCGTTCAATAATTTTGTAACGTTCCGCCGCAGTCAAACACTGAGTTGCAATCTCACGTGCTTTGGCACGGGTATCATCTGGCAACTGACAAAGGCCATTAAGCAATTCCATTATGTCGGTGTCGAAGATTTTCTTTGCAATATCTTCACCAGCATTGATCATATTGAGTATTATAACGACACCACGATGTTGTACTGCAGGACTTGGGTTAGCGACAAGAGTGTGTAAAATATCTAGCCATTTTTCTACTTCTAAAATTTTCTCACAACACTTTTTCGAAACTGATGTTAGCATTGCCAATGCGCCAGCACATGCCATAGCGGTCTCTTCATCTTCTTCTTCAGTGAGTAATGCCAAAAATTTAACGCGATCATTGGCTCCCTCGAACATTTTAACAATATCTTCAGACATAATCAAATTACAAATGCATTGTGCAGCAGCACGAGTTAACAAGAGATGATCCTCCATGAGATAAACCTCAATACGTGACATGCCCTGTTCCTTAATTATGCGTTGCCTTACACTCTCATTCATGGCGGCCAAATTTGTAAGTGCCATAAGTGCCTCGAAATTCTCAAGCGCTGTGCAATCCTGTGCCAGCAAATTCAACAGTGGACGTATGACATCCAAGCTACGTTGACCAGTGAAAGCAACCTCTGGATTAATTGTGATTCCAATACGTGAGAGTGCCTGACTAGCATGTCGTTTGCCCTTTTCGGTGCCCTCAAGTGCAAGACGCAACAAAGCTTTAACACCACCATCTTGCACTACTTTACCACGCAATTCCTGTAAGCCACAAACAGCATTCAGCACACGAGCGATTAACTCCTGTGAGTTATGACTTTCAGTCTTCGCCAGTGCGCACAGTGCAGTGGTAATGCCCTCATTGGTTAGAACAATTATTCTTTTGTTTACGAAATCCACATCGTCTAGTTCATGCTCTTCGGGTATATGGTGCTTTGCGAATTTGGCTAACTCTACCATTTCCGGTACGATTTCTTGCTTCTCATATGCATTGCAAAGATTTACAAATGTGGTAACAACACCGTACAGACACGATTGATCGCCAGAGCGTGCCAAATCCATGAGGGCGTGTATGGATTCTTTGTCTTCAATTAGTTTCTCTTTACATTCAGCATCAAGCGTCAGATATGCCAAGCCATCGGCTGCCCATCGGCGTATATCTTTATCCTTGCCTGGTTTAATTAAAAAGCGGCGACAAGCTTCAGCAAGTTTTAAGGCGGCACCATCACCAAATGGACGTATAGCTGCATCTTGACCACCATAGCTACCCAGTTTGCATAGACCGACTAATGCGCGAACTCGTATTCCATCGTCCTTAGAGTGGTACAACTGCTTCAAGATAGTAACGCCCTGTGCGATGAGTGCCTTAGCCTTATCTGCTTTAGATGAAGCTGCAATTATGCACTCACAGGCAACACGCTGCTGAAGCACATCGTCCGTGGTGGCCATTGCCAGTATCATTTGAAGGATACCTAGAGGAAAAATATACATTGTATATTAAAATTCTTTGGAATTATAAATGATTCACTCACCTTCTCGTGCTATGATTTGATTACCCACATCAAGTGGACCCGTTAATAGTGCAGTTATTACCACAACCACACGAACCTTGGACTCCATGTCAGGCGAAAGCAACTTATCTTTAATATACTCATCGATTTGCTCCGTAAAACGTTGTTTGGCCTCATCGTAGTACATGTTCTCATAGATACGAGCCAAGCAGACCGAAGCAATTGTACGCGATGATTCTGTTATATCCATGGCACTTTCATATTTATAATCCTCTAATTCTGAGCAGATATCCAGCAGTCTATATAAACCACGTATCTCAACCAAACGCTCAGCCCATGAAAGGGCTGTGTAGTGAACATTACGGGTTAGTAGCTCAACCACAGCATCGCGGGCTGCTCCCGATATTGTTCGATCTGTAATGCTATACACCAGGCAAGTGAGTAAGGTGTCAATTTCTTTTTTATGGCGATCACACAATTCCTTGTTTGGTTTGCTGTCCGGTTTATTTTTTAGGCCAGACAGGGCATTTATGATCGTTTGCAAACAATATTGTGCAACAGTTACACAATCCTCATGTTTTTGATCAAATACACGCATAAACCATGGCACACCCAGCTCATGTAGAACTCCGATTGTACGCGTTGGTGAATCGGTACACAATTCTGCAACGACACGGATCATGTTTACATAGATGTCCGAATCTTTTTCAACTTTTGCCAGTGTTGCAATCTTAGCTACGCAATTCTCTTTATAAAGTAAATCAGCACCAGTTTGTTCCTTAGCCAACACAACAAGATTATTAGCAGCAGAACGACGTTTGTCAATGGGTGAAGCGAAATCGAATGTTAAATCCATCATTTGCTTCACTTTGGTTGAAGTCTGTGCGTTTCGTGCATTTCGTTCCTGTACAATGATATGCAAACGCTTTAGCATTGGTTGAACACTCTTATTGCTTGGATCGGCCTTGAACAATTCCGTTGCATCCCTGTATGCCTCTTCAACCTTTTGAATGGCTTCATAGGCTTGTGCACGTCTAAACAAAGCTTTGGGATCTTTTGGTGCTAATCGCAAAGACTCTGTACAATCTTCTATCGCTGCTTCATTCTGTTCGAGCTTAAGATATGCAGCTGCTCGATTTTTATAGAAGACAGGCAACTCCTTGTGCTTATCGCCTACTTTAATTGCAGAAGTGTAGAACTTTACCGCTTCCGCCCAGTTGCCAGATTTGAATGCTTCGTTGCCTTTATCTTTATAGGTTATGGCCTCCTCAGCATTGTTTTGCGTTGCACTATTCGTCATTTTTTCTTAGTTATACAATGTAAACTGTGTTTAAATAAATGAAATTTTCTCAATTACCAACTGTATTTATAGTTCGCATTGAAGCCAAACACAAGATGACTCACTCACTTCGAATGTTTTCTAAAATTCTTTTATTTTTGGCCCAAATTCACACAAAAATATGTTGAATGCAGAAACTTCTCGATCGTTCTCACGAAAGAAAAACAACTAAGCACGCCGCCGCTATGAAGAGAAATGTAATTTTCCGATTTTTCTCGTATATGCGCTATTTTTACTTTTATATTAATGTTTTTCTTTTATTGCTATTTTTATTTTCCGAACAGCTGATGAGCAGCCCAAAATGCCACTCACAGTGAAGCAAAATTTTTTGACAAGTTCAAGTGCACTAACAAAAAAAAAATCAGCTGTTTATATGTTTTGATCAGAAATAATGTGACATAACAAATAAATAAAAATCAAACGGAAAACTAAACTGTGTTAAACGAAAGATTTCTTTGATCTTACCAACGGGGTGATAGAATGTTTCTATACCAACGCAATCCAGCGATACGCGCACTGCTAGCAGTGACAGCTACGCGAGGATTTCATACGACATCATCCCTGAGCGAATCTGAATCGTACTACAGTTTATTGGGTTTACAAAAATCATCTACGCAAACTGAAATCAAAGCAGCCTATTATAAACTATCCATGCTATATCATCCTGACAAGAATCAAGGCTGTGAAATCGCTGCCGTCAAATTCCGCGAAATTACACAAGCCTATGAGGTACTTGGAAACTATCGCCTGCGGCGCTTATATGACAAAGGCATCGTACACACACCAGGAGGAGGTGCAGCTACTTCTCAGAATATAAGAGATGAACCAATGAGTGAGGAAGATGATGCTGAGACTAAGTTCTATAAGTCCCGTTTTACTAAATCTCAAGTTGCAGATGCGAGAGGAAGAACACCCATCTATAATTTCGATGAATGGTCACGTGCGCACTATGGTAAATCCTTTGATCGAAAGCAAACAGCTAGAAAGAAGTACGATCGATTGGAAAATCAAAAAGCAGACAGTGTAAAAAGCAAACAAAATGATGTAGTCATGTTAGCGTTTCTATTTGGTGCAGTAGCAATATATTTAATGTTTATGGCCGAGTCCTCGTATGATACACCAAAAGAACGTGCTTTGGCAAGGCATTCTGAGCGCTTGAGGCTTGAAAATGAGGCGTTAAGAGAAAGCAATAGTAGCAAAAATAAATAGTTAATTTTAATTTTAAGGATATGAAAGAGAGAGAAACGTTTGTAGTTAAATTAAAAAATGAATATATATTTTAACAATAATCCTGGATTGTTTAATTAAAATATCTTTATCAGTGTCAAATTCAAAAGCGTTCCCTACGCTTTCGGCCAGTGTATTTAGTGTCCGGACGTGTATCCAAACCTTGACGACGTCTGCGTTCTTTCTTAGCTAATATCCAATCGCGAGATTTCTTTAATGACTTGCCACGAGCTTCTTTGCAAGCATCACGCTTTTTCATATAACTTATGCGACGTTCCTCCTCTTCGGAACCCAAAGCTTCTGGCATAGGTGCCACACCACCCGTCATCAATACTAAAAAGTATTTTTTGCTTTTGTTGAATTCGGATAATCCACAACAATACCACCATAAAAACCGGCTTTCATTGCCTGATTGGTAACCATTTCAATTTGATCTGTATTCTCCGGATAGAACTGGAAGACGGCACGTGCAGAACGCGTCAGGCACGAGAACAGAGTTGAGAAGAATTTCAGTAACCTTTTGTGTGGATTGTGTGAGGATTTATCAGCATTGCAAAGCCATTGCAGTGCTGAAACTGAGATGGCTCCATCAAATGTACCCGCCTTGAATGGCATACCTTGACCCATATCGCCAAGTATAAGATCACCGTCCACTTCTCGCTCCACTGCTATGTCTAACATTGATTTCGATATATCAATACCAATCCACATGTGCTCACTATCTTCTAAAACACTGCCGGAAAGTCCAGATCCACAACCAATATCCAATATTAGCTTTGTTTCATCGTCATCGGGCAGGGCAAGTAATTCGAGGGCACGTTCGGCCATTTCCACTTGAATTTCTATGATGCGCGAACTAGATTGAATATTGTTCTAAGTTTATTTCTAATAATATTGCAAATAAAACTTACTTTGTTGAATACTTTTTCGCCTCATCTTCATTATAGTACTATTGCAAGATAAAATTACAAATTTATTTATGCATTTCAAACGACTTTTTGATATAAAAACACTTACAATTTCTGGTGGTGCTGAATGCTCGGGTCTTCTTGACATTTTTATGTTCAACTTGTTGTTATTAGATCAGTTTTAAAATGCACAATAAACAAAACAATTACGACACGTGCGCTTGACTTTGACGTCTTTTTCTTCCCTCATATATCAGCTGTTTCCATAAATGCCATTCGCAATGAAACGTGAACATTTCAAATTTCTTTCTCTCAATTTTCAATTTACTTGCATTTCACATGACACGGCAACTCTATTTCACAAATTTGTTGTTTCTCAACTAAATAAATGTGTGTGTGGTGTCGACTGTGCATATTCATTTTATCTGATTTATTTTACTATTAAAGATTGTTCTTTTAAAATATTTTAACATGTGAAAATTGTATTTAAATAATTGTGCTGTGTTTTTATTATTAAAATTGGTGAGTGAATTATAAAAAATTTCTTAAAAACTGCACTTAAAATATATACTTGCGTGGGTGCTACTCAATTTCGTTATGTTTGGGTCAAAAATTATCTATTTTTGTTGCTTTGTCGACGCGTCAATAGTGTGATAATAATAGTACTTAAACACTGATTAACGGATGACATAAAAGAGATTTTGATTTAAAACTAATAAAATAATATTGTGTATAATAGTAAATTGTTGTTGTTTGCCTTGGAAACGCCTTTGGTCACCAGTAACCAAATAAGGTTTCAATTACTACAACTAGTTTTATGATGAATTCGATTTGTCACACGACCTAAATACATGTGAATATAACAAATATACAGCATAACACATAAAAGTCACGTTTGTTGGAACTTATTGTATTTTCACAAACTGACAAAAATCATGCATCCAAAAATAATACATCATATCATCCATCATCTGTTGATCAATTTGTCTGCTGAGGAAGTTGTGTGTTTTCTTTATATTCTCTCATTCTTTCCGTATTCTCTCTTATCTGCTTGTTCTTTCGTTCTACCCACTGACACATTTTCCAAGCAGCCAACCAACCAACACCTGTCACCGTCATCGTCATGTGTCGAAGTGTCTCTAGTTCAACTTGAGCATTTTACCGGCAAATAAAAGCGAAAATGCAAAACAAAAAACAAATACAATAAAAAGCAAGCAAAATTTAATGTACGCAATCGTTATTTTTGTTTGGCAAGGAAAGTTTCATGAATTTGTTTATCTATTCATATTCACATATGAGGTAGAATGGTGTTGAATGTTTATTTTTTTTTTAACATAAATTTACATACATAAAAAAATATATTCAATATAATGTATTTACTATTTCGTTTTGTTTTATAGCTTTGTTTATATTGTAGTTCGTTCGATTTTTATAGTTTATGATGATTTTTTAAATAATATAATTTACTTTTGAATGCCTTCTATTTCTTTTATCAGCTTTGACTCAGTGATGCTAAAACTGTAGTTCAAGATTCAAATGTGTAAAAAATTGAATTCCAAAAAGTATCGAAATGTTGATTGGTTTGTTGTTAGGACATGGAAATTTATCAGATACATAATATAAAAAATGGTTACAGAAAATAGTACACTGGGAAGTGTTTCTCAATCCATAGAATTAATGTGATCATGAATAGTGACGCGGGGACCTTAATATATCAGAAGATTATGTTGAGGCAGGTGAAATAACCCAAACCAAAATAAGAGCTTTGCACATTTTAAATAAAAATGGTACCAAAATTTATCATTTCCGTGCATTATATTATAAAAATTAACTTCGAGTTTCCATGCTTATTCGTTGTAGTGAATTCGTCTCTATTTGAATATAAAACTGATCATAGAGAACCTTTGATCTTTCGATTTCCTAGTATTTGTTTGTTTAAGTTAATTATTTTTGAACAAGTCAAAGAAAGATCTGCTTCTGTGGAATTTCTTGATATTTTCTAAATCTCGAAAATAACGTAAGCGCCAAAATCCAAATTCTGTATTATTTCCATAACTGTAGTGGTTATCGCTAAAATATTTTCACAAGTGATAAGTTTAGTGACTGTAGAACAAGTATTCAAATTCCAAACAAATGTATCTATCCGATGATGCAGCTCACTTAGGTCATATGTGTTTCATTCTATTGAATGTTCTACTTCCTAGGAAGAGAAATGATGGTACTATTTAAGTTATGTTTATTTATCAATTGATGTTCTTAGTAACTATATACTTACATAGTTATAACTTTTAAAATTGAACATTCAGAGTTCTCAGACAATAGCAAAAATAAAATCAATTATAAACACAATTCAATGTAATAAGTGCATTGTAAGTATAATTCATATCTATTTTTATATCATAACTGGCAATTTCTAGGACATTTATGTAATGTTAATGGACTCAAATGCTAGCGTTCATATGAGTAAACAATTATTTGTTGTCCTTAATATGTCATGATATCAGTTTAGCAGTATATAATATCAATAACTACGCGATGTCATCAATCCATTTATGTTTAGCGTATTTCTCTTGCCACCTGTTTATTTTGTTTGTTTTTGTTTTAGAAATCGCGTTGATCTTTGTAATAAAAATGTTGCCACTTTTAATTGGATTACTGAGTTTTTGCATTATTATTATTATTATTAAATATTTCCCATTGATTTGAAAGAAATGCAGAAATGCGCAGTTTTAGTTGGACAATAATGATAAGCATTGATCTGATATTGTTTGCTGTTCCTTTCCTCGGCCATAACCTTCAATATCTTCTTGCCATAAACTATAAAGCTTTTGTGTTCTCTTTTCTCATAAATTGTTGCCAGCTCAGTTATCTTTTATTTATTATTATTTTTATTATATAAAGCCGGAAGACTTCCGTCAAAAGTCACGGGTCTGACGATCACGCAATCCTCGAGTCGCAGCGCATGCCGACTGCCCACAGCCTATCGTACAGGCATACAAATGCACAATATAAGCCGAGAT